>JAWNZC010000338.1:1200000-1877500 GCA_035771165.1 Paragorgia papillata
TTCATTCACGTTATGACGTATCAAGTAATATATAACACAGACCATCAGTACCGGGGGAGCACGGGTGGCGTGTGCTGTTAGCGCGCTGCCTCTCACCAAAAAGTTAAGCCCGGTTAGACGGGGTTAGTACTTGGATGGGTGACCGCTTGAGAATCACCCCGTTGTCGAGCTTGGAACTCATGTGAGTAGAGTTGTAGTTGATCTCTCCTGTGCTTCGAGGGTTTTTCGCCGGGTTCTCCGGTTTCTCCCTCCATAAAATCAACACCTAATATCTTAGCTGTGATGCGTGGTCTGAACTGTGTCGTATGGCGGCTGCCTGGAGCGCCTTTGACATGCCTCGACATCGTCCATCGCAATTCAGCCGCTGGCTGCAAGTAAGGATGATTAGCCCCCCTGTCCTTATCCTTTATTTCAGAATTTCAAATAGACAACCAGTGAGTTTCAACTAAGACATAATTATAGCTCACCTGAATGTGCTTTTAGTGTTGTCTTAAGTGCCACCAGATTATTCTCTAACCTCAAGACACTGATTTGACCACTGTAATCTCCAACAAAGACATGCTTCGTCTGAGGATCGAATCTAAGGTAAAGTACGTTAAGAAAATACACGCACATGCGTATTACCCAAGTTCAGATTACAGTTCCACCACCACTACCTCCACAATGCAACTACCACAATGCACCACCAATACATGCCCACTACCACAATGCACCACCAATACATGCCCCACCACAATACACCACTACACAATGCACCACCAATACATGGCCCACCACAATGCACCACTATCACAATGTATACCACCAACACATACACCACCACCACAATGCACCACCAATACAGGCCCCACCACAATGCACCACTACCACAATGTACCACCGATACATGCCCCACCACAATGCACCACCACTAATACATGCACCAGAACCACAATGTACCACCAATACAGGCCCCAGCACAATGCACCACAACCACAATGTACCACAACCACAATGCACCACCAATACATGCCCCACCACAATGCACCACTACCACAATGTACCACAACCACAATGCACCACCAATACAGGCCCCACCACAATGCACCACAACCACAATGTACCACAACCACAA
This sequence comes from Paragorgia papillata, assembly GCA_035771165.1. Classification (NCBI taxonomy): domain Eukaryota; kingdom Metazoa; phylum Cnidaria; class Anthozoa; order Scleralcyonacea; family Coralliidae; genus Paragorgia; species Paragorgia papillata. Next base: position 1,201,115 of record JAWNZC010000338.1, read on the forward strand.
TGCACCACCAATACATGCCCCACCACAATGCACCACTGCCACAATGTACCACAACCACAATGCACCACCAATACAGGCCCCACCACAATGCACCACAACCACAATGTACCACAACCACAATGAACCACCAGTACATGCCCCACCACAATGCACCACCACCACAATGCACCACTACCACAATGTACCACCAATACATGCCCCACCACAATGCACCACTACCATAATGTACCACCAATATGTGCACCACCACAATGTATCACCACCACAATGCACCACAACCACCACAACAACGTACCACCTAGGCTGTTGCGGTATTGAAAAAATACCGATATCGGTTATCGAAAAAAAAACAACCGATAATATCGATATATCGATATTTTTCCGCGATGGAAATTAACTATATTTTAAGCCTAATTTTCACCAGACGCCAGGATATCATAAGAATAACGTTTTACAAAAGAAAAAGCACCTTTTTCGAAGTGTGAATCGAGCTCAGTTTAATGTAACAAATGATATATATATAATATATTTACAAGTTTTCTGCCAGAAGCACGAGCATGTTTGCTTGGTCTGACTTTAGCTGGGCTCTCTGCGAAGTTATAATTTGACCGGCTTTACTGAATAGTCTCTCAGACGGCGAACTGCTGGCAGGAATTGCCAGATATTTCCGTGCTAGCTGACTAAGCAAAGGAAAGTCGCGAACATGACATTTCCACCACACCAAAGCCAAGGGTCGTCATCGCCATCAATTGTTTGGATTTTTATGTATTTACCTCCCTTGTTCTTTACAGTTTTCCCACAGAGTTGACACTCGGGATCATCCTTTCCCTTCTTGAAATGATCCCAAACAGCGCTTGGCGGCATGTTGGTATTTCGAACGTTGATCTTCGCGCGCAAGAATATAAACAAACGAGTCTGGAGATTGTCGATTGAGTCGGTATATACTGCATCTGTCACAAACATGTTTTATTTATTCTAGCGATGACTCATCGCATGCGAAAAAAATTTCTAACGACTGCGATGAGTCTATCCTCGACACTGTCGAGTCGACAGCCCGTGAAATGTGCGCTTTGGGAATTGAAACGCATTAGGTATTCAGGATGAGTCATAGTTTGACAATAGGTGGCGTGATTTGTCGCAAAGAGAGTCTGGAAACTTCCGCAACAGAAGTTCAACAAAAAATCAAGCCACAAAACAGTGATAATCGGTTTTCGCGCGTCTAATACCGATTATATCGTAGATTTCGATATTTTCGGTAAGATTTCGATATTTTCGGTATATCGATATTTTCAAATTTAAAATACCGAATAACCGATATTTGAAAAACCCCGATAATTATCGATATATCGATATACCGCAACAGCCTAGTACCACCACCACAATGCACAACCACCACCACCACCATCACCACCACCACTATGCACCACAACCACCACAATCTACTACCACCATAATACACCACTACCGCCACAATGTACCACCACCATAATACACCACTACCACCACAATGTACAACCACCATAATACACCACTACAATGCACAACCACCATCACAATGCACAACCACCACCACAACCATCACCACCACAACGCACCACCACTACCGAAAGCGTTACGAATGTTGCTGGGCCTTCCCACACGTGTCCCCTCGGATAACTTCTGAAACGTATTGAGAGGTAAAAGCCTAGAAACTAGGCTATCTATGAAATACTATGGATGTTTGGAGTACGAGTACGCCAACAAATACTAGATTGCCATATCATACAGATTCTATTTCCAAAAGGATACTGTATAGACGTACACCAGGCGGTAGTTTGATAACCTCCTTTTCTTTTTCCTTTTTTCGTTTCATGCCACTGGAAGTACTTATCTCGTCCTGCACTCAGCACCCATTCATACTCCAAGCAGAAGTGAATTCCCGTCACTCTTCCCATGTGTGCTGGAAAAATAAAAGAATAACCATTGGCTACCTTTTTATGAATTGTGACATGGTCATTACATTACTAATAATAGAAAAACTCACCTAAATAATTCCTGACATGTTGTAATCTGTTCATATCTTTGGAAAGAGTAAATTCCTGAAATTATAAAATAAACATAATATACAATACCCTAATTTTAAACCAACAAGAATCTGCATTGACCATGCAAGAGGCATCAAACACTTACCGGTAATAAAAAACATTATAAATGTAATATTTAAAGTGGTTCTCTCATGAAAATATTGCGGGCAATGTTTTTGCATAATATTAAAGAGAATATGGTAGTTAATTTCAAAATTCGTTTGAAGAAAAGGCGATATTTTACGTGTGAAGTTTGTATTTTGTAGCGCCGCCATTAAAGTGGCCTTGCAGGCTTGAGAAGAACGAGTCGAGAAAGCTTATGACGTCATAGACTCAATACAACAATGACCCTTTTGTTGACAACAACAATGATCTTTTGTTTTTGTTGAGTCTATGACGTCATAAGCTTCCTCGACTCATTCTTCTCAAGCTCGGCCACTTTAATGGCGGCGCTCCAAAATACAAACTTCGCACGTAAAATACAACTTTGTTTTGGAGAATTTCGAAATAAAACTTTGCACTGTTACCAACTACCATAATATCTTCCGAGCCAGAGGCTCATGTTAAAGTGCACGACACCAGCTAAGACCTAAGTGTTGATTTTATTGAGGGAGGAAAACCGTAGAACCCTGCGAAAAACCCTCGAAGCACAGGAGAGACCAACTAAACTCTACTCACATGAAATTCAAGTTCGAGAACGGGGTTATTCCCAGACGGTCACCCATCCAAGTACTAACCCCGTTCAACTGGGCTTAACTACAGCGGTGAGAGGCAGCGCCTTAACAGCACACGCCACCCGTGCTTCCAAATATCAGCTTTAAAAACCCCGAGGCGATAGCCGAGTTGCCTAAGCCGAGAAAACGAAAGCTAAAGTTTATGTAAATGAAGACGATCTGACGATTCTTTCACATAATTTCAAAAATCATTAATAATCCATGAGGAAAACACAAAGGAAATCAGTACCATGTCCGTGGTTTTATATCTGATAAAGAAACCTCCTGATTTACATTTTGTAGGATCTTGGAAAATCTTGTAAGATCTTAAGAAAAATCTTATAAGATTTTTCTTACAAGATCTTACAAGATCTTATAAGATTTTAGCAAGATCTTATAAGATCTTCCAAAATCTTGGTAAGATTTTGGCAAAATCTTGGTATGATCTTGTCAAGTTCCTGACAAGATCCTGGCAAGATCTTGGCAAGATCTTGGCAAGATCTTGGCAAGATCTTGTAAGATCTTGTAAGATCTTAGTAAAATCTTGTAAGATCTTGCAGAGGTTTTTTAAAAATCTAACAAGATCTTGCCAAGATCCTGTAAGATCCTGCGAAGATCTCGTAAGATCTTAGCAACGTCTTGTAAGACCTTGGCAAAATCTTGTAAGATCTGTAGGACTTTATAATTAAGATCTCCCCAAGATCTTGTAAGATCTTAGCAACTTCTTGTAAGATCTTGGCAAAGTCGTGTAAGATCTTGGCAAGATCTTGGCAAGATCTTGTAATAGTTTGGCAAAATCTTGTAAGATCTTGTAGGACTGATCTTGTAAGATCTTGTAGGATTTTGTAAGACCTTGGCAAGATCAGATCTTGTAAGATCCTACCCAAAATGGCGAGTAAACGTTATTCATATGTGAGCAAGCACTTTTGCTTTAGTCAAGTATTAAGTAAACTACAATCGTTTAACTTTACTCACTATTTTTTAGTAAACGTAATGTTTTTGACTTTTGACTAGTTATCGATGGCGGCATGAGTAAACTTTAATATCAAGGACAATTAATATCAAGAGTAATGTAAAATGCTTTTTGTATTACGTGAAATGTTCACATTTTTGAGTAATGACAAACGTACTCTATGTATTCACGATACGGCATATGAGTTTGCGAACTGTATTTTTATTAGTTTGTTCATATCAGCTTTCTGTAGACGTTGCGTATATACAGTGTTCAGTTGTTATTAGTAGCGGGTCGAATGCATGTATCGCCAACTGGCAACCGCGGAAATCAGTGGTGTTCAGCAAATATTAATCAACTAGGAAAACTTATACCTTACAAGATCTGTCAGGTAATTTATATAATCAGGCAAGTAGCCAGGCGCGGCGTGGCTCCAAAATAGGGGCCGGGAGATAACATTCTAAGGGCCCATTTTCGGGGGGGGGGCATGCTACCGGACAGAGAGACTACAAGTTCATATAACATAATTATGCAAACATCTTATATTCTTTTTTATGAACATTGAAATGTGATTATAGTGGTCCAACTTATTTTCCAAGTTACCGCGTGTATGTTTTTAAGAAAACGTTAGTCGATAGACTCGAATCACTCGATAGTACTGTTAGTCAGTCGAATTAGTCAATTAGATAATCAATAATCTCTTTAACTCTTTTGATGTTGATGCTAATTTATCAACAATTTTATCTAGCGATACTTTACTCAAAATATCGCCCTCCACGCTCATTAACATCAAGCTGTCCAAATTTTCTTGGTTCAGGGAAGATCGCAGCCTTGTCTTGATCAGCTTCAGTTTTGAAAACGATCTTTCACATTCGACTTGTGTGATGGCCAATGTGCTATTCAGGCTATACTTGTGTAAAACTTTGTATGCACACGTGTAACATGGCTTGCAGGTCTTTCCGTTTTCCTTGCACGTCGAGACTTCGTTTCCTTCTTGACTACCGCCATCTTCGAATTCTTCTTGCGCACTCCAACGATCTCGAATTCTTCTGGAAGAGACATGACAAGCCTTGGGTAGGAATCCATAAAACTTTCAAGTTGCGTAAGCAGAAGTTCTCTGTTAATCCTGTCTCCAAGAAGTTCACAAACTTTGCTTGTAGCGGACGGAGGAATGCCTGACTGTTTCAGCACACTGAATCTTCTGGGATCAAAGCAAGCGAAATCTTTGTAGCACTTTTCATGATCGAGAAATCTTGCCTTCAGGTTTTGAACCACGCGATCCGTTATTGCGTTGAAGGTGTTGATTCTGTAGGAATCTACTTCATCCAAAACTGCTTCGTCTTGACATTGCTCGCCAGGCATTTTTTTCTTCTTGCGTGCTCGTTTCTTTGGCAGAACAGCATCAATCTCTAGGTCGTTTTCATCCAATAGGACATTAACTGAAGCACAAAATTCCTTGGCTTTCTGATAAACGCTCTGGAAATCTCTGGAAATTGCGGTGATTTCCTTGTTTACTTTCCACCATTCGCCAAGCTTGTAGCATATCCAAACCTTTAGTCTGGAGATACAGGGATAGTGGTGTAATGATCTTGTATATTCGCAAGAAAACGAATGCCGTCAGGATCGTCTCAAACTTCATGAACTGATCCATTATAACTTTGGCGTCGCTTAGCTTCTGGCGGATTCTTGGAATGTAGGCTCGTCTGCTATTGCATCAAGTGCAAGGATCAATTCTGCAAACAAACCTTGGTTTGGTTGAATCGGTCGCCAAGTAGGATCCAAATATCTTCACTAGTGCAGCTGACTTGGAAAGCCATCTGGTCTCTCCTATCGATACCAATCTTCTGGCATGTCTTCCTCTTTCTTTCAGTGTTTGATCCCAAACGCCCATCCTCTTATAAGCACTTCTGAAAAACGTTGAAGCCTTTTGTACAACTGCAAAGAGTGTTGTTGCAGCAGTGGTTGAAGAGGCTGCATCAGTAAGCACTAGATTTAGCGAATGACTGTAGCACCATGTGTGAACATGTAGGCTGGCAACACTCGCAATTTTGGCCGCTACGCCGTTGTAAATACCGCTCATGTTTGGTGCCCCATCAAAAGAATCTCCAACGCAGTTTGCGATGTCTAAGCCGTATTTCTCCAAAGTGTTCTTGAGAAGGGAAAATAAAGAAGCTCCAGTGCCAGACGTTGATTTGACGAGAGATAGGAGCCGCTCCAAGACATGCCCGTCATGTACATAACGCAATACGATGGAGCATTGATCTTGCGTTGTTACGTCTTGGCATGTATCCATCTCAACTGAAAACATCCCTGCTGATTTCACTTCTTCGGCAATCGACTGTTGGATGAAGTCACGAATGATTTGAATGATTCTGGTTATTATGTCATGACTGAGAAAGGTTACCAAGGACCCACGGCCATAGTTGCCATTCCCCTTTCCATCTTTTTGGCGTTTTAAAAGTGTTTTCTTGCTTGCTTCTACAACGCTGTCATGTGCTCCTTCAGGCGATCATCAGATTCCGCAACAAGTTTAACAAGCTCGAGGAAGTTCCCGCGGTTAACGTTGTCATCTGTGAGTGCATGGGCAGCTTCATGCCTGTATCCACGAAAAGCAAGTCCTTGCTTTCCTAAGAAAATAATGATGCGTACAAGCTTTTGAACCACGGCCCTTCTTTGTTCAACTTCTCTTTTTCTAATGTCGAGCGCAAAATTATCTACCATATAGACAATGTTTCCGGATGATTTGCGAATCAAAAATGCCTCAACTGAGGTCGAACTGAATTTCGAACATTCGTGCTGTGCTCTTCTATTCTTTGATGGACATGCTTGAAATCGGCAAGACCATCTATAAACACACTTGCGGAAGAATTTGAGTAAGCCAAGCAAAGACTGCAGTGTAATTTTCTTGCATCGCTGTCAAACGTTAGCCAATCCCTGGGTAACGTTGCGCCAGTTGTTGTGGTTCTGCTAAATGCTCGTTGGACATCAAAAGGAACTCTTCCAGTAGGAACCTTGGGATGAAAGCTGAAAAATTGTTCAAGTTGCCGGAACACGGGCTTTTTAAACATTTCTCCAACGTCAACGGGCCTGACGTTTTCTTCACTGGCCTGCAATAGTGGAATTATTTCCTCCGTTATATTGGAACCATGAATCTCCTCAGTGGAACCAGAACAATCAGACTCAGTCTGCTCGGCAGAACCAGTCTTTTCGTGAATTGCATCATTTGAAGTTGTTGGGATGTCTGATGTTTCAGTTAAATCGTTAGGTATGACTGGCGGAGATTGGGTTTCTACAATATTAACAATAATGTCAAATATGAACGTAGATGTGACTTTAAAAGAATATTATCAATTATGATTTATTTATTCTATTGATTTATGTGCGAAAATCTGGGATTCTACAGCAATCTCAATATTTAATCGAGCCTACAAACTACAAAGTGAAATAAATCGCCGGCCAATAACTTATTAACACCCTGTCATCCTTCATTTCAGATTTGACATCATGTTCGGATAAAATGTAGTACTAGTATGTCATATGTTTGTGCGGAAAAAGCCGTAAATTATCAAAAACCGTTTATACGGAAGCGTAAGCGTTAACCTCTGGTTGTCGAAAACGCCACTTGCTTAAGCTCTCTAGTGAGACGCGGGTTACTTAGGACGCGGCCTATACTGGCTATACAACATTACAACTATAGTCTATATACTAACTCGATTGAGTGGATTCACGCGAAACAGCCCGCGTAGATGCCGATTGCCGACTGGGCTGCAATTACTCAGTTCGCGTCTTACGTTATAAGCCGTGTCTAATCATGTTTTTTATCCAGGCCGGCAGCCGCGTATAATCCCTCTGACCCTCTCGGACAATACAACATAACTACATAAGCAGCGAAACGGTAGGGCAAAGCAAGCCCAGGACGCGATTTATATATTATAATTATAACTTACCTGTCAAGGATGTTGTTGCACTTGCTGGTCTTGATTTGAAGAACGATGTCAGCGGTTTTACATTCTTGGCGCTTTCTAAAAGCAGTTTGTTATCTTGTTCTCGTCGCTTTTGTGATCCACTTTTATGTTTTTTCTTGGGGAAAACATTATCACTACTGTGTGCTATTTTGTCTGCCATGACAGCGACTACTCTGCGCCGAGTCCGAATCAGTGTAATCGCCCACTTGTTATCATGTCAATATGTCATGTTTCACAGTTTCAAATTTCAAAACTTCATGATTAAATTACTCGTGAAGTGCTTCACTGACATATATTCTAACGATTCTATAATCTTATGCTGCGTTTGAACTTTGAAAGACCTATACTCCTTTGTGCGTACAAATCACAAAGGCCCAGTAACTACAAATCATTTATTTATTTAGACCCAAGATCACCAAATTCACCAAATAATTTCTAGTTTACTACTACATGTCTTGGCGCTTAGGGGCCCCACAATCGTTGCCTCGTTGGGGCCCACCAGGAAATGTCCCGGTGTCCCGGTGGGCCACGCCGCGCCTGCAAGTAGCGCATTAGAATATAAATTTAAGCGACTCCATATGCAAATTTGCAAGATCAACAATATGCACATTGAGGTATTCCGAGTATGTGGTTTGTATTTCACTGGACGAAAATAGAATCAGTAGGCATGTATGTCCTGATTTACAAAACACAGATTCTGAATATTCGTTGCTGCGCAAAAATAAAAAAAATACTAGTGTGATAATTTTCTTGACATGTTCAGCATTACTTATGCGATGAAAAAGAACGCGATAATTTGATACCTTATAGCGACAAATAGATTGCTTGACAATACCCGCTAGCCAATCAAAACTCGGGAAATGCACGCGGTGCGATTCAAAACCATTGGCTTCATATATCACATTCTCTTCTAACGACTCTCATGTCGAACGTTCATGATTCAAACGAAGAGCCGAGAGCGTAGATTATTTTCTGATTTCTTGTTTTAATTGAATGATGGCAGCAAACCTTATAGCTTTGGAAGATGTCAAATTGTGGTTTAAATAATCCTGGCTATCAGAAGTAGCATTCGAGTGGTATCATCAAACATTTGAAGGTATGTATTGTTATTTAAGTCGTATCAACAAAGACAGCGTTTAATACTGTTGCCATTGTTCTGGACTAAAAATCTAATCTTATCCCGTTCAGACTTTAGAGTGGGAATAAGCTTAAACGTTTAACAGAGCAGGTATAATAGTTGCGTTTACCTTTAGTTCAATGCGCTATTTGCGCTCTACTAAAAATCTAATCTGTCGAACCAGTGTTTACTTACATATGCTCGCAAGAGCAGGTATCATAGTTGCGTTTACCTTTAGTTCAATGCGCTATTTGCGCCCTACTAAAAACCTAATCTGTCCAACCAGTGTTTACTAATGCTCACAAGAGCAGGTATCATATAGGGCAACATGATACAATGCATGAAATCCGTAAAAATATGCTGTAGTTTCAATGATTTACTGATATATTTCCTAAAAATCTTTTGCTATATGAATGTAATACATAAACACATCGAACGCTTTCACAACAGGATATTGTTTCTTTGTGACATTGTGTACATAAAATTGGCTTGATTTGGTCGCCACGTTTTGAAACCGACATTTGAAAACAAGCGCCATTTAGCCATGGCTAGAAATTTAAAGTGACAATTTTCTTTTATTTCAAATACAGTAGTGATCTTATACGACTATTTTTTTAGAAAACATGGTGGATGGAACGGCCCTTTTCATGATGTCAATACAGTAAATTGGCATAGAATGAAGGTCCTGAGGAATTAATGACGAATCAAGGATTCAAGGTAGATCATTAAATCTTGCATAGGGTAATTTAGAGTGTAAAATAGAAAGGTAATTATATATATACAGTATATATATATATATATATATACTATAAGTGGGCTTACCTCAAATGTTGATCAACATTTGAGGTAAGCCCACTTATAGTATATTCGCTCTATCTTTACGGTATTGAGCACTTTTCGACATTTCGCGAACAACACTTTGTTTGTTTGTATATTATATATACAAACAAACAAAGTGTTGTTCGCGAAATGTCGAAAAGTGCTCAATACCGTAAAGATAGAGCGAATATACTATAAGTGGTTGAGGTAAGCCCACTTATAGTATATATATATATATATAATTACCTTTCTATTTTACACTCTAAATTACCCTATGCAAGATTTAATGATCTACCTTGAATCCTTGATTCGTCATATATATATATATATATATATATATATATATATATATATATGTGGAAGTTTGATATATTTGTGGAAGTTTGAGCACTCTGGGCCCATGCGCACTTCACGCTATCTGAATGTATTTCACCGATTCTTTCCCACATGCGGTTGTCGCCGACGATCGCATGTGTATAAGTAATTGATGAAATTCATTCAGATTGTTCCAAGCTACACTGATGAGCTGTTGTACAGCGAAACACCGTGTCTGTAGATTGAACTATGTATGCTCCTTCACTTCGGTGTTGTTGAGCACTCTGTGAAGTTGCCGTGGGTACCTATTAGCGATAATGCAACGCTCACTACCCTTGTGGAAGTTTGAGCACTCTGGGCCCATGCGCACTTCACGCTATCTGAATGTATTTCACCGATTCTTTCCCACATGCGGTTGTCACCGACGATCGCATGTGTATAAGTAATTGATGAAATTCATTCAGATTGTTCCAAGCTACACTGATGAGCTGTTGTACAGCGAAACACCGTGTCTGTAGATTGAACTATATATATATATATATATATATATATATATTATTTAATAAAATGAACGTTGCTACTCTGAGTTTCACGCAACTGAAAAAGTTTCACTTTAGTTTCTGTTTATATTGCGTGGCACGCATGAGATCGCGGCACACGTGACATCACCGCACACGTGACATCACCGCACGCGCGAAATTGCGTGGGATGAGTTAGAGAGATTGTTCCCGGATGTGCATCTCTGTTCCTAGAGCGGCGGACGTTCCTAGCATAACATTTATTTTCATGCCGGTACTTTGAAATTAGGTCCTGAGGAATTAATATATATATAATTATATAACTTTGAATTATTATTAATTTTTAGATGTACTCTGCATAAAGTTAAGTATGGAGATCAGTTTAATAAAAGCCACCAGCAAGTTGTTGTGGCTTGCAACCAAAAATGTTGGGATGCGAAACAAAGATTGAGCAAGCAAGAACCAAGTGAACCTAACATCTAAACGCACTAAGGATTTGGTATATGATTAACGATTATATTGACTAGTTTTTGTTCATTATTGATGCATATATTTGCAATATTTTGTATGATCATAATTATACGATCTTGTAAGATATTGTATGATCTTGCATGATCTTGTAAGGTCTTATATGATCTTGTAGTATGATCTTGTAGTATGATCTTGTAGTATGATCTTGTATGATCTTGCATGATCTTGTAAGGTCTTGTAAGATATTGCATGATCTTGTAAGATCTTGTATGATCTTGCATGATCTTGCATGATCTTGTATGATCTTGCATGATCTTGTATGATCTTTCATGATCTTGTAAGATCTTGCATGATCTTGTGAAATCTTGTATGATCTTGTAAGATTTTATATGATCTTGCAAGATCTTGTATGATCTTGCGAGATCTTATAAAATTCCATAAGATCTTGTAAGATCTTACATAAGATCTTGCAAGAATATAGAAAAACTTGCAAGTACTTGCAAGATTCTTATAAAATCTTATATAAGATCTTACAAGATCTTATGTAAGATCTTGCAAGATCTTATGTAAGATTTTCACATAACGTTCTACACTCAACAGTAACCATCACTGCCATATAAAATTTTTTTAGTTAACTTACTGAGATTGTTCCATTGTCAAGGCCAACAAACAGCCTTCTTGATTCACCATGGTAACTCAAACAGCTGCATGGCTCTGTAACATATAATATATGTAACTAGTAAACTACAGTGTAACTAACTTTGTTTATACAGGATAACTCTATACCAGTCAAATCAGAAAACATAATATATTAAACAGCCTCTTAATTTCTTTAATCTTGTCTAATGTTATAGACGAATTTACTCATCAGAGGGAGAACTTTTAGACATTCTTGCAAATGGACTAAAAAGTAATTAACCCATTCACTCCAGAGTTGGCCAAAAATGCCAGGTGGGCCTCTATTGTTTTTCACTCTATCCAGGGCTCAAAATAACATTTCCAGTTGTGACCGGTCAAAGGCAATTTTTGACCAGTCAAATTTCAATTTCACGACCCCCACCCCCCCCCCCCCCCCCCCCAAAAAAAAAAGAAGAAGAAAGAAATACCAACAAAAAAACAAACAAACGAAAGCCCACAACACAACACAACACAACACAACACAACACAACATAACAAAAAACATGTAAAGTATATTCTACATTATATATATAAGCTTAAGTACTGATATTATGAACGTTGGTCATAAAAAGGAAATGCATGCATAGTTCACTTCAATATATATCAGACATTATGAAACGGCTCTACAACAGTACAACAACAATCATTTTAAGTCCTTCAAATGGAAGTAATAAAATTAATTGCAAGTAATATGACCGGTCAAAATGACCGACGTTATACAAATTTGACCGGTCACATTAGGAATTTGGCTGGTCATTGACCGGTGACCGGCCGTTATTTTGAGCCCTGCTATCTTACAGCAGATAAGATTTTACTCATCACTCATCAGAGGGAGAACCCTCAGACATCCTAGGCTGCAATGGGTTAATAGAGTCAAACTGAAAGTGCTCATGACTCTTCTCACATGTGGCACACTACTTAGTCATGAAAGCTAAATTTATTATACTTTTTATTCACATTGGTCAACAAAAACTTTTCCTCACGCTTCAGTACAGTAGTGGCTACAGAAATACAGTAATACAGAAATGGAAGACCCATAAGTGGGAGGTATTTCCATTTTGACTGTAATGATGATCAAGGTTGTTCTCCGAGTGAATGAAGCCATACTGGGCAAGTAGAAAAGTTACTTGACCACAGCTGGATATGAACCCGTGACGTTTGGTTTACTAGTCCAATGCTCTACCAACTGACCCATACGAAAATGTGCTATATAGAATATTCTATGGAATATTCAATAAGAAATTGGGACAGATTCTATATTCTATAGGATTCTACAGTTTGATGCTGACTTCATGAAATGGGATAGTTTTGAAATTCAGTATTTAAACCCCATTTCCTCAACCTTCTCCGGTATTGACCATGTAGCTCAGTTGGTAGAGTGTTGGACTAGTAAACTGAAGGTTGCAGGTTCAAATCCAGCCATGGTCAAGTTACATTTCTCCTTGCCTGGTATGGCTTCGTTCACTCAGACAACAACCTTTATCATCACCATATATATATAATATATATACAGGTATATGTATATAATTATATATATATATATAATTATATATAATTATTTATATATATATATATATATATATCCTGAGGGGTAATATTTCATTGAATTCCCCGAGCAAAAGGTCTATAAATTATATATTATACCGAAACATATTAATCTTTCCAAAAAAAGCTGAAATAATGTTAATAAAGTTAGCTTAGCTTAACTTTTGTCCGCTTTTCATTGTCTGTTTCCATTCTGTTGTCGTCTCAAGGCTTCTGGATGCATTATTTGTTGCTTTCTTTGTATTCTCTGAATCCTTATTTTCTTGTAACCTTATTTTCTTGTCAACATCTGAATGTTCAGGCAAAACATTTTCTTGTCTCGCCAAACTCCGCCATTGTTGACAGCTTCGTGAATGGCGTTCACACATGGTACACGACTATTATTCCCCGCTGCAGCAGGTAATATTACTTTTGAGGGTAATTCAATGATTGCCTGGTCACATGGTACAAATCAAGCTTTCTGACTGGACAATTTACAGTTGAGGTATAATATATATATATATATATATATATATATATATATGCTGTATATATAAATAAATTACAAATTATAAAAAACTTTTCCCATAAGCATAGGTTACATCTGCTACTAGCGGGATTATATGGCTTTGCTCACTTGAGGACTAGTATGCAGTATATATATATATATATATATATATATATTAGGAATTTTTTTGTAAAAGTTGTTTGCAGGAAATTTTTTGTATCTTGCAGGAAATATTTGTCAGTTTTTTTAATCCAAGTCAAAGTTTAAAGATAAATTTCCTATTCTTCCAAAAATTGAAAAGCATCACGGTCACACAATTTTGATGGGCATCACTTTTGATCGAATATCAAGTTTCATGTTTGATGACTCATCTTTCTATATTCTTTCCAAACCCAGCGGTGATAATGATTTGTAAACAATTCGAAAGTGTTTTGAAGGTTTATTACATGACCTTAACCTGTCTAAGTTTCGTATATCCTTGCACAAATGATGCAACGATTTGTTCTAGAAAACAATGAAATATTTATCATTTCAGTATAGTGTTGCTGTTGCAGGCTGCAGCTGTCATTGTGCATTTGCAAGAATGCAAGTTGCTTTTATCTTATTCAACTGTTTCAGCATTTCGATTTTTGACGCTAGTACACCAGACTTCATTCTTTGCAAAGTGCGCGCGGAAGATAAAAACTGGTAAAAAATTGCACGCCAAAAACATTGAAAAAATCAAACCGGAAGTAACCTGATACTTGTGGTCAGTGGCTGTGCAGATGACAGAAAATGAAAGGAACCAGATATTTAATGAAAGTCAAAGCTCTATTTATGCTTTCAAAGACAAATGTGGTGTAAATCGTCTTGCTTGAACGTGAGAAATGTGCTTACAGTACAATAGATGCGCGCGGTGCACACAGTAATACATTTTTGCGCGTGCCATTAAAAAGAATAGGGCGTGTCATGAAAAAATGCACGTGGAAAATCTTCCGCGTGCATAGCATAAAATGAAGTCTGGCTAGTACAGTACTTGTATTACGTAGTATTCAATTGAAAAAGTTCGCTATTTCAAAGTATGTATAGATACCACATTCAGATAAATTATGGTTTTGAGATACAAACTTGCAAGTCTGGTGGTATCACAACTTATAAAATTGAAAAATTCTATCAGGCAGGAAATCATTAATTTAGTTTAATAGCAGGAAATATTTATTTTTGGATTTTGCTGCCAGGAAGAAAAATGCTTTATCTAGGACTGATTAAAATATCCTGCTTTAAATATATAAAAACATCCTTCTAAATAAATATAATAAAATGTGAAACATTACAGTACTGCACAGTAGAATTTCAAATTCTCAATCACAAAAAAGTTCCCTGAGGCTCATGAACCTATTAAATTTACACAGGGAATTTTCAAAGGCCACCATTGTTTGATAATTTTTTGTTAATTGTTTTAGAGAGGTTGCTAAAAATAAACTGGAGTAATGTAGATCAAAGAAAACTTCAGTTACATGTATATGCATATTTTCGAAATAATTATACTGACGCAGTATTAAATGTCACTCAAGGGCTTGGCTGTTTTCATATTAAAGCACATAAGAAAAATAACTGACGAAAATAACTACTTGTTTACAATATGTTAGATCAATAATCTATAGTGTGATGTCAGCTCAATATTGCCCTAAAGCCCTTTCAACTCAATTTTCATCTTGCTTTTTTAATGTATACTGTATAATCGCACTTGCCTGGCATCATATGACATATGCTTGGCCAATACTGCCCACTCTCCCGTTTAATCCAAACTCGAACACTTCTAAAAAGATCAGTAATAGAAAAATCATGTCTCAGGATGTCTTTCTGAGTCTCAAATGAAGGAAAGAAGGCCTTAGAATATAAACTACGTGAAATTATATCGATGTAACAAGTTGAAGAACAGAACATGAAAAGACTAACCGATCCTCAGACACAGTGATAACAGCGTCTTCGTGAGGGATTGCTTTGGCCATATTCACCACATCACTGCAACCTTCTAGCTTATTCTTCAGTATTGGACGAGGGTTCTTCTTTTTCGCAACCTCGTCCGGACCATCTTCGATCTTCGCAGCCATAATTCACAAAAATTTATATATCGAACAGTTCCCGAATTCGGTTCCTGTAATTATTTTGGGATTACGTAAACATGATATTCGCTGCCACGTTCCTTTTGGTCAGCTGTTTCAGTACCTCATATTGCCTACATGAAGTATAAACAGTGACAGATTAACAGAACCACAGAATAGCAGCTCAAAACCTTGACCAAAATCAAGAATTAAAATGGTCAGTAAAAGCGATGGTTTCGTTGAACTGACTGGAAAGCAACTAGTTAATGAATCCAGGTTGGTCTGAACTTTATAGTGACAGTGTGTATAGCTTTTATTTCATCTGTAATCTGCTACATTGAACATGTGGACGAAATCATCCTCATTTTTTTTATATTTCGCAACACTGTTGACATGATAGTTCCACGTGTTCTTAAAAGCAACAAAGTACATTATTATGATACACTTCAAGTAAACAAACATAGGTGTACCAAAACATTTTTTCATTAAAAGTATGGATTTACTTGAAGTCCTGGGGGAGGGGGGTACTCTGCCAGGGTGCATTCCATGTCAACCACACGCTGAAGATAATCCACGGGTGTTCAGGTGCTGTGCCAAGGGAGGTCAAGACGAACGGCGCTGGTGGCACCCACTGACTTGTATTGTTGTATGGCTGTATATGTGCGCCGAGCACAGTGTGATTGTGCACCAGCACGCCGAGCACTTTTGAACCTCACGCTGAAGATCTTCGGCGTGACCTACATGGAATGCACCCTGGGTACTCTGGCAATTTTTGGTAGGGGTCTGCTGCAGTGCTGCTGTTACCTCAAAATCCTCAAGACAACTCATTTTACTCCAGACAATGTCTTTGATGATGCAGTGGATTGGTGGTGACAATTTAATTTGAATCACCCATGGATACAATCTCGTGCATGGACATGGGCACGTGGCTGGTTTGGTACACTGCATTAATGCTCTGGCAAAGCAAAAAAAAAATATTTTTTTTAGAGAAGAAACAGCTTTTTGGTGCTCTTTTATAAACCACATACCAAACTGACATTTTTGATTTCATGCTTCACTGCAATGATCATGCTTTGTTTTGAAACAGCGATACTTTGTTCACTAAGCCTACAGTACATACTATTTTGGCAGTTCATCATCCTTAAGATTTTCTATTTATTAGTACACTATCTACAGTGTATGCAGTTGCCAGTGCTTTTTGTTAACTTTGGGCTAGGGCTGGCCCACACTGAAAAGCACCCCAGCCCCGGGGGACCTACGGTGTGAAGCCCCCAAATTGAATTTCAGATGCAGTGCATTTTCGGTGATTTCTGCAAGGAATTTTCAAAAAAATTAATCGTTATAACAAGGGGAAATTCATCATAAACATAATTGTTGGATTATAAGAATATTTATCAACCCGTTCATATCCACTGGTGAAGCCATCTTATATCAAGAATATAGTCACTGATGAAAATACCGTACATCATTGAAAACTCACCTTACAATATAAACACAGATTTATTTACAAACAAAACAAACTAACCTGGCTTTACACTGCTACATTAAAAGCAAAAAGTAAGACTTTTTTTATGATTTGGGTAAACAAAAAAATGGTTAGTCTAACTGCTATACCTGAGATAATACAGGTCTTTTGACAATACACTTCAACTTTATAGTTTATATCCTGCCGTTTGACAGAGAAAACTTCACGATGGACTGGGCATGCAGAAAAACTGTAATTTACCATAAGCAAAAGGCCTGGGACAAGCAGCAGAATAGAAATCCATTTTCGTACATGTACATTTAAGGTGCTGTTACACGATGCGATTTTTCTTGCAACTTGCAACAAATTTACTTGTGAAAAAAAATCGCAAGCTGCAGCTTGTTGTTGCAATTAAGTTGCAGCAAAAAGTAGAACCCATCCAACTTTTCTTGCAACTTGCAACATGGCAAAAATAACAAAATCACAAGTTGCTACGGGGTGTTACACGGTGCGATTTTTATGCAACTTGCAACATTCAGTGATTTGTTGCACGTTGCAAGAAAAATCGCATTGTGTAACAGCACCTTTATTAACCTGTTGCAACATTTTGAATTAATGTTATGAAACTGTTTGAAACTTCATACCAATATTTAAATGATGGAAAGCTATATCCAGTTCAATGACGGCTGACGATTTCCCAATAAATAGTACATGAAAATGATGGAATCCCCATAAAGAACATCCAATATCCTGGCTCAGGGGCCCCCCTCTGACAGGGGGCCCCTGGCTCTTGCCGGGCAGTGCCTATAGGAGTTACGCCACTGAAATTCTGGTCTTACATCTCTGTAGTTTGTCTGCCACTAGGATATTTCAAAAAGTGTTACATTTTGATGTACCTGTAGCTTTGTGGAAAGGTTGGCCATCACTGAGACCAATGACCAACCCATTAAATTTTGGTTGACAATTAGCGTAGAATTCTAATGTGATATAATAAGTTTTGTGGAAACACCATGTAAAATATTTATTTGCTAAGCTTTCAGCCTGAATTCAAATAATTAATTATAATTTGATTGCAAGGTTCCCTCTGCACTTGCAATATATATGTAATATATATGCTATTTATAGCACAAAATGCAGACAAAAAATAAAAAAATTGACTTTCAAATTACATGATTGCAAATGACGCATTAGCTATTGTTCAGACTGTAAGAATTGCGGGTAAAAATGTGAATGGATTCAGTTGATCATAGCCGTAGAGTTTTGTTTTTGTCCAGGGGGGCTGAAGTGCTGAACAGGACCTTTTTTAGAATTTTCCTGTGTGGGGTGTTTACAAAAAGGGACTATTCTAGGGGGGTCCGGGGGCATGCTCCCCCTGAAATTTTTGAAGTTTTAAGTCTTGGAAATGCCATTCCCTGCATTCTGAGGGGTGATTTTTAAGAACACTGAAGGTCATGAAATGTCATAAAAACTCGTTAAAATACAAGTGGACAGGAATGAGTCTGTAACAGTTACTTTAGCCTAACGAGTAACCTATAATTTGTGAATGGTAATTGATGAGTCAGTTGCTGCAAAATTTCTGGGGGGGGGGCTCAGCCCACCCCCCATTAAGATTTCTTGAGCCCCCCCCCCCCCCCATACTCTTATGCCTATGCAGTTGATAAATATAAAGCTCCAGAAACCCAGGTCTTCAAATGTCTAAACTAAAGCAGCTCTGTTACGCCACTGGAGCCCTGGCCAGGATTTGTCAGTTTTAGGGGTGAACATTTTTAAAACATGTGTTGCTGCCTTACTAATTGTTTGTTTATTTTTCTATTTTCCTTTCAGCTCTTTAGCTGATAAATTTAGAGCATTGTTTACATTGAAAAATATAGGAGGGCATGAAGCAATCGACTGGATTTGTAAAAGTAGGCTGTAACTTAATTGTGGTTTGGTGTTTGCATGCTCTGTGCACAATTGTACTAGACAGTGTAGACTTTTTTGGTTGATTTAATCTTTTGAATAGTGCACTATATTTACACTTTATGGTATCCATAAATTTTCTATTTTTATGATTTTTCTATTTTATTGTTCTATTTTCTTAAAAATTAGTACAGTACAGTATAGTATATTATATCAATCAATTAATCAAATGCTAGAAACTGGTGATATACTGTAACTAGCTACATGTAGATAAAACAGTCCAGTTAACATGGGGTTTATTTATACAAATTAAACAAATCAGGGGTGCTTATATCTTAATTGAGGCAGTGGCGGATTACCAGTTTCCGGTCCTGTAGGCTAAATAAAATTCACGGGCCTCATAGTGCACTGATCTACGAAAAAACTGATATTGACATCAGTGCCATATCCAGAGATAATTTTGGCACCCCGGTCACTTGGCCGTCATTAGCGAATAATTCGGCGACAATATTCAATGACAGAAGATGCGAGAACCATCTAAGGGGGTGCTGGGGCATGTTCTCCCAAAACATTTGGGAATTAAGAGTCTTGGAAATGCCATTGTCTGCCTTCTAAGGCTGTGGCCTTCACATAATCACAATTTTCTATGAATGACAAATGAGGTCGGAGCTAACTATTTGGAAGCATTTATTTCTAAGTTGGAATAACGGAACAAATGATCAGGTCTGTTAGTATACGTACCATCTCATTGCTTTATTAAAAATAAAAATAATAATAATGGTAATAAAAAATATATTCCCTGGAAATTATGGGACTCTTGCAAGCCTGGGCCTGTAGGCTTCAGCCTACTCAGCCTACTTGGTAATCCACCACTGAATTGAGGGAGGAGGTAGGTATTTTAAAAAAATGCATGTTTACAAAAGCGGGCTAGGGGTTGTGTTTATGTTATATATCTCAAACTTATTAATAATTCATGAGGTAATCAGCTAATTACAATAGTTCATTCAATCACCTGATTGAAGTTGGATACTCCAGTAAAACCCAAGATATTACTGTAGATGAAAACCAGTGTTCATCTAATTCTTAAGATCTCAATTAATCTAATATGCAAAATAAACAAGTTACTGTGTGAATAAAGTTTACACACAGTCATGAATAAGATCTCATGAGGGTTTATTTTAATTGCATTTTCCAATTGAAATCTCTCGATTGAGATGCCATATCAACAACTCGTTTATTGTGTTTCGTCAGGAGAATCCAAACACTCGAAAACAATAAAACCACTTAATGGCCTTCGGCCTCATGCTTTCATCATGTTTTCTCGTGTTTTCTCGTGTTTGGATCCATCTAGTTACATATACACAAACGTAAATGTACATGTTCAGTATTTACCATGAATGCAGAAAGTTCACTCATACAATTAAAGCAATGCTTTTTCATAATAATTCTATGTTTTTAAGTTCAAGTAAAAGCAAATATACATGTACTGTCTGTATACAAAAGTGATCAGGTCCACATCAGCTGCCACTTGTATTTTACTTAATTTATACTTACTTTATAATCAAATCAGTAAAATATGTAACTATGTATGTAACAGACTATGTATGTGTAAATATCCTGTAATTTACTGAATCATTTTATGTTTTATAGAACTGACTGTAAAATTATTGTTTTTAAAAGGTTTTGAACATGATTCAGCACTTTTAAAACACGAGTGTGCCTATTGCCTCGGACAAATGCAGGTACGCACCATTTAAATTTCAAGTTTATTTGGTAACCTTAACAATACTGTAACAGTCGTAAGTTATGAAAAAGAATGATGCAAAAGGACCCTACGAGGCTAGTTGCAATTTAATATGTCACCATATTTGTTTTTCCATTTGCGTAACCCAACAACAAAAACCTTAACCCTAGTCAGAAGTTTGGTTTACCACCTAGCGTTTTGGGAAAACATATCAGATGACATAATTTGGAGAAAAAAAACGCGGAAAGACTGGGAGGGTCTTTTTTGAGTCATCTCTTTTAGTGACGACCTACAGTAACACTATACTGCCAACCATTTGCGCAGGCGTGCGTTTGCTGGAGTAAACACTATAAGAAATGTGGGAAATAGCCATCACAACAACAACAACAACCAAACAGAGAAGCCAAATAAGACCCCGGATTTTCTGTTCTGTTTTAAAAATAGATAGGATACATGTACTGTAACTCGTTTCTATCAACATTGAAGTTAACAACGCAGCTATACAAATATTGCCTACCTATTAAGGCCACATAAAAAAACCCCAACTGTTTAGCGTCCCCGCCACAGGGAGCCCAACTCTGACGCCTCTTTTTTTGTTTTATTATATTGAGCTTGACTGAAAACGCGGTAATTTGAAACTCGAAACAGATGTGGGCTTCTGTGCCACGTGAATGGCGCATCGGCGTGACGCTCACTGAAAGCTGAGACGACTAAACACGCAGTCAGTGACGCAGTGCTGGAAAACACGCGTGTTTTATCACACGGCGGATGTTTCCGCCAACGTCAGTTTGTTCGAGCTCAAATTACACGACACAGAACGCAGCACTGCGTGTTTAGTCGTCTCAGCTTTCAGTGAGCGTCACGCGCCATTCACGTGGCACAGAAGCCCACAGCTGTTTCGAGTTTCAAATTACCGCGCGCTGTAATTTGCATATATATGCATATATTACCAACTGTTAAGAGAAGCGCCGCGATCCCAGCTTACACAACTGTTAAGCGGCCTCGGTTTTCAGTCAAGCTCAATATAATAAAACAAAAAAAGAGGCGTCAGAGTTGGGCTTTCTGTGTCCCCGCCCGAACTGAGAAAAGCCCCCGACCTCCAATTTTTTTTATTTTTCAAAAACCCCTTTAGTTTAGTGCAAAAACTCTCAAAACAACGTTTTACCTGTAGTATTAAAAATGGTGATTTGCGCTTTGCAATCGCCGCGATGAACTTCCTGCCCTGGACTGGTTAAGACCTCGGACTTATTCTCGTACCCAGACCCCTACATGTTCCACGCCTGCGCATTAAGTTATTATTAAACCTTGACTCGTTTTCTTTTTAATAAAACATGAGTGAGTGAAAACAAATACGTCTTTGTTAGACCACCAATGGCATTTGTGATATGCTGTGTGGCCAAGGAAGGCTGTAGTACGTTTTTGAAACACCCTGTAGTATAGATGAGAGCGGTGCCCCTGTAGGGCAAAAAGAAAAGAAAAACATACAAAAAAAAACAAAAAAAACTCCCTCCCGACTCCTGAAAAAATTGAAATAGGTGGACGCTAAACAAGTATTTTTTTTTATGTGCCTAATTATCATTTCAGCTGTCGCTCTTTGCAAAACGTAATATTATTTCTAATAGTTTTTTTAAAATTTTAATAAAGATGCTTTATATCTATAGATAACGATTGATAGATATCGTTTTGACAACGCGCTTTTTATAGACACTATTTTAGTACGTCAAGCATTGCAGACTTTGGTACTGTACTTCTGCTTGTTTGAGACTGAATTTAAATGCCTAGCTCTGTCCAGAATAAAATTTAACAGGAAGAAAATAGTAAATGGACAAATGCGTTCGACAATTCAAGCAAACTGTGTGCTTTGAGGTTGCAGTTAGTTAACTGTCGACCCAGATTCATCGTAAACTATCTTGTATCGCCTCGTACACTAAAGTCTGTATTTCCATCCTTTTATTGTGACCACAACGTATCGTATATCAATTTGAACTACATGTAGCTAATTGATCGTGGAAGATGATTAAAAAATCTAAATAGTAAATATGTTATGAGAGAAAACTTGATCAGTGTGCTATTTCTCAGAGGTAAAATAATTAGTGTGTCGGCTTACGGAGATTATAAGGTTATTTTTTTGTTGTTGTTTTTTTTTATTTAACAAAACACGAGGCGAAGCCGAGGTTTTTGAACAAATTTCGAGGTGTTTGGAATCCTGATGAAACACTCTTCCGAGTGTATGATATAGCTTCTCAAACAAATCAGTATTTTAAGAGAAAATCGAGGCGAAAGTTGGCTTAATTTATGTAATTTCTTCCTCCGATATCAAAACCTCCGTCTCGGTCCTGATTTCCTTTGTTTTCGGTTCATGAATTAATGAATTTGAGAAGTTTATATACCAAGTATAGTAAACTTGGACAAACATATGCGGCAATTTTTGAAAATCACTTTCGTTCAATGTTTATTACTGATTGCATCAGTAACGACATAAATATTTGTGGGACAATAGGATCATTTTTTATTCTGACCAGTCAACATTCGAAATAATCGAATTTTTGCACATCTAGTGGCATGTATTATTCTCTGTTATTATATGGCTGAACTTGTTTTCTGTTTATTGCGCCTTAAGGCCAAACAAAAATAATAGTTGCTTTCAGGTTTCCGACCGACTTGTTAAAAGTGTCGCCGACCATAAACATTCTATAGCCATTATTGCCATAATTAAAAAAAAAAAAAAAACTTTTCCTTGCGACCCATCTTTTTTTAAATAACCAAAAACATGGTATAATGGTTTCTGTTCAATAGTGAAATCCAAGTAGTGTGCTGTGTATAGGCAGTGTTGAAACACAAATCGAAATAAAGTTAGAAATCTAAGGTCTTCGCTCGAAACGTCAATCTTCTAACTTAATGGCATTCTCGTCCCCAGAGCCTCTCCCGTGCTGGCGCGCGTTAAAAGGCTCTGGGGGAATCCATATATCATCGCGATCTGATTGGTTGTTCAAATTCAATGGCCTATATAACGATGGAGCTTAGTGAATGTTTATAAATAAACAGTATTTGAGACAAGAAAACTGACAACGAAGCACAATTCTAATCATAGTTCTAATCCGAACAATTTAATCGAACATTTTTCAAAGCAATCAACCCGTTTCCCATTATATAATTAAATCAAACACAGAAGACAGACAGCAATTTGAAATCGATAGGCGATAGACGATATTAGACAGCAGTCACAGCACACTGCTGGCTGTTCGTGCATGGTACATATTAATAAGAATCTCATTGAAATATACACGTCAAATATAAACGAACGGTGCAACATATTAAAGAGAACTACCTTCACTAAAAGAAGCCGTAAATACGAAGAAATTCCGACGCGGCTCTAGTATTGCCAAGCTCTGAAGCGAACTCGTAAATTTTAATGCCTTTTGCCCCGCCGAATAAACGCGGCGATGAGCTACACTCAGCAGGGACCTTCTTCGAACGGAATATACCACAATCAAAATTGTTCCAAAGTCAAACGAGTCAATACGATACAGCCCTCTGGAGACAGCCAAACCGCCAGAATCGAAAACGAAAGGAAAATTATATTGCAAACAACTTGAAACAACTGCCGATGATCTCGTGTCCAACTCCCAAACCGCGAACTTAAACGCATGCGCTTTAGAAAGAACACCAAAGAATCTTGGTGTTCCGGTTTGGATTCCCCCAGAGCCTTTTCAGCGCGCCAGCACGGGAGAGGCTCTGGGGACGAGAATGACTTAATGGCCACTCCAAATTAGACTTTAGTTTCCCGTCCACCCCTTCCTGAGAATTGCACGCGGGCGGGCGGCCCATTTACCATTACCCATTAAATATTTAATATGTATGCAATATCCCTGAAACCTCACTTCCGGTGCGAATGTGTGCCAATGTGCGCCGTCGCACATTTCTTAAATCCCAGCGGTTTATACCAATCTCGTACCCAGACCCTTGGTTAATACGAAAGAATTGCCCGCTTTTTCGCTTTCTTAGTTGATGTATATCAAAAGTTTAAGCAGCAACAATTTTATATTGAATATTACGTTGATATGTAAACAATTTATTGGTAGATTAATCAATAATGGGAACAAAAGGTCAATAATGAACAAATCACGCGGCCCCTTCTAGGAAACGCAGGCGGTGGACGGGAAACTAAAGTCTAATTTGGAGTGGCCTATATTTCAATTTATGTTCAATATTTTGATTGTTTTCATCAATATCTAGAGGTGTTAATCATAGTTTCAGATAAACTACAGTGGGATAATACATGTAAAATAAACTTTATATTTACATACTCATACCATCACGCGTTTGTCAGGCGCGTTTATTATCGATCGTTTTGTTGCCTTGATGTCGCTGTTTATTCACGCGTGGTAGATAAACATGACGACGCAAGCAACGACGGTTTTGCCGTTTCAAAATGTAATGATATGATATGAGAGTGTCGTTGCTTTTTCTCTTTATGAGTCAGGGTTTTGAACCTATATTGATAAATATGAAAACGTTTTTAATAAACCATGCAACAGTTGCCCTCCTCTCTTTTACTTCGGCATGAATACCTGTATCAATCAATCTGTAGCTAGAGTACACTTAACTTTGAAAATAGACAAACCTTCCCTTCAAGCATCGAATGTTTTTCCGACTTACCTACCCATATAAAACATGGCTATAAAACCTGAAACCAACTATTATTTTCCCCCTAAATGGCGCACTCTGTAATGCCCTCCCGGTATATTATGGGATGGCAGTATGCCATTTTTTAATGACCTGCAAGTTTTGGCGGAGAAATTTCTGTGTTGATTTGAATGAAATTAAAACAGAATTAGTCAAGTTCCAAATACGTCGTGGAACATTAGTGTTTCTTTTTATAAAAACTATACCTATTTAAAAGCGCGGAAAATAAATGTTTAACGTGTGTAAACATGAAACGAAACGAGCAAGCTCAAAAGTAAGGTAGACCTCAAAATCTGAAGACGCGAACGATGAATTAAAGACATAACCAACCAAAAACCGTATATCAAATGGCGTATTAACCTCGTTTGCTCGGTCTGTCAGGTAGCACGGGTGGCTTGTGCTATTAGGGCGCTGCCTGTCACCAAAAAGTTAAACCCGGTTAGATGGGGTTAGTGTAACTTTAAGATGGATGACCGCTTGGGAATGACCCGGTTGTTGAGCTTGGAACTCATGCATGAGTAGAGGTGTAGTTGATCTCTCTTGTGCTTCTAGGGTTTTTCGTCGGGATCTCCGGTTTTCCTCCCTCCATAACATCAACACCTATAGTACATCTTAGCTGTGATCCGTGGTCTGAACTGTGTCATGGCGGCTGCCTGGAGCGCCTTTGATATGCCTCAACACGGTCACATTGATCTGCGTCCTTCGCAATTCAGCCACTGCATTCCTGCAAGTAAGGATGATTAGCCCCCATCCTTTATCCTGCATGTACTGGAAACTATTATATGGCTGCACGAGCATGCTTTCAGGGCATGGCGCACGCTGATTGGTTACTGAGAGGTCTGAAAAAACGTGTATTTTCCTCCCAATGCCGCGAGAGGTCTACGGTCTTTTACGAACCTCCAAGTTTTGGCGGGAAGGAGTTGATTTGAATGAAAATAGCAGAGCAGTAGGCATGTTTTAGGAAAAGTTTGAACAATAATACATTCAGGGACATTGGTGTTGCTTTTCTTGAAAGCTATTTGTATAAATGCCTGCAAAAAAGTACCTAACGTAAGTTGTAAACATGAAGCAATAAGCGACGAAGCTCAAAAGTAAAGTAAAGGGCAACATCTGAAGAGGAACGCAACAAAGAAGAGGGGAAAACAGAGAAGAAGACGAACCAATAAAGACTTATTAACCGAGTGTGATGTTTGTACGGGAAAGTAATTGCCCTTTTTTTTTTCGCACATACCTCGCTCTTTCGTCTCTCAGTCTGCACGAAAACCTCAGGCAAATACTTTCCCGTGCAGATCTTACACTCGGTTACTACCATTTTCGTTTAGCGTTTAGCGAATAACTAGTTGTTTTCGAGTTTTGAAACAAACGTTGTCAATGACGAATATAGGGGGTGTAACTTTCCGTTGTTATTGCTTCCGTTTCAAGTTTCAACGTTGCGTTGATATTTTCTCACGGGCCACGGCAAACAAGGAATACAAAATAAATGCGTTCGGTAGGTCATATCGAAGTGATCAGCGAACGTGATCTGCGTTCGCTGATCATTCCAATTCTCACAATTAAGCCAAAGACAAGTTATTCCAAGCAAACGCTGCCGCGTGAAAAGAACGATGACAAGTATTGACAACGGAAAGTTACACCCCCTATTCGTTATTGATTTGATCTGTCAAACGTATAGTTGTCATTGGACAACGTTGTTTCAAAACTCGAAAACAACTAGTTATTCTCTAAACGCTAAACGCTTGAACGCAAACGGTAGTAATAATCCTTTAGTATTTACCCAATGAAAAACTGTGTATATATAATTTATGCAGACATGCAGTGATCAAAACATGTATAGGATCAAGCAAACAATGTTTGCTGCCACTCGTCACTTTCTGCAGTGTAGTTGAAATTATCGTTTGTTTATCTTTTTTTAGGATGAATATGCTATACCCTTCTTAATAAGGTATGTGCCCGAAAGTAACGTACGGCCTCACGAAAGTAACGTTGAATTTGTGACACTTCTAAAATTTCCCGAAAGTACCGGCCCCCCGAAAGTAGCGGCCCCTTCGAATGTGGCGCACGCATTTTTTTTAATAAACTTAGCAATCAACTTAAAGCTAGTAATATATGTTTTTTCGATTATCGACATTTCTGTTCGATGAAAGCACGTGTTCGTCTTTAATTTTTCAACATGTTCTCTCTTTATAAGTTGTCACCATCGCCGCCAACACTCATGTCCACTGCTGTCGTTTGTTGCCGGATGTCAACTTTGATTTAAGAAACATCCCTGGATCTTCAGCCATCAATTCGGTCGCTTGGCGAAAGTAAACGAAAGTAGCGCCCCTCCCCCCCTCCCCCCGAAAGTAGCGGCCCCCAAGGGCTGCTAAATCCGAAAGTAACGGGGGCCGTTACTTTCGGAATTGTACGGTATTTAATAAAAGCGTGAAGTGAAGGGTGTCTTTTGGATGAAAGTTAGCAGTTATGAAAACTAACATGCTGATTATGCGACGGGGAATTGAGATGTAGTTTAAAACGTTTCGATTGTTTTAGGGTGTTGGAAGACAAAAAACAAGAACCTATGGTTAGACACGAGGTATTGTATAAAGCTTGCACATCACAGATAGCCGCTCTGATTTACATGATTCTCAAAAATATAGCATAATGTCAAAAAGGCGAAAATTATAGAGTTTTAAAGATTTTTGGTGACGTCAGCGTGACTTCATTAGCTTAGTATAACTAAATGGTAACAATCTTTTACAACCGTGATAGAGTGGTGGTGGTTTCAAGTACCAAAACATCGCAACCATAACTGTTTCAAATCGAAAATAAGAACAAACTGAACGAATGCATTTTTGGCTTTTCGTGATTCATACTTTTAGCTGTTGACGTGCTTACTGTATGATACACGGCAGAGCTTATCAAAAGGTCAAATTCAGAGTACAGACTGCTGGACATGATGGTTTCACACATCGTGCCACAGTTGAACTTATTGAAATGCGAGTAAATTAAAATGCATAGTCAACCAAGTCTGCAAATCAATTATTTAAGCAGCAAAGAACAGCGTACCTGAAGGCGGCGTTTGCAATATCGATGGAAGTGTGTACAATTTAGCAGAATCTCTACCATGCACGTCAATTTCAAAAAAGAGCTTGAAGAAAGTTATTTCTTGGTGTTAGATCTAGTCACGAGGATTAAATTGAATTATACTGTAATTCGTGTTCTAGCTTGAGTAAGCTATTCCTAAGAACCACAAAAAATAATCAAAACTACTCACCTGCTGCTGCTTAGAAACATAAATCGAGTAACCAGAATCAAATATATTACATAAACTAACAAACAAAGTACTAACAAGAAATAATAAGACTATAAAGAATAATTCAAAGACCATGCAAATAACTAATTCAGTTATTAGAACTTGAAGAAATAAGATATTAGGCTAAGGGCCTCTTATCTCATGACACACCCACATTTCATTGTTCTAACAGACCGGTTAAATCCTTTATTCAACTGATTAGCATGCAGATGAGTATGCATAGTGGGATAACTAGTTATACCACTCGGATAACTACAATCATGCCCAAAAACCCTAGGACAGTTCGTAAAAACCACTACGCATTGAAGTTGCCCCCCTTCCCCCCTTCAATGTTGCCATTTTTTTCAATGTTCCCTCTTTTTCGTCGTTATATCACACCAAGTATAAAAGGAAACAACATTGATGGCTGGGGGAGGGGAGAGATTGTTAGGTAAGGATTCAAGGCGATATATTATAGTTTTTCTTGTGCGAGGCTACCAGACTCTTCATTTGCACTGCTGTCCCAATTGTTTATGGCCATGATTGTAGTTATGCCACTGTTTTGACTGCTTATCGCATGCTTATCACTGCATATCTGTAGTGTAATATGGGATTTAACATCGCTCGTGAAGCTTAACTGCCACTCGGGGCCTGCGGCCCCTTGTGGCTGTTTAAGCCTGCATGGTTTCCATGTAGCCGTAAGAGCCGGCGTCATGGCTGCGGCAAGGGGCGATGGTCCAATCATAGACAGTGTTGAATTAGCCAGCAATAAAAAGCTGTGTGCGATTGGACCATTGCCCCTTGCCGCAGCCATGCCGCCGGCTCTTACGGCTATATGGAAATCAGGCTTTAGCTTCACTCACGATGTTAAATCCCATATCACACTCGTGACCATCAATTAAATTAACCCATATTAATTAACTCACACTAAATTAAAACGTTCGAAGTCTGTCTTGTTCCTAACTCTAACAATTTTGTCATTTTCGCCACGCACAAAAAGTTTACCATCAGTGAACCAAATAGATTTAACTCGTCTTGCATCATTACGTCCGAAATTAAACAGCTTCATGTTAATTTGTGTTAGATCTTCATTAATATAAAACTCACTTCCCTTTAGATATTTTCTATGCTTACACACCACCATTTTGGAACTATAATTCTTGAATTTCACAATTATAGCCCTCGTTTTTCCTGTCTTCTTCTTTCCAATACGATCAATGTCAATGCCCGATCAATGTCATTCACAGAAACGACCACTCCCAATTTCTCATTACAAAACTTCACGATTAAATCAATACAATTTTCGTCCGTCTTCTCTTCGATGCCAACAAATCGTAAATTATACTTCCTCGAGTACTGTTCATTATCATTGGCCTTCTCCATAGCAGATTGTGATTCTTTCTGTGCCACCGATAATTTCGATTCAGGGTCGCCTATCTTCTCTTCCAATTTGGTTACTCGCTGTATAAGCGAATCCACTTCGGCCAATTTCTCATTCAAAGGCCCAACAGCATTCGACACCGCTGTATCCACAGCATCATTAATAACTTGCTGGAAAGATTCTTCCATCAAAACATCCATAACCACTTCCTTCATGGTAGCCAGAAAAGCAGAACATTATGACTATCTTAACGACCAGACTTCGGGGACCGTTGCTGGTAGCTTAGCTATACGAGTTCACTATATACCTTGCGTCAATGTCATCATGAACGGTATATATTACGTGAACTCGATATTGATAACCAGAGCACCATGTTCACTATTTTGGACCAAAAAGTGATGCCCATCTGTA
Organism: Paragorgia papillata; assembly: GCA_035771165.1. Taxonomy (NCBI): domain Eukaryota; kingdom Metazoa; phylum Cnidaria; class Anthozoa; order Scleralcyonacea; family Coralliidae; genus Paragorgia; species Paragorgia papillata. The sequence continues at coordinate 1,231,699 of JAWNZC010000338.1, forward strand.
TACATTTCCCCCCTCCCAGTCATACAGTTTCTAATGCGGGACTTTACATGTACTTTGGATTTTGTGCAACATTTTATCGAACTGGCTCTGTATATTTGCTTTGTGGTTCCACGACTTTCCATAGAATACACAGTAATTTTATTGCTTAAAGGCAATGCGGTACGTGCATGCATATGTATAGTATGCGTTTTACTTCGAATTGAGTTCAGTATACTATACTGCTCATGCAGTGTTAGCGCAGTTTCTAAATATCATTCGTAATGTAAATTCTTAATTGTCATATCTGTAAATTTAGGCGGGTGAGGCACTTGGTGCTATTGGTTCACCTGAAGTAATCGGAGTCTTGAGAAAGTGTTTGAAGGACGAACAAGTTGAGGTGTGTCTACATAGATTTCAATTCCTCTGATGGAGGACGTATTGCGAAAATAAAGGCTATTTTCTCTTTCTCTTCTTCCTTTTTCCTTTCTTCCATTTTCTCTCCGTTTTCCTCTTCTTCTTACTCTTACTCTTACTCCTACTCTTATTCTTACTCTTACTCTTACTCTTACTCTTACTCTTACTCTTACTCTTACTCTTACTCTTACTCTTACTCTTACTCTTACTCTTACTCTTACTCTTACTCTTACTCTTACTCTTACTCTTACTCTTACTCTTACTCTTACTCTTACTCTTACTCTTACTCTTACTCTTAGTCTTACTCTTACTCTTACTCTTACTCTTACTCTTACTCTTACTCTTACTCTTACTCTTACTCTTACTCTTACTCTTACTCTTACTCTTACTCTTACTCTTGCTCTTGCTCTTGCTCTTGCTCTTGCTCTTGCTCTTGCTCTTGCTCTTGCTCTTGCTCTTGCTCTTGCTCTTGCTCTTGCTCTTGCTCTTGCTGTCGTGCTGTTGTGCTCGTGCTGTTGTGCTCGTGCTGTTGTGCTCGTGCTGTTGTGCTCGTGCTGTTGTGCTCGTGCTGTTGTGCTCGTGCTGTTGTGCTCGTGCTCTTGCCCTTGTGCTCTTGCTCTTGTCCTCTTGCTCTTACTCGTATATGCTTGTGCTCTTACTATTACTCTTATACATGGCCGTATGAAGCAGGGGGCGAAGGGGGGTGACACCCCCTATTCGCCGGAAGCAGGGGCTGAACCCCCCTAAACATCCGTCGTCAAAGCACGAGTTTAAAGATAATATTCATAATATTTTGTTGTAAAGCTGACCTCAAAATGCAGGAAATCGCATTTCAGAGAGTGAGAAAATCAAACGTTTTACGGGGGGCATGCCCCTGGACCCGCCTAGAGGGTCCTCGCGCCTTCGGCGCTCGACACGCCCCCCTACCCTGAAACATCTTCCTACGGCCCTGCTCTTATGCTCTCGTGCTCTTGCTCTTGCTCTTGCTCTTGCTCTTGCTCTTGCTCTTGCTCTTGCTCTTGCTCTTGCTCTTGCTCTTGCTCTTGCTCTTGCTCTTGCTGTAGCTCTTGCTCTTGTACTCTTGCTCTTATGCTCTTGCTCTTGTGCTCTTGTGCTCTTGTGCTCTTGTGCTCTTGTGCTCTTGTGCTCTTGTGCTCTTGTGCTCTTGTGCTCTTGTGCCCTTGTACTCTTGCTCTTGTTCTTATACTCTTGTTCCTGCTCTTATACTCTTGCCGTTTTGCTCTTGCTCTTATGCTCTTGCCCTTTTGCTCTTGCTCTTATGCTCTTGCCCTTTTGCTCTTGCTCTTATGCTCTTGCCCTTTTGCTCTTGCTCTTATGCTCTTGCTCTTGTCATACTCTTGCTCTTTCTCTTGCTCTTGTGCTCTTGTTCTTATTCTGTTGCTCTTACACTATTGCTCTTGCTCATGTTCTTTTATTCTTGCTCTTGTTCTTGCTCTTGTGCCCTTGTTCTTATACTCTTGCTCTTTCTCTTGTTTTTGCTCTTGCTCTTGTACTCTTGTTCTTATACTCTTGCTCTTTCTTGCTCTTGCTCTTGCTCTTGCTCTTGCTCTTGCTCTTGCTCTTGCTCTTGCTCTTGCTCTTGCTCTTGCTCTTGTTCTTATACTTTTGTTCTTATACTTTTGTTCTTATACTCTTACTTATGCTTTTGCTCTTGCTCTTGTTCTTATACTCTTGCTTTTGCTTTTGCTCTTGCTCTTGCTATTGCTCTTGCTCTTGCTCTTGCTCTTGCTCTTGCTCTTGCTCTTGCTCTTGCTCTTGCTCTTGCTCTTGCTCTTGCTCTTGCTCTTTCTCTTGCTCTTGCTCTTGCTCTTGCTCTTGCTCTTGCTCTTGCTCTTGCTCTTGCTCTTGCTCTTGCTCTTGCTTTTTCTTTTGCTCTTGCTCTTGCTCTTGCTCTTGCTCTTGCTCTTGCTCTTATACTCTTGCTTTTTCTCTTGCTCTTGCCCTTGCTCTTGCCTTTGCCCTTGCCCTTGCCCTTGCCCTTGCCCTTGCCCTTGCCCTTGCCCTTGCCCTTGCCCTTGCCCTTGCCCTTGCCCTTGCCCTTGCCCTTGCCCTTGCCCTTGCCCTTGCCCTTGCCCTTGCCCTTGCCCTTGCCCTTGCTCTTGCTCTTGCTTTTGATTTTGCTTTTGCTCTTGCTCTTGCTCTTGCTCTTGTTCTTATACTTTTGTTCTTATACTCTTACTTATGCTTTTGCTCTTGCTCTTGTTCTTATACTCTTGCTTTTGCTTTGCTCTTGCTCTTGCTCTTGCTCTTGCTCTTGCTCTTGCTCTTGCTCTTGCTCTTGCTCTTGCTCTTGCTCTTGCTTTTGCTCTTGCTTTTGCTCTTGCTCTTGCTCTTGCTCTTGCTCTTATACTCTTGCTTTTGCTCTTGCCCTTGCTCTTGCTCTTGCCCTTGCCCTTGCCCTTGCCCTTGCCCTTGCCCTTGCCCTTGCCCTTGCCCTTGCCCTTGCCCTTGCCCTTGCCCTTGCCCTTGCCCTTGCCCTTGCCCTTGCCCTTGCCCTTGCCCTTGCCCTTGCTCTTGTTCTTGTCCTTATTCGTTTGTTCTTATACTCTTACTTATGCTTTTGCTCTTGCTCTTGTTCTTATACTCTTGTTCTTATACTCTTGCTTTTGCTTTTGCTCTTGCTTTTGCTCTTGCTCTTGCTCTTGCTCTTGCTCTTGCTCTTGCTCTTGCTCTTGCTCTTGCTCTTGCTCTTGCTCTTGCTCTTGCTCTTGCTCTTGCTCTTGCTCTTGCTCTTGCTCTTGCTCTTGTTCTTGTTCTTATACGTTTGTTCTTATACTCTTACTTATGCTTTTGCTCTTGCCCTTGTTCTTATACTCTTGCTTTTGCTTTTGCTCTTGCTCTTGCTCTTGCTCTTGCTCTTGCTCTTGCTCTTGCTCTTGCTCTTGCTCTTGCTCTTGCTCTTGCTCTTGCTCTTGCTCTTGCTCTTGCTCTTGCTTTTATACTCTTGCTTTTTCTCTTACTCTTGCCCTTGCTCTTGCTCTTGCTTTTGCCCTTGCCCTTGCCCTTGCCCTTGCCCTTGCCCTTGCCCTCGCCCTCGCCCTCGCCCTCGCCCTCGCCCTCGCCCTCGCCCTCGCCCTCGCCCTCGCCCTCGCCCTCGCCCTCGCTCTTGCTCTTGCTCTTGCTTTTGCTTTTGCTCTTGCTCTTGCTCTTGCTCTTGTTCTTATTCTTTTGTTCTTATACTCTTACTTATGCTTTTCCTCTTGCTCTTGTTCTTATACTCTTGTTCTTATACTCTTGCTTTTGCTCTTGCCCTTGCTCTTGCTCTTGCCCTTGCCCTTGCCCTTGCCCTTGCCCTTGCCCTTGCCCTTGCCCTTGCCCTTGCCCTTGCCCTTGCCCTTGCCCTTGCCCTTGCCCTTGCCCTTGCTCTTGTTCTTGTTCTTATACGTTTGTTCTTATACTCTTACTTATGCTTTTGCTCTTGCTCTTGTTCTTATACTCTTGTTCTTATACTCTTGCTTTTGCTTTTGCTCTTGCTTTTGCTCTTGCTCTTGCTCTTGCTCTTGCTCTTGCTCTTGCTCTTGCTCTTGCTCTTGCTCTTGCTCTTGCTCTTGCTCTTGATCTTGCTCTTGCTCTTGCTCTTGCTCTTGCTCTTGCTCTTGCTCTTGCTCTTGCTCTTGCTCTTGCTCTTGCTCTTGCTCTTGCTCTTGCTCTTGTTCTTGTTCTTATACGTTTGTTCTTATACTCTTACTTATGCTTTTGCTCTTGCTCTTGTTCTTATACTCTTGCTTTTGCTTTTGCTCTTGCTCTTGCTCTTGCTCTTGCTCTTGCTCTTGCTCTTGCTCTTGCTCTTGCTCTTGCTCTTGCTCTTGCTCTTGCTCTTGCTCTTGCTCTTGCTCTTGCTCTTGCTCTTGCTCTTGCTCTTGCTCTTGCTCTTGCTCTTGCTCTTGCTCTTGCTTTTATACTCTTGCTTTTTCTCTTGCTCTTGCCCTTGCTCTTGCTCTTGCTTTTGCCCTTGCCCTTGCCCTTGCCCTTGCCCTTGCCCTCGCCCTCGCCCTCGCCCTCGCCCTCGCCCTCGCCCTCGCCCTCGCCCTCGCCCTCGCCCTCGCCCTCGCCCTCGCTCTTGCTCTTGCTTTTGCTTTTGCTCTTGCTCTTGCTCTTGCTCTTGTTCTTATTCTTTTGTTCTTATACTCTTACTTATGCTTTTCCTCTTGCTCTTGTTCTTATACTCTTGTTCTTATACTCTTGCTTTTGCTCTTGCCCTTGCTCTTGCTCTTGCCCTTGCCCTTGCCCTTGCCCTTGCCCTTGCCCTTGCCCTTGCCCTTGCCCTTGCCCTTGCCCTTGCCCTTGCCCTTGCCCTTGCCCTTGCCCTTGCCCTTGCCCTTGCCCTTGCCCTTGCCCTTGCTCTTGTTCTTGTTCTTATACGTTTGTTCTTATACTCTTACTTATGCTTTTGCTCTTGCTCTTGTTCTTATACTCTTGTTCTTATACTCTTGCTTTTGCTTTTGCTCTTGCTTTTGCTCTTGCTCTTGCTCTTGCTCTTGCTCTTGCTCTTGCTCTTGCTCTTGCTCTTGCTCTTGCTCTTGCTCTTGCTCTTGCTCTTGCTCTTGCTCTTGCTCTTGTTCTTGTTCTTATACGTTTGTTCTTATACTCTTACTTATGCTTTTGCTCTTGCTCTTGTTCTTATACTCTTGCTTTTGCTTTTGCTCTTGCTCTTGCTCTTGCTCTTGCTCTTGCTCTTGCTCTTGCTCTTGCTCTTGCTCTTGCTCTTGCTCTTGCTCTTGCTCTTGCTCTTGCTCTTGCTCTTGCTCTTGCTCTTGCTCTTGCTCTTGCTCTTGCTCTTGCTTTTATACTCTTGCTTTTTCTCTTGCTCTTGCCCTTGCTCTTGCTCTTGCTTTTGCCCTTGCCCTTGCCCTTGCCCTTGCCCTTGCCCTCGCCCTCGCCCTCGCCCTCGCCCTCGCCCTCGCCCTCGCTCTTGCTCTTGCTCTTGCTTTTGCTTTTGCTCTTGCTCTTGCTCTTGCTCTTGTTCTTATTCTTTTGTTCTTATACTCTTACTTATGCTTTTCCTCTTGCTCTTGTTCTTATACTCTTGCTTTTGCTTTTGCTTTTGCTTTTGCTCTTGCTCTTGCTCTTGCTCTTGCTCTTGCTCTTGCTCTTGTTCTTATTCTTTTGTTCTTATACTCTTACTTATGCTTTTCCTCTTGCTCTTGTTCTTATACTCTTGTTCTTATACTCTTGCTTTTGCTCTTGCCCTTGCTCTTGCTCTTGCCCTTGCCCTTGCCCTTGCCCTTGCCCTTGCCCTTGCCCTTGCCCTTGCCCTTGCCCTTGCCCTTGCCCTTGCCCTTGCCCTTGCTCTTGTTCTTGTTCTTATACGTTTGTTCTTATACTCTTACTTATGCTTTTGCTCTTGCTCTTGTTCTTATACTCTTGTTCTTATACTCTTGCTTTTGCTTTTGCTCTTGCTTTTGCTCTTGCTCTTGCTCTTGCTCTTGCTCTTGCTCTTGCTCTTGCTCTTGCTCTTGCTCTTGCTCTTGCTCTTGCTCTTGATCTTGCTCTTGCTCTTGCTCTTGCTCTTGCTCTTGCTCTTGCTCTTGCTCTTGCTCTTGCTCTTGCTCTTGCTCTTGCTCTTGCTCTTGCTCTTGCTCTTGTTCTTGTTCTTATACGTTTGTTCTTATACTCTTACTTATGCTTTTGCTCTTGCTCTTGTTCTTATACTCTTGCTTTTGCTTTTGCTCTTGCTCTTGCTCTTGCTCTTGCTCTTGCTCTTGCTCTTGCTCTTGCTCTTGCTCTTGCTCTTGCTCTTGCTCTTGCTCTTGCTCTTGCTCTTGCTCTTGCTCTTGCTCTTGCTCTTGCTCTTGCTCTTGCTCTTGCTCTTGCTCTTGCTCTTGCTCTTGCTCTTGCTTTTATACTCTTGCTTTTTCTCTTGCTCTTGCCCTTGCTCTTGCTCTTGCTTTTGCCCTTGCCCTTGCCCTTGCCCTTGCCCTTGCCCTCGCCCTCGCCCTCGCCCTCGCCCTCGCCCTCGCCCTCGCCCTCGCCCTCGCCCTCGCCCTCGCCCTCGCTCTTGCTCTTGCTTTTGCTTTTGCTCTTGCTCTTGCTCTTGCTCTTGTTCTTATTCTTTTGTTCTTATACTCTTACTTATGCTTTTCCTCTTGCTCTTGTTCTTATACTCTTGTTCTTATACTCTTGCTTTTGCTCTTGCCCTTGCTCTTGCTCTTGCCCTTGCCCTTGCCCTTGCCCTTGCCCTTGCCCTTGCCCTTGCCCTTGCCCTTGCCCTTGCCCTTGCCCTTGCCCTTGCCCTTGCCCTTGCCCTTGCCCTTGCCCTTGCCCTTGCCCTTGCCCTTGCCCTTGCCCTTGCCCTTGCCCTTGCCCTTGCCCTTGCTCTTGTTCTTGTTCTTATACGTTTGTTCTTATACTCTTACTTATGCTTTTGCTCTTGCTCTTGTTCTTATACTCTTGTTCTTATACTCTTGCTTTTGCTTTTGCTCTTGCTTTTGCTCTTGCTCTTGCTCTTGCTCTTGCTCTTGCTCTTGCTCTTGCTCTTGCTCTTGCTCTTGCTCTTGCTCTTGCTCTTGCTCTTGCTCTTGCTCTTGCTCTTGCTCTTGCTCTTGTTCTTGTTCTTATACGTTTGTTCTTATACTCTTACTTATGCTTTTGCTCTTGCTCTTGTTCTTATACTCTTGCTTTTGCTTTTGCTCTTGCTCTTGCTCTTGCTCTTGCTCTTGCTCTTGCTCTTGCTCTTGCTCTTGCTCTTGCTCTTGCTCTTGCTCTTGCTCTTGCTCTTGCTCTTGCTCTTGCTCTTGCTCTTGCTCTTGCTCTTGCTCTTGCTTTTATACTCTTGCTTTTTCTCTTGCTCTTGCCCTTGCTCTTGCTCTTGCTTTTGCCCTTGCCCTTGCCCTTGCCCTTGCCCTTGCCCTCGCCCTCGCCCTCGCCCTCGCCCTCGCCCTCGCCCTCGCTCTTGCTCTTGCTCTTGCTTTTGCTTTTGCTCTTGCTCTTGCTCTTGCTCTTGTTCTTATTCTTTTGTTCTTATACTCTTACTTATGCTTTTCCTCTTGCTCTTGTTCTTATACTCTTGTTCTTATACTCTTGCTTTTGCTTTTGCTTTTGCTTTTGCTCTTGCTCTTGCTCTTGCTCTTGCTCTTGCTCTTGCTCTTGCTCTTGCTCTTGCTCTTGCTCTTGCTCTTGCTCTTGCTCTTGCTCTTGCTCTTGCTCTTGCTCTTGCTCTTGCTCTTGCTCTTGCTCATGCTCTTGCTCTTGCTCTTGCTTTTATACTCTTGCTTTTTCTCTTGCTCTTGCTCTTGCTTTTGCCCTTGCCCTTGCCCTTGCCCTTGCCCTTGCCCTTGCCCTTGCCCTTGCCCTTGCCCTTGCCCTTGCCCTTGCCCTTGCCCTTGCCCTTGCCCTTGCCCTTGCCCTTGCCCTTGCCCTTGCCCTTGCCCTTGCCCTCGCCCTCGCCCTCGCCCTTGCTCTTGCTCTTGCTCTTGCTTTTCATTTTGCTTTTGCTCTTGCTGTTGCTCTTGCTCTTGTTCTTATTCTTTTGTTCTTATACTCTTACTTATGCTTTTCCTCTTGCTCTTGTTCTTATACTCTTGTTCTTATACTCTTGCTTTTGCTTTTGCTTTTGCTCTTGCTCTTGCTCTTGCTCTTGCTCTTGCTCTTGCTCTTGCTCTTGCTCTTGCTCTTGCTCTTGCTCTTGCTCTTGCTCATGCTCTTGCTCTTGCTCTTGCTTTTATACTCTTGCTTTTTCTCTTGCTCTTGCTCTTGCTCTTGCTTTTGCCCTTGCCCTTGCCCTTGCCCTTGCCCTTGCCCTTGCCCTTGCCCTTGCCCTTGCCCTTGCCCTTGCCCTTGCCCTTGCCCTTGCCCTTGCCCTTGCCCTTGCCCTCGCCCTCGCCCTCGCCCTTGCTCTTGCTCTTGCTCTTGCTTTTGATTTTGCTTTTGCTCTTGCTCTTGCTCTTGCTCTTGTTCTTATTCTTTTGTTCTTATACTCTTACTTATGCTTTTCCTCTTGCTCTTGTTCTTATACTCTTGTTCTTATACTCTTGCTTTTGCTTTTGCTCTTGCTCTTGCTCTTGCTCTTGCTCTTGCTCTTGCTCTTGCTCTTGCTCTGGCTCTTGCTCTGGCTCTTGCTCTTGCTCTTGCTCTTGCTCTTGCTCTTGCTCTTGCTCTTGCTTTTGCTCTTGCTCTTGCTCTTGTTCTTATACTTTTGTTCTTATACTCGTACTTATGCTTTTCCTCTTGCTCTTGTTCTTATACTCTTGTTCTTATACTCTTGCTTTTGCTTTTGCTTTTGCTCTTGCTCTTGCTCTTGCTCTTGCTCTTGCTCTTGCTCTTGCTCTTGCTCTTGCTCTTGCTCTTGCTCTTGCTCTTGCTCTTGCTCTTGCTCTTGCTCTTGCTCTTGCTCTTGCTCTTGCTCTTGCTCTTGCTTTTATACTCTTGCTTTTTCTCTTGCTCTTGATCTTGCTCTTGCTTTTGCCCTTGCCCTTGCCCTTGCCCTTGCCCTCGCCCTCGCCCTCGCCCTCGCCCTCGCCCTCGCCCTCGCCCTCGCCCTCGCCCTCGCCCTCGCCCTCGCCCTCGCCCTCGCCCTCGCCCTCGCCCTCGCCCTCGCCCTCGCCCTCGCCCTCGCCCTCGCCCTCGCCCTCGCCCTCGCCCTCGCCCTCGCCCTCGCCCTCGCTCTTGCTCTTGCTTTTGCTTTTGCTCTTGCTCTTGCTCTTGCTCTTGTTCTTATTCTTTTGTTCTTATACTCTTACTTATGCTTTTCCCCTTGCTCTTGTTCTTATACTCTTGTTCTTATACTCTTGCTTTTGCTTTTGCTTTTGCTCTTGCTCTTGCTCTTGCTCTTGCTCTTGCTCTTGCTCTTGCTCTTGCTCTTGCTCTTGCTCTTGCTCTTGCTCTTGCTCTTGCTCTTGCTCTTGCTCTTGCTCTTGCTCTTACTCTTGCTCTTGCTCTTGCTCTTGCTCTTGCTCTTGCTCATGCTCTTGCTCTTGCTTTTATACTCTTGCTTTTTCTCTTGCTCTTGCTCTTGCTCTTGCTTTTGCCCTTGCCCTTGCCCTTGCCCTTGCCCTCGCCCTCGCCCTCGCCCTTGCTCTTGCTCTTGCTCTTGCTTTTGATTTTGCTTTTGCTCTTGCTCTTGCTCTTGCTCTTGTTCTTATTCTTTTGTTCTTATACTCTTACTTATGCTTTTCCTCTTGCTCTTGTTCTTATACTCTTGTTCTTATACTCTTGCTTTTGCTTTTGCTCTTGCTCTTGCTCTTGCTCTTGCTCTTGCTCATGCTCTTGCTCTTGCTCTGGCTCTTGCTCTGGCTCTTGCTCTTGCTCTTGCTCTTGCTCTTGCTCTTGCTCTTGCTCTTGCTCTTGCTCTTGCTTTTGCTCTTGCTCTTGCTCTTGTTCTTATACTTTTGTTCTTATACTCTTACTTATGCTTTTCCTCTTGCTCTTGTTCTTATACTCTTGTTCTTATACTCTTGCTTTTGCTTTTGCTTTTGCTCTTGCTCTTGCTCTTGCTCTTGCTCTTGCTCTTGCTCTTGCTCTTGCTCTTGCTCTTGCTCTTGCTCTTGCTCTTGCTCTTGCTCTTGCTCTTGCTTTTATACTCTTGCTTTTTCTCTTGCTCTTGCTCTTGCTCTTGCTCTTGCTTTTATACTCTTGCTTTTTCTCTTGCTCTTGCTCTTGCTCTTGCTTTTGCCCTTGCCCTTGCCCTTGCCCTTGCCCTTGCCCTCGCCCTCGCCCTCGCCCTCGCCCTCGCCCTCGCCCTCGCCCTCGCCCTCGCCCTCGCCCTCGCCCTCGCCCTCGCCCTCGCCCTCGCTCTTGCTCTTGCTCTTGCTTTTGCTTTTGCTCTTGCTCTTGCTCTTGCTCTTGTTCTTATTCTTTTGTTCTTATACTCTTACTTATGCTTTTCCCCTTGCTCTTGTTCTTATACTCTTGTTCTTATACTCTTGCTTTTGCTTTTGCTTTTGCTCTTGCTCTTGCTCTTGCTCTTGCTCTTGCTCTTGCTCTTGCTCTTGCTCTTCCTCTTGCTCTTGCTCTTGCTCTTGCTCTTGCTCTTGCTCTTGCTCTTGCTCTTGCTCTTGCTCTTGCTCTTGCTCTTGCTCTTGCTCTTGCTCTTGCTCTTGCTCTTGCTCTTGCTCTTGCTCTTGCTCTTGCTCTTGCTCTTGCTCTTGCTCTTGCTCTTGCTCATGCTCTTGCTCTTGCTTTTATACTCTTGCTTTTTCTCTTGCTCTTGCTCTTGCTCTTGCTTTTGCCCTTGCCCTTGCCCTTGCCCTTGCCCTTGCCCTTGCCCTTGCCCTTGCCCTTGCCCTCGCCCTCGCCCTCGCCCTTGCTCTTGCTCTTGCTCTTGCTTTTGATTTTGCTTTTGCTCTTGCTCTTGCTCTTGCTCTTGTTCTTATTCTTTTGTTCTTATACTCTTACTTATGCTTTTCCTCTTGCTCTTGTTCTTATACTCTTGTTCTTATACTCTTGCTTTTGCTTTTGCTCTTGCTCTTGCTCTTGCTCTTGCTCATGCTCTTGCTCTTGCTCTGGCTCTTGCTCTGGCTCTTGCTCTTGCTCTTGCTCTTGCTCTTGCTCTTGCTCTTGCTCTTGCTCTTGCTCTTGCTTTTGCTCTTGCTCTTGCTCTTGTTCTTATACTTTTGTTCTTATACTCTTACTTATGCTTTTCCTCTTGCTCTTGTTCTTATACTCTTGTTCTTATACTCTTGCTTTTGCTTTTGCTTTTGCTCTTGCTCTTGCTCTTGCTCTTGCTCTTGCTCTTGCTCTTGCTCTTGCTCTTGCTCTTGCTCTTGCTCTTGCTCTTGCTCTTGCTCTTGCTCTTGCTCTTGCTCTTGCTCTTGCTCTTGCTCTTGCTCTTGCTCTTGCTCTTGCTCTTGCTCTTGCTTTTATACTCTTGCTTTTTCTCTTGCTCTTGCTCTTGCTCTTGCTTTTGCCCTTGCCCTTGCCCTTGCCCTTGCCCTTGCCCTTGCCCTTGCCCTTGCCCTTGCCCTTGTCCTTGCCCTTGCCCTTGCCCTTGCCCTCGCCCTCGCCCTCGCCCTTGCTCTTGCTCTTCCTCTTGCTTTTGATTTTGCTTTTGCTCTTGCTCTTGCTCTTGCTCTTGTTCTTATTCTTTTGTTCTTATACTCTTACTTATGCTTTTCCTCTTGCTCTTGTTCTTATACTCTTGTTCTTATACTCTTGCTTTTGCTTTTGCTCCTGCTTTTGCTCTTGCTCTTGCTCTTGCTCTTGCTCTGGCTCTTGCTCTGGCTCTTGCTCTTGCTCTTGCTCTTGCTTTTGCTCTTGCTCTTGCTCTTGTTCTTGTACTTTTGTTCTTTTACTCTTACTTATGCTTTTCCTCTTGCTCTTGTTCTTATACTCTTGTTCTTATACTCTTACTACTACTCTTACTTTTACTCTCACTCCCACTCTTGCGCTTACCCTTACTCTGTTTTTTATTCTTCTTTCTCTTCTTCTTGTAAGTTCGTCCCCGTATATCCCTCCCCATGTCTCGGCCCTTCTTTTTTTCTTGAGTGAAAATAGTTTTTTCCTTAAAATCTTTACTGAAAATAGTGAACACAGCTATCTTTTGGCCATTTATTGCTACTGTGATAAAAAGCAACCTAGGGTACTATTTAATGTTATTTCTATTGTTTTTAACAGGTTGCCGAAACTTGTGAACTGGCTTTAGAAAGAATACACTGGTTACAAGAAAAAAGAAAACAAGAAGAAGGGAAAATCAGGTGTTTTGTTAGTTTTGTTTAATCGGTTTTGTTTTGGAATTTGGCTAACAAATCCACATTTTCATACTTATTGCACGAAAATTACGTTTGTGTTATATTTTTTTAACAACGTAGCCAAATGTCTGTTATATTACACCAAGCTCGCAAACGTTCTACATTCACTACGTATACATGTAAAATTTATCACAACCTTGCAACCTTAGCTCTCTATGCATATATATTACCTAGCTCAACGGTCATTAGTAGTTGTAGGTTCGGTTCCTGTCTGTGGCTCAGAAATATTTTCTGAGTGTTTAAAAGCTCTGTTATACACGTAGTTTTTTCTTTTGCAACATATAAAAAAGGACTGAGTGCTAATCATCCTTACTCACAGCCAGCGGCTGAATAGGGAAGGACGCAGATCAACGCATTCTCGTTCCCAGAGCCTTTTTTAGGGCGGGAAAAGCCTCTGGCATCGGCTGGTGGAGCCATTTTCATTGGTTGATTGCCTTTCTTAAACATTCCTCGTGAAACATTTATGCATAGTTTTGCGCCAATTATGATCAAATAGCTTCAACGGGACTGCCAATTGGATAAATGGGACCGCCATTACAACGAACGTCTCCCACGGAACTGCCATTACTCAAAATATTTTGCATAGTAAACTAAATTGCTAATTTATTACACCCAGTATTTCTGGGTGCTGTGATCAGCCAATGCCAGGGCCTTTTCCCGCCCTGTCAGTTTCAAAAAAGGCCCTGGGAACGAGGTTGAGATCAACATGCATGGCCGTGTCGAAGGCATATCAAAGGCGCTCCAGACAGCCGCCATGCGACACAGTTCAGACCACAGTTGTAGGTGTTGATTTTACGTTTGCGTTGCAAAAAGAAATTATGCGTGTTCTACTCGACCAAGTCACACGTCATTTTTTTCTCGCAACTTGCGTGGCACAAAAATAATGTTGCGAGGTGCAAATGATAATTCAACATGGCGAGCAACAGAAAAACGTTCCTAATTCCGTTCTTAATATTGGAGTTGGAAGGTAAACAAGAGAAAGAGAAAAGTTCACGAAATTAGTAACTTGATTCATTATTTCCAGCTTTATCTCAATCTCGTTCCCAGAGCCAAATATGCGCGGCCGCGCGGGTAAATTTGATATCCATTTGATATCCGCGCGCGGAGAGATCACTCTGGGAACAAGGTTGGCTTTATCTCGGCTTAACTGTCCAGCGTCTGCCATCTTTTAAACACACTTTGTAAACACAAGTTGCAGTCACGACCTATGGCTATATGTTGTGTAACTTGTAGAAATTTGTATAGGTAATAGCATTATTTCGAGTGCAATTTGGAAAAAAAAAATGCACGAGTGAGATTTTCAAAGATTATTAAACTGGCACGAGTCCGAAGGACGAGTGCTATTTGAGGTCTTTGAAAAACTCACGAGTGCGTGTTTTTCCAAATTGCACGAAAAACCATGCTATTCCTTATTAATAATATACATGAAAAAATGTCCAAGTCAGCTGTACTTACATTACAGTTCCCTTTCGCCAGTGTCCACTCCTCGTATATTTGGTTGTTTAAAAACGGTTTGCTTCTTCTACCACTACTCGAGAAAGTTTACTAAAAGCACTAAGAATCTTCTAGTTTTCTGGCAGGTACTTTACTTGACAACAATAAGGAATAATTAGCTTCAAATTTTAACGAATTGTTCTTCTCCGTTTCAAATCTTGGCCGTCATATTTGTTTATTATGTGCAGAAAGAGCCTGGGCACGAGGTTTGAAATTGCCATCCATCAAAATCCGTTGAAGAACGCGATTGGCTCTTTTCAGTTTTTATTGTTTTTGTTTGGTTTAATCGCTTCAAAAAATTGCACTGTATTTCCTTTTTTCAGCACTGAATATTTACTGAAAACTGCACTGCTCTTAGCCAATCAAAATTGAGAATTTTTTCCCTGTATGTTATTAGTTGCGAAAGTAGATACCAAATCAATTTTTCGTGCAACTTGAAAATCTAAAAAATCAGTTGCGTGAGGGGATGTCATACACACACTAAACATTGCCGTGCGTATAACATGCAGGGTGTAACAAGGTCTTAGATTAAGGAACGTCCACCCTAAAAATCTGTTGTATTACACCAAGCTCGCAAACGTACCACGTGCACTGCACTGACGTATACAACTTATCATATCATCACAGTTCCCGTGTTTCTATGGGTCGTTTTCACTCACGTGATCGGTGGCCCCGTTGGGGAGGTGAAACAATATGAAATGTTTGAATACGAATAGAGTTAAATTCCCATAGGATAAATATTGTGCACCAATATGGCCGCCATTTCATTGTTTCTGTGCACCAATATGGCCGCCGTGACGTCAGATGAAAACCAAGAGTAGCATTCGATGCATGGAAACACTATTTATTGATAGAGCATAACGCGAGCTTTAAAACGATACTTTTATGCTCACTAAATATGAACAAATATTGCACAATGACAATACTCTTCTAAAATTGAAGGTGAATTTTCCGTTAAAATTTGGTCAGTAGTTTTACCTCATCTTCTAGTTTCAGAAATAAATTGAAGAAACGTGAAATGCAATTTTTGGTTAACTGAGACAATGTGCACACGGAAACGTTTTCCTGCGTTTTTGTATTGTTTACTTTTCTCAAGGGAATCGAGAACAATCAGATCATTACTTGAAACAATTCAAACAATACAAAAACGCTAGAAACGTTACCCCGTGTGCACATAGTCTTATGATGATTAATTGTGGCGATTACCTTTGCAATACTTATTATGGCCTTCGTTAAGGTTTGCAAGGTCATTTCGGTAAATTGTTCTCAATTCGTCAGAATTTATGCCACAAAAATAATAGATATCCTTAGAAAGCTATTAATTTGTAGAATACAATGTTGTCTTTGATTTTGCGATAAACACAAGCCAATAATAGTTGTGACTTTTTAATTAAAATCAGAGGGCTTCACTCGAGGCGACTTAAGAACAAAGCGTTTCATTTTGTTCAAAATAATGTTTCGCAGTTCGATCCCGAGATAAATTTCCAGAAAAACGGTGTCAGCGTTTTTTTATTTATTGCCTGGTTTCGATTTTATGACTTATTTTGTCCGAATGTTGGTCGAAAATCAGCATTTTCAACTTTGGCCGTCAATAAAATCTGCAGAACTTGACATATCGAAAAACGCTGACACCGTTTTGCTGGAAATTTATCCCGGAAATAAACTGCAATATAAATTTTTTTGAACAAAACAAAACGCTTTTTACTTGAGTCGCCCCGAGTGAAGCCCTCTGGTTTTAATTTAAAAATTCACAACTATTATTGGTTTGTGTTTATCGCAAAATCAAAGACAACACTGTATTCTACTTAACAAATAGATTCCATTTTGCCGTTGTCTGTTCAGTTATAGATGCACAGATGACGTCACAACGTGGTAAGAACAAAAAAGTGGCCCACGAGACGCAGTCGAGTGGGTCACTGATGTTCTTACCACGTTGTGACGTCTTCTGTGCATCTATAACTGAACAGACAACAAAAAAAATGGAATCTATTTGTTTTATACAATAAAAATTTAAAAGGTTTTTGTTGAAACTCTTGCCGGATTTGGGGGCATGAAGAAGGAAAAAAGCAAGTCAGCTGACGTGATCTGACGTGACCTTGTGTCTGTCCTCTAATAGATCATGAGCAACAACCAATGAAAACACGCATAGCAACTAGGGTATTGTATAAAAATTAATAGCTTTCTAAGGATATCTATTTTATTTTTGAGGCATAAATTATGACGAATTGAAAGCGCTTTACCGAAATTACCGTTTACATGAGCCAGGTTAGCCCGGTTAGCCAGGCTGACTCGTGTCACGAAATTCTTTCCTCGGCCACAAAAAGAGATTTTAATCAACGTTAGGATTCGTTTACATCTAAAACCAATACTTCTTTGTACATTTAGTTTATGCGAGTTTCAAAACCACAGTAAGATCCTAATCAATCGCGTGAGCCCAGTTAACCGGGCTAGCCCGCAGTGGCGTCGCCACATACAATACTAAGGGTCAATACAAAATGCCTCCAACTTGTTTTTTACATTTACGACTTGTTTATAAATAAATCTAAAGATATTCTGATGCGTATCATTCTATGTTCTGGTTTGATTTTAACAAAATTATGTAATTTAAGGCTTTCAGATCACTCTTAAATACTTGCCTCAAAATGCAGGAAATAGTGTTTCAGAGACCCTAGAAATCCAAAAAATTTCCGGGGGGCATGCCCCGGACCCCCTAGGAGACCGAAGTTCTCGCCCCCCCAAACCCAAAACCCTGGCTACGCCACTGCTAGCCCGGCTCATGTAAACAGCCCCTTTAAAAGAACTTACTGACTGTGTTAACTTTGTTGAACTTAGTGAAAATCCATACAGTTCCGTCGATCCTGCTCCGCCAGATGTGACCTCGGAGGATGATGTTCCGTCACTGAGGAGGACCATGTTAGACGAAACTTTACCGTTGTTCAAGAGATACAGGTGGTATACAGTTCATAAGATAATAGGGACCTTACGATGTTACAACGACGACGGCGGTTAAAAACAACATAAATTTTACAATTTAAAGAAGTCACGGCTAACTACTATTATATTTAGTATTTGAAACTAGTTTAATGACGTTCAAAACGCTCCAGTATTGCTAAAATGATTGTAGTGTCAGAAATCAATCTTAAGCAACAGTTCTCATCTTGTGGTGAGTTGACGTCGTCCTGAAGACGTGAAAATGCTCGAAGTGGCGTTGTATGAAGAACGAGGACGGTGTTGAGATTACTCTAGGTACGAAGAATTATTCATTCTCCTTGTTTCACAACTAGAATTCTTTTGTTTAAAAGACGTCGTCGTTGAAGTTGCCGTCGTACTTCGTAAGGTCCCTAATAGAAAGCAATCACGGCTTGACTTAGCCCAGTTTCTAGACCTTTCGTTTCCGCCATGAACTTGGCCGCGTAGTCGGTTTGGGCTGCCTCGCAAGCTCTTATTGCATCATGGACATGCAGGTCACAGTTATGAGAGGGCTTGTTATTCACAGATCATGATCCTTCATTGCTTCGTCGATATTTATTTATTTATACGTAAATAAATCAAACGTGACTAATGGTGTGAATATTGTGCGCTATATATAAGGCTGGACAAATAGTTAACAATAAGGAGAGAATAAAGCAAAAATAATGGAAGAACAAAGAACAAAAGAAATACAGTTTAAAAGCGTTAAATGGATAGCTATAACTGTTAATTGTTGAAAGGCCGATCTTGTCTTAGCAGTCAAGGCAGCAACTTTCCACAAAATGCCTCTGAAAGTTCTGTCTCTTCCAACCCGAGGTAAAATTCATGCCCCGCTGCCACAAACTCCTCCCGACTTATCTCACCATTCTTATCAGCATCAATTATATTAAAAGCATTGACGATCTCTTCGTCAGAAATCTGGTGGCCTAATACACGGAAGTAGACCTTGAACTCTTCTACGGAGATGTGTCCGTCGTTGTTTGTATCTATTGCATCAAAGTAGATATGGTGAATTTTTGACTTTTCTGTTTTCGGAAGCTCTTCGGACAGCAGATATTCACTGACATCCTTTGCTGCCTTTTCTAAATCAATTTTCACCCCTGGTTTTAAACCAAAACTATCGGCAAGATCCATGAACGTTTTGAACGTCGACTCAACTTGCTCTTTTGTAATGCCCTTTGTGGTTTCTGTCAACTTCTTGGCCATGAGTTCGTAGTCCTCACGAGAGGTGTAGCCATCGTTGTTGAGATCTCCTCTTACCATACGCGTTCTCATTTTTCTGAGGTGATAAGCTTTCTGTTTTTCAGTCACATTCATACTGATCAATACTCTGGGAGAACGTCTGAAAGCATAATGGGTGTGATGCCAGGCTATTGTTTACAAGCGTATAAACAATTCTTGGTTTGCACTTGGCGTCATGGCGGCTATATGTTGGAGGACGTTTAACGTTCATTAGCAGCTATTGTATTTGAAGTATGTTTTGCTCCAACATGGCCGCCGTATCTTTGTCTCCTAAATCTCAAGCGATTGATTGCATGCAAACCATCAATTACCGTGGCTATCACGATATCAGCTTTTGTATAATTACGCATGTGCAATCAACGTAGCTTTATTGTTGTCCGGGGCTGAAGCGTAAGACGTGTTATCAGAATGAAGTGTTCGCGTGAAGCTAACTCAATAATTGCGTTTTGTTATATGTGTAACAGGGTCAACTTTTATACCCTAGCCTCTGAGTTATCCTCACTCCCCGAGATAACTCGGTCCTTTATTCCCTTGGTGGAGGACAAATGAAATTAAATTTTGATTACTACTTCGCTCTGTTGAACGTCGGGACTTCGAAGTTGTCCCCCAGATCGACGTTTTAACGTCCTATGCAAGATGCCAGAGCTCTCTATAGAGCCTAAACTAAACTAACTATATTTATACTGGATAACTCCATCCATTATATCTAAACTGTTATCCCTAGAGGTCCAGTATGGGCCATCCCTCATTGGTCCAGTGTTACTACACGAGGAAACCGGAGTACCCGGGGGAAACCTGTGGTGTTTGGTAGAGTCAAACTGGAAGCACTCTTCTCACATGCAGCCCAGGTAAAATTTTCAATCAGATGACTGCTAATAGGAGAAATGGAACCCGCCTATCGCAAAAGGCACGTGCGCTAACCACTGTGCCGGGGCTTTGGAAGGTTATTGTAAATCTATTGAAAATTTTAGGTTTTCTTCTGTGTATAGATTTTTTTTTATTTTTAAAGTGTCTCTAACTCTAAATACGATATTACTGGGTATATGCATTCTATGTAAAGTGTATAGTTGAATGTCAAGCTTTTATTTATTGTTATATTAAAGATAATTTTCAGGATATACCTAGCCTGCTATCTTGCCCCCATTGCATGCGTCTTTATCAATTTGTTTTTCTTTATTTGATAGGGCTCTGTTTTCTCTTCGGAACATCGGCGGAACAGAAGCTGTGTTGGTTAGTACCACTGACTTGTATATTACTGGACTGCGGATCCCTTCCAAAAAGTTCCCCAACAAAGATGGCGGAAATATGGGTCTTTTCTCTCATGATAGCTACCACTGACCGTATTCTATTTAATATGTTTACTTGACTGTGGGCTCAGCCGAGCCCGCAGGCCGATCAATTCAGTTATAAATTCACTCATGAATAAAAGGTCAGCGGTTATTATTATGGTAGAACGGACCCATAAACCGCGATCTTGGATTGGTCATTCATTGCCAGTAATTGATATAGGGCACCCGAAGTCCAGTTGTATATAGGTCAGTGGTTAGTACATGTCTGATGCATTGCCTTTAAGGTGGCTCCCTAGGATTTTATGACCGCGCGAGAGCTGGTTGCTAATTTGGCTGGAAAATTACTGATAATCGGGAAATTTTATGATGTCAGCACCCATAAAAAAGCTCAAAAATGAACACAAGTTTTTTGCGTTTCTTTCGGTGAAGCTTTTTCCTTTGTAATTTCCTCATTTCAAAAAATTCTACCGGACACATTTTGCTTAATGTTAAAAAATATTACATTTGGTGACCATCCAAACAACCGGTTCTACGTTTATTTTGCGCTAAAACGTTTCTCGAAGCAATTCTCATAAGACTGCGAAGTTTGAAGAAATTTTACCCAAGAAAACTCGAGAAATGGCAGAAAAAAGATGAAAAATACGAAAAAATCCTTTATCTTTTAGACTCGTTGTCGTTATTGCCATGGCAACGGTGTTTTTTATATGTGTCACCGTTTTTTAAACGGTGTCAGCATTTTTTATATGTCGAATTTTGCTGATATTATTGACGGCCAAAGTTGAAAATGATGTTTTTCGACCAACATTCGGACAAAATAAGTCATAAAATCGAAACCAGGCAAGAAATAAAAAAACCAAAAACACTGACACCGTTTTGCTGGAAATTTATCTCGAAATCGAACTGCGAAATTTTTTTGAACAAAATGAAACGCTTTGTTCTTAAGTCACCTGGAGTGAAGCCCTCTGGTTTTACTTGAAAAATTCGCAACTATTATTGGCTTGTGTTTATCGCAAAATCAAACACACCATTGTATTCTACAAA
Organism: Paragorgia papillata; assembly: GCA_035771165.1. Classification (NCBI taxonomy): domain Eukaryota; kingdom Metazoa; phylum Cnidaria; class Anthozoa; order Scleralcyonacea; family Coralliidae; genus Paragorgia; species Paragorgia papillata. The sequence continues at coordinate 1,251,833 of JAWNZC010000338.1, forward strand.
TTAATAGTTGTGGCATAAAGTCTGACGAATTTTGTGGGCGCTTTATCGAAATGACCCTGCAAACCTTAACGAAGACCTTAAAGAAGATGGTGAACTTGAGATTTCACTTGATTTTTTTTATCTAGGCATTAGCTGAAGGCTTGAACTGCAGTAGTGCTCTTTTTCGACATGAAATAGGTAAGCTGTTATAAGTTACCATCAGATATAAAGCTACTTATAAATTATTAAATTTATTATCGTCATCATCGCGTCATCATCACCATCATCATCATAATCATCATCATCGCCGCTGTCGCCGTGGTATATATATATATATACGTGGTATATCTCTTTTTTGGGACTCCTCAGTCTCCTCTACCTAAAAGAAGCTTTGCCACAGGGAGCCCATCTTGGCAGCGCGTGGGCACCCTCGTGGCGGACTCGAAAGTCGCGCGGGGGACTGTGGCACACTCGATCGTGGTGTGTTAAAGAAAATAATAAGGGGATGAAACACGAATTCTTCCTTGTTTTGAACATCGTTTTAAGCGCCTATAGGTATTAAAATTGTAAGACAATTGAGCGAAGTAGTTGTGATAATGATTCATTTATCAAAATATAAATCAAAATGATGCAAACTCTCAACTTTTAGCCGTGATTTTGCAGCTAAATTACGTACCGTATTTTCGGGAGATGTGTTCCGCAAGTAGCGCTAGGACACTACATCATCGTTGACACTTCGGATAGCTACGAAATCCTACAATAAGCTTTTCGGATAAAGCGGGAAGTCTCAGGATTATTGATTTATTGCACATTCATCTGACTCTGAGTTTCAGTCGGTTTCAGTATTCTAACGGTGGCTCCCGACGATACGAGATGTCCTGGCTACTTGCGGAACACATTCCACGTTGAACGTTTGGTGTTTCATCCCTTATATTTTTTCTTCTCCCTCCCCCCCTTTCCCCCCGTTAGCTATTTTATTTATTGTATAGATAGATATTTCAGGTGAAGAGCCACCTTTGTGGATATACTGAAATAAAGGCGTTATTATTATTATTATTATTATTTTTTCTGCCTTTTTTTCCGCTTCCGGTAACCGTTTTTCGTTTTTTTAAATCCCCTGCCACAGTCCCCCGCGCGTCTTTCGAGACCGCCACAGGGTGCCCACGCGCTGCCAAGATGGGCTCCCTGTGGCTTTGCATGGGGAAATCCGGTGGAATTCGCTGTTTGACTGGTGGATAGAGCTCACGCACCTAGCTTTTAAATAAAATTATTTATTTGTTATTTATTTATGTATTTATTTATTTATTGTTATTTATTTATATTGTTATTTATTTTTTTATTTATTAATTAATTAATTTATTTATTTATTTTTTATTTATTATTTATTTATTTATACATTTATTTATTTTTATTTATTTATTTTTATTTAGTTATTTTTATTTAGTTATTTTTATTTAGTTATTTTATTTATATATTTATTTACTTATTTATTTATTTATTTATTTGTATATTTTTTATTTATTTTTATTTATTTATTCTTTTATTTTTATTTAGTTTTGTTTTTTTATTTATTTATTTATTTATTTATTTATTTATTTATTTATTTATTTATTTATTTATTTATTTATTTATTTATTTATTTATTTATTTATTTATTTAGCGTACGTTCTAGGTCAAATGCAGCACGAGGCTTGTGTGATACAGTTAAAAGAAGTAAGTTAAGACGGAATAAAGTATCGAGGGCTAAATTATATATGAACATAATGAACATATCTAATTCTAAATACGATTAAACGTCTATATCCTAAATCCTACGCCTAACCCTGTCACAGTAATACTTTTTTAAGTAAAACAGTTGTTTTTAATTTTGTATTTTACTACCCGTAGTCTATGTGACGTCATTTCGGGAACTTTTATGGAAAGTCAACCGTATTGACAGTCTACATTTTACGGATGTATGTATGGTAGGATTGCACGTTTACAACTTTTGGCCACTGGAAACCATGGAGCAGCAGAAATTGCTTGTCGGTCGTCAGTATTTCAATTGAAATGATGATAGCAAAATAAACCGTCGAACGAAAATAGACCGAAATTATTTTCACATGATTTTAGGCGAAAAACAACTTGCAACAGAAAGCCGCTATAACAGAAACGTTTACGTAAGGATCGAACCAACCAACCAACCAACCAACCAACCAACCAACCAACCAACCAACCAACCAACCAACCAACCAACCAACCAACCAACCAACCAACCAACCAACCAACCAACCAACCAACCAACCAAAGGACGGACGGACGGACGGACGGAAGAACCAACCAACGGGCGAACGAACGGACGGACGGATAACGGATGAACAAATGAATGAATATCTTCTGATTGTAGTGTCTTGCGAAAGTTGATGAGAATCCGATGGTTCGGCACGAATGTGCAGAAGCTCTTGGCGCCATTGCGAAGGTTAGTTCTCGTATTTTGGTTAAAATGTATTAGGCCATGTCCACACTAATCCATTTTCAAACGAAAACGGAGACCTCGTATCGAAAACGTATCAAAAAGTTTTCCGTCCACACTATCGTTTTCGAATCGTTTTGCCATCCCCACTAAAAGCCGAAACGACCCTGAAAATTGTACACAATATCCGTGCACAAAGGCCGTTGGTGTCTGGAACCCAGATCGTCATGACGTCAGCGTTTTCGAAAAGCTTATTTTTCGACGTCCACACTGGTGCAGAAAAACGGCGTCTTTGAATGTCTCCACTCACAGTCTGGAGAGCGTTCTCGAAATTATAGCTCCGTTTTCGGTTACCGGATTAGTGTGGACGAAAGGCCTAGCCGTATCAAAATGTCTCCGTTTTCAAACGAAAACGGGATTAGCGTGGACATGGCCTTAGATTACACTTCAGGACAGTTCTGCTTGTGCTTGTTGAGGACAAATACAACGTGGAAAACAACTTTGCTTTATTAAGTGAAATAAGTAAAATAATAACTATGTTTATTATGACTATTTTCGCGAGTGATCCGGAACGTGAATTCCAGCAACTTGATTGGTTCCTGAGCTGCCGTTCCGAACCGCTGACAGTGAGAATTTTATAAACAAAATGAAATGAAAGTCATGTTAGTATATGTAACAAGATTGATACAATTTCAGAACTATACTCGTTGAAATATATCGTGCAGGTATGTTGTTAGAAATTTTGTTAAGCTTTCATTTGATATAGTTCAAATTTTCATGTTATGTGAAACTTTTTAAAATGTTCGTAACATTCTTCGTGATAATATAACATTTACTTCTCACAAGTATTATAGAATTTCAGACGTTTTCTTTGTAGTCAACTTAAGTAGTACAACCTTGGGCAATATATCAAACAAAAGCAATTGAAGCGATTTGGGGTAGAAAGTTCGGGATTCTAGCTAAACGGAAATTACTTCAAAAATGGGAAAACATCTACCATTTTGGTTTAGTTCGCAAGAAAGATGGTGGCAAATACGAACCTAACACTTTGTCAAGTTTTCACAGAACGTTTACAACACCTATTGTCATATAATAAACTACTTATTGACCTCGCTTGTTCGGTCTGTACTAGTGAAATATCGGACCTCCGTTTTCTGCACGGACCTCGGCTCGCTGCGCTCGCTCGGTTCGTACTAAAAACGTCCGTCCGATATTTCATTAGTACAGACCGAACAAGCGAGGTCAATAAGTAGTAGAAAATGACAAACTTATGTCAGAAATTTGGTATAGTTCAAGAAATACAATCGTTTAAAATCTTTTGAAAGCAGGAACACATTTTTTCGATTTTATTCTGATATGTTCTAACCTTTTTTCGACCTTCAGGAAAAGAGAAAAACCCGAGTTTTCGATTTAGGTTTTTTTATTTGAACCGTACATAGATAGTAGATTCGACTTTGCTAGATAATGCAAACCTCATTTCAGATTAATGATTAGTGTGATTATTTTAAAGTGGTTCTCTGATGAAAATATTGTTGGTAATGTTTCTGCATAATCTTAAAGATATTATGGTAGTTGGTAATTGTGCGAAGTTTCATTTCGAAATTCTCAAAAACAAAGTTGTATTTTACGTGCAAAGTTTGCATTTTGGAGCAGCGCCATTAAATTGGCCGTGTTTGAGAACAGTGAGTTGAAGAGAACTTATGACGTCATAGACTCAACGAGAATAAAATATCATTGTTGTCAACAAAAGGGTCATTGTTGTTATTGAGTCTAGGACGTCATAAGCTTCCTCGACTCATTCTTCTCAAGCTCGGCTGCTTTATGCATGGAGGCGCTCCAAAATACAATCTTCACACGTAAAATATCACCTTTTCTTCAACGAATTTTGAAATGAAATTTTGCACGATTACCAACTACCATAACATGTTTAGGATTATGCAAAAACATTGCCAACAATATTTTCATCAGAGAAACACTATTAACATTTGCGTTTTTCTTAGGGCGAATGCCGAGAAATATTGGAGAAATACGCTCACGACAAAGAACGTGTGGTAAAGGTGAATAAACGAATACGTTTTATAATTATGACGTGTTTGCTTACTTTGGGCACAGCAAACAATTTTTGTGGGCAACCACTCTGGTTTAAAGTAAAAACCAGAGTAGCGCTATACACCATGTCTTACTTTGTACATGTTCATTATATAAATGTTGTGGGCGGGAAGACAGACAGGCTAGGTAGGCAGGCAGGCAGGCAGGCAGACAGACAGACAGACAGACAGACAGACAGACAGACAGACAGACAGACAGACAGACAGACAGACAGACAGACAGACAGATAGATAGATAGATAGATAGATAGATAGATAGATAGATAGATAGATAGATAGATAGATAGATAGATATCTCTATTTAATCACGGTGGTTTAATGAAGTAAAATTAACAAATTTACACACTTTTCTTCTCTGCCCGCCGAGAGTTTGTGCAAAATTTAAATAGATAACACTGGTTGTCAAAATATTATATATATATATATATATATATATATATGTATTTAACAGTTATACCATGAGCTCGAGTCGTATATGAGCTCATAGCCAACGAGGCGCTTCGCCGAGTTGGCTATTAGTTCGTATACGACGAGAGCGAATGGTATAACTGTTTTATTATATAGCCAAGCACTGTACAAGAGACAAAATTACAGCGAAATCTTTCAAACGACAAACTTCCGGCATAGGCAACCAATACTTCCGCCATGCGTAATGATGCATTCACATAGAGTTTCTCGCTGAGCTGTTCGGTAAACAGCTTTGAAATGTTGCATAAATGTTGCTCGAGAGGCAAAAAATGTGTTAAGCAGATCAACAAAAAAGATTAAAAGGTACCTTTATGAAGTCAAAAGGTGGTTCAGTTGTTTATATTAGCGTTGCTGTCGTGAAAAAGGTTTTGATTTCATGCAAAAATGAAACTGAAACACCTTCGGCAGTGAAATTAAATTACTTAGTTGGTTGTTTTTGAAAAAGAACATGCTTTTTACTACTCCAAATGCTTATCTAAATAAAAAAAGTCTCTTTACTGGTGATCTCCTACGAAATGTGTGTTGTAAGCTTGATTTTAACCGTGAGTTTCTTTGTTTGGCAACAAATTAATATCAACCCGCTAATTTAGTCGTGTTTTTGAAGTAAAAAGACGTAATTTTTAGGTGAATTTTACCATTTGACATGCTAAATTGTGTATTTGTTAATGTATTTTTACACAATGTTGTTTTTCTACACATTTGTTTGAGGGTGTTGATGTTTTTCTGTATAAAAATCCGTCAATTTCAACTCTTTTCGGCAGTTTAAAAAAACATGCCGCCATCTTGTTTTTCCTCTACTAGCAGGATATGAGCTGATAGCCTGGTAGTAGGGAACCAATCGGATTACGGAAAAGCTCATATCCGATAGCATGCTATATAATAAATATATATATATATATATATATATATATATATATATATATATATATAATTTCTTAAGCGTTAACATCAGTTGCAATAGTCACCTGAAGAGTGTGGTAGGCTCCGCTTACCATACGAAACAGATTTGTAGTGAATTAAAGTTTGAATGAAGTAACTCGAGTTTGTCTTTTGTTTTACTATATATATATATATATATATATTTCTCATAAACCATTTTCGTAATGTTTTAGAAGTTTTATATTTGATATTATTTATATTAATTATTATATATATTCATATTAATTAGTTTTTAGTGTTACCCTTATAGTCGTTTTGGTTTCTGACTAACAGTTTTAAACAAAATTACTGTTTCACATTGTTTGAGCTTTCGCACATTTAATCAACATTCTCAAAATATACACTATATTTTCCTAGGAAAGTTGTTTAGTTGCATTGGACATGCACGACTATCAAACAAGTGACGAATTGGAATATACCAAGACCTGTGATCAGTTACAAAACAGTATCCCAGCCAAATGAATGTTAATTATCGAGGACTGTATTTGTTTCAGATAAGCTCAAATTTTATGCGCATACAGTATTTATTCAATTATATAGTAGCTAAGCAATGAAATAATAATATGAGAGCATATTTTATCAGTATTATTAAAACTATTTTATATGCATGGTTTTCGAGTGGTTAGGCCACACCAATTTTATTTTGTGTTTTACGGGCCCGCCGACGCTAAAAATCCGGAAAACAGAATAAAAATAAAATTGAAAATTTATCCTTTTAATTTTAAAATAAAAGAATAAATAAGTCAAGAATCCGAAATAACAAAAATCAATGGTTTTGTTCTTGCCGAAGCTCACTTTTTATGACTGAAATGACTTGTCAAAACACGCTTAATTGCTGAGGTTTTGCACTTTTGGTTTTAATAATATTGTTTGGATCGTGTTTTGAGTAATATTCATGAACCGGAACCCGGCAGACTTTAGTAGGCAAAACTTTAGGCTCCAGTCCTCTAATATGGAATTATGGGCATGCGCAAAACATGGCCGATTCGCAAGACGCTCTCACATGTGCTTTCAAGTTACAGCTCGCTCTTTATGTAAATATATTGGATGTGCCGTGATGGCGGGCCTACCAGATTGTGCGTGGTTCTCTTTGTTTAATACTACATTCACAGATCCTGTAAACACTGCAGAATTTGTCTTGCTAAGGCAATGGCTAATCTATTATATCAATACATTGTACTATGTTGCTTTATAAATCCTTTCTTGTGATATATAGATTTCTTGTGATAAATTTGAACATTCCTGAATCATCAATATAATTTTATTTTTATTTTTTTCCCCTCCTCCGATCCTGAAAAAAGAGGATTTCTGCCCGCAAAACACAAAATAAAATTGGTGTGGCCTTAGTGCAGAGAATGTCACGACGTGTTGGGTTCGGTAAGGCGTAGAGTCTAGGAGCGGTGCATGGTTTATGTAGTGGAAATTCAGTTCGAAATAAACTCTCTTATTTGAAAGAACGATAGATATATTATACAAATTGGCGTTTACAACTTTTCTATATCTCACTTCGTTCTTGAGATATTAAGATTTGTTTGATATGGAGATGTTCCTCACTTTGACGTCCCACTGTATATTGACTTACTAAAAAGCCTGTCTATATTTATGGATTACGTAACAAAATTAAAAAACTATTTATCCTGAACAAGGACCGGCCTGAATTTTGCATTTCGGTTTTTGTTTACATGAGGCCGGCCTTGAAATGATATAGGTTTGGTTCCGTGTTGCTTCAAGATTTTTGTAAATTGTTTTTCTACTAATTTTCTTTAGTCTTTCGATATATACATAGCTTAGATTATTTGCAGGTTTAAACAGAAAGCAATCTCAACGAGAAAGAGACGAACTGAACTACAGTCATTCACGTGTTCGAGCATGGATAGTAAAAAGACTGGATAGGAAACTTGATGGCGTGAGCACAACAACCTGGTTGAAATTGACAAGTTTAAAAATCTCCTTACTATTCAAAGTTTCGGATTAATACAGCTTGAAATGATAATCGAACTGCCTGTAAATACAGCAAAGCCACAATACGATAGAATGTCCGTCTATTCTTACTCATTTTAAAAGAAAATATCAAGGTTTACTAGCTTAAAAATGCATCGCAAATTCCGAGCAAAACAAAGTACTATTTTGCGACGCCAGTTTCTTTGAAACAACACAGAAAACATCAAAACGAAGATCAACAACGTTTACTTCGAACACTCGATTGTGGCTCAGGCAGGTTTGTAAGTTGATAAAATCATTCGAAACGTCAACATAGTCATCTGAATGTGAGAATATAAAGAATTTGAAGAAAAGTTCACTTAAAAACCTCAGTAAAACAAGTAGACCTTATTCAAAAATGGCCGCCGAATTATAGAATTCTTTTATGTGCATATAAATTAGCCCTTATGACCTCGTTTTAAAGTAAAAATTATTTTGAATTTCACACATGAAAATGAGTTCATAAGGGCTAATTTGTATGTATATAAAAGGTCTATTCGTGACATCACACTTTTCAACTAGGCCAACAGTTTTTGCAAACTGAGTAAATGCGATTTAACCAATTAAAAGGCTCAAAACGCCCCACATGACTATTCGTTTCCTATCCAGTCCTTTTACAATCTATGGTTCGAGGGGTCGCATGTCCGAGGGATGAGATCCCGGTACAATACATATCGTCATCTTCCTTCCTTCGTAATAACTTTTTTTAACAGTCTTTTCCGTAATCACAAATGTCTTTGCGGGCCAACACAACAAACAAATATGTACAATTGTGTCTACTAGTGTCATTAATAGTAATAGTCTGGAGCTGTAATCAAACGTCCTCTGGTTGATCTTCTTTCCGTTGGGTCACTGGAATGTTGCAGGTTTGGGGGAACCACTATAGTTTGCTTGCATGCAGTTGAGCATAACTCCTGTGGTAGCTCATCTTTACTTGGTGGTAAGTCTTCCGGATAATCAGGACATACAGGTGGTTCAATATTCGTATACTTGTCTTTGTCGTCTGCTCTTTCCGCTAAATGCTTTCTGTTTCGTCTGTACAATTTGCCTTGACACTCCACTTCATAGGATCGTGAGCCGACTTTCTTGGTGCACACTCCTTTTCTCCATGTCTTGTCATCTGTGAAATGTTTGGTTCTGATTCGGACAACGTCTCCTTGTTTGAGTTCCAGCAGTTGCTTGGCACCTCGATTGTAGTAGTAAGCTTGTTTCATTCTCTTGTTGGTTAGCCGCACTTTAACGTTGCTCGGAAGTTTTGGTTTCAACAGTTTTGCTGACGTTGGAAGAAGGGTTCTCGTCGTTCTTCATATCAGTCTCTGATCTGAAAAGGTGATGAATTAAGTCCTTCGGTTGGCGTGTTCTTCCAATCAAGTAGCGCAAGGTAGGGATCTCGATTATCTGCTTGCGCCTTCTTTAAAATCCTCTTTGCTGTTTTTTATCGAGTTCCCCACTTTTCCACTAGATTGTGCATAGTGTGGCGAGGATGTGACGTGCTTGAACTCCCACTCTGTGGCAAAGTTTTGAAAACGTGTGGAGGTAAACTGAGGGCCATTGTCGCTTCTAACCTCCTCTGGAATGCCATGTCTTGCGAACTGTGAGTGACTTCATGCTCGTGACGATTGCTGTTGGTTTGATTAAAGATGTTGAATTCAAAGAAATATGAATAGTCGTCTACCATGATGACGTATAATCTTTTCTTTCTAGCGTAGGTTCACTGCTACTCTTGACCAGGGCCTATCAGCGGATAGTAACTCCTGCGATAGCCAATGAAATTCAAGGATTTGTGAAAGAAACTTGTAAATTTATACTAATGTTTGTTAGATAGTTTTATACAACACCTTCAGTAAAACAAGCAATCTGATTGGATAAGAGCTATATGTTACTACAGTATAGATCACAGATGACGTCATGAAGTCGCAAAACTGTTGGTTGTATTTACATTTTTTCACTTTTTTGGCTGTTTTTTTGCAATTCTCATGAGTAAAATGGATGAAAACTTACAATAATTAATACCGGACTGGTGCAATGACGATTTTGATTTAAAATTGGCACAAAAAGTAGACGAGTATGAACAGAAAAGCCGTTTCGTTAGCGTCAGTGACATGGATGTCGACAAAATTTTGACAAATTCGCATTCAAAATCCACGATACGACACACCAAGTGGGTTATCAAACTCTTTGAAGGTGAGAGAAATTTTATTTCTAATATGTAGTTGTTGTTTTTGAATAAAGTTACTAAACTTAAAATTAATATTGCAGACTGGCGACAAGAGCGAAAAATGCCAGCACCTTTGATGGAAATGTACATGTCGGACAACGACTTAGGGGGCTTTCCATTTACACGGTTAGACTGGTCAGTCCGGTTAAATGGAACACGATTCGTTTGAGACATGGGATGGTCTGACTGGAAAATTTGGTCCTAATCAAAAGCAAGTCCATTCTGGCCGGACTGATCGGTCTAACCTTGTCAATTGGAAAGCGCCCTTAGACTCGGCTTTAGCAAAGTTCTATCTTGAAGCGAGAACCAGCAAAGGAGAACAATACAGCCGTTCAGCCCTACTGGGATTTCGAAACTCAATTGAACGACACCTTAACAACAACGGCAGAGCTGTAAAGATAAGCAAAAATCCTGCCTTTATCAAAAGCAACAAGATGCTTGACGCAAAGCCAAGAATAAATCGCCGCGAGGGAAAAGAGAACGTAAAACACAAACCAGCAATAGAATTGACTGACCTGGTGAAAATTGAGTCCTCTATAACTTTATGAACATGCAGGCATAAAAGGCGCCAAAATCGCCGGGATAAACGTGCGCGTTCCGCCATGTTGGACGAGCGGCAAATGTGGGAGTTTGGTGACTAATACCGATCTTGTCCGAGTCGTCGAATTTGAAGCCCTCGGATGACGATCGTATTTACCCGGAGAAAAATTGAGTGTTAGAAATGAACAGAGCTTGTCTAAAGCTTCATTGTGATACGAAACACGCTATGTTTTCTTCAAATGGCTTCTTTGTAGGAAGCGTCAAACTTTATGGATTTTCGAAGAATAGGATGCTACTCAAAAAAAGGAAATTTTGAGGCTTGTTTTATTTTTTTAACAGTATTATCCTTGGGTGGAATTCCTCGTTCAACTGATGCCTGGAGTTTTGGTCTCAAATCTGTTCTTTTTTGTTTTGGAAGTTTAAGCTTAGATTTTCGATTATTTGGGAATTTCAACGAGGCATCTCAGGTCAACAACGTGCGTTTGGACTTATGCATGGACATAAAATACATTAAGAAGCGAAGGGAATATTCACATTATTTGACATTTCAAAGTTTGTACTTTGTCTAATGGAGGTGATTAGTATGGTCGACAAATTTAGGCTTAAGGATGTGCCAGTCAGTGCCTTAATACAAAGACAAGAGGTAGCGAAATTTTATAATGTAAGGAATGTAAACAGTCGAAATTATTTGCTATTTGTAGCATGGTGCTAGAGTCTTGATAATTTTAATATATTTTAAATATTTTCTAATTGTTTCTTTGAGAAATCCACAATAATAGGTTGAAAAAAAACAATATTGGGTTCATTTTAATTGTATGTATCTAGCAGCCTGGCACTGACATCAGGATGTGTATTTTTTTTGTTCTGGTTTAAATAGTATATGTCTTTAATAACATTTACAGTGTGACCTTATAACAGTCTGGAAAATGTCTACTTGATGTCTTTGCCAGATTACCTTAAATCATTTGTTGTGTACTACAGATATATTTTAACAGCACTGGTTTAATGAAGTCAATGGTACAGTCAAAACTAGTGTGGTTTTTGCAAATAAATTCTAGTTGCTGAAGATTGAAATCATATTTTACTGTCACATGTATATATAAATCAATTTGCATGCACACAAATGCTATTTTGGCCTGCTTTTACAGTTATTGGCATGATCAGTCTAATCGTCAAATATTATAATTATGCTAGCCTTTACAGTAGCTGATGGTAACAACGAATGATGGTACATTGATAGATGCATCAACATGTCACAATCTATTTTTCTGGTTCTCGTTGATAGTAATTCCTGGTTTATTAACTACATGTACATGGACTTGGCTGCAGAGCCACACTATTAATGACTTTGTTGATTTTTTCCCCATTAATAACATGTACAGCATCAATATGAGCCTGGCTATATGGACATTATTAATACGAGCCTGGCTGCATGTACATAATATACAGTATCAATATGAGTCTGGCCACATGGACAGTATTAATACGAGCCCGGCTACATGTACATATACAGTATCAATATGAGTCTGGCTTCAGATACCTACATTGGACATGTTGACATAGGCCCAGGCCACTATTACTTCATGTTTTAGTTGCTTCTAAGCCCATGTTTATACCAGTAATGCTATTAAAATTGACAGACCCCTCTATTACAATACTGAATTTCCTTGCTAATATTTGGGCTGGCCTACTGAGTTAGCTGGCATCTCATTCATGAGCGAGGTTAACCGGGACAGAAATTTCCCACATGAACTGGTTACATGGTTTTATTATCACAAAAAATACTAGTGTTAGATGTGTATAGCCATTGTTGATGAAAATTTCTTTTTATTATGAACCAATGTTTTAATCAAAAACTGACAGTATGTTGTAAATGTTAAGTTACTAAATGTATGTACTGTTTAAGAGTTTATTGGAAAAAAAAGTGGGTTTTTTTATATTTCGCGCTGTAAGCAGGATAGTTTTTCCGCAAACACAAATTTTAAAGCCAAACTGCCTGGTATCATTTTAGCCCATACTGTTGTTCATATTTCTAACACTTTAATCAAAACTTATACTCTTAGTTAGACCTCTTAGTTAGACTATAGATAAAAGCTATACAAGCACTCGGTCAATGCAGTTGTTTCATCGTTTGACTTTAGAAATTTCCCCACCAAACTTCAAATCAAAATATATAAAGAATGCATAAAACAAAACAAAACATAGAGTTTGAAGCTACACTGTAGAGGTTTTACTGAGCAATTTAATCTGTATTTACTAGCCAAACGTCTCTGAAATCATAGATACCTTTGTACACCTCAACTCATTTTCAATAAAATGTAATTCATGCTACTGCAACTAGAAAGAAACGTTACATCGCTCTTTTCGCGAAAAAGAAGCCGCCATCTTTTTTTCTATTTTGGTGCGCGCTTCCGCTGGCCAATAGTAACGTCAACTGTTGAATCCCGGCGATTTTTGGCCCTTTCGTGCCCGGCGTGATGGATACCCCAAACGGTCTACTAAGGAAAGTGTGGTTTTACACCTCTTTGTATTGGTGTCGTCGCGGTTGTGAAGGTCAAAGAGAACTGACAAGATGGAGTTTCGACTTCAAGCAAGACGCCGACGGTCGCATGTATGCTGCAATGACCCATGAAGAGTGCACAAAGAACCACCAAGGCGGAGAAAACAGTAAACCATCCAGTGAAAAAGAGACCAAGCTGTACAGCACTGGCAGCAGTTCTGATGCATTTTCCTGTCTGAAACGGTACACCGAGAAGCTAAACCCCTCGTGTAATGCGTTTTTCCAACGGCCCAGATCAAATATAAACAAGTTCGAAGATGCAGTCTGGTATGAAAACAAGCCTTTGGGAGTCAACTCTCTCTCAAAAATGATGAAGTGCATATCAAGTGGCTGTGATCTGTCCCAGGATTACACGAATCACTCAGTCAGAGCCACCGCCATCAACTTGTGGTCCGATGCAGACATTCCCGATCGACATATCACCTTCGTCTCCAGCCACAGCAACGAGCAAAGCCTGGCACACCACAGCAGAACGCCATCTGCCCCACAACTTCAGAAGTTTTCCGACACAATTTCTGTTGCACTCCATGGAAATATTGTTCAGCCATATCGATCAGGAAGATCTGAGCCGCTATCAAGTGTATTTCCTCAAAATAACCAGCTGTCAAGTGCCTCCAGTTCCAACGTGCTCACAAGAACATGGTTGCCGTCACGAGTGCTTCGTCGACAAAGAATGCTTTTCCAGCCGGATTTTTTAACGCCTGTACCATCGGAAGTGTGCAAGTGTACATGGGGCAACAAGATCCAGAGCAGAATAGACAATCTATTGTTTAAAAAACGTCTGCCAATATGAAGCTTGGAATCAATGAACTTATCGAACTGTAAATATCGATTTGAAGTTCTTGTTATTCGCATAAATTATGCATGACGCGCGACCTGAACTATTTATATAGCCAATCAGAATAGCCGTCTTTCTTTTTGTTAACCAATCAGCCTTCTTTATTTGTATAGATCATTTATGACGTAATTAAACGATTTTTATCTGTTGTCGAAATTTTTTACCCCGTAATTTCCCTCTCTTCAAAAGCCCTGGCCACTTGACGATTTAAGAATCTTAAACTTCGTATAATTTAAGATTTGATGTATAAAACAAATAGATTACATTTTTCCGTGCGTGTGTACTGTAATAGATCACAGAAGACGTCACAGCGTGTAAAGAACAACAGTCACGCCACTCGACTGCGTCTCGTGTCGTACTTTTTTGTTCTTTACACGGTGTGACGTCATCTGTGATCTATTACAGTACACACACACGGAAAAATGTAATCTATTTGTTAAATAGTTACTGCAACATTGTCACAACATCGTTAAAGCCCATTTCGGCAACCGCAACTTTTGTTATTATCAGGCGATTGCTGACACGGTTATAGTTAAATAGAGAAAAAAACAATCGTAGTAAATAAGAAATGAACTCAGTTGTGGTTGATCATGACGTTCGTTGATCATGCAGAAAGGCATATATTTCAGTAAGTATATAAGGTATATAGATAAGCGAGAGCAATAGCGTTCTAAAGATAGATCGAGTGACTGTGAATGTAATGATTCAATGAAAGATAGATACAAATATCAAAGCCCAGCAAAAAAACACGAAGTAGAGGCATTTTCGATAATAATGTAATAAAAGATCTAACGTTTCGTTGCTACACGCAACATCATCAGAGTGATCACCAAGTGATCACCTCCGACAAAAGTTCAAAACACTTAGAACTACAATCAAGCAGATGATCAATCAACATCGATCTATATTTAACTACATTAACTCTATCTGCAATGATGTTGGACACAACCCTAAACGTTTCTGGTCGTTGTTCAAATTGAAATCCATGTGTCGCAATGTTCCTGAGAAAATATCAGTAAAATTAAACGAAAACGTTCCTTCGCATGCAGAAAATGCTACCGAGATAGCAACTCTTTTCAACAGATATTTTACATCAATATTTACCACTGATTCGAATATTAATGAAAACACTAACACTGTAGAACAACCATGCGAACCATTTTTAAATGAAATTATTCTGACTGAAGAAACAGTTTTATCAGCACTTGGGAACCTCGATAACAACAAAGCCCAGAAGACCAAATTTCAGCCGTCTACTGAAAGAAACCGCAATCCAGATTACTCCATCGCTCTGCACTCTGTCCAATAAGTCCTTACAAACTGGAATACTACCACGTGATTGGAAACTTGCTAATGTTGTTCCCATACACAAGAAAGGAAATAAAGAACATGCAGAAAACTATCGGCCGATTTCCCTTCTTTCTCTTATTTCTAAACTACTGGAACGTTTAGTATTTGACATCATTAAAGATCATGTTTTCAACCAAATTAACCCTTCTCAACATGGCTTTATCACCGGTAAATCTTGTGTCACCCAACTTGTTGAGGTTCTAGATAACATAGGCAGTCAGTTAGATCTTGGGAAACAGATTGATGTGATTTACCTCGATATGTCAAAGGCGTTTGACAAGGTTAGTCATCGGCGCCTTCTACTTCGTCTTCGCGACTTTGGTTTCGGAGGTAGTATTCTGAAGTGGTTCGGCTCTTACTTAAAATCAGTTAACAACAAACTACCGTACTTGGTGCAACATCTACACCGCTACCTGTGACTTCTGGGGTACCTCAAGGTTCCATTCTTGGACCGTTACTTTTTTTATTATACACCAATAATCTATCTAACTCTGTCGTAAACTCTAACCTAGCAGCATTCGCCGATGACACCAAGATCTTCAAAGAAATCAACTTAGAAGCAGACGCAGCATCCATGCAAAATGATCTCTCCAACTTCGAAATCTCTTCTTCCAAAGCCGGTCTCCATCTAAACATATCTAAATGCAAAACCCTTCATATAACTAGAAAAATTACCAGAATTGAGTATCCATACCAATTAAAAGATACCATGTTGCAGAATACAGATTGTGGGGTACAACTTCGTACCTCAGGGCATTTTCCTCCACGCGTTAATATGGGTATCGTGCTGAATAATGCTAGCCAGTTGCTTTAATGATCAATGTTTGATATGAGTGAGTCGGTAGAGCTTATTTATTCCAACACAGAAAATCCCGAGGTCCAAAGACATTGACGAAAGTCATGCAATGGCTCTGGACTAACCATATCCCGTGCATACATGCGAGCTCAAACAATAAAACTTAATTGTAAGTATCCTGCTTTAAAGATATTCCAAGTGAGTCAAGCTACTTAAAGTGCACATGAAACGAAAATTAAGTTTGTCTTATTTGAAAAAACACTTAAAATGATAGAGTAACATATTTTGAAGTTTTTCGTTTCCTTGCTTCGTTCTTGAGATATTTCAGTTTGTTTGATGTAAATGTCGCATGTTGCGACGTCACACGTGCATAATGAGTTATCGAAAAACGTTATATATCTTTGCTATTGTCAAATATAATCACTTGAAAATCTACCTGTTTAGTGTACACACGCACATGCTTCCCTCGAATTATTTTGGTTTGATAGTAGCAAAGAGATCTAACTTTTTTCAACAACTCATTACGCACATGTGACGTTAAAATGTTTAATTTGCATATCAAACAAACTGAAATATCTCAACAACGAAGCAAGGAAACGAAAAACTTCAAAATATATTACTCTATCATTTTAAGTGTTCTTTCAAATAAGAAAGACTTAATTTTCGTTTCATAGGCACTTTAAAATATCAAAATTTTCTCAGGATATACATGTATACTCTGCCCAATACATGCCTCTATAATATACAGCAATTGGATTTTCTTCTAATTCCTGTCCCTTTCGACTTTGATAATTTGTAAAAAACTGTAATCCTCTTTTGTCAAATCCTTTGAGAAGAAGTATACGAGCAGAAGGAATACCACTTCGTGTAGCAGTATTTTCATTTCAGATGCATACGGACGATCAGACCCCTCGACGGTCAAGCGATGAAGTTTGATGTATTGTTGGTTAGAACAAAACGGTAGAACATGCGATTTAAACAAAGGCGCGTAGCTGTCCAGTTCCTTTTTTGGGGGGCAGAAATTTTGTGCCCGAAAAATTAATTAAAAGCCAAATTTAATTTTCAGAACGCAAGGACGCGACAGTTATCAAACTTCTATCAGCGACGAAAAACTTTGTTTCAATTCAAAATTTAAATTAAAATGTGATTAATTCTATCCTCCGAAGTCCACTGTATTCCAAAACAACTGCTGTAAAGTGCACGATAAACTCACCGATTATAATACACAGTTTTATCCAAAACAATCCGATACCGTTCAATCCAAAAAAACTCGAAAATATCACATATCCATAAAGGATCCCCAAATAACGTCGAAATACCGATTCAAAACGAACATACTTTCATATAAATACCACTAGTCCTCGAGCACGAGCACGATTTCTCAAAATCTCCCCAAATTAACTCCACGTTTTTCCCAATAGTCCTGGCAGGATCGCCAAAATGTTTCGATGATACGATGTTTTACGAAGAAGACCGAAATTCAGTATTAAAAAATGAATCTTTAATATGAATAAAACAAAGCAAAACTAACACGATTTCAGAACTGTTCTTTTCCTTTCCACCGCCGCCAAAAGCCCCAAAAACCGTTCCCTAATATCCCCCAATATCCCTTTCTCTCTCTTTCCCACGCGTGCGTGTCCCGCAGTTCGTGTGTCCGTGCACAAAATCAAATCCCTGCTAAACATGTGCCTTTTAAGATATTATACAAGTGCAAAAGTTTCCTTCTTAACTGACCGATGTTACAAAATAACTATAAGGAAAGACTGCGTGGGATTGTGTATATATATAAGAATATCAGTAATGCCCAGCATAAAATACTGAGTAAAGCCATTCACGATACCATGGATAAGCATATGCATTTGAATATAATATAAATATTTAATAGAATCTAACGTTTCGTTGCTAAACTTGCACCCACTAAAATTATTATAATAGTAATACAGTTGATGTTCTTGAGTCGATCGGGCCAAAACATATTTGTGCGCACGAACATAAACTCTATTTTAGCTCTGTAGATCTATTTTGATTCGGGGCCTTTTTTAAGGATTTTCCCGTGGTGGAGCAGTTCCCAAAAAGGGACTCTTCTAGGGGGGTCCGGGGGCCCCGGAAATTTTTGAAATTTAGAGTCTCGGAAATGCCATTTCCTGCATTCTGAGGGGTGATTTTTAAGAACACTGAAGGTCATAAAATGTCATAAAAACTAGTTAAAATACAACACATTTCTGACTGTTTCGCTTTGTGTCAGAACTCATCAGCTTCATCAAATATAATATGGAAAATTTTGGGAGGAACTTTAAAAAGATTTTTCGTGCCATTTTATTTAAAAATAATTTCTCTTCACTTCATGTTAGGTCAACGTAATAATTTAAGTAAATCTAAGTTGTTAATTAAGGGCTAAAACTTACTTTCCGTTTGTTTATTTTTTATTCCTTGCTTATTTGTTTGTATTAAATTTAAGAAAAAGGGATTTTTCCTGGGGGGGCAAAAATTGATTCGGGGGGGGGCACAAGGGGGGACTGGGGGGGGGGGCATTTGCCCTTAAAAAAGGCCCTGTTTTGATTGGTACCGGTTCTACTTCTAATTAGATTCATGCTTGTAAATATATTTAAATCAATACTGTGACTTTGCAAATATTCTCTGAAGATGTTGAGCATTTGGAAGAAAATCAAAGACAGTACAGGTCCCGCCGGCGTGTATTTCATTGCAATATAAATATTTACATAACTTGATATATAACTTTACATGTGAATTTGGTAGAAAAACGCTACATTTGTGATCAAAACAATTTTTGCTTCAAAGTATTGACAAGAAAAGTATACAATTCCGTAAACAACAAACCAATAGTGATTTAGAACTGTTAAAACTGCTAGCCGCTAAAATATATTATATTTTAGCCCGCTAAATTCTCCATTTTAGTCCGCAATATACACCACAACGCCCGATAAAATTATAATAATAACCAATAAAATTAAAGAAGTAAAAATGCGAGTCACAAGAAAGCATCGAGGAAAGAGCGGAGTGATAGCTGAGAGAAATGAGAAACTTCAAAAGAAATAAAGTGGTGCCAGTTTATTTATCTTGACGTTTGGCTCGGCACTACTTTATTTGTTTTGAAGTTTCTCATCTTTCTCTCATGCTTTCCTGACTCGTAAGTTATATTTTTATATAGTAAGGTTAGATATACTGCCGAAACAGAGAACGTAGGTGTCTAACGTTTCGAGCGAAGACCCTAGCTTCGTCAGAGAGAAACGTGGGCCTTCGAAGTGCGCCTTTCTCGATCTCTGACGAAGGGCCTTCGCTCGAAACGTTAGACTCTTCTCTGTTTCAGCAGTATATCTAACCTTACTATATTTCGATTGTTGTTTCAACACTGCCTACGCAGCACACTACTTTTATTCACTATTTGAGTTATATTTTTTAGTTCTTTAATTTTACTGGTTATTTTAGCTCTCTATTTTAATTGGTTATGCTTCTAATTAGATTCATGCTTGTAAATATATTTAAATCAATATTATATTAATATGTAAGAGTTAAATCCCAAGAACGGACACAGGGAGCCCAACTCTGACGCCTCTTTATTTGTTTTATTATATTGAGCTTGACTGAAAACCGAGGCCGCTTAACAGTTGGGTAAGCTGGGATCGCGGCGTTTCTCTTAACAGTTGGTAATATATGCATATATATGCAAATTACAGCGCGCGGTAATTTGAAACTCGAAACAGCTGTGGGCTTCTGTGCCACGTGAATGGCGCGTGACGCTCACTGAAAGCTGAATTTGTTCGAGCTCAAATTACACGACACAGAACGCAGCACTGCGTCACTGACTGCGTGTTTAGTCGTCTCAGCTTTCAGTGAGCGTCACGCGCCATTCACGTGGCACAGAAGCCCACAGCTGTTTCGAGTTTCAAATTACCGCGCGCTGTAATTTGCATATATATGCATATATTACCAACTGTTAAGAGAAGCGCCGCGATCCCAGCTTACCCAACTGTTAAGCAGCCTCGGTTTTCAGTCAAGCTCAATATAATAAAACAAAAAAAGAGGCGTCAGAGTTGGGCTCCCTGTGGAACGGAGGGACGTATCTGGATTAATACCGACGTTCGAGGGATTTAACTAACTTATTTCATGATTGCAGGTTTTGTACGAAAAAAAATCCGTATATTGTAGTTTAGCTTAAAGAGGGACTGTTTCATTATTTCAGTGTTTAATATTGTGATTAACATGTGTTTTTCAATCTGATTAAAATAAAATGTTATTCAGGGATGAGTCCGTATACTCATCGCAAAGCGGACGAGGGATGTATAGTGTATACATATACATCCATATCCCTCGTTTGTATATAGGGATGTATACAGATACATCTCTCATCTTTACTAAATCGTTGTCAAATCATGCATATAACCAATTCAATTCAGTTCATTTCCCCCGAAATTCCCTGCTGAATATCAAACCCTCCCCAACTTTTGAGGATGTAAGAGAAAAAAGCCCTGTGAAGAACAATAGAAACCGACTCAATCATGAAATAATAACGAGATTACGCTTTCCGCCTGGCAAATCAATTGCTCCAATGCTGTTATAACTATTTATCCAGTAATCAAACTGCGACAACGTCGTCAAGCACCCTAACCGCGAGCAATTCAGATTTCTTTAAAAATGGATAAGCCATGGCAAACTTTGCGAGTTCGTTCAAAGACTATACTGCAGATTTGCTCAAAATTTTTAGAAAATTCTAATTCTCCTGTCATGCTGATTTAACTAGTTTTTCACTTTATGGACATTTTACCCTTTAACTCCCACCATGTCTGGAGGCCTCCCCTTGACGAGGAAAATCGTTTGGCGATAGACAGAGTAAAAAATAGAAGTGCCAAATGGCATCGATGAGAATGAAAGGGTTAAAACATTTAGTATACATATCGTCATTTTGTACTGTTTAATAAATGAGCATGAGTGTTTTATTAGATATAAAGGATTAAAGACACAAGGCGAAGCCGAGTGTTTTTTATCTGATAAAACACGAACTGCGAGTTTATTGAACGGGTTCAAAAACGAACCACTTGGTAAGTTCATTGGCGTAGTAAGTTTGAAAAATAACCTTGTCTAAGCCAAGAAAATCAAAGCTAAAGTTTATGTAAATCAGGAGGTATCTTTATCACACATAAAGACACTGGTTAAACTTTAATTTATTTTGAATTTTCCTCATGAATTATTAATGAGTTTTGAATATTACATAAAAACTATTTTTTACAAAGTTCTTCAAGAGCTAATTAATAATATAATTCACTCGAGCTTTCGCCTTGAACACCATGTTGGGAAAAAGAAATGTGGCAGGCACTATAGGCAGTGTCACTGGCAATATAGCGTATAGCCATTTACTGCACACATAGCTATATACTGTAACCACAGTAACATTTAGAAGAATTGTAAACGCATAAGCAATTTGGATTAATGTTTTCACATGCAGTTCTTGCTCTGCAAGCTGTTGCAAGTCGTTATGCTTAGAAAAGTCTAAGTCCATGACTGGCAAAGTTAATATTAAAGCTGAAAAATACTTATATATATATATATATATATATAGTTCAATCTACAGACACGGTGTTTCGCTGTACAACAGCTCATCAGTGTAGCTTGGAACAATCTGAATGAATTTCATCAATTACTTATACACATGCGATTGTCGGTGACAACCGCATGTGGGACAGCATTTGTGAAGTATATATATATATACTAATTTGGGAAATAACTATAATATATAGATATTTGCGACAATATATGTGTTACTTAAACAGGGTCGTCGCGGGTTCAATTCCTAGCCGGAAAGCCGCGATGTTGAATTTTGACAATTAGTCCCGGTTTGGTCTTATAAAAAATATATGTATACATCGATCTTATACACTTTTTCTGCCTTTGTCAAAAATCCTTACAACACGCAGTTTAATCAAGTGAAATTCCAAATACTACTTGTTACCGACCCATTTCTTCTCTCGGCATTCTTCTCGCAATCAATACAACACAATACAGATCAACTGACTCTTTACGAAGTTCTTGCAGGCAACGGCCTTCGCCGCGTATATTACGTACCACTCTACTAATATTACGCATTTGCGCTGTTTCGCGTTCAATTCCTAGCCGGAAGGCCTTGTTGTTGCAATTTTGCAACTATTCCCACTAGGAGAACCGCCGCATTATGCCAAGCAAAGGGTTAGTTTTAGAGACGCGAATAGCTGTTAATAAGGGAAACCACGTGATACCACCAAAATAGTTAAAAGGAGACGAGAAAAGCAATTTTCGATCATTCTACGTTGGAAAGCAGAAAAGGCAGAACCCGAGGAGTTGGAAAAAATAAATCACACACACTGGTGTCGCGACTGAGCAGTAAAAAGTTCCCTAAGCTATACATGCCATGGTAATCCAGACGTTCCTCAGGACATCAATGTTGACGCCGTATTACAGGCATTTGACGAAGCTCATCCTAACGCGATCCCCAACGAACCAGCACAAGAACGCCAGCCAGAAGTAGATGAAGTCGAGCTAGTTCTCCCTCAGCAGCAGAGGGAGGAGGTAAATCCTCTACCAATGCCTCAGGTTAGTTTGGGTTCTTCACGAGCGTTAGTTTTTCGCGTGTTGTTTATGTCGTATTGTGAATAGCGTTAATATACCCAAAGTTTTTTTTATATTTGGTGCAACTTAGGCCCGTACGGCAACATATTTATGGTCTCACATGTTTAACAGTATTAAATATCGTATGCGTATCACGCCTAGGCCGTGACTATAAACTCATTTATCTGGAATATAGTGATAGCAACCGACGCTTTCGAAAACAATGCCACGAATCACGAAACTCAGCAATAGGCAGTCACAGAATTAGAAAGTCTAATCACCACCATGGATGTGTCTGTCATAATTAGTGGGGTGTGACGTAATTGGGGTATACCCGAGTGTGCACACCATTGTTTTAATACAATTGTGGGTAGTATCCAAATAATTATGGGTAGCATGCGTAACGTCTAACTTATAACATATACGAGTTCGAACCTCAAAATTTGTTTCATATAAAATTTTCGTGTTATATCGCTTATAGTGCATACTATTTGAGCCAAAATAACCTTGTTACTTCGCTGTTTCAATATGTTTGTACAGTACCACACTTTATTTGCGGTACAATAGTCAATAGAAGCGTTCTATCCTAGTTCTAATACATAGAAATCCTATTTTGGAAACGTACTAATGCATTGCACACTATGTTATACCAGCTATTATCATTACACTGTCAAACTCTGTTTGTGCCGTCCGTACTCTGTTCTCTTTCCCCTTTATATATTTTGGCACATTTAGCCTTGGTGTGAGGCAGAAAATGTATTCTCTGTATGAGGCGGAAAATTTCATTCTCTGTGTAAGGCGGAAAATTTATTATCTGTGTAAGGCGGAAAATGTGGTCTCTGTGTGAGGCGGGAAAATTAGTCTCTGTGTGAGGCGGAAAAATTAGTCTCTGTGAGGCGGAAAATGTAGTCTCTATATGTGAGGCGGAAAATGTAGTCTCTGGGTGAGGCGGAAAATGTAGTCTCTGTGTGAGGCGGGAAAATTTTAGTCTCTGTGTGAAGAGAAAGCTTTAGTCTCTGTGTGAGATGGAAAATTAAGTCTCTGTGTGAGGCGGAAAAATTAGTCTCTGTGTGAGGCGGAAAATGTAGTCTCTATGTGAGGCGGAAAATGTAGTCTCTGGGTGAGGCGGAAAATGTAGTCTCTGTGTGAGGCGGGAAAATTTTAGTCTCTGTGTGAAGAGAAAGCTTTGGTCTCTGTGTGAGATGGAAAATTAAGTCTCTGTGTGGGATGGAAAATTTAGTCTCTGTGTGAGATGGAAGATGTAGAAAATGAGATTTAACATGTAGTCTCTGGGTCACGCACAAAAATTTAGTCTCTGTAAATATGACAAAGTTTAGTGTATGAGACGAAATAATGATTTTTCATTATTTATTCTTATGATAAGCCCCGTTCTCGCGTCGTGCCTGTTTTCATGGGGTTTGCTACCTCTCTTGTATCCTGATTTGAGAGGGGCAATTCTAAAAGAACGCCTTATACTCTGTCTACGACGGAGTTCTCAGTCAGACACTCGAGGGTTCCATTCCCTGGTAAAAAAAAAAAAAAAAAAAGTATAACGATTTATTTTGTTTGATTGCAGCCGGCTACACTCGCCGCCCTTCAAGCGCAGGTTGAGCTTCTATTGATTAAGACCAATACCAGCACAGTAGCGATGGCAGTCACACAACTAAGGCATGAACTTACCAAACCCGCCGGTATCTTTGAGTCTTTCGCGGCCGTAGCGGCGCTGGAAAACCTGTTTGACAATGCCAGGGAGACTGGGGATAACAACGCCCATCGGTATAACTCCGTCTATAAACGGACTCGTCCGTTGCAGCACCACGTTCAGTTTCAGGCCCTCCTCTTAAAGTTAGTCGGTGATAAGCAAGAAATTGAGATAGCCATGCAAAGTCATAGGAAAGTCGCTCGAGGCCTCTTCACCCGTCGACGCTCCCAGACCATACCGCCCCACAGCTCCGCAACTTCCGATCCGTACCACTTTGGTGATTTTCGCCCGCAACCATACAACCGACCACTGTTACGTTGCTTCAACTGTCGGCGTACCGGGCACTTTGCTCGGAATTGCCCCCTACCCAGAAGAAGATGAACAACCACCCTTTTCAAGACGTAATGGACAATGGATTTATAATTGAATAACTCGTACAAACTGATAAATATGTTACACGATACTGTGAATACGATATATATGCCATGTACTTAATTTAAAGTGGTAATTAGCAACTACAACGTTGTCTTTGTTTATTTATTCCGCAGGGCAGGGACCTCAATTTTGACGCCGACTTACGACAAGCGTTAGACATTGTACGACAGCTTGAGTGGTGTTCCTCTACATCTGACAAAAAAGTACCTATGGGCCAGCTCCCTCCATTAGACTGGGTAGCCTCCGGGCGGGTCCAGCCAACGCCTGATTGGCTCTCCTTTCGTAACCCTGATAATTTTCTTGCGGGGGAGATTCACAGGCACGTCCCTTATAGACGGCCGGCCAACCTCGATAAAAGTGTCTCGAAAACACCGTTGATGGCATTTTTTGTTACAAGCAGGCAACCATGCTAAATCGTATCGGATAGTGTATACTTTGAAGGTGAGGGGTGTTGGCAGCCGTAATTATTGAGTTGTATACTAAAATTTAGAGGTTTTTGAAAGCACAATGTGATGGATGGGATATCTGTAAAGTGCTGCCTATTTACGTTTGTGTTTTATTTGAATTGGCTAATTCAGAATGCTATCCAATCAGCGTGCCTGAAGTTCTGATTATTCTAATTCGCATAACTCACAATCATAAACAAACAAGAAATATGGCGTGAATACACCGAAATGTAATACTTCGAAGCAAAGCCACAAAAAGGTAAGCTTGCCAAGAATCAGAAATTTATTAGACCTGGTAGCTACAGGAAAGTCTCATATTCGTAAATTACTTCGTTTTATTTTGGTAGTTTGCTGATACCGCCATGTATCTACTATCTACTACTTATAAAGCTGAGCTTTTGTACTACAGTATAGTGTTGCTCATAATATCCTTAGAGAGTTAACTCACCAGTTCAACAGTTCTATCCGGTGATACACGGAAGGCAACCTGCCTAGTCATCTTGATGAATTATAAGCTACATTTATATGGTGGTTGCCTGCTTGTAACAAAACGTTTTCAGATTGTTATATTTAACCGAATTTGCGCCGTATTTCTTGCTTGTTTATGATTGTGAGCTATGCGAATTAGAATAATCAGAACTTCAGGCACGCTGATTGGATAGCATTCTAAATTAGCCAATTCAAATAAAACACAAACGTAAATAGGCAGCACTTTACAGATATCCCATCCATCACATTGTGCTTTCAAAAACCTTTAAATTTTAGTATATAAATCAATAATTACGGCTGCCAACACCCCTCACCTTCAAAGTATACACTATCCGATACGATTTAGCATGGTTGCCTGCTTGTAACAAGAAATGCCATCAAAAGTAATATTTTGAAGCCTTGGCCGGCCGCCTATTATTGGAGTCATATTCTTCAGCACTGGGTTAGCGGTACCGGCGGCTCGTTTATACGCATCGGCCATTTTCAAAGCTATCTCCACCGCCATCTCGACTGGGCGGGCAGTCCTATTGAAGGGAGATTTGTTGGCCGAACTGACTTCCTGGCGTTTTTTGGACTCATGGTCGGGTTTTCTCCCTTGGCGCCAAGAGCGACATTTTTCGCTACACCTTTGTTCCGATGTGTCCAATTCCAGATGGGGGTGTGTGATCTATTTTGCGAATGAGGCCCCAACCACCGTTCGGGGTCCCTGGTCCGATCACGAGCGTCCAGCGTCGATCGCAGTTCGAGAAACGTGGGCTTTGGTTAACACCATCAAAGCAGTTGCGGGCAGGGTCGTTAATGCCCGGTTAGATTGTTATGTCGACAGCATGACGCTGGTTCATGCTTGGCAGCGTCAAGGCTCCCGCAGTCCAGCCCTGGCACTCGCGCTCAAGCAACTCTTTACCATCTCTTTTCGTCACAACTTCATTATTACGCTCCAACATATCCCTAGTGCAGACAACCCGGCCAACCATCCCTCGCGTTTGCTCTCTGACTTGACTGCACACTCACGTTTGCAGCTTGGCAGCAAGTTCAACGAGCGTTTGGCCCACACACCGTGGATCTTATGGCTCTCCCGGCTAACGTCCTACCAGATACCTCTGGCCTCCCCTTAAAATTTTTTGCGCCATTTCCCGTTGAGGGCGCGGCGGGAGTTAACGTTTTTACACAATGTATTTCGCCTTCCGAGAATGCCTATGTTTTTCCACCTTTCGTCCTAATTGGCCCACTCCTCAAGTTTCTCGATCAGCAGCAAGTTACATATTCTATCGTAGTGCCAGACCTCTCCCCTCGACGTTATTGGTGGCCACTTATATCTAGCTCAGCGTCCGCTTCTTTCTGTCTTGGCAATAAGGGAGAAACACACGTCCTACGCTTTCCATCAAAAACCTCGGAGGGTTTCACGCCGCGGCCACTACAGTGGGACCTTTGGGTATTTCGTGTGTCATATTAATTTATCTCTGCTATATGTATAGGTCTACCCAGAGGTACCTCGCATCTGGCAACCAGCAGAAACATGTCCGGACTGTGCTTACCCCAATGATCAGGGTTTCCGTTTTTGTCAACGTTGCGGATTTCATAAAGATGCTCCCACCACCTCGCTTCTGCCAAAGCTTCCATTGGACCTCCCTGCTATTAACGCCAGGTTGCTATCACTCCAAACGAAGCACGATAAAAAACCCTACCAAAAACAAAACAACAACCTCCAGCGAACATTGGAATCATTTTTGGCTTCCTTACCGTCACCCAAATCGCTTCTCTCCGCCACTCTGGGGGATGTCGTGAGTTTTCTTATCTGGCGGGATCAATTTGGCAAAACAATCCTTCACCTCGATCACTGTCCATATTTTGGGTCTGGTTTAAGGTCATCTCCCTGTAGCTGCCCTCGTCGATTGGCAGCGGCTACCGTTGATAATAATATTGCGAAGCTTCGAACCATCTTTCTCTCAGCTAGTCGATCTGATACGGTGGCGACAGGTTTGGCCTCTAGTAATCCTGCCGTACACCCTATGGTCAAGCGGTATCTCACCTCAATGCGAGAAGAACAGGCAAAAGCCAGCGTTACAGGCAGGCGGTGCCCTTCTTCTTCGATAAGTTTAAGGTACTTTGCACACACTTATACGACAGCAAGCTTTAACTCGGGATATGACTCCTACATCTCGATATTTATTCGCACGTGATCTCGCCTTCTTTTCGTTAGATTTTTATTCCGGCGACCGGGCCTCTGATCTTGGCCGTGTAAAAACCAAGGAAGTACTTTCATTACCCGATTCTGAAGGCCTTTTATTTAGACATACGTTTGGGAAAACGCTCCGAGGAAACGATGATACATACTTTTGCAGTGCGTCCATGTGCCGACCCAACGGTTTGCCCAGTAAAGAACCTCTTCCTATACGTACACCTCTCAGAGGCTATGGGAGTCAACTTGCGCGACGGTTATTTGTTTCGTACTTCCGACAGTAAAGGACACATTACTGGAGACGCCTTCCTCGGTTCCGCGGTGAGAAACCGCCTTCACCGACAC
Organism: Paragorgia papillata; assembly: GCA_035771165.1. Classification (NCBI taxonomy): domain Eukaryota; kingdom Metazoa; phylum Cnidaria; class Anthozoa; order Scleralcyonacea; family Coralliidae; genus Paragorgia; species Paragorgia papillata. The sequence continues at coordinate 1,280,254 of JAWNZC010000338.1, forward strand.
CTCGACGCCTTACAGATCTCTGACGGCGAAACTATGCACAGTTTTCGTTCAGGCTGTTCCATCACTTTGTCGCTTTTAGGCGCCTCTGATACTGAAGTTGCACAACATGTGGGTTGGAAGAGTTTATCTACAGCGCAATACTATACAAAAACCCGCCAAGTCATGCACAGTACCAAAACACGGCTACTCTTCTCAGTGATGCAGCATCACCGTCGATGTCGACGTTCCTGCCCCCAGCCTCTCGCCTAGGCTCTCAATTCCGTACTCGCAACAACATGGTACAATTCTCGCTAACGTTCCCATAACGCTAACGCATTTTGTTTTATAGTTATATTATAGATTATTATTATGTTCTGAGTATTGGGGAGAGCTAGGCGTGTATTTATTCTATTGTGAGGTAAAATATGTGTACACAAGCCCTTTATCGGTGTGTGCGACATTATTTTGTCCCCAATCTTAATTCCCCTTCAGCTTGGCCTTTGTGTGGCGGGAGGAGCAGTGGGAATATGTTACTATTCCCACTGGGAGAACCGCCGCATTATGCCAAACAAAGGGTTAGTTTTAGAGACTCGAATAGCTGTTAATAAGGGAAACCACGTGATACCACCAAAATAGTTAAAAGGAGACGAGAAAAGCAATTTCCGATCATTCTACGTTGGAAAGCAGAAAAGGCAGAACCCGAGGAGTTGGGAAATATATGCGCCCACCCTCCTCCTCTCAGTCGCGACAACCTTGTCCTACCGCCCACTCTGTCCGAGCTGCAATTATTTTGTCCCCAATCTTAATTCCCCTTCAGCTTGGCCTTTGTGTGGCGGGAGGAGCAGTGGGAATATGTTACTATCATTAACAGTGACAAACCAAGATTTTATGGTCTATTCTATCGTTGTATATATCACAATTCTTGATCTTCTTTTCCAAAAATAATTATAAAATAGAAATTTAAGTGCATTTCAGAATTTTAAAATACACATGAAACATGACATGATACGTGACACAAAAATAAATACACAACAGACAGATTCAAGTATTTCGTTTGTACCCTTTCGAGCTATTTGTGGTTCCTAAAAAGAAACCGGTGCACAAAATTGTGTGTAAAATCTTTGCTTTGGATGTCTTGAAATTTGTGGCTGCATCTCTCATTCTTAACATCACTTGCAGTGTTGATTACGATATTCTGCCATCAGGAAGAACTTCAATCACCAACTCTGTACATCCACAAGACCACCACCTTCAAGTTCAAACAGGAACTGGTTACAATAGATCTCTTCAAACTGATGGCTAGATCTTCCCCAATGTCATTTGCATTGTTGATTTATCATATCTCCGAAGACACTCACTAGTTACATTGTACCACTTTGAAGCATCACAAGCTGCCCAACTTGATGCCTAGAAAACCAATTCCGTAACCCTGGAAGGGAGCCTTACAGGTTACTCACACTTGCCTAAGGTGTGACCTCAGACAATGGAGGGAAGGAGTTGTCCATTTCTCGTTTCATGGGCTGCAGTCATGTGACTGGTCCCATGCCACAACCCATTTTATTAAAATTACTTTTAGTTACTTAGGGTACTTAATTACTTAATGACTTACTTACTTACTTACTTACTTACTTACTTACTTACTTACTTACTTACTTACTTACTTACTTACTTACTTACTTACTTACTTACTTACTTACTTACTTACTTACTTACTTACTTACTTACTTACTTACTTACTTACTTACTTACTTACAAATATCAAATCTAATAGTTTAAGTTACATGTAGAACACCTCACCAAGTGTTGGGCTGAGCATACAAGGTTACAAGCTTGATTACAGTAAACAAGGTGATTTGTGCACTACACTTGCTTCCCACCTTGGAGAACTTAGAAATTTTTCCATAAACAGATGGAACATCTTTACAACAATTTCTACATTAACTGTTGCCTGTTTGTTTAGTCATGTGGCATAAAATGTAACTGGAAATAATTTTTTTTGAATTTAAAAGTTTTTAAAATTGAGGAAAATGCAAGTTACATGTAAATTTGTTTTATAACCAAAAAAATAGTTGGAAAGAGAGAAGTCCCTAGAACCAAGGATTCAAACCTTTGCCAAGGTTTTGTAACAAATGTTAAAATTTGTGGTAACTTAAATTGTCTCACACTTACTACCATTGAGGATCTGACTAATTAGCTACAGTAAATTTAAAAAAGACTATCAAAACAAAAATAAATTATTGGGGGGAAAATAGATAATAACTACAATCCTGGACATTGGTTAATTAAACACTGTTAAGTAACTTTCTCCTCTGCTGAGGCTTCTTGAGCTTTTTTGAGCTCTTCAATATATAGGGGTTTAATATTGCAGGAGTTTAATATTGCAGGGGTTTAATACTGCAGGGGTTTATTGACTGTAGAATACAGAGTAACGAATTTATGGAAATTGTGTAATGCGGTAGAGCGAAATGGGGGGAAATGAGGAAAACTCCCCATTACCCTGTAGATACCGCTTACTCTATGCTCTATTCTATAGTCTATAAACCCCTGCAATATTAAATCCCTATATATTGAAGAACTCAAGAAGCCTCTGTGGAGGAGAGAGGTTACATAAGTAATGTAACAAATCCCACATTTTCAATATTTTTGAATAAACTGATGTTTCCTCACTTTAATTTTATGTTGCATAAGAAGTCTCCCAAAAGGGTCATACAACATTGAACTAGAGGAACATGGTACAGTATACATGTACTGTATACTATGTATCTGTATACCTTTCTATTAGGAATTGGGTCCAAACACAGTTTATGAAAAACAGAAGTTGCATCAAAGATTTAGATACATGTTTTCTCTCAAGAAAATTGACCAGGATTGTAGTAATGAACAAGAAAATTAGAGTAATTCTAAAAAGTGTTTGAACAAGTTAAGTTCTAGATCTGCAGGTCAACTATTTTTTCCGCTTTCTCACCGGTTCATCACTGACTTTATACCATTTCTGTTTCTCGTATCGGCCTCCAACATTACCTCTCACAACTGGTGCAATATCTCTTTGGGCTGCAATTGTTAAATCGTTGTAACCAAATTGCTGAGCTGTTGGGTTGTCTGACCGTCCACCTTTTGCCCTTTGGTGCCCAAAGTAATCTTCAAGTACATCCTGCATAAATCGCTCACTCAGAACATATTCGAACCCCTCGCCAAGAAGAAACTGGATTGCCTCGATATGAGCATACACAGATATCTTCAAGCCTTCATACGTTTGGATGGACAGGAACATTTTCCCTCTGGCTTCAAGAGAGTAATCTCCTGGGCGTGCAAGTGTACTCTTCCTCCAGTTCTCCAGGTACTGTAAGAAGACATCTTTCAGCCAGGTAAATCTTTCATCATCTTGGGCTTTGTATGGTTTGATGAACTGATTTCTTTTCCTGACATGTTCAGTCCGTGACCTCACATTTGTGCAGTCAAAGAAATCATTCATCATCATCATCCAGAACTTCGCAGTTCCCAGGATCTCTTCATTACCACTTTCCTCCAAGGATATAGCCACAGACCGACTGAGGACTTGGGTTGCCAGCTTCACCTTCATCTTGCTGTAGGAGGTAAGCACGATGTGGTCCATTGTCAGCTTTGGCAAAGTATGCAAACCAAATTCTTGGTCATTGTAAAAAAGATCGCTATGTGCTTGAAAAGAAGATATTTTCCATCATTCCACATGAAGCGACTACAGGAACCTGATCCAGAATTATACAGGCAATTACGGGCTGTCTTCATTAAATGAGGAGAATCTGCAAAGAAATAGATGAAGCGTGACATTGCAAAAAGGTTAGGTGCCTTATATACAACATCACACTTCAAGTCGACTGCCAATTTGGTATGAAGACGGAAAAACTTGCGGTTTGGAGAGGCCCCATCATTTACAGCAGCACAGACCCAAAGATTTAATGGTAGCTCGAGAATGGAGACAACTTTCCAGAACATTGACAATAACTGGTAAGAAGTGACATTTCCTGTAAAAAAATATGCAATGACATGTTTGAGGTCAGTGCACAATCCTCTTACAAGAAATGCCAAGGCATGAGATGCCATAGCATCTTCTTCAGTAAGGTTGGCATAGTTAGTCATTGGGTCCCCAAGATCAATAAAACCAATCAAATCACCAGAATACTTGTCAAAAACAAGATTTGACTGAATTTTGATCTCATCCATGACGAGAGCCACATATCGTTGGACACCAGAAAAGGAAGATGCTTTTTCACAAAGACATTCAATATTTTCTTTGTTTATCCCAGCTTTTGGCTTGAAATAATTCTTATAATCTCTAAGCACCTGTTCACTAGGAAGAATCAAAGCACCACTATCCCTCAGCTCTCTATAAGCAGCAGGTGACTTGCCATGCAGCGACAAAGCAAATCGAATAATTTGAGGATGGTATCTTCTTCCCATTTTCTCAGCTTGCAAGAGCCTCATCTGCTGCTCCCAAAAAAACTTCATGTGAGGAGTAGCTTCAAGATTTTTCCCTCCCCATTATTTTGAGAAGGTCCTTCTCTAAAGATTCACTTATGCCCACCCCATCCTTTTCAATCTTGGCTTGGAGTACCTGGAGTTTGTCCTCCAACTCCTTGCACTGGAGTCTTGTTGACTTTACAGTTGCTCGCAACTTTTCTGGCCCACATTAGGCTTGGGCGATTTTGCTTAAAATAAAAACCGAAAAACCGTCCGATTCAAAACCGGTAAAACCGTAAAACCGTTTTTTTTCTTTAAAATTTGCTTAAACTAAATGAAGAGGAATTGTGGGCTTTGTCAAGCCCTTTGTGGCTGCGTCAGCAATTTTTTTGACCTCAGAATACGAATCGTACACGCTAAATCGCAAATTGTGTGAACTTTTACCTCAGCACGATTTCAGTTTTGAACTGAATGAAGTCAAGGACTTTAATATCACTTTACGTTATAATTTGACTGTCTGCAGTGCATAACAACCGCATAAATCGCTGCAAAATGTTGGGATAATACGAACGAAAACGAAACGAAACTTTAAATCTTTAATATAAACTAATAAAACTATATATAATATACAAAACCACACATTACAGTTTACACATTATAATTGTCCAGAAAGTAAGAAACCTCAGAAATGTTTCACCAGTAAAAAATTCATAGGTTTTTGGCCAAGAAAACCAACATGTCAACCTTGTGTGGCTTCAGTAGGGACCGCTTGGCCGTAACAATGTTACCAGCGACACTGAAAAGTCGTTCGGATGCAGAGCTTGTACCACAAACACACAAGTATTTGCGTGCAAGTTTGGCCAACGATGGATATACACCAGCATGCATACTCCACCATTGCAGAGGGTCTGCATCCAGCTCAATTTCGGGTGCAGAGACGTACCGGGACATCTCAAGATCGATCCGAGCAGCAGGAGTAGTTGCGTTAGCTGACGTTGACGTTTTTTTCACTTGCCCCAGAAGTTTTGCAAGTGATTTTTTCGTTTTCTTTGCTGCTGGTTGGTCGTTGACGTTCTCATCGTTGTCTGATGCGTTAGGATCTTCGTTTCGATGAGCTTCATCAGCAGTATCACCTGCCAGTGCCCATTCTACTTCGAACGCCATCATCTCATCCTTTATTTTGTCCGCGGCATTTCTGCATTCCTCCTCGGTCAAGTATGCAGTTTTTTAGCGAGGGTCCAACCACGTGGCCGTATTCTGGAGGGTCTGAGCTACGTCGCCGGTATAGCGTTTCTGAAAGTCGGCTTTGATCCTCGCTTTCAGGTCTGCTGTCAGGCTTGTGTCATCATCGGTGGCCATTGTAGCTTCCTTGATGAACGACAGGGTAGGTTTGATAGAGCTAACAGTGACGTACGAGTCACCCGATAAAGCATCTGTAAAATCTGCGAATGGATCCAGGGCTTTGTGTACTGATGTTAAGACATCTATATCCTGCCAGGTCAAGACAAGATGGGCAACTTTGCGGTCTTCGGATAACACTCGCCGAATGGCTCTCTCTTGCTCCAAAATGCGATCGATCATTTTGTGGGTAGAACCCCATCGCGTTAGGGATGCCTATAAGTCAAGATTACAAGATAAATTGGCTGAACTGATGGGAAGTGGTATATAGATGTCTACTTTGTCAGAATCCCGGCATTTCCAGCCGACAATTTTAGAAATGTATTATTGTATTATAAATTATAATTATCGTAGTAAACGTGTAAAATTTTACAAGAATTATTTACCGAAACAAGAGACTTGACTGGAAGTTCCAACTCTAGCTGTGTCTTGCTGAGTTCTCTGCGTCTCTTCCAGCTTTGGCTGAATGCCGTCACGATACGCTTGCATACACCAATCGCCCGCGAGATGCGATTTTCATCCTTCATGGCATTTGTAATAGCGAGATGAAGATTGTGGCCAAAACACGACATCCATGGCCAATCTAGGTCACGAACTGCCTTCACAACATTCGCTCCGCTGTCGGTGGTGATGCACACTTGTCTTGTGGATGAGAGATGCCAGTACTCTAAAATCTCCTTCATCCCATCAGCGAGGGTTTCAGCAGTATGGTCGGCGGGCGTGTACAATGTTTGTAAGCATCTGCTTTGGAGCTTCCAGTCTGGATCGATGAAATGGACAGTGTATGACATGTACGGTTCCATCGTGTTGCTTGACCACATGTCCGATGTGGCCGAAAAGAATTCAGTTGACTGTAGTTGCTGTAAAATGCTCTCCCTGGTTTCGTTGTACAGTTTCGGGATTGCCTGCTGGCTGAAATACTTTCTGCTGGGAAGCTGGTATTTGGGATCGAAATCCTTCAATAACTGTTGGAATCCAGACTTTTCCACAGTGTAGCCAAGCATTTCGTGACTGAGTTGGTCAGTTTCTGCCACTGCTTACCTCCCCTTTCATACTTTTGAAGCTTGGAAAACGCATCAGTAATGGACAGTTGTTGCCTTTGGGAAGTTGACTCACTTGACTGTCCTGCGTTAGCAGTGTCAGCTCGACGTTTGTCGGGTTTTGTCTTGGCAATTTTGCTTGACTCGACGGGATGGTGATCTTTGATATGTCGACGTAAATTGGACGTATTTCCCCCAGCAGCACGGACTTTCCTTAGGCAAAGCTTGCATGTCGGCAGATCGTTGTCGTTTTCGTCTTCCTTGAATCCGAAATATTGCCAGACAAGAGAGGTAGAGGCCCCAGAAACCTTTTTAGATCGCAAAACGACGTTGGCGTTTATAGCAGCCATGACTATTTGCGTGCAGCGTCAATGTGTGGCATGAAATTGACACCGTAAAATGCGCACCGCGTGATTGGTTAAGTGCGCAATTTTACCGCTAAATATTCTGTTCGTTTGAGTGTCAAGTATCGTAAATCAAGGTCAAAGGGTCAAATTACGGCGATGATAGTAAATAATTATTTAATGACGGTTTTCCGGTTTTTCTAAAAGCCAAACCGAAAAACCGGTTTTGGATAATAAAACCGAAAAAAAACGGTAAACCGGTAAACCGCCCAAGCCTAGCCCACATGCAGCAAGAGCTGCTTTTGGCTTAGCTGGGGTAGAGGAAACTCTTTTCTTTTTTCTCAATGACCGCTTCAGAATACCACTGGCAATGGAACATGGTCTGCATGGGTCTTCTTCTATAAGGCTGGAGGGTTGCAGAATCACTTGGCAGTCAGGAGAACGAAATGAAATGGATGAATTTCAGACAACAACTTAGGGACAGAATGGCGAACAATTGTTCCTGGAGTATGGACAGCAATTGCTGTGTTTGGATCCACAACTACAGCTTTGGTGTCATCATAGCCTGCGAGCCGGCTCTTGGGTAGGGCGGGAGGTGAAATATAGAGCCTGCACGCATAGCTATCAAATTTGAGTGCCGCCCCTTCTAACGGGTTGTCCAAAGCGACCAATCACAAACCAGACACGCAATGTAAACAAAGAAAACGGTTTTACTTCCTCGCCAGACTAATACGCTAATGAAATATTATTTTGGACAGTATAACAAGTTTTATAAAACGCAGAATCTTGAACTCTACATCAAATGAAAGCTCATTCAACATATAACAACATACGTACACAATATATTTCAACGATACGTAGTTCTGAAATTACTAGTCATCTTGTTCCACAAATGACAAGATAATGATATGCCGTATAGCCGCCGTGCCACTTCGGTACGTCCTGTCTGACTTTTTCCTATCTCTATATATTTTCACATATCGAGTGGAAGCACTGAAAAGAAGGAGCCGGAGTCTTTCAGAATTTAACTTGGCCTGGCCATAGGAACTTCAGTCATATAAATAATCGTATCCCGACTCCCGAGAGCTACAGGCCGGTACAAAAAGCTGTGTGTATATTGCAGGCGAATGGTGTTTCGAACCTTATCGTTTGTTTTATAGATAATATTTTCTCAATCGTGGGAAGTTGTCCTTTGATATCAAATTTTCAATTAATTGACTTATCCATGAGGACGATTTGCTTTCACACTATACTAAAGTGTTTGACAACTGTGGCAAAGGGAAAAGGTGGTGAAATTTTTGGAACGAATCTGAAACGCTGACATTTCAAGCAAGGACTCCCCTCGAAACGTCAGTATTTCGTTTCAAAACGATTCGGGTCTATCGATCTGGGTCTATCCTAATAATATGATTTTAATACGGTTCGTACAACCCTTGATAAATGATCAAAGATATTAAAAATATTTACCTGATGGAAATATCTTTCAGACACAAATGCACTTAATATTTTACAAATTACCAGCAGTCTATTAATATATGCTTGTACGTCAACAATCAGCATCTCATCCAATCAGTGAGCTGCGTCCCAATTTGGAACGCTACTACTGAAAAAAAACAATACTACGCGTGCAGGCTCTCCTTTTCCTCCTCTCCCCAATCCCCCAAAGGAGAGCCGGCTCGCAGGCTAGTGTCATCATCTTCTGGCAACCCTTGACAAAGGCAGGAATTCTCAACCAAAGAAAGTAATTCTTTAACATCATCTCGACTTTTAAGGGAACATTTTCTTTCAAGGTAGATGGTGTGGGTTTCAGGAATAGGCCAGTGGAAAACAAAAACAGTGAATTCTAGTGCAGAGTTGATTGTTAATGTGTATTTGGCAATGCTGTGAATGCCATCATACAGTTCCATTTTAATGATACTATGTTCAGCTGTATCTACTTTCCAAGGCTGTATATTTTCCTCGTCAAGATGCTTTTGCAAATCTGCCATACTGATATTTACCGACAAGTGTGAAGGGTCGACTGACGAAGAAGATGGCATATCTTCTTCACTGACTCGTATGAGAGTTCGACGCTCTTTTTTAGGAACATCATGGCTTTTGGTAGGTAAATTATCGGTTGGAATACTTCCAGTAACCAACACTTTTCGCTTAGGATCTAGAAATTGAAAACAATATCGATTTTAATACGACATTTAATTATTCATAAAGGGCCCTTTGTTCTCACACGACGAAAATAACAAGACGCGCAACAGAACAGAATATATAAAAACTCACTTGTAAGAATGCAATCTTGCGTAAAATGAAGTTCGCAAACATAAATATTGTTTTCCTCGACCCGCTGTCTCAAATCCGGAGTCATTTCTTTCGTTCGCAATATCAAACGAAGCCATTCTTCTCTAGCTTTCCTCTTCAGCGATGCTGTCTGCTCGCCATCGTCTGCGCGAACAGCTGGGAACTTGAAAAGTGAAAGCCCGTGCTTTCTACTGATCGAACAACCAAAAAACGCACAAGTTACACCAGGCATCCCTTCAAACTATCATTTGAAGACAATACCGCAACAACAGGAACAAAAAGAAGACACAGAACGGAAGATTTCTGACGCAGATTTTCAAGATCGCAACAATAGCTTTCTGAAGTGACGCTGAAATATGACCCCTCTCCGCATCACGTGATACAAATAAACCGTGATCAATAGCATGTTTTGTCACGTGGTACAGCTAGCCTAACCAGTCTCCGCTTCTATTAACTGTGATTAAAACAAACTGCTCGTTCTTGTTATGATGCATGCTACAGTACAGTTACTTCTACGTACGGAAGGCACCAAACATAAATATTACAAACTTTAGAGTATTAACACGCTCCTATGTGGCAAAGAAATATGCTGCTTGTCGAAATCCACTACAACTCTACAAGCCAATATATCTTCTGTGCCATAATTTTACACGTCCTTCGGCTTTTTAAAATGATCTACTTCGATAGGGGAGTTCAAGGTTTATTTCGCCATATTGCAAGGGGTGCAAAACCATTGGGGCGAGCGCGCGGCCATGCCTATTTATCCTTGTTAAAATCATGGCGAAACTTGCGAAGCAAGTAGGATATCGCTTCGGTTTTTGTCGAATTCGTCTTTAATCGTCGTTTGGATCGCTTTTCTGTGGGCTAGTATGTTCGTTCTTTGATTTTAGACCATTATCGCTGATAACCAACGCGTAGAAACGCTATAATACGAAAGTTTCCTCAACTGAGGGGTGGCTGCGCTGTTATGACGGGCACCACTGAGTGACGATTTCAGCAACGCAATGTAAAACTTTAGCTCCAACTCTCTTGTAAATCACTCGAACTTCAAGCGTTTAGTAACGTACGTAACCAGAGGTTCATCTTCGTCATCTGAAGTCTGAAATATCCTCTTTCTCGTTATCAAACGAAGTGACGTTTCGGGTTACGCGTGTTTATAAATATGTACACGTTTATATTAACTGGCATATACAGGGCAAAATATAGTTTAAGTCTAGATCTAACTATTAAGTATAAAGATAGAATCGTACATATTGATTGTATTTTCGTCGAATTAAACGTATAATTATTTTGAAGAACGAAGCAATTTTATTTGGAAAATTTGACACTATTGGAGGCTGATAAACAAGCGGAAAATACGGATATTCTAGACAAATGTTTGCTTACGGCAAGTTTCTGCCGAAATCTGGTGATTAGGCCGCTTATTAAGAACCAAAATTTTAAGATAATACCTCTTCACCCAACATCCTGGACTGCGTTTGTTGTTACCGCAGTATCCCACTATACAGCGAGGCGTTTTGTCTCTGCTAAAATCAACAAACAGCCGCGTCCCGTGTCTGCCACAATGGCGCAGCGACCCCTCAGTTGAGGAAACTTTCGTATTATAGCGTTTCTACACGTTGGTTATCAGCGATAATGGTCTAAAATCAAAGAACGAACATACCAGCTCACAGGAAAGTGATCCAAACAACGATTAAAGACGAATTCGACAAAAACCGAAGGATATCCTTCTTGCTTCGCAAGTTTCGCCATGATTTTAACAAGGATAAATAGGCATGGCCGCGCGCTCGCCCCAATGGTTTTGCACCCCTTGCAATATGGCGAAATAAACCTTGAACTCCCCTATTGTGAACATTCCACAATTACAGTATTATCACACATTTGTATCCTACAAATCAGCCATTAACCACCGGCCGTTTGCAATGTTGGGTTTTCCGTTTCCTTAATATTAAATAACCCTTCGGAAGCTCTCCGTCCGCTTCGAAATTTCGTCAAAATATCAACTTATTTACTTACGATTCTGTTTCCCTTCACGTTCTTAGGTCCTCCATAGTTCCATGATGTGTCCCGTTGCTTGAAATACCAAAATGGATTTGTGTTGTTCGTCTATTAACCCATGGGTTACTCGGTTGACCGAGTAACTCGCCACCATATAAACAGGCCCTAAAAGAAGCATTTAAATTGCCACAAAGATGTATAAAAGGGCGTAAAATGACAAGGAGTCGAGGCTAAGGAGTAGCCCTATTAAAGCCGCCGCTGAAGTTTGAAACGGACTAAAAGGCGCAAGTGTCAAACCGTCAGTTTGCCAGGATATAAAACTTTACGTTCTGTTTATATGAGAGCGAGCTACCTGGCGGGTTATAATATTTGAGATGATTCTCATCAACAAAAGTGACACGAAGTAACGAATATAGAAAATTCATCCCGCTATGCCGAGTTTCTTGGGTAAAAGAGTTTATATGAGGAAATGTTTTTATAAAATAACATGTATACGTACGCGAGCCCTGATTGGTTAATTGCCGTGTTTGGATCAGAGTATCCAAACACGGAAAATTCCCGCCAAAACGATTTTTTGAAAATGTCGGACAGTATATCATATTCACTTGTGATTATTTTATAAAAGAAATACCAAATGGTTTTTTCCGTGTTTGGAGACTCTTATCCAAACACTTGGGAAATTGCTCGACTTTCGAAAAGCTAAAAACACTCGCCTACGGCTCGTGTTTTGTTACGCTTTTCTCCAGTCTCGCAATTTCCCGCGTGTTTGGATCAGAGTATCCAACACGGAAAACCATTTGGTATTTCTTTAATCCCACCTCGCCGAGATCCCGGCTGCCAGTGCCGAGTTCTACCCGTCTGTCTCATATAAACACTGCGGTGAGAAAAACAGTGACCGGGAACTCGCCATGTGCCGAGTATTAAATAACTCGACTGGCCGGGTAATTTTATAACTCGCCTCCATATAAACAGGTCCTTTATATATAGTTCCTCATTTATTGCCGTCAAATTATTTTCAACACTGGAAAACCGTTTCAGTTTATGGAAACTGTATCTACCCACATATAAACTAAAGCGACGAAACTATTCAGTCGCCCAAACAAAATCGAACAAAATAATTATTTTTATTCCGTCCTCTTAAAACGTCGCATTTAAATAATCGCATCCCAACAAAATGTTCAAAGAAATACAAATGGAACAGCTAGGAATTGAAAGAAGGGATTTTTTTTAACACTGTCTTAATAATTTATGAATTGAGTTCGACGTGGTTCGACAAGGCAGAGTGCCAGAGATTTATGAATTGAGTTCGACAAGGCAGATATTCGATTGAAACGGAGTCGTGGCTTGTCAACAACAAAGTGACCGGAAGTTTATGAATAAGAAACGATTTGATTGGCTGATTGGTTAACAATCGAGAAAGGAATGTATCGCGCGTCTGAGCAGACGTTAGTGGGGGCACCTCACAACGTCTGCTCAAGGAGGCTAATAATAGCAGTGAACTCGATGTAAGTTAAAATCTGTCCTAGGCCCCTGTACGCTTTGCAGGTAGGTTTCAGTCTCCCACAAAATGTTTTTTTACACGGCCGCCAGTCTTGGGCGAACCGCGAAGGCTGAAAAAGGTTTGAAAAATTATTTATTGAACCATTTTATATAATCACGCTTTGCTAAACGTACATTTTAAATTTTAAATGGTTGTGCTATGCTGCCGAACTAATTATGCAGTAACTGTTTATTTGTTGCTATAGTAAGGGTCATTGTCTTTACAAAATGTGCACGAAGTTTGTCAGTCAAGAAATTAGATCAAACTTTTCGTTATAATATAAACCATATATTAGAATTTCGTTACTCCGAAGAGGATACAAAAAATCAACACAAACTTAGTATAGATATGCCGTTAGTACCAGTTTCATATGTCGTTTTGTTTAAAAAGCATTCCGCATTCGTACCGAAAACAACAACTAAGTTGTCAGTTATTTCTTAAAATATCATTAGTTACAAAAGACCGTTCAACACATTCGAACAAAAAATTAAAGGAGCAGATATCAGAAAATTACATTAGATGTATATTTAACAGTTATACCATGAGCTCGAGTCGTATATGAGCTCATAGCCAACGAGGCGCTTCGCCGAGTTGGCTATTAGTTCGTATACGACGAGAGCGAATGGTATAACTGTTTTATTATATAGCCAAGCACTGTACAAGAGACAAAATTACATGCAGCGAAATGTTTCAAACGACAACTTCCGGCATAGGCAACTAATACTTCCGCCATGCGTAATGATGCATTCACATAGAGTTTCTCGCTTAGCTGTTCGGTAAACAGCTTTGAAATGTTGCATAAATGTTGCTCGAGAGGCAAAAAATGTGTTAAGTAGATCAACAAAAAAGATTAAAAGGTACCTTTATGAAGTCAAAAGGTGGGTCAGTTGTTTATATTAGCGTTGCTATCGTGAAAAAGGTTTTGATTTCATGCAAAAATGAAACTGAAACACCTTCGGCAGTGAAACTAAATTACTTAGTTGGTTGTTTTTGAAAAAGAACATGCTTTTTACTACTCCAAATGCTTATCTAAATAAAAAAAGTCTCTTTACTGGTGATCTCCTACGAAATGTGTGTTGTAAGCTTGATTTTAACCGTGAGTTTCTTTGTTTGGCAACGAATTAATATCAACCCGTTAATTTAGTCAGGTTTTTGAAGTAAAAATACGAAATTTTTAGGTGAATTTTACCATTTACCATGCTAAATTGTGTATTTGTTAATGTATTTTTACACAATGTTGTTTTTTTATACATTGGTTTGAGGGTGTTGATGTTTTTCTGTATAAAAATCCGTCAATTTCAACTCTTTTCGGCAGTTTAAAAAAACGTGCCGCCATCTTGTTTTTCCTCTACTAGTAGGATATGAGCTGATAGCCTGGTAGTAGGGAACCAATCAGATTACGCAAAAGCTCATATCCGATAGCATGCTATATAATAATATGAAATATCAAGTATCAATACGTCTTCAAACTCGTACAAGAATGGCTTTCTCACTCTTGTTCTCGCCTTTTCAGCTGGCTGTTTTCATCCTAGCCAGCAAAAGGACGTCTGTTTTCTCAGCCTATTTTCATCCCTACTTTAATTTGCTGTGTAGTTTTGTTCTGCTATACAGTAAATAAAACAACAACACCACTGCACAACAATGGGAAACTATTAAATGCACGTTTAGTCTGATAAATAATTTTTTCAAACCTTTTTTCGAGCCTTCGCTACGGCGCGCCGTTTTGGCCAAAAATGGTCGAGAAAAAAAAACGCGTCGAGAATCGGACAAAAATGGTCGAGAAATAAAAACGTGTCGAGATTTCTGCAAAAACTAGTCGAGAAATAAAAACGTGTTGAGATATTGGCAAAAACAAGTCGAGAATATAAAACGTGTTGAGATGTTCATTTTTTAATCATACTTTTTGAGCTGGTCGAGAATTAATTTCTGACTCGCTGACAGCATGGGGTGAAGTGATACGGGGGGGGGGTCACAAATATTTTCCAAAGGGGGAAATAACCAATCACTTTATACTTTCTATGGTTAGGTAGGATTGTACTAACTAGTGAGTGTTATCTGATCGCCAAGCTAGCGAAGATGACGCAATTTCGGATAATCATAATAGGTGTAAACTCGCTTTTATATACAGTAAGATAACGCTGTCGATTGTAGAGAACGGGTATACGTGAACGCCACTGCGAAGCGACTCATATAAAAACAATGGCGATGCAGTTGTTCGGCAGTGACATGGCGTTCGGTGACTCGCGTTCCGCGCTAACTATAACCCATACAAGTGTCGACTGGTTTGCGTCTGAACTCCGACTGAAGTTTTTGTAATTTTTTTTCCGACTGAACTTTGACAACTTTATCGTAAAGTAAAAAAACACTTCAACGACAACGACCACGACAGGGAAAATTAATTAAAAACGAATGAAGCCTAATTCTTCTTCGACGACGAACCCTCGGGGGGTGGGGAACGCCGGGGGCGGGATTGTATAAACAATCTGTGTATAATCTTATGTCTATAATCTGCAGCAACTGTATGGCGATATTAACTGGCCAACAATTGGCGCTGAAACGACTTGCAAAGAAATGAAAGCATGCACTGAAATACTGTGGCTTGACTTTGAATAATATTTCTTGTTTACTTCACACTTATAAAAAACATGTCTGTCGCCAATTCATTATCCTTATCCGAAACGCGCTGACATTTTCTAATATTAGCAATTGGAAAAAAAAGACGTTTTGTGCTTGAAAGAGTAGCCTATGAGTATAGTTGGCTTACGAGAGTAAGTCACCAAAACCTTTTCAGACTTACAAACAGAACTATTCCGTCAAAACGTTTTCAATTGACAGTAATTTCTAGTTTCTTCAAATTAGAACCACCTGGAACTCCTACGGTAATATGTAATCATCTAGACATACGTCAATGTCATTGTAAACTTGGAGTGATAATATATGTCAATTATTAGAGTGGGCTAGATCGGGAAGAAACCGAATGTTTGCGAGACTATATGCTTGGTAAAAAACGTTGCTATAGTATAATCATGTAAAGAAAAAGTTAAAGAAAGAACGTAGTGATCAGTATTGTACCTATTTAGTATTGTGCAAATAGTTACTCTTGGTTGTGTTTGTGAATATAGCTGACTGGCCATAGCTAACAGTTGTTTAGGGCGTCCCCCCCCCCCCACCCCACCCCCCAGGGTTCGTCGAAGAAGAAGAATTAGGCTTCATTCGTCGTTTTTAATTAATTTTCCCTGTTGTGGTCGTTGTCGTTGAAGTGTTTTCTTACTTTACGATAAAGTTGTCAAAGTTGAGTCGGAAAAAAAAATTACAAAAAGTTCAGTCGGAGTTCAGACGCAAACCAGTCGATATTTGTATAACTTGACCGAAAAATCTGACGATTCATTATTGGATTTTATTATATAAAATAGAGTGTTTTATTGATTTTTCCGCCACTAATAAAAGTGATAATCTCACATGTGCGATTATTTATGATAATCGCACATGTGACGATTATCGCTGAATCAGCATTATAGTTTAATGCAATTTTTGCAAGGCAATAGGACAATTTTTTTATATAATAAACAGAACAATACATGGATGCTTGGAAATATGAAATTTATTTCTCGTGTTGAACAGGATATGTCACTCGTTCGCTTCGCTCACTCGTGAGATATCCTGGTCAACACTCGAAATAAATTTCATATTTCCGCACATCCATGTATTATTCTCTATATAATTAGCGTGGAACGCGAGTCACCGAACGCCATGTCACTGCCGTACAACTGCATCGCCATTGTTTTTATATGGGTCGGTTCGTAGTGGCGTTCACGTATACTCGTTCTCTACAATCGACTGCGTTATCTTACTGTATATAAAGCGAGCTTACATCTATTATGATTATCCGAAATTGCGTCATCTTCGCTAGCTTGGCGATCAGAATACACTAGTTAGTACAATCCTACCTACCCATAGAAAGTATAAAGTGATTGGTTACTTGCCCTTTTGGAAAATATTTGTGACCCTCCCCCTATCACTTCACCCCATGCTGTCAGCGAGTCAGAAATTAATTCTCGACCAGCTCAACACGTTTTATATTCTCGACTTGTTTTTGCCGAAATCTCAACACGTTTTTATTTCTCGACTAGTTTTTGCGGAAATCTCGACACGTTTTTATTTCTCGACCATTTTTGGCCGAAACGGCGCGCCATACTTCGCAGTTCGCTCAAGACGGGCGGCCGTGTAAAAAAAACCGCATTGTGTTGGAGACTGAATCCTACCTGCAAACCGCACAGGGGCCTGGAACTTTTTGCCTCACTTTTGTGGTTTACGTGTTAGCGTTCCAAGGTGTCAGATTTTAACTTACATCGAGTTTACCGAATAATAGATGCTCTATCCAGTTTCTTATATAGATCAGTGGCCCCATCCTGCTCGTAAAAGGAAAGAATATATATTTTCACAACGCCTGCAAAACCAGGTGAGTAATTTTACTTGTTCCAACCTATAAATAAGAACTTGCTTGACCTCGATCTGTGATTAAATCAAGCTTATTACTTGATATTTATACACCACTTGACCTGTATTTGAGTATTACGGACCAGATAATTCGTGTTTGCAGAATGCTGTGATTTTGTTGTATTTCGCATTTTGTAATGTCGTGTGTATTTAAAATCGAATCGTTAACATTGGTAACTTATTACAACGAAAAATTTTACGAAGTACGGAAGATATTGAAGGTGATGAACTCATTAAACGTTAGGGGAACTGCTGGACTTCGAAGACGAAATTTACTGACTTATCGGCCGGTTAATTAATTAAAGCCCTTATTTTAGAATTTCTTAGTTCTTAAAACGTGCTTGTCTAAAAGTTACATATGGTTTACCATTTCTTTCCTATTGAAGGTATGTCAAACTTAAACAATTTGTGTTTTAACCTTGTCAAGTGTATAAAATACTGCCATCTTGAAAATACTGAAATCTGCTAGGCGTTCTAGAGCAATCTCGTACCCAGAGCCTGCGATCCTTTTGGTCTGTACCAAGGAACGGAGGCTCTGGGAAACTCCGATGAAAAAAAAAACAAAATTGGATTTTTATTCCCAGTCCTCTGGTTCCCAGTCCCCTATAATTTGTTACTGTCATCGACAATATTTGGCTTGTTCGAAGACCGGGGAAAATATTTGTTTACCGATAAAGAATGGCCCAATATGTTTTACGAAGCTCTTGACAAAGCGCTGCGATACAAATGGTCTTTCTTAGCTTTTCTCTAAATCGTCAACCGGACGATTTGACGAAAGTGTTTTATGTCCGCGTCGCCATCGGCCCTCGGCAGTGATCGGCTCAGCCGCTCAGATAAAGAATTGTACTTTCTGTCGAGAATTTTGGCTAAACTACATCGACCTTGTATTCTCTAATATAATTTTGAAGTTCTGAGACGAAACTGTGGATAATTACTAGACGAGTCAGACGATGGATGTTTGTTTGGCGACGAAGCGAGAATAATAGTTTTAACTTGTAAATTGTAAGGATTTTTGCTGTTTTGAATTATTTCATGTGTTCAGTTGTATTTTGGGTCTGTCGTGTATAATTATGTGTTACAGAACATCGATAAATCGATTAAACAAGTTAGCAACGTGCACATTATTTTAAATTTTATTGTTTTTAAACTAACCAATCAGATGACAAGTTTCATCGGAGTTCCCCAGAGCCTCCATTCCTTGGTACAGACCAAAAGGATCGCAGGCTCTGGGTACGAGATTGGTTTTAGAGCACCTTGAGCGGTGACGTCAGACCTAGGTACCAGTCTCATAAAATACGCGCGTGCTTTAGTACGACGGGACTACGCTGAGTTTTTAGAGTAACTATTGAGTTTCTCGTCCTCTGATTGGTCGAGCTGAACCGCCTATTTCGCGATAGTTACCTCGCGCGAGGTAACTATATATACTAGAAATTGTTGTCGGAAATTGTCGGAATCATCATTTTGACGGATGGTGTCTAATCAATGGTGTAATTATTTTTCAAAATGGCGACTGCAGCGACTACAGCGATATTCAACGATAATCACCTCGACTTCGGTGACTAATTGTTAAATAGAACTGAGATTTTCATCGACAAATAAAACATAAAATAACTAATGCAATAAAACCATACCAGGTGTTGTTTTCTACTGCATTATTGTGTATTTATTTCACTTACCCGATTCAGACTTAACCCCGCTGGATTTGCTTAAAATAAAGGAAAGGTTGGAAGCAAACAGGCGTTCCAGCCTTCGACATGCTGCAATAATCGATCAAATTTTCGTACAAAAGCAGATTGCACTCCGGTTTTGCCATACAGGTCATGTCAAATGATAGTCAGACTTTCTTTCCCCGCAATCCAATCGAAATTATTGGCCGTCGTTCAAGAATTAGCATCGAGAAAAAAAGGGGTTTTTCCCAGAGGGTTGTGGTTAGGCTTAGGGCCACTGGGGGATTATGGGTTAGGTTTAGGGCTGCCTCCTCCACAGGCCCTATTGCATCATGGACAGGACACACTGTTTAGAGGGCCTGCCAGATCCTGTAAACAAAATGGTGACCGATCCCATTATGCACAGCGAGACTAGGCCCTATATAGAGGCGATAGTTTTGAGAGGGCCTGCAAATTTTTTCCGGCCGCTGTTCAACAAACGTACGTCCAAGTTCTTTAAACACTGTGACCCACCAGGAAATTCGGTCTAAACTTTCTTACAGATCATGACAATGAAGAAACCAATATGTTTTAGAATTACCGACCTTCTGCCAATAATATTTTTAGTGACAAAAAGGAATTGAAGGGGGGGAAATATCTGCCGAACAAAAGCAAATTCGACGGTCAGGAACTGAGTAACAGGTTTTTCGTATTGTTGTTTGGTTTATTTAGCTATCGAAGACTGTCAACTGACCAAGAGTTAATGAGATTTAATTTTGTTAAATTGTAGGCTATAGTGTAGCGTAATTCAAGTTTCAGTTGTTGTGGAATTGTGGAAACCGAAAAAGTATAAACCAAAGAGTCTCTGGGTAGACATGGGAGGCGGGACGGGACGTTTGCCGGGATCTCACCATGCATGTATATCTCTCTTATTTATCCCGTTCCGTTTATATGGAAAGATGTTTGCCAGGACGTTTTTCATCCCGGTTCGCTCAGCCGGGATCCTGGCAAATCCAAGACAATTTTTCTCATGTAAACACTCCGTCCCGCTTTGCCGGGACGATATTATGCTGACTTTGCAACATTTGTCATGTGATGCAAAAACAAAAATGCCTAGTCGTTTGCCACTCCGAACGTTTTCTCAAGAAATAGTCCACTGTAGAAGCTATGAAATATACTGGAAGAAAGATAATTCATCTGGCTACAAAATACGTACAGTTTATCCGACCAAATAGCTTAGTTTTCTTAAAAAAGCGAAATACCGAACATGTCCAAATAATAGCGGCCGCTATTTTGAAATTCTTTTTCGTATGTATTATAATCTGTCTTCTTCGAATGTTTTCTTGAGAAATAAACCACTGTAGAAGCTATCAAATATACTGGAAGAAAGATAATTCATCTGGCTACAAGATACGTACAGTTTATCCGACCAAATAGCTTAGTTTCCCTAAAAAAAGCGAAATACCGAGCATGTCCAACACGAACTAGAGATGCTTGTTGAACGTCCCGGGTGGTAGAACTCATGTAAACCCGGGATGAAAAACGTCCCGTCCCGGCAAACGTCCCGTCCCGCCTCCCATATAAACAGCCCCTATTTTCGTTGATTATTCCGGCCGAAAGTTGACAAAGTTCAACCGTAATTGCTTTCTTCAACAATTCCTGCATTTTAAAGCTAGGATTCGTATGTAATAAGTCTTCAATGGCCTTCAAAATCTTCGGATATAGCCATGGCTATTAATAATGTAGTTAATTATGCAAATTTATTCCGTGCCAAGTTTTGCCAAATTTTTTACAGGATCTTGCAGGCCCTAAATTCGGCGTGTGTGTCCTGTCCATGATGCAATAGGGCCTGTGGAGGAGGCAGGGTTTAGGGTTGCCGAGGGGTTTGGGGTCGAAGTTGGGGTTGGGGGTTGGGAATTAGTTCTTTAAAGTTCACGATTATTGTTAATTGTAGGCCATTGCACACTTGTGCTGAACGGAAATAAGTAACGATACGTGCTTCCACGTCATAAGCTATACCTTCTGTTCCTTTCGCTTTCTCAGTTAATTCTTACCCTGAGCAGGACGTTCCACTCTTGAGTCCGTTTGTGTACTATACTTTTATAGTTGGTTGGTGGTGCTTATAAAGTGCAAAGTAAGACATGCGATTCCTGGTTTTGATGTTATGTTCTCTTCAACTTTTATCAGTAAATGGTGAGTGCAGCATTTGTGCGTCGGTTCTATATAAAAGCCTCCCTCACTACATTCTGTGGAATTATATGTTAATTGCAACTTTGTTCAGCGTGAATGGCGAAATAAGTGAATAATTGAAATATTATTAAGATGTGGTTTAAAGTTGCACATATTCGGCTTCCTTTCTTTGCCTCCACGCCAACATGTGTTAAAGTTATAAAATAATATGTCAACGAAATCTAAATAATTTATTATATTCTGCAGTTAGCAAAACGTCACATTTTGTTCCTCTATATAAGTCGTTGTGTTTTTATTGAACAAGTCCAACGCGCTGATCAATCTTAATGTTAGATAGCTTTGGTTGAGAAATTCGTGTGATAATTGAGTATGTATAACAGAAGCCGAGGCTGCGGGAGGGCAGGTTGTCACGATTACAGTGTACGTATCATTTATTCTATATTTAGAGACTCCCACTTCTTGTACTGAAACATCTTGTCAACTTGTCATGTTTTATAACTCAGAATTTTTATAACAGAATCTTTACTCCAAAACCAAGAGCCTTGACGTTAGTTGGTGAAGGGTCAAGTCAAGCCAGGGTGTTTATTTTAAAGTGCCTATCTCACCTGTGCCCTTTGGGGATTTTATATATTCGTAATCTTTGGGTTCTCCTGAGCAAAATTACAATATATCGTGTCAGCCGAAAATTTCATCTTCATGGAGCTTTTCGCTGTCAAAGTTACCGGATGTGATGTCACAAGTGTCATTTTTGTGGCAAGTAACAAAAGAAAACTGGTTTGGAATGCCTCTTGTGACATCACATCCGGTAATTTTGACAGCGAAAAACTCCATTAAGATGACATTTTCGGCTGACAAGATATATTGCAATTCTGCTCAGGAGAACCCAAAGATTACGAATATGTAAAATCCCCACAGGTGAGATAGGCACTTTAATTATATTAAAATTCGACGATATTAGTAAAATGCAAAATTAAAATCAACTGTTTTACTTAAAAAACCCACAAAACATTGTTGTGATAGCTAGAGTTAGGTTTAGAGGGAGCACGTTAGAATGTGATATGTCTTGTAAATAAACTAAACTTTACTTTATCTATGTTGTTGACGTTTTGTGCGAGTCGCCAAGTTCGATAAAACCGCTGACAATATGAACCCCCGACGAGCGAGCCGAATACTCTCCGAAGATACGCGAGGTCGGAGCGGGAAGGGAAGAGAGAAGGGGAGTGCAACTACCGAGCACGTGATGGCTTTCAGCCAATAAAATGGTCCGATTAGAAATGGCTTTTCTCCTTACGCTCGTAGCAGTATCTAAACAGTTTCAGGCTCTGTAGATCGAGGCAAATAATCTAAAATTTCATATTTTACGACTCGTTCAGTAACTACTAACTACTATATTAAAGTTCTTGTAGGAATTTTATTAAAAATAATGCCATGAATAGTTTTAACACAAAAGGATATTCGTACTGGTCGATCATTCCACAAACTCGTCTCCTCGACTTCTTCTCGCACGAAGGAAATAAATGAAACAGAAACTTCCCAAAAGTTGCACGATTCAGTGGGTTGACCTTGCAATCTAACTTCCTTTTGTATATGTCGTGGGGCTTCTTCGGTATTGAGATCATATCCTGGAGCGCTGACAAACAAACCTGCGATTCTGATATAAATAAAAATTTAAAATTACTTAATATTCATGAATGCCAACGGTTTTCTCGTCAGAGTCCAAACTGATAAATCATTCAACGAAAACAACTTACGTCCTCCTGTGAATATCACGAAGATCGGGTTTCACGTTGGTTGTCTCGGTATCATTGTGCATAGCAACACTCTTTGTGCATTGCAACATGCTACGAGTATTGTCGAAAGAAATCTCGGTAGTTGCACTCCCCTTCTCTCTTCCCTTCCCGCTCCGCCCTCGCGTATCTTCGGAGAGTATTCGGCTCGTTCGTCGGGACTCTCACACGAACAACTACAAGAACTGAATGGGGATATCTTGATTTGTGGACAAATTGATTTGTTTAGTGTTTATAGACTGCCTGATATAGATTATATTAGTGTCTGTAAAATATTATAGAACAGACACGAGGATGTGTCTTTTCAAAGGGGGGAATAATGTAGTGTTCAGCGCTATGGGGACTTGTACTTAGTTTGTAGTCATATGTACTGTAGTCGTGATTGTATAGTTGACGCATGCGATTGTGTAAATAGCGTGAGCACTGTCGTGATACGGTAGTTGTTGTTGAGTTGTCGTCCAGTAAAGAACATCATTTTACAATCTGCTGTTGTGTCTTTCTACCTCGGCTTGGGCGGCAATCAACACACTCGGGTTAACAACCTGCCTGGACATCGACAAAACGTTACATCAGTTTTATGACGTTTTGTTACGTAAACGCCAGAAGGATTTGCTCTGATAAATTCCATGTACGTTTGAAGTTGGTCAACGGTACACCACGATGGTGAGGGACTTTCTAAATTGGCGATGCCACGAGCCAACCTCTGAACACACTTGTGAACTGTCTTTATACAATTTTGGTGAGGAGAGTATCTTGTTGAGGTAAGCTATCAGTTTCTACCACTTACAACTGTTTTTCTTTGTAGGAGATTTCACAGTTATTTTCTTCTATTTTTAGGTGTATATTGGTGTGGGTTCATTGTGTATGCATTGATCAGCATTCTGATCAAACGCTACTATCTGCGGGTGTGTATTTTGACTTATACAAATTCTGGAAAATAATCTGATGGGCTCAATGGTACATTGCTGTAGAAGTTTATTAAAGCTCTAGATTTGTCAAAATATATTAAGCACTTGGAATTGCATTGACAGTTTTGCCACAGCATTATAGCAAGAGGCATGATTATTTAATATTTGTATATTAATTGTGTGTATATCCTGTCAAACCCTTGCCATATCACGTCAAGCAATAAGTTATAGTAACTTATAGTTTTTCTAAAAAATATAGAAGAAATGTGTAAATACTCTGTCCATGGTAATTAATATTAAATTTTTGGCTTTCCAACCTCCTTCACAGGCAACTCTGTGGGATCTTATGGCGAAGAGGTGAGAAAAACTTGGATGGAGTGGGCAAACTTGGGTGGAGTGGATAAACTTGGGTGGAGTGGGCAAACTTCGGTGGAGTAGGCAATCTTGGGTGGAGTGGGCAATCTCGGGTGGAGTGGGCAATCTCGGGTGGAGTGGGCAATCTTGGGTGGAGTGCGCAAGGGGGGGAGGGTGTCACATTGGCCACAGACTGCATAGAGTTGCCTATGAAGTAGGCTAAAGGTTTTTGTCCCATTTGAGGCAGCACTTCACTTCCAATAGTAACTTCTAGCTAGTGTCTAATTATATCTGTTGCACAGTCTAACAATTCAGGTTGAAACTATACTTTATATGAACAGTCATATTTGGCACCAATTTATGTTGAGAAAATACCTTGCAATTCTTCCTGTGCCACGATGCATATGTATCATCATGTCTTGTATTAAAATCAGGAACGATCTGGAACACTATGGAACAGATTAGAGACAAGTGGATCACTACAAATTACTGATTAGCTGATTTGAACAGACTAGTTTGGGGGTTAGAATTAGGCTTGGATTTGGAGTTGGGATTAGGGTTAACTAAGCTGATGCGATATATTGATATATCAATTATTATTGGGTTTTTTCATATACCGATTACTTGGTATTTTAATTTTCAAATATCGATATACTGATAATACCAGGTATTGTATTTTTGCTTTTAAAAACTTCGTACATACCTACTCTCCATTTACCTACCTCCTTATCCGTATTGCGGTAACATGCGTTAAACTGGTACTACGATGAAAAAGTCGTCCGTCTTTTTGATATGATCTTATCATAAAATACATTTAAAACGAGGATGAACGACGTTTGTGGTTTGTCAATAATTCATCTCGTTCAAGAGATATTCACGTTTAGGAAATACTGTATGCAAATTATATGGCTGATGACGTCATTTGCTCCAAACGAGCGAAATGAAAATCGTAAAATAAGGAATATCTCTAGAAATAAACAATAGAACGTGCTTAAACTTTGTATGCTTATAGTATCCAATAAAATACACTTCTCTCTGGAACCTTTGTGATTTCCATGGTAAGCGCATGCTCTCAGGTTACTCTAAACCTTAAGAAGGTAATTATCATTTTTGCGTCATTGTTTAAAAATAGAAAGATTTAAACATTTGAATTACAATGCCTACATAAGCTCTAATCTTCACTTTCATTCGCTGGAGTAAACGCCACTTGATTGCTGATAAATGAGCAAATTTAATTTTATCATTGGAGGAGGCCAGGCACCAGCAGTGTTCCACAGTGAAGCATATTTTATTCGATACTATAAGCATGCAAAATTTGAGCACTTTCTATTGTTTATTTCTAGAGATATTCCTAATTTTACGATTTTCATTTCGCTCGTTTCGAGTAAATGACGTCATCAGTCATCTAATTTGCATATTTCAAAAACGTGAATATCTCTTCAACGAGATGAGATATTAACAAACCACAAACGCCGTTCATCCTCATTTTAACTGTACTTTATGATAAGATTAAGAAAGACTGACGATTTTTTCATCGTAGTGCCACTTTAAAAATTGTCGTTAAAATTGACGTGTGTATCTGTGTTACGTTACCTTATTTCTTTACATAAACAAACACGCCACAAGGATGTTGGACTGATTTTTGTTTGGATTTCCCAGTGGAATCATGCGTTTTGTGAGGCACTGTTTGTTATACCCTCCACAAGTATTTCTATATAAGCTATAGGAACACGGAAAAAATTGTTTCTATTTCCTTTATAAAATAACCCATCAAAAACAGATTAAACGTTAAAATTAATCCAAATAAAAAGTGTAAAATTTAATTCTCATTGCCCTCCATGGATGGCATATTGGATGGCATTTGCTGGTGTAGTGGATGGCGTAATCTATCCATGCATGTTTTCCATAGACTTATAGAAACACTGCTTTAAACCAATCACCACTTGCGTTTTCAAAATCTTATTTTATATATATATATATATATATATATATATGATAATATGATTAATATTGGGCAATTGTATGGAATCACCTTACTTTATACAATCTCTGTATGATGGTGCAAAGATACATTTTTATTTTTTTTATTTTTAGTACAATCATCTTCATTGGATGAAATCTCATTTATTGTTTCACCAACTACTGGTACCTCAACTACCAAACAGTTTAGTACTGTCCATATCAACAAATATTACACTGATTTAACTTCAAACAATTCATCTGTGACGTTAATATTCACTGCTTCATTTTCCAAGCATGGTATAATTTCATCTTCATACACTGTAAGCCCTGCTCAGCAATATCCACCTCCACCTACCAGTCAGAGTAAGCATATCAAGCTATTTACCAGTAAATCTTCCACTTCATTAGCCAAATCAGTGAAGGGAACTACCAGCCAACCAACTGTTAGAGCTTCACCTGTGAGCATATCTAGAAAATCTTCCACTTCATTAGCCAAATCAGCGAAGGGAACTACCAGACAACCAACTGTTAGAGCTTCACCTGTGAGCATATCCAGTAAATCTTCCACTTCATTAGCCAAATCAGTGAAGGGAACTACCAGCCAACCAACTGTTAGAGCTTCACCTGTGAGCATATCCAGTAAATCTTCCACTTCATTAGCCAAATCAGCGAAGGGAACTACCAGCCAACTAACTGTTAGAGCTTCACCTGTGAGCATATTCAGTAAATCTTCCACTTCGTTAGCCAAATCAGTGAAGGGAACTACCAGCCAATTAACTGTTAGAGCTTCACCTGTGAGCATATCCAGTAAATCTTCCACTTCATTAGCCAAATCAGTGAAGGGAACTACCAGCCAACCAACTGTTAGAGCTTCACCTGTGAGCATATCTAGTAAATCTTCCACTTCATTAGCCAAATCAGCGAAGGGAACTACCAGACAACCAACTGTTAGAGCTTCACCTGTGAGCATATCCAGTAAATCTTCCACTTCATTAGCCAAATCAGTGAAGGGAACTACCAGCCAACCAACTGTTAGAGCTTCACCTGTGAGCATATCCAGTAAATCTTCCACTTCATTAGCCAAATCAGCGAAGGGAACTACCAGCCAACTAACTGTTAGAGCTTCACCTGTGAGCATATTCAGTAAATCTTCCACTTCGTTAGCCAAATCAGTGAAGGGAACTACCAGCCAATTAACTGTTAGAGCTTCACCTGTGAGCATATCCAGTAAATCTTCCACTTCATTAGCCAAATCAGTGAAGGGAACTACCAGCCAACCAACTGTTAGAGCTTCACCTGTGAGCATATCCAGTAAATCTTCCACTTCATTAGCCAAATCAGCGAAGGGAACTACCAGCCAACTAACTGTTAGAGCTTCACCTGTGAGCATATTCAGTAAATCTTCCACTTCGTTAGCCAAATCAGTGAAGGGAACTACCAGCCAACCAACTGTTAGAGCTTCACCTGTGAGCACATCAATTAACAGATCTACTGGTCAAGATGGCAAACGATCTATGAACAAAACTTTCACTTTATCAAGCAGCAGCAGCTATGTCGTCCCAAATATCAACCAGTTTGTACCTGTAGTTATCCCATCTATTTCATCATCTGTTCAACTTATTACCTCTTCCTCAATCAGAAAGGCCAATATCACCAAGTCTACCAGTCCATCTGTGATTGTGTCTTCTTCTACCAGTCAATCTGTGATTGTGTCTTCTTCTGAATCTGTTAATGTTCTTTCTTATGCTAAACAATCAAAAACGTTATCTGGCAGCTACAGTGTTGGTCCATTTACCAAAGCATTTATAACAATATCAGCCATTCCATTTACAGCCATTCCAATGTCTACCACTCAACTCATGACTTCATCTACTAGCACTCCAACTGCCAGTCAGTTTTCCAGTTCTTTAAACAATCAAACTTCTCCTCCGACCAGTCACTTCATCAGTATTACAACTACAAGTAGTAATAAAGGAACCCTGGCAACTTATCGATATTCCAGCGACACCAATTCTTCAACGACAAGTAGTTCCTTTTTTATGCATAGTTCGAGAAACATTCCAACAAAAGGTAATTTATGTTTTCTCAAGAATTATACATCATTCACAATTGATATGCTTTTCAACTATGTCCCTATAGCAATGAGGACAGCAACGGGGCAGAAACCTTTCTGACCAGTTTAAATTTGTGGATGAGATAAAAGTAGCAAATATCATACAAATTTTCCGAAATTTACAAATTACGAAATTAATTGTGAAATTTTATTTTAATAAAGTGGCATATTGATTATGTTATTTATGTATTGTGCATCAATTTAATGAGGTACATACAGCATTTAAATTTTATTGTATTTGTAGGTCCTGGTTCTTCTAAGAAGTTTTCCAGTTCTTTAAACAATCAACCTTCTCCTCCGACCAGTCACTTCATCAGTATTACAACTACAAGTAGTAATAAAGGAACCCTGGCAACTCATCCATATTCCAGCCACACCAATTCTTCGACGAGAAGTAGTTCATTTGTAATGCATAGTTCGAGAAACATTCCAACAAAAGGTAATTTATGTTTTCTCAAGTGAAATTTCAACAATTATACATCATTCACAATTGATATGCTTTTCAACTATGTCCCAATAGCAATGAGGACAGAAATGGGGTACAAACCTTTCTGACCAGTTTAAATTTGTGGATGAGATAAAAGTTGCAAATATCACAATAAAATGCACGATTTTTAGAAAAATTCGAAATTAATTGTAAAATTTTATCTTTCAATATTGTAATATTTATATTTATTAATATTATAATTTATATTTAATAATACTTTATTAAAATAATGTATTGTGCATCAATTTAATTTTATCATTGGAGGAGGCCAGGCACCAGCAGTGTTCCACAGTGAAGCATATTTTATTCGATACTATAAGCATGCAAAATTTGAGCACTTTCTATTGTTTATTTCTAGAGATATTCCTAATTTTACGATTTTCATTTCGCTCGTTTCGAGTAAATGACGTCATCAGTCATCTAATTTGCATATTTCAAAAACGTGAATATCTCTTCAACGAGATGAGATATTAACAAACCACAAACGCCGTTCATCCTCATTTTAACTGTACTTTATGATAAGATTAAGAAAGACTGACGATTTTTTCATCGTAGTGCCACTTTAAAAATTGTCGTTAAAATTGACGTGTGTATCTGTGTTACGTTACCTTATTTCTTTACATAAACAAACACGCCACAAGGATGTTGGACTGATTTTTGTTTGGATTTCCCAGTGGAATCATGCGTTTTGTGAGGCACTGTTTGTTATACCCTCCACAAGTATTTCTATATAAGCTATAGGAACACGGAAAAAATTGTTTCTATTTCCTTTATAAAATAACCCATCAAAAACAGATTAAACGTTAAAATTAATCCAAATAAAAAGTGTAAAATTTAATTCTCATTACCCTCCATGGATGGCATATTGGATGGCATTTGATGGTGTAGTGGATGGCGTAATCTATCCATGCATGTTTTCCATAGAGTTATAGAAACACTGCTTTAAACCAATTACCACTTGCGTTTTCAAATTGTTATTATATATATATATATTGTTACGTGACCGCTATACGCAACAAAAGTGTAACCTCAGCTGTTTGGTTTTTACAATTATTTATTTAATTAATAAGAAACTTAGAACAGATATTGAAAATGTCTATAAAGATTAAAACTAAACTAAAGTTCAGAAACTTATCTGTCGTCTGCACACAACGAAACAGTCAATAGGAGATTCCGGCACAGGTTAACAATCCGTATGGACTTGAAAATGAAGGAATAATAAAACCAACGGCAGGAACTCCAGGCTAGGACTGACTTCGTAACCACTTTGATACATATAGCTCACTCTCATACATATGCATGCCTGATATATGTTCGATGGCTGCTTATATAGTTTCTAGAGTATATAATTATAGTAACATACTTCATTCTATATATAATATATTTACGTAATTACTAAATGACATCATATAGCTGACTCATGCCAAGTCACAAGTATTTACTAATTGGTTACAAGTACTTATTAAGTGTTCAGTGATCAAATAACGTGTAGTTAATTAACTGTTTTAGGATAGGCATATCCGTAACAATATATATAATTAATATTGGGCAATTGTATGGAATCAGCTTACGTTATACAGTCTCTGTAACATGGTGCAAAAATACATTTTTATTTTTTTTATTTTTAGGACAATCATCTTCATTGGATGGAATCTCATTTATTGTTTCACCAACTACTGGTACCTCAACTACCAAACAGTTTAGTACTGTCCATATCAACAAATATTACACTGATTTAACTTCAAACAATTCATCTGTGACGTTAATATTCACTGCTTCATTTTCCAAGCATGGTATAATTTCATCTTCATACACTGTAAGCCCTGCTCAGCAATATAGCCCTTCACCTACCTGGCAGAGTAAGCATATCAAGCTATTTACCAGTAAATATTCCACTTCATTAGCCAAATCAGTGAAGGGAACCACCAGCCAACCAACTGTTAGAGCTTCACCTGTGAGCATATCCAGTAAATCTTCCACTTCATTAGCCAAATCAGCGAAGGGAACTACCAGCAAACTAACTGTTAGAGCTTCACCTGTGAGCATATCCCGTAAATCTTCCACTTCATTAGCCAAATCAGTGAAGGGAACTACCAGCCAACCAACTGTTAGAGCTTCACCTGTGAGCACATCTATTAACAGATCTACTGGTCAAGATGGCAAACGATCTATGAACAAAACTTTCACTTTATCAAGCAGCAGCAGCTATGTCGTCCCAAATATCAACCAGTTTGTACCTGTAGTTATCCCATCTATTTCATCATCTGTTCAACTTGTTACCTCTTCCTCAATCAGAAAAGCCAATATCACCAAGTCTACCAGTCAATCTGTGATGGTGTCTTCTTCTACCAGTCAATCTGTGATTGTGTCTTCTTCTGAATCTGTTAATGTTCTTTCTTATGCTAAACAATCAAAAACGCTATCTGGCAGCTACAGTGCTGATCCATTTACCAAAGCATTTATAACAATGTCAGCCATTCCATTTACAGCCATTCCAATATCTACCACTCAACTCATGACTTCATCTACTAGCACTCCAACTGCCAGTCAGTTTTCCAGTTCTTTAAACAATCAACCTTCTCCTGCGACCAGTCACTTCATCAGTATTACAACTACAAGTAGTAATAAAGGAACCCTGGCAACTTATCTATATTCCAGCGATACCAATTCTTCAACGACAAGTAGTTCCTTTTTAATGCATAGTTCGAAAAACATTCGAACAAAAGGTAATTTATGTTTTCTCAACAATTATACATCATTCACAATTGATATGCTTTTCAACTATGTCCGTATAGCAATGAGGACAGCAATGGGGCAGAAACCTTTCTGACCAGTTTAAATTTGTGGATGAGATAAAAGTTGCAAATATCATAATAAAATTCACGATTTTTAGAAAAATCCGAAATTAATTGTAACATTTTATTTTTAAATATTGTAATATTTATTTTTATTAATATTATAATTTATATTTAATAATACTTTATTAAAATAAAGTGGCATTGATTATGTTATTTATGTATTGTGCATCAATTTAATGAGGTACATACAGCATTTAACTTTTATTGCATTTGTAGGTCCTCGTTCTTCTAAGAAGAGTAAAAATAAAACAACTATGATTGTCGGTCTTTCAGTTGGCATCACGCTTGTTATAATACTATTTGTGGTTATTGTCGTGTGTTATAGAAGAAAGCGAGCTTCTCATCAGAATAACGTATCAGTTCACGACGAACAGAATATTGTTATGAACCCATTGGACGGTCCCAAATAGAACAACGTGAATGTGTGGTAGACAGTGCAAACTACTACATGATATACGGCTGGATCGTGATTTATTTATTACCAGTTTTTTCCATAATTAATAGTATGTTGAGTTCAAATAGAACGCTAAAAAGTATTTAATATGTGCGATTGTTAATTAGTGGTGTTTGATTAGCTATCTGTATGTATATGTTGGTTTTGTTAGTTTGGTATAAGTTAGTATATATATATATGTTGCCGAGCTCAGTTCATGTCATCACTACATAAGAGTACTGTATGAGGGTACGTTAAAATTAAGAAAAAAGTGATTTTAAAATTGTCTATTTGTCTATTCCGTGTCTTTAATCTAAGTTCGAGGGTGTGTAAAATTTATTCATACACCAACTTGTTTAACTTAATGCATAGATAATTGAGATCTTACTGAGGAATTAGATGAACACCAATTTTTGCGGATACTGGTTGTAAACCATATCCGCTATGTCATGAGCTGAGATGTACAGGGTTGACTATGTTTCGTCCATCACGTGATAATGATCATTCGTAGGTACGAACGTTCTACGAATGCTCACGAAGGTAAGCCGAATTGTGCTTCAGTGCGCCATGAAACATGATCAAAACAAGGTTGGAGTGGAGACTCTAGTCTGCTAATACAGACTCTTCACATCGCGCCCTGGGAAAATGGACGCGAGAGAAGAGTCTGCTATTTAACATCGCTAATTCGTCGCGATTATGCTGCCAGATTTTGGTAGTTGTCTCTCATTGGCTACTGAAAAGAATCAAATTAATTATGCAATCAGACTTGGCCAGACATTTCCGTAAAATTTATTATCTGTTAGATACATTTCGCCAACACTTGTAGCCTTTTCAAAATCTTTCACGTAGATTCATTTACACGAGCAGTAAGAACACGTTCAAAATACCAGTCTTCGTAAATTTCGTAAAGTTCTAAGCTATACTATGCGAAAAATTAACTTTTAAGTAAACTTAAGTTCAGACAATCCCTGCTTGGCTGTATGAGCTTTTGTTTACAATATTTAATTTCTCTTATGCTTTAGCTTAACTGCTTATTACACTGCCTTTCCGCACACTTATTTGCACGGGCAGGACGAATAAAGTCAAAGCAATATTGTAAATTTCGTGACGTTTGAAGCTAAACTTTTTAGAATATTAGCTTTCGACTAAACAAATTTCACATAACAACACTCGCCCGGCTAGTTAAATTATAACTAATTTGCATAAACTTGACCGGACACAATTACTCTTCTCTCGCGTCCATTTTCCCAGGGCGCGATGTGAAGAGTCTGTATTAGCTGGCTATGGAGATTCGAGCTTTCTTCAACACATTTCGAAGACATGAGTGGATGTTTTGGCGATTTTAAAGAACTTTTCAACGTCGATGAGATTTTCTTTCCAATTGCAAGGTAAGAAAACCTATACACGAATATAGATTTTAAGTATATACGTTGATGGTACGTTGTCGTTAAACGAAGATTTACACACGAAGATTTAAGTTACTCAGCTGATGATTAGAAATATTAATAAGAGAGCTTATAATTCGGCTCAACTATCAATATTGTGAGTATATACAGTATCATTGACCTTGTTTTTCTTGTTTCTAGATGTACGTGTACAATGAGGATACAAATCTAACTCAAAACGAAGCTTTTGTGTTCAGCTGTGCTCAAACTGTATCGTATGAAAATGAACAGCGTATAAACAATTGACTCATAAAAAGTTGCTTTCCATAAAAAATCAATAATGTACAATAATTTACAAATAACTTTCAACAATTGAGTTGCCTTTTGTGCAATTTTGCAGCCTAAGCATGTTCTTGGAGTAAGGTTAACTCAGCAGACCGGGTCAAATTTGGCAATGTATCACATGTAATTTAACACAACCACCAAACTATCCCTGTCCCTTGAAACAACAAAATAACAATCGAACTACACAAGCAACTGCCTCCTCTCCCAGGATAATTCACATGGGGTTGGGATAACTCTAGCCTTAGGGTTACCTAACCTTATTCCTCAGACTGAGTTAACCCTAAGTTTCAGCTCTGTGAACCAAGCTCAAGAAATGATTCCATTACACCAGTAACTTTAACCTGGGAATGTTCCATATGATTTCTCCAGCAAAATTTGATGCAATATTTTATGTCGGTTAATGCTAGATATTCTGATTCAGCAATCAGGGCATGGTGTGTGGCCCTTATTAGGTTAAACAAACATAAAACAATTTCTGCACTTATGTGGAAATTTCATCTTAGTTGAGTGGAAAATTTTAGCCATGGAGCCTTGGTGGTTTTAAACATGGTGCAGTTTTATCCATCAAATTGCAGCACTTGTAAATTTAAAGTGTCTGTTTGTAAATCCATGCTGAAATTTCAGTCTATCCTATTTGCTCAATATGCCCCCTGAAGCACTCACCTCAAATTATTCAGCTTCTTGCAGTCCTTGCCATCTTTAGTACACTAGTGTGCTTGTGTGCAATTTACATTATTCAGTCATCTGTAAGCCAAATACCAGTATCCGCATATACGCAGCGCGTACCTGTTTTTATCTAATATCTGAGACCATGCATGGTATATATACGATTTTAGCGTGCTTTAATACTGGATTCCAGTATCTAACTTCTATCAGGTGATTGAATGTGAACCATTGTAATTGGCTGATTATTTATTATTTATTATTGGCTGATTATTTAGATCTATATATAGAATTCACTGCAATATGAGCAATGAAAACAAAGGATCTTTGCCATGAACTCTAGTATATAGAGTCATTAATCTGTCAAATCTTGATGAATTTAAACACTGGAATATTAAAATACTTGATCAGGATTTACGTGTGAGTACCACCATTCTCTAAGATTATATGTTTAGAATTTTTTATATCCAATATTTGGCAAATAGCAATAAAATTGCTTAACATTACAATCAGCGCAATTTTCATGTAATTAATTGATGTAGTTTCCCTTAAAGTACCTATGAAACGAAAATTAAGTTTGTCTTATTTGCAAGAACATTTAAAATGGTAGAGTAACATCTCTTGCAGTTTTTCGTTTCCTTGCATCGTTTTTGGGATATTTCAGTTTGTTTGATATGCAAATTAAACATTTTGACGTCACACGTGCATAACGAGTTACCGAAAAAGTTATATATCTTTTGCTAGTACAATAATCAAATACAGTAATCACTTGAAGATTTACATGTTTAGTGTTGTGGGCGAAACACATCCACATGCTTCATTCAAATTAATTTCGTTTGAAAGTAGAAAAGATATATAACCTTCTCCGATTGTTCATTATGCACCTGCGACGTCACAATATTTAATTTGCATATCAAACAAACTAAAATATCCCAAGAACAAAGCAAGGAAACGAGAAACTGCAAAAGATGTTACTCTATGATTTTAAGTTTTCTTTCAAATAAGACAAACGTAATTTTCGTTTGATAGGCACTTTAATACTTATTTAAAAACAGAAAAGACATCAGCCTGGGATATGCATCGTATTATTCCTGAGATACAATCCAATTGCAATAGGTTAAAATCAATAGTTTAAATTGTGTAACATATTGACTTGTGCGCATTCATGCACTTAGGCGCCAATTTATATTAACTAGATAAATTGGGATTATTAATTCTCTCACACAATAGCGCAGTCTAATGATATTTTCTGCGTTATGTCACTTTTATCCCCTTAGCAATTTGGCAAAAACAAGGTAAAAAGAAGCGCATGCACAAGTTATTTTAATCCGATCTAATCAAACCGGACATCCCAGCCCTATAAGCACTAAAAGCCTGTCAAACACAAGATAGCTCATTCTCGTTTTGATCGCCTTCGTCAAAGCATCAAGTCGAAGTTACCCCATCCACCGCACCCTTTGAGAATAAATACAAAACATTTAGAGTCCTTGTTCTATAACCGCAATTTGTAACCTAGTTTATCGTTCAAATATCTATTTTTTTGTGTAATAATCAAGTTTCATTCTCTTAATAAAGAAAATCGGGGCGGAAAGTGGTGTCCCCTCGGCCACACTTCGCCCACGGTGAAGCACACATTCCGGCGACGGAGAGCAAGGTCCATAACGTCAGGCCCTTTAATACCTTCACCCTGATCTTCGCTTCTCTCGGTAACTTCACGACGGGGAAGCCCGGCTGGGACACTGACTTTCGCTTCTTCAGGTTTTTCTGGGGGCCCTTACCTCCAGAAAACCGCAATTTTCGTCACCCCAAAAATATCCACAAAGATTTGCGTGACTTATTAATATGTAGTTTCTCCTTGTACTTTTAAACACGATAGTATTAAATACAGTATCTATAACAATTAATAGTCACGACGTATACGCCTACAAACATTTTCTTCCCTGCCCACATAGACGATCGTTGACAATTATCCCAAACTTTTCAAAATGGATTTTGTAAACAAAGTTGACAAATATCTACTAAAACATTCTCAACGACTGTTTAACTGAAAAAAATTACTGACAGAAAAGTAGGATGTATGCATGGTCACTAGTTATGTTTTAAACCATTGTTGGCATTAATTATTTGAAAGTTTTCATGGCGATAGTGTAATATAAATACTTTTGTGGAAACATCACATAAAATATTTATTTGCTAAGCTTTCGGCCTGTTGTCTCAGGCTTTCGTCAGGGCAAAATAACAACAAGCTGTTGGCTCAAGCCATTTATAAACTAAGGCCCCGTTCACACTATACCGGATAGGTTTTCGTGCCGGCACGAAAACCTATCCGGTATAGTGTGAACAGACGGCATAATTATGTGCCGTTTCGTGCCGAATACGATATAACCCCGTAATCCAACCAATCTCCACGCTCTATTCTATTAATATACTTCCGAAACGATTTCGATCTCCGTTCACACTGGAGCTGAAACGGCACAAAAAGCTATCGGATACAAGATGTACCTCTTTCGAGATCGGAGCGGCGCAACGGCGTGCCGGCACAGAAATTGTGCCGGAACAAGCGTTTTGTGTGTGAACAGAAGGCCTATCCGGTATGGTTTTCGTGCCGGCACAAAAGCTATCCGGTATAGTGTGAACGGGGCCTAAGCAACTGATCAATTAAATCAAGAATGTTCTCCGAATAGGGCACATGCACCACGTGCTGTTTAATGGCTGTCCCTCCTGAGAAATAGTGATGTTTTGATTGCAAAACCTCACACTATTTTTCAGGAGGGACAGCCATTAAACGTGACAGCACGTGGTGTGCACTATTCGGAGAACATTCTTGATTTTGTTTTCTAATTAATAAAATTAACGTGATACCCCATTGTATTCAGTCTTACGTGATTTGAAGGCACAGTGTCACCGTGACGCAAACTTGAAAAACTTCGTGGACAAATTCAAGTTCACATTATTAAAATTATGGCGAATATCACACAACGTCAAAACTTGAACTGAATAGTCCGTACGAAAATGCACTAATGACTTACTTTCTTAACGTTTTAAGAATATTATTCCTTTCCTTTGCACACAAATATATTTTTTGTCTCACACAAAACTGTTAATTTAGCGGTAATTTAATGCCTGACGCTGTGCCTTTAATTGATCAGTAGATGACGTGAGCCAACAACTCCACTACAGCTAGCCGAACACCATGAACATAAATGATGCGCTTAACATATGGATTGCCATTTTGCCATGCGAGAGCAAGGGTGAACATTACTAATAAATTGACCTTGAGATACGGACTTTTCCAAGTTGCAGCGCGCGCCATTTTTCCTAACCGAAATTTCAGTCATGACGTAGAATCATTCGAACCAATCAGAATTTAAATGTAATGTATCGGGGTGGGGAATGGTAGCAATTTGACCTTGGTTCCCGAAGGAAGGATGCGTTGTTATGTATAACAATCTGTAATGTAAAAGGATTCTATACAGCTTCGTTACATTGGAAACATATACGCGATTTCGACTTTATTACTTCTATTTAAAATTTTGGTTGGAGTATTTAGCTTTCAATATTCAGTGTCTAATCTGACAGTTTACCGTATAATAACTGAAACTGACATATTTTTCCCGCCAGAATATACTGTATAATAAAGTTAGATTTCCTGCAAGTTTAACAAGTCTTTCTCTACTCCCTTTCCTTTCTTTCTCTTTCCTGCCATCCCCTTCTTTCCCGTTTTCCGTCTTTTTGTCAAAGTGAGAGACTTGTAGCTAGTCTAGCGACAGATCACCTTGACAACAGAAG
The DNA here is from genome assembly GCA_035771165.1 of Paragorgia papillata. Lineage (NCBI taxonomy): Eukaryota > Metazoa > Cnidaria > Anthozoa > Scleralcyonacea > Coralliidae > Paragorgia > Paragorgia papillata. The sequence continues at coordinate 1,318,699 of JAWNZC010000338.1, forward strand.
TGATAAATTTATGGTCTAATCAGAAGTTGGAGGGAATCGTGCTAATAACGCCATGTGAAGTAAAACTGGCCGACATTTTATTTGCGTTGGAGCTCAAAAGCGTTATTGCACGTTTTATCGCACACACCTTATTAAACATTGCTCATGCAACAAAAGTTGTTGCTGCAAGTTGAATAAATTTGTTGAAAACAGTAGACGCCAGTTCCACTTGCTGCAACATCCTGTTTCAACTCGCAACAACGAAATTTTGTTGTGTGACAATGTTTGAGGTGGGTGGTTAATACGTGCAAGAACGCTATTCAACTTGCAACGCAACAATGTTGCAGTAATTATTACAGCTGCTCGTATTACTTCACCTTAACTCTTTCCTGTCCGAATTGGTCTTTAGTATTTTATTCTGGCTAACCCGAGACGATTTTATTCACCTCTGGAGAAGCCCTCGGACAGGAATGAGTTAACTGGTTTTTCACTTCATCTTCATTTGATCAATTTATTATTTTTGTCTAATCTTCTAGCAAACCCAAAAGGTCTACTAATTGTGCAGAATAACCCTATGTTTCTAAATAGTGCAGGAAATTCCAAGGTTTAGGAGCCAATCACCATGACATTCTTTGAAAGGCGCTATTTATATACCTACCTGCGAGGTCTCTAGCTTTACCTACCGTATCGTTCGTTTTTGAACGAAACAGGCTTTACCAATTTGTGAATTAACATGGCATTATACCACGAAAATAATACCACAATATATCTGATTTGAATCGTCTTTACCTCTACTATTCAAATTTTAGATTGCCGGGTCTTGTCGGACAACAACCTCGTACCCAGGGTCTTACCTCCGCTGGTGGGAGGGGGTAGCAACCCATTTTCCAAATTATGCTAATTTATGCTAATTATTACATTACTATAATCTATAACAAAAAGGTAACCATTTAGACAATAAATTATTTTACCAGCAAACTTTGTATTAATAAAATAAAAAGCAACATTTCACAAATTCATATAAAAAAATCAAGGCAATAATATATTGACACACATATGACTATAATACATCATTATAATCGTCTTTAACTCAGCTATACAGATTTTAGGCGGTTTGGCTAAATCTTTTTTCTGTCAGCCAAGAAAAGACTCATAAGTTTACACACCACTGAGTGCCATTATTACCAGTCAACTTTTATTAAATACGACTACCTCATTTATTCTAACATAATTATAATGGAAAAATGCTTAAACTTACCTTACCTTATATGTGGTATTAAAGTACTAATTCTGTCTCTTTAGTGCATCATTTTCATATTTTAGCATTGACAAAACGCGACATTTTCGCACAGCTTCGCACATTTCCGCTATTTTGAATGTTATCATATTCGCGAACGCTATACTTCATGTAATAGGCATGATGAGGCATCATTGTAAAAGGGGGGGGGGGGGGGGGGGTTCTGAAGAGTGGTAAAATTGGTTAAATATTTCAAAAGTCATATCGGAAAATCTGCATGGTTTAATGAGCCCGAGTTATCTATGAGCGAATAGCCAACGAAGCGAAGCCGAGTTGACTATTGCTCATAGAAAACGAGGGCTAATTGTCTTAGTATAAATTTACCAACAAATGTTAAATTAAATTCTCGACCATAACGTATTCTTTCAGGCTCGTTTACTACATTTTGTAACTGCCAAAAACAATTATATTAACGTTCAACAGTCATTCAGTCGGACATTTCTTTGGTGCCGTACGGTGTCGGTAACTTTTGCATAATTTAGCATGGGTTTTCATAGGCAATATTGAAACAATTTGATTTGTAGAAATGACCAAAACTGAAAGAAACATTCAATTTACTTTGTAGTTTACATCACAAAGTCTTATCAATGGCAAGTGTAATTTTGAAATGTGTTTTTAAACTAACACAGATAAACAATTTAATTAAACGACCTTACCATTAATAATTTCCATTCAAACCATTTTGTAGCCGTTTTTGTTTTCTGTAGAACTTATTGCTTCGCGTATAAAATGTTAAATTTCTTCTGTCATTTGCTCACTCATTCGCGCCATAAATTGTTGCTTAACAGAACAACCGCTGGCTCTACTGATCATTGCTCATGGCATACTACGCGTTTTGTGATTGGTCAATTTCTTTAAATGAAGGCTTTTAATTGGCTTATCGCCAGAGGTTTATATTATACACTTATATACAGGTGCCGATCGAGAACGCCGAGGGAAACAGTGTGTTTTGTGGACGCGAGACTGCCATTGTTTGCCGAGGCGAAGCCGAGGGCAACAACGAGAAGTCGAGGGGCCAGAAAACACACTGTTTTCCCAAGGTACCAGTAAATAAGTGTTTTGTTATATATCAAGTGTCAAATGACAACAAAAATGTTGAGTAAAATTAACCTTCAGACATTGTTTTTAATGCGGAAAGAAAACTGGAGAAAACAATGACAAACTGAACCTGACCATCTACTTCCGGTTTTGATAGTTTTGAAAAATAAATGTAATGTTACCCGCTGCCATGGGTTACGCGGGAAACATCACGATTATCGGACCGCCACGCGAGGTCCGCTCGCAAATCAGAGAGCTAGAAAAACGGACTTTGACACTTGATTTACAACAACAACACCAATTGTTATATACCAAAAGATTTTCGTTTGCCAAAGATGAAATCCTATTGGTCAGAATCATGGTTTAGTTACTTTAATTTGATTCGTCACAAGAGACAACGTGTCAGGAGAAGGTACGCAGGACTAATGTCCCAATTGGTATACCTCCCCAGTTACAAAAGACACATAAAAATACATCACAAAATTACGTCTAGTAGATTACATAAGGAAGTTAAAGTAGATGATTTATGGCGGCTGGTGCATAGGAATTTTGTCGATGGTCACGGTTCAACAAACTCAATGTTTCCCTCTGACGTTAGCTTTAATCACGCGTTGTTCACGTTAATAAACAATGATTATTGTGATCACGATCACGAGCTTTGGAATATTTGGAGCACATTGAAAACAATAGCTTGTTTCGAGCTTGTTTGGTACGAAAACGTCCATGTTCCAAAACAAAGAATTGCTAGACATGTCTTCAAAGAAGGTCTGAAGGAAACGTGGAGAAATTTACAGCTGTTCTTTGTACTTGTTGAGTCTGGTCTAAAGTGTTTTGGTAAGTAGCTTTTTGCCTTTTGCAAGTTTCGAGTCAGTAATTGGTATTTTGTATTTTAAAAGTCTTTGGTATATAACAAAACGCTTATTGAGTTTTGCCTAGAGAAACATCAAGTTTTACCGTCCTTCAGGCTTCAATGTCACCCTTGGGCTAAAGCCCTCGATGTTTTCCTCGACGACAGTCAACAAGTGTATATTATAAACTTCTGCAATAGCCAATCAAATTCTAGGATTTGCATTATAAACTTGTAAATTTATACTAAATATATTTATAAGATACGTTGCGTCTTACGCATGCACGCCGTGATTGGTCAATTACTGTGTTTATACTGATCAGGCCATGCAAACACGGTTGTGACGTCACGGCACATTTCTTAGCCTTATTTCATTAAAGAAATATAAAATGGCCGCCCGTGTTTATATAGCATGATGCAAACACTCGAGTGAGTTTGGGAGAATTCGAAAGTATTCTCTCGAATTCTCCCAACTCACTTTCGTGTTGCATCATGCTATATAAACACTGGCGGCCATTTTATATTTCTTAAAATATAAATTTTAAAAGTCCAGACGCTCTTAAAATTGGACTAATGTCGTTATTGGACGGTATTGGACTAATGGACAGTCAAACGTCTATATATGCCTATGGATACAGTACGTGGTCCAGTTATATTTTCCGTGATTTAACAGCCTGGACTTTACTTTTTTATTATTACTGTAGAGTACTGCTTAATTTAATGGTCATATTGCTCAATCATATTTGTATTGCTTTAATAGTCAAATGTATAAATTAATTATGCTTTTTTTAAGTTCACTGCCTATAAACTCCAAATATTTCCTTTTCTCGCCAAATAGTTCCGGACGGCTGAGTTCAATTAATGGACTAAGATGTAACCCATTGCCTTGATTTCCGCGTCACCATTGTCAGACATACAGGTTGCAACATTACCGCATGCAGCAGAAGAAGGCTTAAGTGAACAAAACGTATGAGAGATGACATGTCCCCCAAATCCAATAAATGAATCTGCTGTACGACAGTCGTCAACCGCTTCATTTCCCAGAATTCCAATACGAACATTAGCGGAACCATAATAGTCTGATTTAATATTGAATCCTTCGTTGTTGCATTTACGCTGCAGAGAAGATTTAGGGATGAGAGACTTCCACTTGTTACGTCCAAGGTTAGTAAAACGGGTATTGCTGTCTGCAATCAAACTGTGCAGCGAACTTGCACTGTATTTAATAGACGCAAAGTTGAGATCAGTGCCAACTTTCATTCCCAAACACAGTTCGTTAAATGGAGTACTGTGATATGTTGCCAGCTTGGTTTCTTGGTCATCAAATGCTGTCAGTCCACCAGAAGGTTTATAACTTTGTTTGTTTATCCAATAATATGAGTTGTAAACAAAAGTTTGCTTTAAACACAGAAAAGAAGATATGCACTTAATTTGACCACACCACTCAAGGACACATCTAAAGTTTGAGTGATCTTAACAAGCAAAATATAATTTTTAACTTGATTGATTATAATTGCTATAATTTCATAAAAAGCAGCCGAAACTACAATAAAAACTCGCGGGTAGGAACCTAGTGGATTAAAAACCTCAAATTTGCATTTACATCTTCGACATAATAAGAACGTGCAGTTTAGCCTGAAAATGAAAAGGGTTCTTAGTAGTATAGGGAAGAGGGTTTCTATGACGGGTGGTTCGGGTGGTGAAAAGAGCACCACCCATGACATCGCTATTTATGGTCTTATATTAATTAATGCATCTTAACGATGTTGTTACCCAATAATGACGTACCCTATCAATCAGTTAAACTGGTGTTTACTAAAGCAAGTTTGATTCGCAGTACTTAATTAGAGAGCGTTTGGGGTTTTACCCCCAAAATACCCCCAAATACCCCAAAACACCCCCAAATACTCCCACAACACTCCTAAACTACAACGCGACAAGACGCGAACCTAAACATGGAAGTCCGAGGTGTTTAGGGGTAGTTTAGTGGTAGTTTAGGGGTAGTTTTGGGGGTATTTTGGGGTGTTAACGTTTGGGGGTGTTTTAGTGCGGCTTCGTGGGTATTTTGGGGGTGTTTCGGGGGTGTTTCGAGGGTGTTTCGGAGGTGTTTCGTCTGTTTTATTTATACCGGCCGCTAGCGCCACAATGTGGCCCTCCGCGGGCCATATTTAGCTTTAAGTAATATTTAAAACCGAGGTGTTTGGAGAAATGTGGGGGGTATGAGAGGAGACAAAGTGTACTCTTGAAACGGGGCTAATTATCGAATAAAAGGACCACATAGGACCTTGAGTATCTAATATTGTAATTTAAGTATAGGTTTAACCTCACCCGAAGTTTATTAGCGATATATAATCCCGAGGGCTTCGCTAATAAACTAAGGGTGAGCTTCTTAAGTTATTTATAACATGATCAAAGAGGTTTTCTAAAGAATTCAATAGGAAATTAAAAGAATTTGTGACGAGGTTCTATTGTTATTACGAGGTTTATATAAGGTTGGGAGGTTTATAACCTGTATATAAACCGCGGTACATCAAAGAAAACCGACTTGATCATATTATAAGTTGTCACTAAAACCCCAAACGCTCTCTAAAGTAAACTGCGAATCAAACTTGCTTCAGTAAACACCAGTTTAACTGATAGATAGGGTACGTCATGATTTGGTAACAACATCGTTAAAAGATGCATATATTCATATAAGACCATAAATAGCGATGTCATGGGTGGTGCTCTTTTCACCACATGCACCACCCGTCGTAGAACCACAGACAACCCAGGCAAACAGTATGGCTGTGACAAATTGTGTTTACTATGAGTTTTTAGCAGCCTAGTCCCAGGCCCTCTCCCTTCGCTGTGTTAATATTTGCTAGCATGGGCGTCTGTACCCGAGCGCTGAGATATTTCAGTAAAATGGTCCCTGATTTTCAAAAAGTGGGCTTGGTCATCCACTGATCTATATAAGTGACTGGATAGAGAATCTACTGTCTGAAATTGAAGTTGGGAGTGGTCGGAAGTCAGCAACACCATGTTGGAAGAAGTCACCATGTTGGATGGCCCCACTTTCGCTAATATTTTGCGTTGCTCAATTATAGTTTTCGTATATTAAGGCATTTTTCTCCTTCGAGTTCGGACAAACTTTTTTATCACGAGGAAGAAAGGACACGTGAAGCATTTGGAGAGAAAATTTGTAGTTGTTTAGCCCCAAAATGTTGGGGAAAACGAATATTTGCGAGTTCGATGGAGCGAACTCCCAGTGTCAGTGATGACAACTTTGAACAGACGAAGGCCGTTCTCATTCAGAATTTACTCAGAATATGGAAATACTGCTAAAGGACCGAATGAATTCGGGAAATTTGATCAACTGAACAAGCTACACTACGAACAATTGCTGTGGTATTATATTATCATACGCCAAAAGACCAGAATCAAACAATTAATTTAAGAATGCGATGTGCCCAACTGTATAGATCAGTGTATGTGCCTAGTTGAACAATATATTTTCACTCACAGAAAACTCGGGGTAATGATTCAAATAAGTTATCCTGGCATTCACAGGATTAATCAGAATGAGTTAATTATTTTCTATGAGATAGGGTTATCTAATTTGGGCAATTGGGCCTACATTTGCCTAAAACTAAAAATAGTCACAAGTAGTCACATTTAAGTACAATCACAAAAACCGAAATAGCCATTTTTCAAGACTCTATACAAGGATATAAAAAGATTAAACCATGATCTTTTTGCAACTGGTAGCTTCAAAAAACTGAATTGTTCTCCCTTTTAGAAAAAAATGTCAGTGTACACGTCATTGTGTACATGTCATTGTGTACATGTCATTGTGAGCCAGTGTGGTCAGTTTTAAAATCTTATAGTTTTCATGTTCAACAAAGTTAGTTTTGTGATGATTTGTTTTGACTTTATAACATCACTGGCCTTGTTGATCAGTAGTAGTACACACTGATAGTACAGTATTAGTTCTGCCACAATTTTCATAACATACAGAAGCCAGAGAACAGATTCAATTTTTTTAATTTATCATTATATAGTACATTTATACAGAACCAAACTACACAAGACAAAATACACTCATGAATTGCATGTAATTTTCTTTCATCAAATCATTGACAAAGTTTGAAAATTATAAATGACACAAGTTAAAATATTAAAACAAACTGGCTCGTTCTTGTTATGATGCATGCTACAGTTACTCCTATGGAAGGCACCAAACATAAATATTACAAACTTGAGTATTGCAGATCAGATAATTCGTGTTTGCAGAATGCTGTGATTTTGTTGTATTTCGCATTTTATAGTGTCGTGTGTATTTAAAATCGATCGTTAACATTGGTAACTTATTACAACGAATATTTTTACGAAGTACAGAAGATATTGAAGGTGATGAACTCATTAAACGTTAGGGGAACTGCTGGACTTCGAAGACGAAATTTACTGACTTATCGGCACTGATCTCTATAAAAGGACTGGATAGCGCATCTATTGTTTCTCGCGCCCTAATTTTGATGCCGGAAGTGAGCAGCGGCGGCCATCTTACTAGGACCCACTTGGGTCCTAAACAATATGGCGTACATAGGAGTGGAAAGCAGTTTAACGACGTTTTTCGCCAAATTCGAGAAGTTTGCTAAGATTTACCACCGAATTACGGTTCGTAATCTTATTTTATATAATAGTTAAGTGTTTTAAACTCTTTATTCCTTTTACAAAGGCTTTTTTTTGCGAAAGATGCCTGCCTATGTATTTGCTTCACGAATTACGGTATTAACAAAATAGTCGGTAAACAAATGTCTTCCAAGTCCGCATGTGTACTTGTTTCTCTCTTTATTTTGTAGTATAAACGCCGTATTATTAAATGGTTTACTGTGATGGGTTTCCTTTATGTTTTGATTGATTTATTGCCGAGTATAATCCAAATGAGAATTCAAATTTGGAAAAGTTCTGGCATAAAACCTTATAGTCCATTTGCCACCTTATATGTTTCTTTAGGCAACCTTGTTGCCATCAGAAGTGTATTGTTTTTTTTATGGTTTTGTACTCACATAGGTCTATAGAAATAAATTAGCTTGCAATGCAATTTATACAATAAAGGCCTTCATGGAGGCATAAATAATAGTGAGATATTATAAAGTATGACTTGTCTTTTTGAGTTATACCACTAAAGTTGAATCATAATTTTTGCTTTAAATGGTTGGCTTTTCAATGAAAACCCAGCTAAACTTTACATTTTTTACAAGTAAATGCACCTGTTGATTATACCATTTCTGCAGAGTGTCTGGGATGCCAACTAAAACTCTAACAGTATCCCAGACACTCTACAAGTTTATTACATAAATGAAATATAATTTCCTGTATTGACTGATGGTATTAATAGCCACCTGCAAATAAATATTCACAACAAAACAGCACGAGCATTTGCATAATCTATTTTTAATATTTCTATATTTGAAAATACATTATCATTAATTCTCTTGTTTTGGTTGAAGCTACTTTCAATGACACATCTTGATGTTCAGGGCTTCTCATAATCCCATCATAGAATTCTCTTGTTAATATAAACTCTATGTTTTGGGGACTTTTGCCCTTATCAAATGCATTGCAATGGACTCGGTACAGCAAAATTTGAGTTTGCCATGTTGAGAAGGAAACCACAGCCAACCTTTGTGGTAAAAAGCCAGTTAAAAAGTCAGTTACTATAGTGTTCTTTGGAAGACAAGTAATGCTAATTGTGGTAAAAAACTATTTAAAATTATAGAAATGCCACACCACATATAGAAGCTTTTAATATATACATGCATACAGTATTAACAAAAATCAACTGAACCCTTAACCTTGTGATCACTTTTGAAATCTCTCTAATCATTGAACAGCAATAAGTATTATAATAACAGAGTAAATGTTACATAGGGTTACAATCTGTATCCAGATTAACACCTGAGCCACTGGACTACAAAATAAAATACATGTATTAAAAGCTGATACTAAAGCCAAGTCAATTACATGACGTATGCATGTGCACAACCTGTAAAGGTAATAAACTAAATATTACAGTCTTACTAAGATGATAGAGCAAAGATCACTTGCAGCAAGTTTTCATGACTGGTGAGATATGCTGAACTATTGAACTAGATAAGCAAGGGTAACAAACTGACAAATAGAAAAATACACATGCTGCCTAAGTGGTGATTGAAAGAGTCAAACTGAAAATACTACATTAGAAAACCATGTGAACCACTGCACCGTTTGAAGTAGCACAAACTTACTTTGGTTATTTAAAAATTAGAAACAATACTAATGCTAAGGCTTGTCATTAGCCTAGCAGATTATAGACAGTGTATTATAAACTCAAGCATCTAATTTATGGATCCATGGCCATGGGAGTGTGGCACCGATTTATAGTCAATGAGTCATTGACCAGTTAGTAAAATCAAGGGTCCAAATTAAAATACTAATTCAAAAAGACAAGTTATAATTAATATCTCACTGAAGTTTAATATGTGTTCACGTTAAAGATTTTTACTAAGTTATATAAATTGCATGTATAAGGTTTTATGCTAAAACGTTTCCAAATTTGAATTCTCATTTGGATTTAATAATCGGCAGTAAATCAATCAAAACTTAAAGGAAACCCATCACAGTAAACCATTTAATAATACGGCGTTTATACTACAAAATAAAGAGAGAAACAAGTACACATGCGGGCTTGGAAGACATTTGTTTACCGACTATTTTGTTAATACCGTGATTCGTGAAGCAAACACATAGGCAGGTATCTTTCGCAAAAGAAAGCCTTTGCAAAAGGAATAAAGAGTTTAAAATACTTAACTATTATATAAAATAAGATTACGAACCTTAATTTGGTGGTAAATCTTAGCAAACTTCTCGAATTTGGCGAAAAACGTCGTTAAACTTCTTTCCACTCCTATGTACGCCATATTGGTTAGGACCACTGATCTATATATATAACTGGACTGCGTGCTCCTATTACCTTTGAGTTAGGAAAAGTGTCCCCAAAATCGTTTTCAAAATGGCGGCATTTATGGGTCCTTTTGCTAATGGTGAAGGTCGCTGACCGATACCAAAGAATCTCTAATTCGTGTTGAACATGTTCGGTATTTCGCTTTTTTTAAGAAAACTAAGCTATTTAGTGGGATAAACTGTACGTATGTTGTACCCAGATGAATTATCTTTCTTCCAGTATATTTGATAGCTTCTACAGTGGTTTATTTCTCGAGAAAACATTCGGAGAAGACATTATAATACATACGGGGAAAAATTTCAAAATAGCGGCCGCTATTATGATTTGGACATGTTTGGTATTTCGCTTTTTTTAGGGAAACTAAGCTATTTGGTCGGATAAACTGCACGTATGTTATAGCAAGGTGAATTATCTTTCTGCCAATATATTTTATAACTTCTACAGTGGATTATTTCTTGAGAAAACGTTCGGAGTAGAGGGACTAGGCGAACTTTGTCGGATTTTGCCAAGTCAGCATAATATCGTCCTGGTCTCGAGTTTGTGTAAACAAAATATTTGTTGAGCGGCCCGGGATGTTTTCATGATAATAATCCTAGACAATTACTGTTGTAGCTTTCTAGCAGTCTGAATTAAAGACGTGCCGGCCGGCGGTACCGCACGAACACTTGGCAATAAAATAAACACGACTGTCAATACACATGGTCATGGAAATCTACAAACATTTCGTTTTGTGAAGTCATCAGCTCTATAAAGAACCGCTGAAGATCACGAGAAAATCGTAAAGAAGCGATCGAGGCGTACCGAGTTCTTCTTAGGGGCTGTTTATATGGGAGGCGATATTCCTATTTGGTCAAACAAATAATCCAGCAGGCCTCCTGAGTCGTTCCACAAGAAATTAACAATGACCAACCTGCATGCATTAACTCTTTCCTGTCCGAATTTATTGGTCTTTACTCTTTAGTATTTTGTTCTGGCTAACGCAGTAACGCCAGACGATTTTATTCAGCTCTGGGGAAGCCCTCGCATAGGAACGATTTATTAATAAAGTAAGAAAATCGCTTTGTATTTACATAAATATTCTTTTTTCCTACGATAAGTACATGTCAGTGGTCGCTACCATTAGCAGAAGGACCACTGACCTATATATATAACTGGACTGCGGGTGCTGGCCAAAAATGTGCCCCCATTTTCACTTTCAAAATGGCGGCGTTTATGGGTCCTTCTGCTAATGGTAGCGACCACTGACATGTACTTATCGTAGGAAAAAAGAATATTTATGTAAATACAAAGCGATTTTCTTACTTTATTTATAATAAATCGTTCCTATGCGAGGGCTTCCCCAGAGGTGAATAAAATCGTCTGGCGTTACTGCGTTAGCCAGAACAAAATACTAAAGAGTAAAGACCAATAAATTCGGACAGGAAAGAGTTAATGCATGCAGGTTGGTCATTGTTAATTTCTTGTGGAACGACTCAAGAGGCCTGCTGGATCATTTTGTCTGACCAAATAGGAATATCGCCTCCCATGTAAACAGCCCCTAAGAAGAACTCGGTACGCCTCGCTTCCTTACGATTTTCTCGTGATCTTCAGCGATTCTTTATAGAGCTGGCGACTTCACAAGACGAAATGTTTGTAGGTTTCCATGACCATGTGTATTGACAGTCTTGTTTATTTTATTGCCAAGTGTTCGTGCGGTACCGCCGGCCGGCACGTCTTTAATCCAGACTGCTAGAAAGCTACAACAGTAATTGTCTAGGATTATTATATTGTAGTTCAGAACTACAATTATATTGTAGTTCAGAACTACAATAAGACTCTTATCATGAAAACATCCCGGGCCGCTCAACAAATATTTTGTTTACACAAATTCGAGACCAGGACGATATTATGCTGACTTGGCAAAAATTCTGACAGAAAATTCGACAAAGTTTGCCTAGTCCGTCTACTCCGAACGTTTTCTCAAGAAATAATCCACTGTAGAAGTTATAAAATATATTGGCAGAAAGATAATTCACCTTGCTATAACATACGTGCAGTTTATCCGACCAAATAGCTTAGTTTCCCTAAAAAAACCGAAATACCAAACATGTACAAATCATAATAGCGGCCGCTATTTTGAAATTTTCCCCCGTATGTGTAATAATGTCTTCTCCGAATGTTTTCTCGAGAAATAAACCACTGTAGAAGCTATCAAATATACTGGAAGAAAGATAATTCATCTGGCTACAACATACGTACAGTTTATCCGACTAAATAGCTTAGTTTTCTTAAAAAAAGCGAAATACCGAACATGTCCAACACGAACTAGAGATTCTTAGGTATCGGTCAGCGACCTTCACCATTAGCAAAAGGACCCATAAATGCCGCCATTTTGAAAACGATTTTGGGGACACTTTTCCTTAACTCAAAGGTAATAGGAGCACGCAGTCCAGTTATATATATAGGTCAGTGAGAAGGACCCATAAATGCCGCCATTTTGAAAGTGAAAATGGGGACACATTTTTGGTCAGCGCCCGCAGTCCAGTTATATATATAGGTCAGTGGTTAGGACCCAAGTGGGTCCTAGTAAGATGGCCGCCGCTGCTCACTTCCGGCATCACTTGCTGAACAATTGATGCTCTATCCAGTCCTTTTATAGAGATCAGTGCTTATCGGCCGGTTAAATAAAGCCCTTATTTTAGAATTTCTTAGTTGTTAAAACGTGCTTGTCTAAAAGTTACATATGGTTTAAGGCATTTCTTTCCTATTGAAGGTATGTCAAACGTTAACAATTTGTGTTTTAACATTGTCAAGTGTATAAAATACTGCCATCTTGAAAATACTGAAATCTGCTAGGCGTTTGAGCGGTGACGTCAGACCTAGGTACCAGTCTCATAAAATACGCGCGTGCTTTAGAACGACGGGACTAGGCTGAGATTTTAGTAAAATTTCAGAAGTAACTATTGAATTTCTCGTCCTCTGATTGGTCGAGCTGAACCGCCTATTTCGCGATAGTTACCTCGCGCGAGGTAACTCTACTAGAAATTGTTGTCGATCATCGTTTTGACGGATGGTGTCTAATCAATGGTGTAATTATTTTTTCAAAATGGCGACTACAGCGATATTCAGGTAATAATTCCATGTCCTAAATAACCCAGGTACTTCATGAAAGCCTGACCCCATGCAACACACACCCTAATCCTAACCAATAAATTCGTGAATATAGGACATGGATTTATAACCGATATTCAACGTTAATCACCTCGACTTCGGTGACTAATTGTTAAATAGAACTGAGATTTTCATCGACAAATAAAACATAAAATAACTGAACTAATGCAATAAAACCATACCAGGTGTTGTTTTCTACTGCATTACTGTGTATGTATTTCACTTACCCGATTCAGACTTAACCCCGCTGGACTTGCTTAAAATAAAGGAAAGGCTGGAGGCAGACTGGCGTTCCAGCCTTCGACACTCCGGTTTTGCCATACAGGTCATGTCAAATGATAATTATCGGCAGTCGTTCAAGAATTAGCGTCGCGAAAAGCTCCATCGCAAACTAACGATAAACATCCGCGGCCTCCAAAGAGGCTACAAATTGACCGTTGGAAGCTCGGACGAGCACTGGGCGCTGGCTCAAACAATCAGCGAGCAGGGAGAAATTCAGTCATGAACAAATTGTTTATAGTTACAGTCGTTGGCACCTAAACGTGTACACCGCCCGTCAAAACATGTTCTAAATTTAAGCCAAAGTTAACAGTTTTGAAATCAACACCGTGGGATTGGCGAGACGTGATTGGCTAAGGGCACATTCGTGCGACAATAATGCATTGGTTCGAATGTATTGAATGGAAACCTAATACGTTTCCAAGGTAAACATTTAACTTTGACGTTGTCATAAAACATGTTTTGACGGGCGGTGTACACGCTTAGATGCCAACGACTGTTTAAAGAGATTGATATTACGCGATCTTTATTCTGTGGTGTACTAGGTACCAATTTGAATTTCTTGATTTCTCTCAATCTCGTACCCAGAGCCTTCGCCCGCGCGCAAACGAAGGCTTCTTCCCCGGAGGGTTGTGGTTAGGCTTAGGGCCACTGGGGGGTTGTAGGTTAGCTTTAGGGTCGCCTGGGGGTTGTGGTAAGGTTTAGGGTAAGGTTTAGAGGTTGAGGTCGAGGTTGGGGGAGGGGGGTTGGGAATTAGTTCTTTAAAATTCACGATTATTGTTAATTGTAGGCCATTGCACACTTACTGATTATTGGTAATTCTAGATGAGAGGATATGCTGAACCATAGCCACTGGAAAGGGAGAGGGCTGTGAAAGTGGGCGTGACTAAGATTTATACACGATCGGAAATGGTGGCTGTCGAGGCTCGCGAAATACGGGCTGACCCGTATTAGCTACGCATGCGTAGAACGAATATCTTGCGTGTAAACGTCATCAATACATGGCCAACAACTCATTTGAGCCAGCACGCACGTGGACTGCGAACTGCCCCATGAAAGTGGCCGATTTTCTATGCGATTTCCGATTGTGTTATTGTTCGCCAAATTCAGGATCACGTGACGTTGAACCTGCATGATTGAGCAATAAAAAGCAAGATTTTACATCAGAGCAGCGAGGCGCGTACGGAAGAACTTTCGTTGTAGCACTTGTAGGTGATGGTTGCGATATAAATTCCACTTCATTTGGACATTATATGCATAGATGGTCCCTCATGAAAACTCCCTTTGCAAAGAATATTTAATAAAGTGCAGTAAATTCGAATAAACGATGAATGGTCGGACCGAACACAGTGAGAGGGAAAATAATGATACAATAGTTTTGCCAACAGTACAACTAAAATTCGCTTTTGTCTTAATATGAATGGTTGTGCTAAATTATATGTCGATCGTAAGTTGAGTTGCCTTCATTGAATATTAAATGCATTTCATAAACACAGTGAGGACTGGCAATAGACGAGTTCAAGGTTACGGACGCCATATTGAAAAGGTGGCAAAGAGTCTGGGGCGAGCGCGGTCAAATGGGGCAAACGCCTTATATTTTGATATGTAAACTTCACGATTTTTTATCATTTACGCTTGTTTTGAACGATTTCGGGTCCGTATCGTTTTGTAATTTCTGTAATACTTTAAGGAAACGTAGGGAAAGCTTTGTATGTTATTTTGGAAGGCTTGGAGGATTCTAAAATAAATCGCGATGGTTTGTTGAGGAATTGTATGCGAGCGCTTCACTGATTTGGTCATGAAAATATTATTCTAGACTCTCTAGGTTCAGTTCACGTCCTTAAAAGTGCAATCTATCACTAACATTTAAAATACCTGCTCGTAAATTGGCTTGTTCATCGCTCCTCGCTCTGTATCAATAGGCGCGTGTACATACAATTCCTCAACAAACCATCGCGATTTCTTTTAGAATCCTCCAAGCCTTCCAAAATAACATACAAAGCTTTTTCTATGTTTCCTTGAAGTATTACAAAAATTACAAAGCGATACGGACCCGAAATCGTTCAAAACAAGAGTAAATCATTCACCCACTGATCAAAAATCGTGAAGTTTACATATGAAAATATATGGCGTTTGCCCCCTTTGACCGAGCTCGCCCCAGACTCTTTGCCCCCTTTTCAATATGGCGTCCGTAACCTTGAACTCGTCTATTGTCGTACGCGTATCAGTTTACGTAGACGTATAATTAAAGAATAACTAAAGTATTAAGAAACATTGCCATCTGACAACAAAAGTGCAAAACTCCGATTTAATAATGGCACGGAGACGACAAATGCTTTTCGACTGCGTTGTTCCTTGGTTTTCTTTTATTAATAATTTGTAGACATGCGGCGATTTATGATAATTTCAATTTATTCACACTATTTTTAATACTTACAATGAAAAATACAATGTTTACATTGTGATCGATACATAAATAAATCAGAGTTAAATATAAAACAAAATATTTTATGAAAGAATATACATATGTGAGAGTGTAATTAAGGTATAAAGTTTTCGAGTTTAATCACTGCCTATATTTACATATTAATAAGTTTGGGGATCAGCAGAGGATGAAATATTAAGATCGTGTCGAAATAACAAAATAGACATTGTATAAGATCAACCTTGTTGACTTAATATTTTTTACATTGAAACAGAAAGGGTTTTTAAATCACTTGGAATATTTTCCAAGATTTTTGTAGCTGAGAATCTAAATGTTTGTTTACAATAATTAATCCGGCGGGGAGAAAATACTTCGCGCTACGGCTAATTGCTCACATGCTTGAGTTAGCGCTTGATACAATTGTGTAATATTCAAGGATGATCATTTTAATGCCACGATCAAGTCCATCATGAAACCGAACGCCGATCATCTACACAACGATGCACCACCATATATATATATATAATAATATATATATATATATATTGAGCACTCTGGGCCCATGCGCACTTCACGCTATCTGAATGTATTTCAGATAGGAAGTTTGAGCACTCAGGTCCCATGCGCACTTCACGCTATCTGAATGTATTTCACCGATGCTGTCCCACATGCGGTTGTCACCGACGATCGCATGTGTATAGGTAATTGATGAAATTCATTCAGATTGTTCCAAGCTACACTGATGATGATCTGTTGTACAGCGAAACACCGTGTAGATAGATTATATATATATATATATAATATATATATATATATATATATATATATATATATATTATATATATATATATAATATATATATATAAAATATATATGTATATATGTATATAATATGTATATATATGTATATATATGTATATATATGTATATATATGTATATATATGTATATATATTGTATATATATGTATATATATTATGTATATATATGTATATATATGTATATATATGTATAATATTTGTATATATATGTATATATATATATATATATATATATATATATATATATATATATATATATATATATATATATATATATATATATATAATAATATATATATATATATATATATATATATATATATAATACTCTAAATATACGTCTTATTTAAAAATCTGACTTAAAAACTCAACGTGTTAGTGTTAAAACCAATCCGACCTTTTTGAGGTGATTTCTTTGTGCACACAATCATATTATTGAATAAACTAATTTATTATATGGCAGCAGCGCTGAGAGGTCCGAATACGGAAATCCTGTATTTTGATTGGTTCATAAGCGGTCGGATATTTCCCGTATCCGCCCGCTGAGAGCGGAATCTGCCGTTTGGGACCGTAAGTTAATTTTATAAACAAAATGGCGGTCATGTCAGTATATCGGCAACAAGATGGATTATAATTTCAGAACTAACTCATTGTTGAAATATATCGTGCAGGTATGTTGTTAGAAATTTTATAAGCTTTCATTTGATGTATAGTTCGAGTTTCCATGTTTTGTGAAAGTTTTTAAAATGTCCAAAACGTTCGTAACATTGTTCGTAATCAACATTTACTTCTCACAAGTATTAGAATTCCAGATGATTTTTTATTCAAACTACTTAACGTACGATCTTGAGCAATATATCAAACAAAAGCAATTGAAAATTACTATTTGGGGTAGAAAGTTCAGGATTCTAGCTCAACGGAAAGTACTTTAAAAATGGGAAAATGTCTGCCATTTTCGTTTAGTTCGCAAGAAAGATGGATCGAATTTTCACACAACGTTCACAAGATTTATGGCCATATAATAAACTACTTATTGACCCCGCTTGTTCGGTCTGTACTAGTGAAATATCGGACCTCTGTTTTTTGCACAGACCTCAACTCGCTGCGCTCGTCTCGGTCCGTACTATCGGTGCGATATTTCACTAGTACAGACCTCACGCTTGGCCAATAAGTAGTTAATCTAAAATTAACGTAGAATCAATGTAAAATATAAAATTTGTCATAAAATGACTGACTACAGTATACAGCACTGTCGCTGTCTTAAGTTCGTAGGTCGTCAAAAACCGAATTCCTACCGAATTTTGTTAACGAAATACAAGGGTACTCCTTTGGACTTGTAAATATCATGTTTCTTGTGGATTTTTAGAAGTCACTATAACCGACATCGTGCCGTTTAACGAAGAACAAGGTATAATCTATGCCGGTTCAACATCACGCGACGCTCAGGCGAGCAATTTTCGGTTATAAATCCATGTCCTATTTACACGAATTTTTATCCTTAGGTTAGGGTGTGTGTTGGGGTAAGGCTTTCATGAAGTACCTGGGTTATGTAGGACATGGAATTATATATTACCCAATTTTCAACATCAAACCGGAAGTTCTATTATTTCAGAGCTATGGTTGAACGGAAATAAGTGACGATACGTGCTTCCGGGACGTCATCAGCTATAACTTCTGTTCCTTTCGCTTTCTCAGTTCTTACCCTGAGCAGGACGTTCGGCTGTTGAGTCCGTTTGTGTACTAAACTTGTATAGTTGGTTGGTGGTGCTTATACAGTGCAAAGCAAGACATGCGATTCCTGGTTTTGATGTTATGTTCTCTTCAACTTTTATCAGTAAATGGTAAGTGCAGCTTCTACTTTCAGTATCTGGTCTCGTGTCATTTGTGCTTCGGTTCTATATAAAAGCCTCCCTCACTACATTCGGTGGAATTATATGTTAATTGCAACTTTGTTCAGCGTGAATAGCGAAATAAGTGAATTCTTTAAATATTATAAAGATGTGGTTTAAAGTTGCACATATTCGGCTTCCTTTCTTTGCCTCGACACCAACATGTGTTTAAAGTAATAAAATAATATGTCAACGAAATCTAAATATTATATTCTGCAGTTAGCAATACGTCATATTTTGTTCCTCTATATAAGTCGTTGTGTTTTTTTATTAAACAAGACGCCTGCTCAGGCGTTCACTCGGGCTACTGATTTCTGAAAGCTTCGCGCAGCCTGTGCGTACTCTAGCAAGACTACATGACAATGCCAATGTATAATTGCATAGATTTTCACAAATAGAATCTATTGCCTTATATGAACTGCTGCGGTGCAAGAAGCGCCGAAAGTTTGCTAATTAATAGTATATATAAATGTAAACAAGCCCGTTTTTCTGAAAATTAAACAACGGATGTAATATATTTAGTAGACAAAAAACCTATAGTGTCGGATTCGGCAGATTCAAGCGATCATTTTGATATAGAATTTATTTAAATTCGGACAAACAGAAAATATTTATACATGTTTTAAAACACACGTTTACAAATGTAATACGACACGCGATATCTAGACGTTGGTTGTCTCTTTTGAACGAAGTTTTTATTGCCATTTTATCGACGAATATTCACATATTGAATATTCACAAGTCATTTCACTGTTTCTCAGTTGTTTACTTGTTTGAATAGCTTTGCAAGTGACCGAGTTATAGTTGATCAGTAATATTAATGCAGCTGACAATGTCTTCAATTCATCATAAACATGCTTACAAATAACAAAGGCTTTACAATGTTTACAACTGCACACGCCGGCGATCGCGGTAGACCTAGTACGTAAAAGATGACGAGCTATTTCAAAACAGGTTGGCCCTGGCCTTGCTGCTTTATAGTCCGACAACTACAAAATGCAAGTATAATAATAAGCACCGAATAGAGCAAATACCGGTAAGATATCAATATGTTGAACATGTTCGGTGTACGGTTTCGCAATAATTAAACGTGACTGTTCTCTGATGTATTTTTAATACACCTTGATTCGCTGACAGTCCGACTACTCTGACATCTTTGTTTGAGACGACTGCATAAAATGGCAAGAAAAGCTTCGTTCAAGAGACAACGCGGCCATGAAATCGCTATCGCGCGGCCGGGAGACTAATAATCACGGCCGAAACCTAGACTCGGCTACCACAGTAGCCCGAGTAACCAGTCCAGCGTGCGTTTAGCTGATCAATATTATTGTTAGATAGCTTTGGTTGAGAAATTCGTGTGATAATTGTTGAGTATGTATAACCGAAGCCGAGGCCCCGGGAGGGCAGGTTGTCACGATTACAGTGTACGTAATTGCCAACCTCGTCCCCAGGGCCATTTGTGGGCAGACCAAGATGGCGGCCAAGAACAAATGGCCCTGGCACAGGCTGAGCTATCACCACATCTGATTGGTCAAGATAACCTTGGATGTTTTAGGTATTCTGATTGGTGGAAATAATGCGGGCGGCAGGCTAACTCGCAGGCATTTGTTTTTGGGCTCAAATTATACCAGAATTGCCGGCTGTTAAAAACAACTTCAAAATGAATCAAGTGAAAATGCGAGGAAAGCTGGCGAAACACCCGTAAAATCGTCGGAAGAATATGTAATGATGGATCGTGTTGTCTCTGTGCCCTGGCTGCGCATGCCATACAACGAAGTCCATGGGATGCCAATTCAGTGTGTTTTCTAAATCGGGCGAACGAAAGACTTGGTGCATGAAGAAAGTACAACACAGGTGCGAAAGGAAAGTACAACACAGGGCAGAATTTACGTGTTTGGCCATTGAGAAGCGGGCTTTTTTCAAACAAGAGTTCTCGACTAAACGAAGCCTAAATGTTTCAGTTCAAAACGCTGAATTGAATCCACCGAAAACTCACGAAAAGACAACGGCAATCCAGTTTCTTGCGAATTTGGTACAACGGTGAAGCAAATGATAAATAATAAGCATTTACAGATATTTATTAAAAGTGTATTATTTTAATAATTCGACAATGTATTTGGAAATGAACCTTTTGATTGTTTTCAGTTTGGGTCAGTCAAGCTGAACTATAAAATATTCAGAAAAAATTGAGCCTGACTAGGCGCGATAAACTTAGTGAAGCCTGGGTCCGAGTAAAAAATTAGTCAAAATATGACTCATTTTTTGCAGCCTGTGCCAGGGCCATTTGTTCCCGCCATTTTGTTTTTGGCCGCCATCTTGGCCCAGCCCCCACAAATGGCCCTGGGGACGAGGTTGCGTAATTGCTGCCGACCGAAGGGAGGCAGCGCACTATTCTTGACGTTGCCTCGTGCCCAGTCCTTTTTCCGAGCTATGTATAGCCGACCAGATCTCGATTTGTTAAATTTTGCGTTTGTTTAATATTCGTCTGTCGGCATTACGTCATCCATATATGAGCTGATGGGACTCAGTGCGCATGTTCCGCTACCACGTTGCCTTCGATATTCAGAGCTTCTCGAAGTTCTTCCTCGACAGAAAATTCACGGTAAGAACAAATACATCATGTCTTTACTTTCTCGTGGAAGTATTCATCAAGGCCATGAAGGTTTCAGTGGCCAGTCTCGAGGAAAGCAGTGTTCTTTCATGAGTTTATCGGCGCTGTTAACAGCACAAACTATTCCAGTTATCGCGTGGAACTCGACAACCATCGACAATGTCTTTATAGTACAAGGAGACAACATGTACTTGAATGCTTTTAACAATGATCTCATTCCTCGTGAGGGATTTCTGTCGCTGAACAACTTACCATCTGTTGTTTGTTGCCGTTGGTTAGAAGACAAGCCAAAGAACTCGTCCATTGAGACATCTCGATCGATCGACACAAATATATCGCCCGTTGAGGCACAAAAATATACTACAGCTTTGTCACAGTAAGAAGCATGATTTATAGTGACAGTGATTTATCATAAATTTGTTTACCAAACATCAACACATAGTCATAATGTATGTAGTATACTGTGTTGCAGTAAAAAGCCTTGCCAATTATATTCCGATACATTAAGTGATAGTTATTTGTAATTTAAGTCTGCTGTATTTAAATATAATTAAAAGAATGGTAAAAAGGTGTATTTATATAATCAATCCCAGGGTTCATTTTTGAAATTTAATAAAAAATTAGGCTTCCCATGGCTTTTGAGGCAGCACTTCCCTTGCGATAGTAACTTCTAGTTTATTCTATATTTAGAGACTCCCACTTCATGGGTCAAGTCAAGCCAGGGTGTTTATTGCTATAAGGGGTTTATATTATAAAGTGCCTATCTCACCTGTGCCCTGTGGGGATTTTACATATTCGTAATCTTTGGGTTCTCCTGAGCAAAATTGCAATATATCTTGTCAGCCGAAAATTTCATCTTCATGGAGTTTTTCGCTGTCAAAGTTACCGGATGTGATGTCACAAGAGGCATTTTTGTGGCAAGTAACAAAAGAAAACTGGTTTGGAATGCCTCTTGTGACATCACACCCGGTAACTTTGACAGCGAAAAACTCCATGAAGATGAAATTTTCGGCTGACAAGATATATTGCAATTTTGCTCAGGAGAACCCAAAGATTACGAATATGTAAAATCCCCACAGGTGAGATAGGCACTTTAATTATATCAAAATTCGACAATATTAGTAAAATGCAAAATTAAAATCAACTGTTTTACTTAAAAAACCCACAAAACATTGTTGTGATAGCTAGAGTTAAGTTTAGAAGGAGCACGTTAGAATGTGATATTTATTTTTTTGCGGTCCGGTATCCATCTGATTCGCGCGCTCTGATTGGCTAACGAGCGGTCCGGATCCTACGATACGGACACCTATTTAAAAACTGTGGATTTAAAAACAAAAACAAAAAAGTTTTACACTCTGTCATTTAAAATTGATCGATTTTTATAACTATTTCGCTTGCCACAGAACAAATATATTTAGCAGAGTCGATTTCCCAAGCGAACAGCCAAAAACGAGCAAGCGACGAAGAAGAACGACGAAGAATCTTTATCAACTAAACTTTAAAAACACTAGCACTGCATTCAGCTGACTTCCCTTCGTAACCAGATCTTCAAGTTTTGACGGGTTTTTTTTATCAATGCACAAAAGAGGTTCCAAGCTTCCCTGTCAGACTGCATGTCGGCAGTTGTTTACTAGCTGTCGAACGATAAACTTTGGACTTTTGAATATCACGTGTATGTCATCTCGATTACGCAATTCAATTATGTTAATTTACCTAATTATGTAAATTATAAATCGTACGATTAATAAAAAAAAATTAAAATGTTATTCACCGTTTTGGTCGGTCCGTATAGAGAAATATTTCCCTCGGTCTCAATAACGACCCGAGGCCGCAGTCCGAGGGCAGTTTTTGAGACCTCGGGAAATATTTCTCTATACGGACCTCCCAGCCGATAAATAACATATATATCTTGTAAATAAACTAAACTTTACTTACCTAAGTTGTTGACGTTTTGTGCGAGTCGCCGAGTTCGATAAAACCGCTGACAATATGAGCCCCCGACGAGCGAGCCGAATACTCTCCGAAGATACGCGAGGGCGGAGCGGGAAGGGAAGAGAGAAGGGAAGTGCAATTACCGAGCACGTGATGGCTTTCAGCCAATAAAATGGTCCGATTAGAAATAGCTTTTCTCCTTATGCTCGTAGCAGTATCTAAACAGTTTCAGGTTCTGTAGATCGAGCCAAATACTCTAAAATTATCATATTCTACGACTCTTTCAGTAACTACTAACCACCCTATTAAAGTTCTTGTAAGAATTTTATTAAAAATAATGCCATGAATAGTCAGTTTAACACAAAAGGATATTCGTACTGGTCGATCATTCCACAAATTCGTCTCCTCGACTTCTTCTCGCATGAAGATAATAAATGAAACAGACACTTCCCAAAAGTTGCACGATTCAGTGGGTTGACCTTGCAATCTAACTTCCTTTTGTATATGTCGTGGGGCTTCTTCGGTATTGAGATCATATCCTGGAGCGCTGACAAACAAACCCGCGATTCTGATATAAATAAAAATTCAAAATGACTTAATATTCATGAAAGCCAACGGTTTTCTCATCAGAGTCCAAACTGATAAATCATTCAACGAAAACTACTTACGTCCCTCCTGTGAATATCACGAAGATCGGGTTTCACGTTGGTTGTCTCGGTATCATTGTGCATAGCAACACTATATATGCATAGCAACACTCTATGTGCATATAGCAACGTGCTACGAGTATTTTCGGTAGTTGCACCCCCTGCTCTCTTCCCTTCCCGCTCCGCCCTAGCGTATCTTCAGAGAGTATTCGGCTCGCTCGTCGGGGGCTCATATTGTCAGCGGTGTTATCGAACTCAGCGACTCGCACAAAACGTCAACAACTTAGGTACGTCTTGTAAATAAACTAAACTATACTTATCACATTCTAACGTGCTCCCTTGGTTTAGAGTAGGAAATATTAGGGTTAGGGTTGTAGTTAGGGTTTGGGTTGGATGTTTAATCGTGTTTAGAATTTGGGATGTTTTTGAGATGTTTGAATTTATATATTATTGCTAATGTCAGCATAATTTTCAAATGTTGCTAAAAGCCACTTTTACACTTTGTACAGAAACTTTGATGTACAAAGTTTAGTCAAGTATTTGCTGCCGAGCGTCAGTGAGGCAGCACACTAATCTTTATGAAGTTATATGAAGTCAGCGAGATCGAGATTTGGGGATATTTTTTTTATTTATTTGTTGGTAGTGTAGCATCCAGCGCTTTGGGGACTTGTACTTAGTTTGCAGTCATAAGTACTGTAGTCGTGATTGTATAGTTGACGCGTGTGATTGTGTAAATAGCATGAGCACTGTCGTGATACGGCAGTTGTTGAGTTCTCATCCAGTAAAGAACATCGTTTTACAATCTGCTGTTGTGTCTTTCTACCTCGGCTTGGGCGGCAATCAACACACTCAGGTTAACAACCTACCTGAACATCAGCAAAACGTCACATCAGTTTTATGACGTTTTGTGACGTAAACACCAGAAGGATTTGGTCTGATAAATTGCATGTACGTTTGAAGTTGGTCAACGGTACACCACGATGGTGATGGATTTTATAAATTGGCGATGCCACGAGTCAATATCTGAACACACTTGTGAACTGTCTTTATACAATTTCGGTGAGGAGAGTATCTTGTCGAGGTAAGATATCAGTTTCTACAACTTACAACTGTTTTTCTTGGTAGGAGATTTCACAGTTATTTTCTTCTATTTTTAGGTGTATATTGGTGTGGGTTCATTGTGTTTGCATTGATCAGCATTCTGATCAGACGCTACTATATGCGTGTGTGTATTTTGACTTATACAAATTCTGCAAAATAATCTGATGGGCTCAATAGTACATTAATGCTGTATAATTTTATTAAAGCTCTAGATTTGTTAAAATGTATTAAGCACTTGGAATTGCATTGACAGTTTTGCCACAGCATTATAGCAAGAGGCATGATTATTTAATATTTGTATATTAATTGTGTGTATATCCTGTCAAAACCCTTGCCATATCATGTCAAGCAATAAGTTATAGTAACTTGTAGTTTTCAATTTTATAATTAAAAAATATAGAAGAAATGTGTAAATACTCTGTCTATTGTAGTTAATATTTCGATTCACAGGCAACTCTTTGGGATCTTATGGCGAAGAGGTGAGAAAAACTTGGATGGAGTGGGCAAACTTGGGTGGAGTGGGCAAACTTGGGTAGAGTGGGCAATCTTGGGTGGAGTGGGCAATCTCTGGTGGAGTGGGCAATCTTGGGTAGAGTGGGCAAGGGGGGGGGGGTGTCACATTGGCCACAGACTGCATAGAGTTGCTTGTGGAGTAGGCTAAAGGTTTTTGTCCCATTTGAAGCAGCACTTCACTTCCAATAGTAACTTCTAGCTAGTGTCTAATTATATCTGTTGCACAGTCTAACAATTCCGGTTGAAAATACACTTTATATGAACAGTCATATTTGGCACCAATTTATGTTGAGAAAATACCTTGCAATTCTTCCTGTGCCACGATGTATCATCATGTACTGTATTACAATACAATCTGGAACACTATGGAACAGATTAGAGACAAGTGGATCACTACAAATTACTGATTAGCTGATTTGATTAATTAATCGAATATGCGTTAATACTGAAAAATGTCTGATTATCGGACAATTGATTTAGCAGATTTGAACAGACTAGTTTGGGGGTTAGAATTAGGCTTGGGTTTGGAGTTGGGATTATGGTTAAAGTGCTGTAAGCTGATGCGATATATTGATGTATAATTATTATTGTTTTTTTTCAAATACCGATTACTTGGTATTTTAATTTTCAAATATCGATATACTGATAATACCAAAAATTTCAGTATTATCAGTATGGTGCTATGGTATTGTATTTTTGCTTTTAAAAACTTCGTACATACCTACTCTCCATTTACCTACCCCCTTATCGGTATTGCGGTAACATGCGTTAAAGTGGCACTACGATGAAAAAATCGTCAGTCTTTTTTATATGATCTTATCATAAAATACATTTAAAACGAGGATGAACGACGTATGCGGTTTGTCAATAACTCATCTCGTTCAAGAGATATTCACGTTTTGGAAATACTGTATGCAAATTATATGGCTGATGACGTCATTTGCTCCAAACGAGCGAAATGAAAATCGTAAAAAAAAGAATAAGTCTAGAAATAAACAATAGAACGTGCTTAAACTTTGTATGCTTATAGTATCCAGTAAAATACACTTCTCTGTGGAACCTTTGTGATTGCCATGGTAAGCGCATGCTCTCAGGTTACTCTAAACCTTAAGAAGGGAATTATCATTTTTGCGTCGGTTTAAAAATAGAAAGATTTAAACGTTTGAATTACAATACCTACATAAGTTCTAATCTTCACTTTTATTCGCTGGAGCAAACGCTACTTGATTGCTGATAAATGAGCAAATTTAATTTTATCATTGGAGGAGGCCAGGCACCAGCAGTGTTCCACAGTGAAGCGTATTTTATTGGATACTATAAGCATGCAAAATTTTAGTACTTTCTATTGTTTATTTCTAGAGACATTCCTAATTTTACGATTTTCATTTCGCTCGTTTGGAGTAAATGACGTCATCAGTCATCTAATTTGCATATTTCAAAAACGTGAATATCTCTTGAACGAGTTGAGATATTAACAAACCACAAACGCCGTTCATCCTCATTTTAACTGTACTTTATGATAAGATAAAAAAGACCGACGATTTTCCCATCGTAGTGCCAGTTTAAAGATTGTCGTTAAAATTGACGTGTGTATCTGTGTTACGTTACCTTATTTCTTTACATAAACAAACTCGCCACAGCTGCATGGTCAAGGATCTTGGACTGATCTTTTGTTTGGATTTCCCAGTGGAATCATGCGTTTTGTGAGGCACTGTTTGTTATACCCTCCACAAGTGTTTCTATATAAGCTATAGGAACACGGAAAAAATTGTTTCTATTTCCTTTATAAAATAACCCATCAAAAACAGATTAAACGTTAAAATTAATCCAAAATAAAAATGTAAAATTTAATTCTCATTACCCTTCATGGATGGCATATTGGATGGCATTTGATGGTGTAGTGGATGGCGTAATCTATCCATGCATGTTTTCCATAGAGTTATAGAAACACTGCTTTTAACCAATCACCACTTGCGTTTTCAAAATGTTATTATATATATATATATATATATATATATATAATTAATATTGGGCAATTGTATGGAATCAGCTTACTTAATACAGTCTCTGTATGATAGTGCAAAAGTACATTTTTATTATTTTTATTTTTAGGACAATCATCTTCATTGGATGAAATCTCATTTATTGTTTCACCAACTACTGGTACCTCAACTACCAAACAGTTTAGTACTGTCCATATCAACACATATTACAATGATTTCACTTCAAACAATTCATCTGTGACGTTAATATTCACTGCTTCATTTTCCAAGCATGGTATACTTTCATCTTCATACACTGTAAGGCCTGCTCAGCAATATAGCCCTTCACCTACCAGTCAGAGTAAGCATATCAAGCTATTTACCAGTAAATCTTCCACTTCATTAGCCAAATCAGCGAAGGGAACTACCAGCCAACCAACTGTTAGAGCTTCACCTGTGAGCATATCTAGTAAATCTTCCACTTCATTAGCCAAATCAGCGAAGGGAACTACCAGCCAACCAACTGTTAGAGCTTCACCTGTGAGCATATCCAGTAAATCTTCCACTTCATTAGCCAAATCAGCGAAGGGAACTACCAGCCAACCAACTGTTAGAGCTTCACCTGTGAGCATATCTAGTAAATCTTCCACTTCATTAGCCAAATCAGCGAAGGGAACTACCAGCCAACCAACTGTTAGAGCTTCACCTGTGAGCATATCCAGTAAATCTTCCACTTTATTATCCAAATCAGTGAAGGGAACTACCAGCCAACCAACTGTTAGAGCTTCACCTATGAGCACATCTATTAACAAATCTACTGGTCAAGATGGCAAACGATCTATGAACAAAACTTTCACTTTATCAAGCAGCAGCAGCTATGTCGTCCCAAATATCAGCCAGTCTGTACCTGTAGTTATCCCATCTATTTCATCATCTGTTCATCTTGTTACCTCTTCTTCAATCAGAAAAGCCAATATCACCAAGTCTACCAGTCAATCTGTGATTGTATCTTTTTCTACCAGTCAATCTGTGATTGTGTCTTCTTCTGAATCTGTTAATATTCTTTCTTATGCTAAACAGTCAAAAACGCTATCTGACAGCTACAGTGTTGGTCCATTTACCAAAGCATTTATAACAATGTCAGCCAATCCATTTACAGCCATTCCAACGTCTACCACTCAACTCATGACTTCATCTACTAGCACTCCAACTGCCAGTCAGTTTTCCAGTTCTTTAAACAATCAGCCTTCTCCTCCGACCAGTCACTTCATCAGTATAACAGCTACAAGTAGTAATAAAGGAACCCCGGCAACTTATCTATATTCCAGCGACACCAATTCTTCGACGACAAGTAGTTCCTTTTTAATGCATAGTTCGAGAAACATTCCAACAAAAGGTAATTTATGTTTTCTCAACAATTATACATCATTCACAATTGATATGCTTTTCAACTATGTCCCTATAGCATTGAGGACAGCAATGGGGCAGAAACCTTTCTGACCAGTTTAAATTTGTGGATGAGATAAAAGTTGCAAATATCATACAAATTTTCCGAAATTTACAAATTACGAAATTAATTGTGAAATTTTATTTTGATAAAGTGGCATATTGATCATGTTATTTATGTATTGTGCATCAATTTAATGAGGTACATACAGCATTTAAATTTTATTGTATTTGTAGGTCCTGGTTCTTCTAAGAAGTTTTCCAGTTCTTTAAACAATCAGCCTTCTCCTCCGACCAGTCACTTCATCAGTATTACAACTACAAGTAGTAATAAAGGAACCCTGGCAACCCATCTACATTCCAGCCACACCAATTATTCGACAACAAGTAGTTCATTTGTAATGCATAGTTCGAGAAACATTCCAACAAAAGGTAATTTATGTTTTCTCAAGTGAAATCTCAACAATTATACATCATTCACAATTGATATGCTTTTCAACTATGTCCCAATAGCAATGAGGATAGCAATGGGGTGCAAACCTTTCTGACCAGTTTAAATTTGTGGATGAAATAAAAGTTGCAAATACCATACAAATTTTCCGAAATTTACAAATTACGAAATTAATTGTGAAATTTTATATTGATAAAGTGGCATATTGATCATGTTATTTATGTATTGTGCATCAATTTAATGAGGTACATACAGCATTTAAATTTGATTGTATTTGTAGGTCCTGGTTCTTCTAAGAAGTTTTCCAGTTCTTTAAACAATCAACCTTCTCCTCCGACCAGTCACTTCATCAGTATTACAACTACAAGTAGTAATAAAGGAACCCTGGCAACCCATCTACATTCCAGCCACACCAATTATTCGACAACAAGTAGTTCATTTGTAATGCATAGTTCGAGAAACATTCCAACAAAAGGTAATTTATGTTTTCTCAAGTGAAATCTCAACAATTATACATCATTCACAATTGATATGCTTTTCAACTATGTCCCAATAGCAATGAGGATAGCAATGGGGTGCAAACCTTTCTGACCAGTTTAAATTTGTGGATGAAATAAAAGTTGCAAATACCATACAAATTTTCCGAAATTTACAAATTACGAAATTAATTGTGAAATTTTATATTGATAAAGTGGCATATTGATCATGTTATTTATGTATTGTGCATCAATTTAATGAGGTACATACAGCATTTAAATTTGATTGTATTTGTAGGTCCTGGTTCTTCTAAGAAGTTTTCCAGTTCTTTAAACAATCAACCTTCTCCTCCGACCAGTCACTTCATCAGTATTACAACTACAAGTAGTAATAAAGGAACCCTGGCAACCCATCTACATTCCAGCCACACCAATTATTCGACAACAAGTAGTTCATTTGTAATGCATAGTTCGAGAAACATTCCAACAAAAGGTAATTTATGTTTTCTCAAGTGAAATCTCAACAATTATACATCATTCACAATTGATATGCTTTTCAACTATGTCCCAATAGCAATGAGGATAGCAATGGGGTGCAAACCTTTCTGACCAGTTTAAATTTGTGGATGAAATAAAAGTTGCAAATACCATACAAATTTTCCGAAATTTACAAATTACGAAATTAATTGTGAAATTTTATATTGATAAAGTGGCATATTGATCATGTTATTTATGTATTGTGCATCAATTTAATGAGGTACATACAGCATTTAAATTTGATTGTATTTGTAGGTCCTGGTTCTTCTAAGAAGTTTTCCAGTTCTTTAAACAATCAACCTTCTCCTCCGACCAGTCACTTCATCAGTATTACAACTACAAGTAGTAATAAAGGAACCCTGGCAACCCATCTACATTCCAGCCACACCAATTCTTCGACAACAAGTCGTTCATTTGTAATGCATAGTTCGAGAAACATTCCAACAAAAGGTAATTTATGTTTTCTCAAGTGAAATCTCAACAATTATACATCATTCACAATTGATATGCTTTTCAACTATGTCCCTGTAACAATGAGGACAGCAATGGGGTAGAAACCTTTCTGACCAGTTTAAATTTGTGGATGAGATAAAAGTTGCAAATATCATAAAAAAATTCATTTTACAATTAATTGTAAAATTATATTTTTAAATATTGTAATATTTATATTTATTTATATTATAATTTATATTTAATAATACTTTATTAAAATAAAGTGGCATTGATTATGTTATTTATGTATTGTGCATCAATTTAATGAGGTACATACAGCATTTAACTTTTATTGCATTTGTAGGTCCTGGTTCTTCTAAGAAGGGTAAGAATAAAACAACTATGATTGTCGGTCTTTCAGTTGGCATCACGCTTGTTATAGTATTATTTGTGGTTGTTGTCGTGTGTTATAGAAGAAAGCGAGCTTCTCATCAGTATAACGTATTTCACGACGAACAGGATATGGTTATGAACCCATTTGACCGTCTCAAATAGAGCAACGTGAATGTGTGGTAGACAGTGCAAACTACTACATGATATACGGCTGGATCGTGTTTTATTTATTACCAGTTTTTCCATAATGAATAGTATGTTGAGTTCAAATAGAACGCTAAAATTTAATATGTGCGATTGTTAATTAGTGGTGTTTGATTAGGTATCTGTATGTATATATTGGTTTTGTTAACATTGGTATAAGTTAGTGTATATATGTTGCCGAGCTCAGTTCATGTCATCACTACATAAGAGTACTGTATGAGTAGGTACGTTAAAATTAAGAAAAAAGTGATTTTGAAATTGTCTATGCCGTGTCTTTAATCCAAGTTCGAGGGTGTGTAAAATTTATTCATACACCAACTTGTTTAACTTAATTCATAGATAATTGAGATCTTACTGAGGAATTCAGTAGATGAACACCATTTTTTGCGGATACTGGTGGTAAACCATATCCGCTATGTCATGAGCTGAGATGTACATTGTTGACTATGTTTCGTCCATCACGTGATAATGATTATTCGTATGTACGAATGTTCTACGAATGCTCACGAAGGTAAGCCGAATTGTGCTTCAGTGCGCCATGAAACGTGATCAAAACAAGCTTGGAGTGGAGACTCTAGCCTGCTAATACAGACTCTTCACATCGCGCCCTGGGAAAATGGACGCGAGAGATCAGTCTGCTATTTAACACCGCTAATTGCGTCCCGATTATGCTGCCATCTTTTGGTAGACATCAGACATGGCCAGACATTTCGGTAAAATTTATTATCTGTTGGATACATTTCGCCAACACTTGTAGCCTTTTCAAAATCTTTCACGTAGATTCATTTACACGAGCAGTAAGAACACGTTCAAAATACCAGTCTTCGTAAATTTCGTAAAGTTCTAAGCTATACTATGCGAAAAATTAACTTTTAAGTAAACTTAAGTTCAGACAATCCCTGCTTGGCTGTATGAGCTTTTGTTTCAATATTTAATTTCTCTTATTCTTTAGCTTAACTGCTTATTACACTGCCTTTCCGCACACTTATTTGCACGGGCAGAAAGAATATAGTCAAAACAATCTTTTTTTGTAAATTTTGTTACGTTTGAAGCTAAACTTTTTAAAATATTAGCTTTCGACTAAACAAATTTCACATAACAACACTCGCCCGGCTAGTTAAATTATAACTAATTTTCAAAAACTTGATGGTACCCAATTAGCGGTGTTAAATAGCAGACTCTTCAGGCTAACTCTTCTCTCGCGTCCATTTTCCCAGGGCGCGATGTGGAGAGTCTGTATTAGCAGGCTATGGAGGCTCTAGCTTTCTTCAACATATTTCGAAGACATGAGTGGATGTTTTGGCGATTTTAAAGAACTTTTCAACGTCGATGAGGTTTTCTTTCCAAGGTAAGAAAACTTATACATGAATATAGATTTTAAGTATTTACGTAATTACGTTGATGGTACGTTGTCGTTGAACGAAGATTTACACACGAAGATTTTAAGTTACTCAGCTGACGATTAGAAATATTAATAAGAGAGCTTATAATTCGGCTCAACTATCAATATTGTGAGTATATACAGTATGATTGTAGATGTACGTGTACAATGAGGATACAAATCTAACTCAAAACGAAGCTTTTGTGTTCAGCTGTGCTCATACTGTATCGTATGAAAATGAACAGTGTATAAACAATTGACTCATAAAAAGTTGCTTTCCATATAAAATCAATAATGTAAATAATTTACAAATAACTTTCAACAATTGAGTTGCCTTTTGTTCAATTTTGCAGCCTAAGCATGTTCTTGGAGTAAGGTTAACTCAGCAGACCGGGTCAAATTTGGCAATGTTTCACCTGTAATTTAACACAACCACCAAATTATCCCTGTCCCTCGAAACAACAAAATAACAATCGAACTACAGAAGCAACTGCCTCCTCTCCCAGGATAATTCACATGGAGGTTGGGATAACTCTAGCCTTAGGGTTACCTAACCTTATTCCTCAGACTGAGTTAATCCTAAGTTCAGCTCTGTGAACCAGGCTCAAGGAATGATTCCATTACACAAGTAACTTTAACCTGGGAATGTTCCATATGATTTCTCCAGCAAAATTTGATGAAATATTTTATGTCGATTAATGCTAGATATTCTGATTCAGCAATCAGGGCATGGTGTGTGGCCCTTATTATATAGGTTAAACAAACATAAATCTTAGTTGAGTGGAAAATTTTAGCCATGGAGCACTTGTAAATATAAAGTGTCTGTTTGTAAATCCATGCTGAAATTTCAGTCTATCCTATTTGCTCAATATGCCCCCTGAAGCACTCATCTCAAATTATTCAGCTTCGATCTTGCAGTCCTTGCCATCTTTAGTACACTAGTGTGCTTGTGTGTGCAATTTACATTGTTCAGTCATCCGTAAGCCAAATACCAGTATCCGCATATACGCAGCGCGTACCTGTTTTTATCTAATATCTGAGACCATGCATGGTATATATACGATTTTAGCGTGCTTTAATACTGGAGTACATGTATCTAACTTCTAACCATTGTGAATGTGAACCATTGTAATTGGCTGATTATCTCATGAATTATTAATAAGTTTAGATCTATATATAGAATTCACTGCAATATGAGCAATGAAAACAAAGGATCTTTGCCATGAACTCCAGTATATAGAGTCATTAATCTGTCAAATCTTGATGAATTTAAACACTGGAATATTAAAATACTTGATCAGGATTTACGTGTGAGTACCATCATTCTCTAAGATTATATGTTTAGAATTTTTTATATCCAATATTTGGCAAATAGCAATAAAATTGCTTAACATTACAATCAGCACAATTTTCATGTAATTAATTGATGTAGTTTCCCTTAAAGTACCTATGAAACGAAAATTATGTTTGTCTTATTTGCAAGAACATTTAAAATGGTAGAGTAACATCTCTTGCAGTTTTTCGTTTCCTTGCATTGTTTTTGGGATATTTCAGTTTGTTTGATATGCAAATTAAACATTTTGACGTCACACGTACATAACGAGTTACCGAAAAAGTTATATATCTTTTGCTAGTACAATAATCAAATACAATAATCACTTGAAGATCTACATGTTTAGTGTTGTGGGCGAAACACATCCACATGCTTCATTCAAATTAATTTCGTTTGATAGTAGAAAAGATATCTAACCTTCTCCGATAGCTCATTATGCACCTGCGACGTCACAATATTTAATTTGCATATCAAACAAACTAAAATATCCCAAGTTCAAAGCAAGGAAACGAGAAACTGCAAAAGATGTTGCTCTATGATTTTAAGTGTTCTTTCAAATAAGACAAACGTAATTTTCGTTTGATAGGCACTTTAATACTGATTTAAAAACAGAAAAGACATTAGCCTGGGATATGCATCGTATTATTCCTGAGATACAATCCAATTGCAATAGGTTAAAATCAATAGTTTAAATTGTGTAACGTATTGACATGTGCGCATTCATGCACTTAAGCGCCAATTTATATTAACTATAGATAAATTGGGATTAATGAGAAGCTATATCTTAATACTCTCACGCAATAGCGCAGTCTAATGATATTTTCTGCGTTATGTCACTTTTATCCCCTTAGCAATTTGGCAAAAACAAGGTAAAAAGAAGCGCATGCACAAGTTATTTTAATCCGATCTAATCAAACCGGACATCCCAATCCTATAAGCACTAAAAGCCTGTCAAACACAAGATAGCTCATTCTGGTTTTGATCGCCTTCGTCAAAGCATCAAGTCGAAGTTACCCCATCCACCGCACCCTTTGAGAATAAATACAAAACATTTAGAGTCCTTGTTCTATAACCGCAATTTGTAACCTAGTTTATCGTTCAAATATCTAATTTTTTGTGTAATAATCAAGTTTCATTCTCTTAATAAAGAAAATCGGGGCGGAAAGTGGTGTCCCCTCGGCCACACTACGCCCACGGTGAAGCACACACTCCGGCGACGAAGAGCAAGGTCCATAACGTCAGGCCCTTTAATACCTTCACCCTGATCTTCGCTTCTCTCGGTAACTTCACGACGGGGAAGCCCGGCTGGGACACTGACTTTCGCTTCTTCAGGTTTTTCTGGGGGCCCTTACCTCCAGAAAACCACACTTTTCGTCACCCCAAAAATATCCACAAAGATTTGCGTGACTTATTAATAATTATGTAGTTTCTCCTTGTACTTTTAAACACGATTGTATTAAATACAGTATTTATAACAATTAATAGTCACGACGTATACGCCTACAAACATTTTCTTCCCTGCCCACATAGACGATCGTTGACAATTATCCCAAACTTTTCAAAATGGATTTTGTAAACAAAGTTGACAAATATCTACTAAAATATTCTCAACGACTGTTTAACTGAAAAAAATTACTGACAGTAATTAGTAGGATGTCATGGTCACTAGTTATGTTTTAAACCATTGTTGGCATTAATTATTTGAAAGTTTTCATGGCGATAGTGTAATATAAATACTTTTGTGGAAACATCACATAAAATATTTATTTGCCAAGCTTTCGGCGCCTCAGGCTTTCATCAGAGCAAAATAACAACAAGCTGTTGGCTCAAGTCATTTATAATCTAAGCAACTGATCAATTAAATCAAGAATGTTCTCCGAATAGGGCACATGCACCACGTGCTGTTTAATGGCTGTCCCTCCTGAGAAATAGTGATGTTTTGATTGCAAAACCTCACACTATTTCTCAGGAGGGACAGCCATTATAAGTGACAGCACGTGGTGTGCGCTATTCGGAGAACATTCTTGATTTTGTTTTCTAATTAATAAAATTAACGTGATACCCCATTGTATTCAGTCTTACGTGATTTGAAGGCACAGTGTCACCATGACGCAAACTTGAAAAACTTCGTGGACAAATTCAAGTTCACATTATTAAAATTATGGCGAATATCACACAACGTCAAAACTTGAACTGAATAGTCCGTACGAAAATGCACTAATGACTTACTTTCTTAACGTTTTAAGAATATTATTCCTTTCCTTTGCACACAAATATATTTTTTGTGTCACACAAAACTGTTAATTTAGCGGTAATTTAATGCCTGACGCTGTGCCTTTAATTGATCAGTTGCTTTGTAATAGATGACGTGAGCCAACAACTCCACTACAGCTAGCCGAACACCATGAACATAAATGATGCGCTTAACATATGGATTCCCAATTTGCCATGCGAGAGCATGGGTGAACATTACTAATAAATTGACCTTGAGATACGGACTTTTCCAAGTTGGAGCGCGCGCCATTTTTCCTAACCGAAATTTCAGTCATGACGTAGAATCATTCGAACCAATCAGAATTTAAATGTAATGTATCGGGGAGGGGAATGGTAGCAATTTGACCTTGGCTCCCGAAGGAAGGATGCGTTGTTATGTATAACAATCACCATGACATTCTTTGAAAGGCGCTGTTTATATACCTACCTGCGAGGTATCTAGTTTTCCCTACCGTATCGTTCGTTTTTGAACGAAGCAGGCTTTACCAATTTGTGAATTAACATGGCATCATACCACGAAAATAATACCACAATATATCTGATTTGAATCGTCTTTACCTCTATAGCTACTATCAAATTATTACGTTAATATAGTCTATAACAAAACGGTAACTATTTAAACAATAAATTATTTTACCAACAAACTTTGTATTAATAAAGTAAAAAGCAACATTTCACAAATTCAAATAAAAAAATCAAGGCAATAATATATTGACACACATATGACTATAATACATCATTATAATCGTCTTTAACTCAGCTATACAGATTTTAGGCGGTTTGGCTAAATCTTTATTTCTGTCAGCCAAGAAAAGGCTCAAAAATTTTACACACCACTGAGTGCCATTATCATTTATCACCAGTCAA
The DNA here is from genome assembly GCA_035771165.1 of Paragorgia papillata. Classification (NCBI taxonomy): domain Eukaryota; kingdom Metazoa; phylum Cnidaria; class Anthozoa; order Scleralcyonacea; family Coralliidae; genus Paragorgia; species Paragorgia papillata. The sequence continues at coordinate 1,355,991 of JAWNZC010000338.1, forward strand.
CTTTTATCAAATACGACTACCTCATTTTTATTCTAACATATAATTATAATGGAAAAATGCTTAACTCTTTCCTGTCCGAATTGGTCTTTAATATTTTATTCTGGCTAACGCCAGACGATTTTATTCACCTCTGGAGAAGCCCTCGGACAGGAATGAGTTAAACTTACTTTACCTTATGTGGTATTAAAGTACTAATTCTGTCTCTTTTGTGCATCATTTGCATATTTTAGTATTGAGAAAACGCGCCATTTCCGCCATTTTGAATGTTATCATATTCGAGAACGCTATACTTCATGTAATAGGCATGATAAGGGGGTAAAATTGGTTAAATATTTCAAAAGTCATTGAACCCGAACAGCGTGAGCCCGAGTTATCTATGAGCGAATAGCCAACGAAGCGAAGCCGAGTTGACTATTGCTCATAGAAAACGAGGGCGAGTTGTCTAATTGTCTTATATAAATAAATAGTATAAATTAACCAACAAAAGTTAAATTAAATTCTCGACCATAACCTTTTTTTTTCAGGCTCGTTTTAATACTACATTTTGTAACTGCCAAAAACAATTATATTAACGTTCAACAGTCATTCAGTCGGACATTTCTTTGGTCCCGTACGGTGTCGGTAACTTTTGCATAATTTAGCATGGGTTTTCATGTACAATATTGAAACAATATATATCCGCACATTTAATTTGTAAAAATGACAAAAATTGAAAGAAACATTCAATTTAGTATGTCACAAAAATCTTGTCAATGGCTAGCGTAATTTTGAAATGTGTTTGTAAACGAACACAGATAAAAATTTAACGACCTTACCATTAATAATTTCCATTCAAACCATTTTGTAGCCGTTTTTGTTTTCTGTAGAACTTATTGCTTCGCGTATAAAATTTCAAATTTCTTCTGTCATTTGCTCACTCATTCGACGCCATAAATTGTTGCTTAACAGAACAACCACAATGATCATTGCTCGTGACATACTACGCATTTTGTGATTGGTCAATTTCTTTAAAAGAAGGCTTTTAATTGGCTTATCGCCAGAGGTTTATATTATACACTTATTTACAGGCGCCGAGAACGCCGAGGGAAACAGTGTGTTTTGTGGACCCGAGACTCTCGTTGTTCACTTGTTTGCCGAGGCGAAGCCGCGAGGGCAACAACGAGAAGTCGAGTGGCCACAAAACACACTGTTTTCCCAAGGTACTAGTAAATAAGTGTCTTGATATATATGATCAAGTGTCAAATGGCAACAAAAATAATTGAGTAAAACCTTCACACATTGTTTTTAATGCGGAAAGAAAACTGGAGAAAACAATGACGAACTGAACCTGACCATCTACTTCCGGTTTTGATATTTTTCCCCTGGGGAAAAATAAATGTAATTTACCCGCTGCCATGGGTTACGCGGGAAACATCACGATTATCGGACCGCCAGGCGAGGACCGCTCGCCAATCAGAGCTAGAAAAACGGACTCTGACCCTTGATTTATAACAACACCAATTGTTATATATACCAAAAGATTTTCGTTTGCCAAAGATGAAATCCTATTGGTCAGAATCATGGTTTAGTTACTTTAATTTGATTCGTCCCAAAAGACAACGTGTCAGGAGCAAGTAAGCAGGGATGATGTCCCAATTGTAGCCTGCGAGCCGGCTCTCTTTTGGGGGATTGGGGAGAGGAGGAGAAGGAGAGTCTGCACGCGTAGTATTGTTTTTTGAGCAGTAGCCACTGACAATTGTCTAGGAATATTATTATCAGTATTGTAGTTCAGAACTACAATAAGACTCTTATCATGAAAACGTCCCGCGCCGCTCAGCAAAAAACATAAATAATATGCATGGAAAAACCACCGATTGCACTGAAATATTTTGTTTACACAAACTCGAGATCATGTTCTACTGATATTCCTATTTGGTCAGACAAATAATCCAGCAGATCTCTTGAGTCGTTCCACAAGAAATTAACAACGACCAACCGTGCATGCATTAACTCTTTCCTGTCCGAATTGGTCTTTAGCATTTTATTCTGGCTAACACCAGACGATTTTATTCACCTCTTGGGGAAGTCCTCGGACAGGAACGAGTTATTAATAAAGTAAGAAAATCGCTTTGTACTTATTTTTTCCTGCGATAAGTACATCTCAGTGGTCGCTACCATTAGCAGAAGGACCCATAAATGCCGCCATTTTGAAAGTGAAAATGGGGACACATTTTTGGCAGCACCCGCAGTCCAGTTATATATATATATATATATATAGGTCAGTGGTAGTAGAATTGGGAGAATTAGAAAGTATTCTCTCGAATTCCCCAACTCACTTTCGTGTTTGCATCATGCTATATAAACACTGGCGGCCATTTTATATTTCTTTAAAATATAAATTTAAAGGTCCAGACGCTCTTAAAATTGGATTAATGTCGTTATTGGACGGTATTGGACTAATGGATAGTCAAACGTCTATATATCCCTATGGATACAGTAAGTGGTCCACTTATATTTTCCTGATTTAACAGCCTGGACTTTACTTTTTTATTATTACTGTAGAGTACTGCTTAATTTAATGGTCATATTGCTCAATCATATTTGTATTGCCTTAATAGTCAAATGTCTAAATTAATTATGCTTTATTTAAGTTCACTCCCTATAAACTCCAAATATTTCCTTTTCTTGCCAAATAGTCCCGGGGGACTGGGTTCAACTAACGGACTAAGATGTAACCCATTGCCTTGATTTCCGCGTCACCGTTGTCAGACATACAGGTTGCAACATTACCGCATGCAGCAGAAGATGGCTTAATTAAGTGAACAAAACGTATGAGAGATGACATGTCCCCCAAATCCAATAAATGAATCTGCTGTACGACAGTCGTCAACCCCTTCATTTCCCAGAATTCCAATACGAACATTAGCGGAACCATAATATTCTGATTTAATATTGAATCCTTCGTTGTTGCATTTACGCTGCAGAGAAGATTTAGGGATGAGAGACTTCCACTTGTTACGTCCAAGGTTAGTAAAACGGGTTTTGCTGTCTGCAAGCAAACTGTACAGCGAACTTGCACTGTATTTAATAGACGCAAAGTTGAGATCAGTGCCAACTTTCATTCCCAAACACAGTTCGTTAAATGGAGTACTGTGATATGTTGCCAGCTTGGTTTCTTGGTCATCAAATGCTGTCAGTCCACCAGAAGGTTTATAACTTTGTTTGTTTATCCAATAATATGAGTTGTAAACAAAAGTTTGCTTTAAGCACAGAAAAGAAGATATGCACTTAATTTGACCACACCACTCAAGGACACATCTAAAGTTTGAGTGATCTTAACAAGCAAAATATAATTTTTAACTTGATTGATTATAATTGCTGTAATTTTATAAAAAGCAGCCGAAACTACAATAATATAAAAACTCGCGGGTAGGAACCTAGTGGATAAAAAAGCTGATATTTGCGTTTAATTAATCTTCGACATAATAAGAACGTGCAGTTTAGCCTGAAAATGAAAAGGGTTCTTAGTAGTATAGGGAAGAGGGGTTTTACGATGGGTGGTGCGGGTGATGCGGGTGGTGCAAAGAGCACCACCAAGGACATCGCTACGTATGGTCTTATATTAATTTATGCAACTTAACGATGTTGTTACCCAATCATGATGACGTACCCTATCAATCAGTCAAACTGGTGTTTACTGAAGCAAGTTTGATTCGCAGTTTACTTAATTAGAGAGCGTTTGGGGTTTTAGTGACAACTTAAATTACATTAGATTCTCAAGGACATATGTGTCCCGGAAGGACTTTTATTCTATAATTAGCGCCCCGTTTCAAGAATACATTTTTTCCCCCAAACACCTCGGTTTTAAATATTACTTAAAGCTAAATATGGCCCGCGGAGGGCCACATTGTTGCTCTAGCGGCCCGTCATGGCCCGTAACAATAAAACAGACGAAACACCTGCGAAACACCCCCGAAACACCTCCAAAATACCCCCAAAGCCGCCCCAAACACCCCCAAATACCCCAAACACCCCCAAACACCCCAAATACTCCCCAAAGATCCCTAAACTATAACGCGACAAGACGCGAATCTAAACATGAATGTCGGAGGTGTTTAGGGGTATTTTGGGGGTATTTGGTGGTGTTTGGGGTGTTTTGGGGTTGGCGGTGTTTAGGGCGGCTTTGGGGGTATTTTGGAGGTGTTTCGGGGGTGTTTAGAGGGTGTTTCGCAGGTGTTTCGTCTGTTTTATTGATACGGGCCATGACGGGCCGCTAGCGCCACAATGTGGCCTTCCGCCAGCCATATCTAACTACCAATATGTGACTGATTGTTTTAATTATAATACCTTAAACATACATTTGCTATATATCAACACCCACTGATCCATATCTACTATCCATACTCACTGATCTCCACTCATTGATCCACATTTACTGATCCACATCTTCTGATCTACACTAACTGATCCACATGTACATTCACTAACCTACACTTACTGATCCACACTCACTGATTAACACTCACTGCTTTGCACTTACTCATACATGCACATCTACTAATCAACATTCACTGATCTCCACTCACTGATCCACACTTACTGATTAACATTCACTGATCCACACTCATTGATCCACATCTACTGTTCGGCACTTACTGATCCACATTCACTAACCTACACTTACGCTGATCCACGCTCATTGATTAACACTCACTGATCCACACTCTCTGATCCACCCTCACTGATCCATCCTTACTGATTAACATTCACTGATTTGCACTTACTGATCCATGCACATCTACTGATCTACATTCACTGATCCCCACTCACTGATCCCCACTCACTGATCCCCCACTCACTGATCCCCACTCACTGATCCCCACTCACTGATTAACACTTACTGATCCACACTCATTGACTGGCTAGGCCACTGAATTATTGAGTGTGGATCAGTAAGTGTAGATCAGTGAGTGTAGATCAGTGAGTGTTAATCAGTAAGGGTGGATCAGTGAGGGCGGATCAGAGAATGTGAATCAGAGAATGTGGATCAGTGAATGTGGATTAGTAAGTTTTAATCAATTTGTGTGGATTGTAAGTGTTAATCAGTAAGTGTTGATCATTGTGTGGATCAGTGAGTGTTAGTCAGCGAGTGTGGATCAGTAAGATGCTAGGGTACACTGGGGCACGTGCCCAAGTAACTTATGTTTGTGCTCTAGCAAACACTCCCCTTGTGACGTAGTCCAGGATGAGCTCAAGGTCAAGTCGAGGTAAATCCAAAGTAATCTTTTTAATATTCATGTTAAAGTGTAGAATTTTTGTGAGGTATAACTATATAAAAGAATACGAAACACAAAACAAGCAAGAGAAATAGACGTTTAGGTTACGTTACGTTACATAGTTAGCTGGTCATACAGATTGCAGAAACTTAAAAGCTTGTATATGAACATTAGCATGAGCGCACACAAATTTTTCAAACATTCAAAAATTATTTTGTGCCCCAGCCGTGCCCCAGCAACCTACAATTCCTGGCTACACCACTGCACTGATTCACATCTACTGATCCGCATTCACTAATCCACACTTACTGATCTACGCTCACTGATTAACATTCACATATCCACGCTGACTGATCCACACTCTCTGATTAACCCTTTACAGGGCAGATTACCAGGAAGTCTCCACTTGAGAAGTAAGATCGTCTGGCGTTAGCCAATGCCAAATGCCAACCATGTCCAGTAAGTGGTTAACACTAACTGATCCACACTCACTGATCCACATCCACTAATTAACACTCACTGATCCACACTCAGTCTACCTACACTTAGTGACCTACACTTACTGATCCACACTAATCTACATCTACTGGTCCACACTTACTGATCCGCACTCACTGATCCACACTCACCAATTAACACTCACGTACTGTCACTAACCTACACTTACTGATCCCCACTCACTGATCTACACTTACTGATCAACATTCACTACTAATCCACACTCACTGATTAACACTTATCCACTGATCCGCATTCATTGATTAACGCCCACTGATCCACACTTACTGATCCACATTCACTTGTCTACACTCATTGCCGATTAACACTCATTGATCCACACTCACTGATCTACACTTTCTGATCAACATTTACACACTTACTGATTAACACTCATGCACTGATCCACACTCACTGAGCCATATGTGCTCATTGATTAACACCCACTGATCACACCCACTGATACACATTCACTAACCTACATTTAATGATCTACACTCATGGATTAACACCCACTGATCCACAATTACTGATACGTATTCACTAACCTGCATTTACTGATCCACACTCACTGATCCACATTCACTGGTCTATATTCATTGCCGATTAACACTCGGTGATCCACACTCACTGATCTACACTTACTGATCAACATTTACTGATACACTCCCCCTCATCCACACTCACTGATCCACACACTGATCTACACTTACTGATCAACATTTACTGATACACACTTACTGATCCACACTCACTGATATCCACACTCACTGATATGATTAACACTCGTGCACTGATCCACACTCACTGACCTAGCTAAACTCATTGATTAACACTAACTGATCCACACTTACTAATCCACATTCACTAGCCTACACAACACTTACTGAACCACACTCACTGATCCACATTTACTGATCCACACTCACTGATTAATACTCACTGATCAACACTCAATGATCCATATTCACTAACCTACATTTACTGATCCACACTCTCTGATCCTCACTCACTGATTGATACTCACTGATCCACACTCACTGATTAGCACTTACTGATCCGCACTTACTGATCCGCACTTACTGATCCACACTCACTGATCCACACTCACTGATTAGCACTTACTGATCCGCACTTACTGATCCACATACATGTACACTAACCTAAGCTCACTGATCCACACTCGCCGATTAATACTAACGGATCCACACTCAATGGCCCACATTCACTAATCTACATTTACTGATCCACACTCGCTGATCCTCTGTCACTGATTAATACTCACTGATCCACACTTACTGATCCACATACACTAACCTAGCTACACTATACTGATCCACACTCACTGATTACCACTGTCTAATCTACATTTACTTATCCACACTCACTGATCCACATCCACTGGTGTACACTCATTGATCAACATTCATTAATCCTCACTGATCTACACTTATATCTACGTGTACATTTATATGTACCTATGCGCATCCACATCTACATGATAAAGAGCATAAACATCCAAAGAAAATCATAAGTGCGAAAATTGTTTATTTAGCTAAAGTACTTGTAACCCCCATGATCGCAATCAAACAAAATGGCCTTCAGATAACGTACCCGTTCTCCGTTAATTTTCATCACCATAGTCCAACCGCTTCCTGAACACCCTAGAAGTGGCGTCATTTGACAATAAACTTTTGTATAACCGGTTGACGTTGTGGATGTTTCAATTTTGTAAATCCCATCTTTTTCTGCACTGAAATATAAATGAAATAGACCTTGTAGCTATTGATATACCAGGCGGAAAGTCTTGTCAAAAAGATAATTGCACAGTTAGTGAATTAAATTACGCTTTTTCAAACTTTATCGTTATGACTTTCTTGAAAATTATTTGCTGGGCAATTATCTTTTTGACAAGAAATAGCGCTTATTCCAAAATGGCGGACACTTTAAAATTCTTTATGTGGATATAGATTAGCCCTAATGACCTTGTTTTAAAGTAAAAATCCTTTTAAATTTCCTACATGAAAACAAGTTCATGTCAAATTTATAGACATATAAAAAAATTTTAATTAAGCGACCATTTTGGAATAAGGTCTATAAAAAGCTATTAAAATACTGGAAACTATATGGTCGCAACAAAGTACCGGAACCGGCCGTGATTATATCAAGTCTTCCCATGAAATACTCCTGATAAAATATATAACTAAAATAGTTAAAAATAGAATTTTAAAAACACCGGTACTGGCCGCTGTTGATATTTGGTAACTTAAAGCTGAAGCACAGTCCCACTGCGAGTGTTTGTTGTTTGTTTGTTTGTTTGTTTGTGGAGGTTCACAGCGTTTTTAGGCCTTTGTTAACGTTATACGTCAACATTTGGCAGAGAGGCCTTCGCTCGAAATGTTAGACTTCTACGTTCCATCATGGTTCCATGTTTCAACAGTATATCCGGGATCCAACCTGACATTTCGATTTGTATATGCTTTTGGGTTAGGTTGGGGGTGTACGAATCCATCTTAGATTTAGTTATAGCCTGTGTACAGTCGTTACTCTACCGTGGAAAATTTGATAGGGAGCGTCTGTGAGTTCGTGTCGATAATTCAGTTTCCGTCACTTCCGATTTTCTAAGGATTGGTGGAAACAAATATTGAACCCAAAAGTGACAAATGGACCAATCATATTTCCTTGATCTCACAGTGTCCATTTCAAAGGCTTGGGAATGCAATCGGATCAGTATAACTAACGTTAATTATATTGCTCAACTCATTGCATGAAGGTGGACAACTATATGAGAGATGAACTGTTTAAAAGATGAAAAGTTTATTTTATGAGAGATGGAAAATTTATTTTATTGATTTAAGGAAATATAAATTAGAAGTAATACGGCAACATTTTCAGGGTTTGTATAACAATCCTCATACAAATGCAACAACTGCAAACCTAGCGTCAGGTTGGGCAACCTATGATCCACGTGAACTGAAACATGCACGATTATCGACTCGAACTCACAGACGCTTTCTCCTACTAATTTTTTCCGCGGGAGAGTAGCCCTGTACACAGGCTAGGATTTGGTCTGTTTAGTTTAGACACAAAAATTGTTTATTTTATTGTTAGTTTTCGAATAAGTGCATGCTAATTATTTGTCATGCTGTTTTTCGCATATTTTAGTAGAGCATGCCGCCTTTTTAATTTCCCAGCACAGATAGTTATATAGAAGCTTGTTTTTGTAAGAACTATATATGAAGATCAATAAATGTGGCTTGTAGCTATCTGCAGAATGTAGTAAGAGCATTACCTGGAGATCTCCACGACAGCTTTGCATGAGTTAAAAACTAGAAAAAAACATAGATATATAAAACATTTGAGCCAAAAACTCAAGTGTAACAAATAACAGTAACCGATAATTCGGAAAAACACCGCATTTATATATATTTGCTGAGCTATCTGTCTGTAGCAATTGAGAGCAATACTGTATGCAATAAGTAATCATTATACACTGATGAGGAGAGTGAATCAATTAAGGTGTATGGTGTGTAGTAAACATGCAATTATCTGTTATTTTACCAGTTGATGTCATTTAATTTACTTTGATGTGTTTTATATACTCATTAGATAAATAGGATGTACGACGGTAATGGTATTTATATTTATGCAGTATTTTTAATAATTACTTCATGGAAAATTCTGCGTATGATTTTTATTCGCGAATTGTATAAATTGTATGAATTATATAAGTTTGCCTTTTCTGCATGTTTTTCGAGAGTTTATACCTCTAACAAAAGCTAATGAGAACGCTAGCTAATATTTTTCACTAGCCATTTATATAAAAAGTTTAAATTCCATCAATTATCCGAAACCTATATATGCGATACCTTTTTACTAGTGAAAAATATCGTGTGGCCAATGAAATTAAACGTTCAAATTTTATTTGTCCTAGTACTTAATTAATATTATATATATATATATATATATGTATAATAATTAAGAAATATTAACTGAAGTATATGTGAATAGTTGTAGATATTTAATACTAATTTGGATAATAATTATATTAATATTAGTATTAGTATTAGTATTAGTATTAGTATTAGTATTAGTATTAGTATTAGTATTAGTGTTAGTGTTAGTGTTAGTGTTAGTGTTAGTGTTAGTGTTAGTGTTAGTGTTAGTGTTAGTGTTAGTGTTAGTGTTAGTGTTAGTGTTAGTGTTAGTGTTAGTGTTAGTGTTAGTGTTAGTGTTAGTGTTAGTGTTAGTGTTAGTGTTAGTGTTAGTGTTAGTGTTAGTGTTAGTGTTAGTGTTAGTGTTAGTGTTAGTGTTAGTGTTAGTGTTAGTGTTAGTGTTAGTGTTAGTGTTAGTGTTAGTGTTAGTGTTAGTGTTAGTGTTAGTGTTAGTGTTAGTGTTAGTGTTAGTGTTAGTGTTAGTGTTAGTGTTAGTGTTAGTGTTAGTATTAGTAGAAACCCAAAGAATGGTACCTGCCTGAAGTGAAAACGTATAGTAAGATGGTTTCTGATTGGCTTGAGTCACCTAATCCAAACAAAAACTTAAGCCCTGGTCAGTAGGGACTAGCGAGCATGGAAACGAATTCATGATTTATATATACTTACATATATATGTCATATATATACAAACAAGTGTTGTTCGCGAAATGTCGAAAAGTGCTCAATACCGTAAAGATAGAGCGAATATACTATAAGTGGGCTTACCTCAAATGTTGATGGTCGCTACTGTCAGTTTCACGCTGGGCGATCTTCAGGCCTGAAGACCGCCTGAAGATCGCCCAGCGTAAAACTGACAGCAGCGACCATCAACATTTGAGGTAAGCCCACTTATAGTATATATATATATATATATGCGCGCACTTCACGCTATCTGAATGTACTTCACCGATGCTGTCCCACATGCGGTTGTCGCCGACGATCGCATGTGTATAAGTAATTGATGAAATTCATTCAGATTGTTCCAAGCTACACTGATGAGCTGTTGTACAGCGAAACACCGTGTCTGTAGATTGAACTATATATATATATATATAGTAAGTGTCTAATCACCTAATGAGGTATTGTTAATTGGATACATATTCACTCCACTTCGGTGAATACAGTAAAAACCCGCTAACAAGAACCTTCAACTATAAGAACCTCAGGCTGAAATTAAGAATTTATTTAGATAAGAACATATAAGAATATAAGAACCTACCCCAGGCTGATTTGGTAAAATGTAGGCTCTTGTTAGCGGGTTTTTACTGTATACTATATATATAATCAGTCTTATTATACGTGCATATACTTTTTTCAACTTCACATAGTTTTCCTGAATATTTTACACTGCATGTACAGCTGAAACCATCAGGTTCTATAAGACTTTCGACGCATATTCCACCATTATTGCAAGTGTTCTCTAAGCATTTTGGCTAAAATATATAAAATATTTACAGATTAGAACAATAGTGCAAAGAAAAGTTGAAAACTCTGTATTACACTAGCCAAAAAGTTTATTAAATAAATATATATAGGTAATAGATAAAGCCCGAGAACGAGGGCTGTATATCGCATACAGCCTGACGTTCGTGGGTTTTATCTGACTTATTTCATGATTGAGGAGGTTTTCCAACAATGTTTTGTCAATTTTTTCCACCTTGGACAAAGATTTTCCTAGTATTTTCTTCATTTCTTATCTAATTAGTATTCATAGGGCTGTATGCTATATACAGCCCGCGGGACATCAAAGAAAACCGACTCAATCATGAAATAAATATATATATATATATATGTCGATCAAGATAAACCTTTAATAAAACTTTATTTCAACGTTTTGGGGCAAGCCCCTTTATCAAGAATACAATTTTTAGGCAATGCAAGTCCTCTATTTATACAAAACAGTAAATTAAAAATTATAATGTTCTACAAAAACTCTCTGATATTCAATCCATTTGGGACAAGTGAGTTCAATTTGTACGCCCAAAAACCTTCTCTATTTGTCGGTTCATTAACGTTTGTCTTATCTATTATTTTTACAATAATATCTTCAATACCTCTATGTCCTTCTTCATAAAAATGTGCATACAAATGCTCTCCCGGTATTCCCTGTTGGCTTTTCCATATATCTATGATATGGGAAGTAAATCATAGATATGGGAAAGGCCAACAGGGAATACCGGGAGAGCATTTGTATGCACATTTTTATGAAGAAGGACATAGAGGTATTGAAGATATTATTGTAAAAATAATAGATAAGACAAACGTTAATGAACCGACAAATAGAGAAGGTTTTTGGGCGTACAAATTGAACTCACTTGTCCCAAATGGATTGAATATCAGAGAGTTTTTGTAGAACATTATAATTTTTAATTTACTGTTTTGTATAAATAGAGGACTTGCATTGCCATGAAATTGTATTCTTGATAAAGGGGCTTGCCCCGAAACGTTGAAATAAAGTTTTATTAAAGGTTTATCTTGATCGACATATATTCCGATGTTAAACTTTGGTGGAGGGAGGCTTTATGATACAGAGTTTTCATATATATATATATATATATATATATATATATATATATATATATATATATATTAAGAGATTATTAACCGAGAACGAGGTCTGTACAGGAAAATATCAGGCCGAGGTCTTGAGACCGTGCGTTGACCAATCAGAACTCAGGATATTACAAAGCCATATAATAAATATATATTATTTACCGGCTGGGAGGTCCGTATATATATATATAGAGAGAAATCTTTCCCGAGCCTGCGGCCTCGGGCCGTTTTTAAGACCGAATATCTAATATAAGACCTAATTATCTTGGTTCTTTTGGCTTTCATCAGTGTTTAGAGTGAACAAAAAAGGGAAGTTTGTCCTGCTTCTTTAATTCGTAAAAGGAAATCAGAGTTTAAGTCTTTCTCACGGATGAAAACTCACTTTCAATAATATGATTGGTTTTGTTTAAGTTCATTTTCAAACGTTTTTAGAATATTTTACGGCATGTAAAACACATGTAAAAAATTCATCTCGAGCCGAAAAGCTAGCTTATTACGACTATTTAAAAAATGCAGAATGATATATAACAAAGCAGAACTGCCTTCGTTTTTCTGTAACTATAATAGCACACAGGGTATTCGAATTCTTTTTTTGCGGTCATAGAAAGATTTTTGTGACTTAAAAAAAGCCCGGTAACCGGGCTAGCTCGCCTCATAAATAGCTCCTTATAGAGGATAGCCGGCTAGATAGGATAGACGATAGACCCATATATGTTATAGCAACGTTCAGCCATGCATTAATAGCCATGTTTTAATTTCATTAAAGCCTGCGGATTGGACAGCTCAAAATATTTCATTTCTTAAGTAAAATGTATAGTATATATCTATATGAATATTTGAGAATCGTCCTTTGGCAAAAAACAAAAAACAAAGCTGATTTGTAAATGTTCAAATTTGCTTGTTCGTTGATTAACTGATTAACGCATCAATCACTAACAAGTAACTCGAAATTTAATACTGCATACGGATATGATTACCCTTGAGCAGTATTTAAAGAGTATTTAAAGTTTTAGAAAAAATTTAGAAGCCGGTACCTATTAAATTTCTCGTGATCTGATTGGTCGAGCGGAACCGCCTAGTTCGCTATAGTTACCTCGTGCGAGGTAACTATAACATTTTCAACTTTTTAAAAATGGCCGCTTCTCGATTCGTCGAAGTTACCGACTTAATTAATAAAACAAAAGGAAATGCCGTATCAGAAAAAGGAAAAGACTTATCGAAATATACTTACAGCCTGAGAGCATGCATCTTTTTATTTGTACGAAGTGCAGATATAGCAGAAAATAAGGCAATGTTCTAATCTTCGGACACAGAAGTATGCCCTTCCCTTCAACCATCTGAACTTTCAATTCTAGCCGGGATTTTGTCCCCTGCTTTTCTACATTTTGGTTTGAAAATCTGCCTGTTACTTGATCTTATGAATCTCATCCTAATGTTACATTTTTACCCCTTCAAGAGTTTTGGTTTTAAAAAAGTTATTAATTTTATTGCTTGTTTTTATGCCATGTATCGCTGAGCATCTCACTAAGCAGTTCCCTTTGGACGCCATGCCGTGGCATGAGTTCCATTTTTCTCGACCACTGTTTAGATTGTTAAATAAAAATTTGTCTGTTGCTTTATCTGTACAGTCCGATTATGCTGCCCTATTTTTACCTCGTTCCGATTTTCAAGCTTACGTGTTTTTGCTATGTCTCGCTTAGGACGCCAGCAGTTCTCTTCAAACGCCATGGCGTAAGTTCTCCACATTTTCTCGCCCATTGCTATAGATTTTCAAATGAAAGCAAGCCTGTTGCTTTATCTCTACAGCCCGATTATATTGCCTGATTTTTACCTCCTTCCCATTTTTGGTTTTCAAGCTATTAACGTATTTAGTTCTGACGCTTATTTTTCCTCGTGAGAGTGGTGGAATTTTTCGTTGTAACCATGCAAGCTCATTTGTTCACATGAACTTAAATTTTCAATTGTCAATTTTCTCCGCTGTTTTTTTTGTATTTTTGCCTGAAATTTTCCCTGTCCCTTCTTTTTGGTAATTCGTTTCTACCGCCTTGTTTTTATCTCCTTTATATTCACATTTTTATAGCTATTAATTCTATTACGATTGCTATTTAGCCATGGCGAAGCATTGAATGAAAGCCATTTAACGACTCGCGAAACCTTAGTTAGTTAGTTAGATAGTTAGTTAGTTAGTTAGTTAGTTAGTTAGTTAGTTAGTTAGTTAGTTAGTTAGTTAGTTAGTTAGTTAGTTAGTTAGTTAGTTAGTTAGTTAGTTAGTTAGTTAGTTAGTTAGTTAGTTAGTTAGTTAGTTAGTTAGTTAACGTTAGTTAGTTAGTTAGTTAGTTAGTTAGTTAGTTAGTTAGTTAGTTAGTTAGTTAGTTAGTTAGTTAGTTAGTTAGTTAGTTAGTTAGTTAGTTAGTTAGTTGGTTAGTTAGTTAGTTAGTTAGTTAGTTAGTTAGTTAGTTAGTTAGTTAACGTTAGTTAGTTAGTTAGTTAGTTAGTTAGTTAGTTAGTTAGTTAGTTAGTTAGTTAGTGTTAGTTAGTGTTAGTTAGTTAGTTAGTTAGTTAGTTAGTTAGTTAGTTAGTTAGTTAGTTAGTTAGTTAGTTAGTTAGTTAGTTAGTTAGTTAGTTAGTTAGTTAGTTAGTTAGTTAGTTAGTTAGTTAGTTAGTTAGTTAGTTATTAAGTAACAATATTTATTCAGGAAGTCCACTCACAAAAGCGATTTTCAGTGGAGCCCTGCATAGGTAAAACATATTAACTACTTATTGACCGAGCGTGAGGTCTGTACTAGTGAAATATCGGACCGATGTTTTTTTAGTACGGACCAAGACGAGCGCAGCGAGTTGAGGTCTGTGCAAAAAACAGAGGTCCGATATTTCACTAGTACAGACCGAACAAGCGAGGTCAATAAGTAGTTTATTATATGGCCATAAATGTTGTGAACGTTCTGTGAAAACTCGACCCATCTTTCTTGCGAACTAAACGAAAATGGCAGACATTTTCCCATTTTTAAAGTACTTTGCGTTGAGCTAGAATCCTGAACTTTCTACCCCAAATAGCATTTTTCAATTGCTTTTGTTTGACATATTGCTCAAGACCGTACGTTAAGTAGTTGAATAAAAAATCATCTGAAATTCTAATACTTGTGAGAAGCAAATGTTATATTATTACGAACAATGTTACGAACGTTTTGGACATTTTAAAAACGTTCACAAAACGTGGAAACTCGAACAAATCATCAAATGAAAGCTTATAAAATTTCTAACAACATATATACCTGCCCGGTACATTTCAACAATGGGTAGTTCTGAAATTATAATCCATCTTGTTGCATATACTGGCATGACTGCCATTTTGTTTATAAAACTTACGGTCCCAGTAGATTCCGCTCTGAGAGGGCGGATACGGGAAATATCCGACCGCTTATGAACCAATCAAATTACAGGATTTCCGTATTCGGACCTCTCAGCGCTGCTGCCGTATAATAAACATACATATTTATATAAAACAGATACAGCAGAAACGGTACGGTATAACAGATACGGTAGTACAATATAAATGAAAAATTACAAAACTAAAAATTAAAGTTTTAAATGTTTCTTAAGTTTAAGTTTAAAAAATGAAAAAAGTTGAATGTTCCGAAGTTCTTCCGGTAAAGTGTTCCAGTCTTGAGCACCGTGGTAGGTGAATGACTGTTTCCCCAAGTTCCTGTTGACTCGTTGCAGGGCCTTTATCAAGGATTTTCCCTTGGGGGGCGGTTCCCAAAAAGGGACTGTTCTAGGGGGGTCCGGGGGCATACCCCCCGGAAATTTTTGAAATTTAGAGTCTCGGAAATGCCATTTCCTGCATTCTGAGGGGTGATTTTTAAGAACACTGAAGGTCATAAAATGTCATAAAAACTAGTTAAAATACAACACACTTCTGACTGTTTCTTTGTGGTCTGCCATTTTATTTAAAAATAATTTCTCTTCATTCACTTCATGTTAAGTCAACGTAATAATTTAATAAAAGTTGTTAATTATGGGCTAAAACTTACTATCCGTTTGTTTATTTTTTATTCCTTGCTTATTTGTTTGTATTATATTTAAGAAAAGGGGACTTTTCCTGGGGGGGCAAAAATTGATTCGTGGGGGTGGGGGGGGGGCACAAGGGGGGACTGGGGGGGTCATTTGCCCCCCAGCTTATATGTTAAAAAAGGCCCTGACTCGTTGTAAGTGTAATTTATGTTTGTTTCGGGTGTTGTAACTGTGGATATCAGCAGTGTGTTTCAAATTAAAATCAGAGTCAACGTCATTGTTTAAACAATGCAACCTTCATATACAATACAGTATAGAATCTTCTTTTTATAATTGGAGCGTCTGTTTTTCTCTGATGTTAAAGGACATTGGCAATAAAAATTAAGTTTGTCTAATTTGAAAGAAACAATAAAATTGTAATAGAAGATCCTTAGTAGTGTCAAAAGGCCGATCCTGGCTACAAAACCAAAACCATTTTAATTTGGGTTGACTTCCGGTTTGCAACCCCCTCCTGGAATTTTTTTGATATCCGATCCTGGCTACAAAACCAAAACCATTTTAATTTGGGTTGACTTCCGGTTTGCAACCCCCTCCTGGAATTTTTTTGATATCCGATCCTGGCTACAAAACCAAAAATATTTTAATTTGGGTTGACTTCCGGTTTGCAACCCCCTCCTGGAATTTTTTTCAAAATGGCCGCCAAGTTTTTGGGACTTGGGGTTTTGGAATTTTTTCGAGATTGGGGTTTGGGATATTTTCAAAATGGCCGCCAAGTTTTTGGGACTTGGGGTTTTAAAGATGGCTGCCAAGTTTTTCAATCGTTCTTAGATTTTAAAAAATTTTAAAAAAAATAAGAATGAATCCAAACAAAGAATTATTGAAAATCAAACTTCGACAAAAATTACGAGAACAGAAAAACCACCGATTGGATCAAACAGACTATACAAAAAACCACTATGCAAATGTTGAAGTTGATGAAGGAGCAGAGGCCAAACAATGGATGAAAGAGGCAACCAAAATTGGAAAGTCCAAACATACCCCAACCAGACCAGCCCTAAAAGCTGGAAGACAAACATTAAAAAACAGTAAAAGAATGGTAGCATTACTGGAATCCATACAGTAAACCACAAAACAAGAAAATCTGAAAAACATCCACAAAAATCTGTATTCTTATTTGAATACAAATTTTGAACTTAACTTACCGAGTTTTGTAATGGCCAATTGCCAAAGTTGATATTTTGTCATCCATAATAACCCTTTTGTCATCCTTAGAATTCAAGGCTATTTTGTTTACATGGATGGTGTGGATGGTATGTTTGGTACTTCTAAAGGTGTTCATACCTCTTAGTTCATTTTTACCAGTAACCAAACAGTTATAATAATCGTCAAATTTGATTTTGTTGTTAATGACTGCCTTTGCAACCCCTTTACACTTCTTGTCCTCTCTTTCTTCCCATAACCCAGTTTCTGGATTTTTCTTTTTTGCCATTTTGATAACATAAGCTTTCGAGCGCAATCCAACAAAATTTGAAATTTGGTCAGCACCAGTTTCCGACTTCATCATCCCAAGGACTTTCTTGTTTTCTCTTTTGATGCCGCTTGGATGGTTATATGGGAAGTTTGAAGTGTCAAACATTTTTGTAACATCTGGCGAAATGTCAACAAAAAAGTCATCAGTTTTAATAGCATAACACAAGGAATCTGTGTCTGTAAATAACAACTTTGCCCTATCCCCATATTTTGACTTGACATAATTGTAGTGGAAGTCATACATTGTAATTTTGCTCTTGTCTAATATTGCAGCACCACAATATATGGGTTTGTTTAGTTTGACTCTGGTCTTCCTCATATGCACAGCTCCCAGGCAATCGGTAAATATACTGATGCCTTTGTAATTAGGTTTTTTTGCTAGTTTGTCCAGCTGGTCATCAAATGAAACCAGTCTGACGTCAATCCGGTTTCTGACGTTTTCCATGGTCTTTCCAAAAGGAGCGTTATTCATAAGCTTGAAAAAGTCCTTTTCGAAGTCATTCTTAGCTGCTGTTCTTAATTTTGTGTTTAACATGATGTATGGTTCCATCCAAGCTTTTTCATTAAATGAAACCGCACGATGAATTTTTGTTAGGATTAAACCATGTTTTAACATTTGTTCCAAGGCTTCGTAATGGACCACAAAATTTTTCTTATCATTCAAATTTGGTACCAACTTTTCAACCTTGTTGACCACCATTCTTTCGGCTGCAAATGGCATTTCATTGTGGAGGTCATGGAGTTCTTCTGGATACTCTAGATCCACTTCCAAAAAACATCCCTTACCTTCTGTTGACAAATATTTTTGCCAGTCCTCCAACTCCTTTTCAGAAACCCATCCAAAACCACCGACTGGTAATGGTTGGATCATTGAATGACCATACAAATTATTTTTATCAAGGTATGGAATGAAAACACTTTCTTTTGTGGGGTCATACTCTTCCATGTACTTATTGTTGGCTTCTGCGTATCGATGAGTAATTGTAGAGATCCCACCACGAATGCCTTTTTCAATCATGAGGTACATGTCAGGGTCTGTTAAAAGCTCCAACTTTTGACCTGTCATTTTCAACAAGGCATCCCAAGCCAATCCTGGAGTTGTGTAGTGCCACATGGGATCCAGTTTGTAAGTTTCTTTGCACATCTTTCTGAAACTTTGAATAACGTCAGAGAGTCCCAACACATCTGTTTTTTGGTACAGTTCCATGTAATCCTTTAAACTTTTACATCCAAACTTCTCCCAAACATTTTGACCATGTTTGTAATCTTCAATGTCAACATTTTTTCCTGTAAGTCTGGAATGAAATTCTTTGTGTGGTGGTAATTCTGTACAGTCCAACTTTTTCAAGGAATTTACATACTCATAGGGGAACACCCCTTTCTGTTTCAACAGCTCAACATTTTCTTTCGGATGGTTCTTAAAACCGTTTTCAGTGTAATGGAACTCGTCATTTGGCAAGTTTGACATTAATGTTGCTAAAGAACTTGACATAAATTTTAAAGAGTCCAAAAATCTTAACTCCAAGGGCACCCACTTTTTGACTGTTTCTCTCTTATCATTTTGCTTTAAACCACCATCCATCCAAAGGGTTTTGTTAACACTGATGTACTCCTCTTCAGTTTTGGCAATACAACCAAGTTTTCCATTTGAGACACCTAAATATTTTGCAATTAAATGACTATCGTAACCACTAAAATTATGGAACAAAACAGGAATGTGTCTTGCACTTGCCATGGAATAATTACAGTCGTTGTGGGCTGCACCACGATATTTTCCATTTAGATGGTCATGATCTCTGACTTTAGATTTTGCAGTTGTTTTGTTGGCTTTCCAAAGACTTTTTGGATTCAAATTTTTAGGATTTCTGCGAACAAACTGACCACCACAGACATAACAAGTCGTTGCATTTTGAAAATTCTCCTCATCATCTGTCGTCATTATGATTTTCTTTGGGTTTTTGAGATATGTGTTCCAAATCTTTTTTGCTTCCTTCTCCAAGCTTTCAACGAACATCTGGCCAATATCTTCAAAATCATGTTGTTTTGTGTAACTGACATACTTGCCAGGGAACACAGATTGATCAGAGCAAATAATATTAAAACCATAGCTGATTGGGATGTGTTCTTGGTACTTTTGGGTATAACTTTTTTCTTCATCATTCTTTTGAGTTCTTAAAGTTTTCAGCATACATTCGAAATCCGCCACTATGATGAATGGGACATCTTGAGTCTTTTTGAAATCTTTACCACCCCATCCCATGATATTGTCAACACCTTCTTTTGGATATTCCTGGATTTGGGCGTCATGGGTTCTACAAATAGTTTCATGCTCATTTAAAATTTCCTCTGTTTCAAAAGGGTTTAAACAGAAGTCGCAAAAGAACTTTTTGTGTTGGTGGTTGTCATTTTGGTCTGTTAGAAGCTTTCCCTTGTCTTTGATGCAACTGAAATGGTCATTCCACCAAAATAGGTTGACTCTTTTGTCATGTTCGGACCTTGATATTTGCACTTGGTAAACCTTTTTAATTTCGTCATCGTATGACAAAACATTTACACCTATTTTGTTAAGCTTTTCAAATTTGGATATTTCTTTAATTTTGACAGGGAATGACAGACCCCTGACGTCATAATCCTCAACCATTAGTTTTATGGATAGTGGCAGTTTTTCCAGGTTTTTTGTGTTTGGTTCTTTTTTAAGAGTTTCAGCAATGGCAACTGCGTACAGAAAACAATAGTCATCCTTGACATTTTGTGGGTTAATGATTGCCTTTTTGTTCTTGACAAATTTTGGTAGTTGTTGGTATCTCTTACCATTTAATGGTTTGTACTTTGTTATTGATATGTGTAGAGACTCGACTGACCTTATTGACCATCCCGAACCCTTTTTCTGGTGTGCTGCCAAATTTTCCAGCATCTCCCTTTTTGATTCCTTGTACAGTTCCGTTACGTCTTCCTCGGTTGTCATGGCTTTCATATTGGAGGTAAAGTAGAAAAGATCCACTTCTTCGAGTCCTTCCACATAATCATAGTGGACAAGTTTACAAATTAGGGTTGTCTTTACTTTTTTGGAATTTTCGATCCCATTAACAAGTTTTTCAACAGCTGCTGTTGTTTGTTCCAAAAATACTACTGGATCTTTGTAATTTTGACCAGATATTTCATATGATGCTGCTTTCCCATTTGCAAAGTTTTTGATCATTACAGGCTCCGTTTGACGAATTTTTTTGATAGCTTTGGTCCTCTTTCTAAAAATTTTCGATAGTTTGTTCCCTAAAACTTGACGGGTTTTTTTCAGTTTTTTACCAGTACCCAACCATTTCTTATCCCACTTAATTTTGTCCTGCCTTGTCTCCTCTTGTCTAATCTCTCTTGCCCATTTTTGTTGCTCCTTTTTCTCTAATTTTTTGTATGTTTTTTGTTGGAACTTAGTTAAATCATCTTTCAACCTATCTTGTTGATTTACAAGTTTTTGTTCCTGTTTTTGCTCCTTTGCCTTCTGTTTTTCTTGGAGCATAGCAAGTCTTTCAGGTTTAAAAGGTTTCATTTCCTTGTCGCGTTGCAACTGCCTTTGTTTTCTAAGGCGAGCATCTTCGCGAATTTTTAATAATTTAGGGTCATTAGTTTGTTTCGTCATTCCTTTATTAGTTAGTGTATGAAAAAAAAATTTAAATTATTTCTTTAAACCAAAAACTTCTTCTTCTGAAAACTTCATGAAAAAAATTCTATCCAACTTTGGATAGAAATTTTAAAAAGGAATGACAAGAAAACAGTATAGAGTCCTGTTTATGTATGTGTTTTTAGAAATTTTTAACGACTTATTGACCATAGTTTTCCATTGTACGAAACTTCCTTGTTTTTTTTAATGTAATAAGGAATGAAACTTGGGTTTTTGTGTAAGCACAGTCCAACTCTGTAAATACTTGGAAACTCTATTTTCTCACCAGCAGCAGAAGTAAATGTTATTTTAACTGGTGTTCTTATTACATTTCTGTGGTGTTTTTCGAAAACTTCATTTTTTACCAATGGGATGTTAAGTCGTTCGCAAAGTGTTTCTGTGTTAAGACTGTGGGATCCTTTAACACCCATTTTACTACCTATTTGTTTTAGTTCTTTGAGGGGTGGTTGTGGTAGTGTTTCTTCTCGGATTGTTTGAAGTCTTTTGGTTGCACTTTCTCTAAGTTGCATTCGAATTTGGAAAAGTTTTTTGAGTTCTTCAGGGTTTTTTGTATATGTCATTGTTTATTATAGTGGTTTTCTTTTAAAATTTCTTATTTTTAAAATAAGAGATTTTGGTTTTGTGTTTAACATAATTTTTTTACTTTTTACTTACAGTCCATAGTTTTCCATTATATGGAATAATTGTTTCATTCCTTAAAACACGGATGATAGATGAAATACTTTTTTTGCCTATGGCTGCTGTTGCCTTTGACATACTTTCAAACTCTAACTTTTCATCATCCTCCAAGGCTGTAAACAAAATTTTAACAGGTGCTATTTCCGGCCATTTGGGGTTGCCTTTTCTGAGGTCGGTGGAAGGAAAGTTAAGCATTTTACAAAGTGTTTCTTTTGTTAAATGGGATGGGTTTTTGATTCCTTTGTGTGTTGCTATGCCAGCTAATGTTGCCCTGGTTATGTTGGAGGTTCCAAACTTTTCCATTCGTTCTTCAAGTGTTTTGTAATGTTCTTTTTGTAAAAGTTTTATTTTTTCATCCATCTTTTTCATTGTTTGTGGTTCTTCATTTTGATCTTGAAATTTGATAGTTATTTCAATAATTGGATTCATTGTCTTTTATTACCTCTCTTTTAGAAAATTTTGGATTCAATTTCAATAATAATGTTCATTTCTTACATTGTTGTGCACCCAACGATCTTTTTCATGTTGAACCCACTTTTTCTCAAGGATTAGGTTCCTCCTGTCTATCCTCTGTCGTCGAATTTGTTGGTACCAGTTTTGAATTCTTGTTAATATCATCATTTATTTTATTTTCTGTTAAAGATTCCACAGATGACGATTTTTTGCAACTTGGAACCATTGTATAATTTTTGACCGTCTTGTTTGTCCACCCTATTTGGACATTTCCTTCCATAACCAAATCTTCCCTGCCAAAACTTAGACCAAATTGGAAGCCCTTCTTTGTAATATGATTTTTATTATATTTTTCTTTTGGCTTTGACTTTGAATTTCCCATTTGTGTTTATTTTTCCTAACCCAACAAGATTAGGAAAACAGAAGAAATTTTAGTAATATCAACTCAACTGTTATTGGGATCATCAGAACTGCCACCATTGCTGTTTTCAGAAGAATTTTCATTACTTTGTATTGTAACATTTTTATTTTGAGGTTTCCTATCCCACACATGTTTGGCAATAATGATGCCACCTGTTAACAAACCAATCATTGGAATATATGGCGAAATTTTGCCAACCAGGGACCTAACGTCATCGCAGAAAAGTTTGTTTGATGATAATTCCGCATCAAGTTTTTCGTCATCTTGTACCAAATCCAGTTGCTCCAATAATTCTGAAAATTTGGTTACGAGGGTTTCTGTTAACAGAGAAGTTGTTTTGTCGAGTTGGGTTCTCTCATAATTTAGCTTAATTTTTTCAAGTTGGGTCATTGACGCTTTTTTCAGATATGCTTCCGAATATTTGATCTCCTTTGCAAAGGATAGGCGGATTAAATCTTCTCTAAGTGTTAAATTTTGCGAAGCTTCAGCAATGCCTTCAGTTTTTTCGTCATTCATTGTTGCGTATTCTGTATTCATTTATTATATGTTTATTTTTTCTTATAATTTTTGTACTCTGTGTAAACAAAATATGTCAAACCTATTGCAAGGACCCACAAATTTTTCGCCAACCATGCTAATCCCTTTGCACCCCAGGACAAAGCAGTTGCCAATATGCTAAGAATTGGTGCCAATACGGGCCAAGCAGCTTTTGCTAATTTTGCCAATGCTTTGCCAAGTGCTCCTGTCGCCTTTGCAGTTGTTACAACAGCAGCTTTTCCAGATAGAACAACAGTTGTTATGACCCCAGCAATGGAAATGGCGATGGCAGCAGAGACACCCATGTTTTGTTTTGCCCATTCTTTAAATTTTTCGAATCTGGTTAAGACATTGTTTTTAATTCTTTCTTCGGTTTCTTCTTCTTGTGGTGGAATATTTTCTTCTAATCTAATTTGATCGGCTTTTAGGGTAATAACTTTTAAAACGGATTTAATAAGTTCTTTCATTCTTGGATCTGTTTCTGTTTTTAATATATCTTCATAATATGGTTTGTTAACTTCAACAGATTCTAGTCGCTCTGCTGCGTCTTTTCCCTTTGGATCCAGGATTCCAGCAAGTTCTCTAAGAGTTTTGTCACCATCTTGGTGTTTGCTGCTTTCTCCTTCTTCTTCTGGGATGCTGGTTGTATTTTGGATTTCGATGTTGTCCCTTAACATTGTTATTTCATCCTGCAAATCTTCTGCAACCGCTCTTTGGACTGCAAAAGCTGCTATTGGGGATATGTTGAGCTCTTCCTCTATCCTTCCAACTCCAGTTTTTGAATGTTCGACACTTGCTAGTTTTAACAGATCCTTAAATTTTTTAACTTTCATTTCAACTTTTAATCCTTTTCCCTTTGAATATTCAAATTCGCCGGTATTAATATTTTTAACCTTAACTAGCACTTTTTCAAACTTTAGTCCATCAACCTCAAATGTTTTTGGATCAAATGAAAATGCACTTTCTTTTAATAATTTTTTACTTTTGGGTCCATCATTCCCAACTACTGTTTGTCTTAACTCCTTATAAAAAAATTCTTTTTTTTGCTTTGTAACATCTAAACTTTGTCGCCTGCTCACATTTCCTAAAAAGTCCTTCATTCTTTTCCGAAATAATTCATCCGACTCTTCTTTAAATTGTACTGGTCTTTTAGTAAGTTTTTCAATAATTTTTTCTCTTTCATCTCGGTCAACTAGTCTAGGATCATCAACCCCATAAACATTTTCAAACTCTTCAAAAAGATCGTCAAGCTCTTTAAAATAGGAGCTGTTAAAAGATGATTCAAAAGTTTTACCAGCCTCTTCTTCTGCTGTTTCATTAGGATTTAAATTTTTCAGTTCAATAGTTTCAGCCATTTATTTATGTCTGTTCCCCAATAACTTTAACCAACTCCTCACCATAAAATTTTCCAACGATGTCCTCCTCCTTATCCCGAATTCTATACATAACAGGGACACCTCTGAAAACCGCTGACACAGTAAAAATTTCATCTGTAAAATTTGGATCATATCCTTTTGCAAAGTTTTTTCTGTATTTTTGGATCCTGACATTGTCCCCAATTTTGAATTTTGGGTTTACTTGGGATTCAAGGGGTGGTATCCCATACAGTGTAAGAAAAACTTTGGATTGGTTGTCATTATTGACATCTTTGGGCTTCATTTTAATGGTGCTGTGGATTGTGTTGTTGTAACTATTTGTAAACTTGTCAAGACTATTTAACCACTCTTTGTTCCCTTTAAAAGTAAAAAATTTCCACATCCTGGTTTTCAAAGTCCTGTTGAACCTTTCCACAAGTGCAGCCTTTCTGTGGGATCTGGATGAAAAATATTCTGTTTAAAGATTTCAAAAGAGTTTTTACACCAACATTGTAAAACTCCTTTCCCTCGTCAAACTGGACTGTTTCTGGATATTTACCAAATCTTTTCTTAAATTCTTCCAACATTTTGCTAACGCCAGGCACCATAGCGACAGTACTCTTTCTTTTAACAGGAACAGCGAAACCAAATCTTGACAAAATTTCAATACCTGTCAATATCCACTTTTGGTCATTATTTTCAGAACCAAATTTTGCCATATCCACCAAGTCCATTTGCATCTGGTCAGCAAGATTTTTAACAAATGTTTTCTGGTATTTTTTTGGTTTTTTGATGGGTTTGTGCAATGTAAAAACTTTTTGGCTGTGTAACCACTCCTTAACCAGTTTTCGAGTTATTGAAGGGTTTTCTTTGACAGCAGCTTGGTAAAGTTTTTCCATGGATTGGTAACCAGTTACAGGATTGTAGTAAATATCTCGAAGTTCAAGATCAATAAGTAAAAGTTTATCTTCCATTTATTTCCAAAAGATTTGCCAACATTTGCCAATATTTTTTTACCAAAAGTCCCCAAAATAAACAATGACAGAATCTAAAAAATGGCCAGAAGAATGGAATGTCTCTGGAACAGTTCAGAAATTTTCCAAACAAAAAAAGGCTTCTGTAAACATAAACACAATTACCATATTTGCAAACGAAAGAGAAAACTTCATTGTAAATTTGAATCCCATAGATTTGACATTTCAACAGCCAATGAAAACAAGGAATCCAAGCATAAATGATTTCCTCACTATTCCATATTTTACAGCTATTGCTGCCAGTTATGTTGCAAGCTACTTGTGCGGTATTTCTAACAAGCATTTTAAGAATGGTTTTAAGAGATTTCGGTCTTCTTTTTTAACAAGTATTGTCCATTACCACTATGTTTTTCAGGTAAGGAGGTTTTTAAAACATCCAAACAAACTCAGAAGGTTTTTAACAGCAGATGTCATAAAAATTTTGCAACACAATCCTAATGACGTTTGGGTAAAGAAAATAAGTAATTCCACACAAAGTGCGAAAGAATTTACACAGGATATGAAAGACCTTGGATATGAGGTCAGATATGTAAAGTTGGAAAAGAAGAGTTATGGAAGGATTAACACATATGAGGAACTGGTGTCAGCTGGTTCTAGACATCCCGATGATTTTAAACATTTCGTACCAGAAGATTCCAATGGGCTAACACCGCTGGGTCAAAAGCTATTCCAACAATCCTTAGAATCTTTTGTTTACTGTGTTTTGGGAGCTCAGGCAAAAACGAGGTGGGTCATTGTTGGCGAAGGTGCCAAAAGTTTACAAACACAAGAAGTGTTTAAAAAGTTAATGGAGGACACAATAGCTCAGGATGACATTACTGTTTCCATTTCGAATATGAGGCAGGCTATTAAGTCCACAAATGTTGTTTTAAATTTTGCCATATCCCCAGGTTTAATTTTGATCCCATCTGACATGAGAATTCTTATTAATCCAATTAGTGGATTCAACAATGTTCTTACGCTGGCTACAACAAGAATGACTCTTGGGCTTAACAGACATCTTAATATTGGTAAACCTGTTGGTAAAGATATTGGTAAACCTATTGGTAAACCCTTTGTAAAACCTGTTGAAATTAGTGGGAGCAAATACAAACCAGGAATATTTACTTCTGAAAACATTGAAAAAAGCGACAACAGATTGCCAGAAGTTTTTGGGGCTTCAATTGGAACGGTTTTCTTGGTATTTAAAGGAATAGCAAGATTAATATAAATAAAAGAAATGCCAAGTTTAAAAAACCCCAAATTCCAATATTTAGATGTTTTTGGAAACCCAATTATTGAAATTAAAGAAGAAAATCCCAAAAATTTTAATGAAAGTCTTTTAGAACTTGAAACATATAAGAACAAAAGTAGTTGTTGTAAGGCACAAAAGGAAGAAATCGAAGGATTCATAATTTGTGGAGAATGTGGTTTGGTTTTAGAGAAGTTACATGGTTATAACCACAAAGAACCAAACCCACCCTTTTTGAAAAGGTATGTAAAAACATTTTGGAAATTATTCCCAAAGGAGGAGAAGATCGTTGGTTATGAAATTATAAAATTCTTTCTAAAAACTCAAGAAATTCTTGTGGGGTTGGGTTTGGTTTTGCATAAAATATATAGTATGAATTACATCATTAAAATCATTATTGGAATTTGTCAAAGAGATGATCTTTTGAAAAAAATGAAGAAACCAACTTTGGCAGAATTAAGAACATTTGATGAGATAAAATATATTTTGAATTATTCCCCAAAAAATAATGCTTACAGACCATACCAAACAGGATTCAAAGTTTTTGGGAATACTCTTAGTGTTGAAAATGTTTTGAAAATTGAAGAAATGAGTGGTATCAGAAAGTGTAAGGAAATTACAAAATTGATTAAAGAAGGGAAGACAAGTCTTTAAGAAACTTTTCTGAAAACTTATAACAAAATTTTGTTATAAATTTTTACCAATATTTTAAAAATCAAACAATAACCGCCAACAACCAACCGGCACCAGCTCCTAAAAGTGTTACAGTAATGGTCATATATTTTTCCATTTCATCACTTGGTTGGTAATAATCTTCGAGTTTTGGTTCAACTGGGTTTTCTTTTTGAATTTCATGGAGTTCTTGGAAAGCTTTTGATGTTACTTCCATGTCATAGTTTGCATTCCGGATTTCATCTTGGAGTTCCCTGACTTTGTCCTTTCTTTTAATTTCATTTTCAAAAAATTTTTCCTTATCTTTTTGAAGTCTTTCTGTTGCCAAATTATGTCTTTTTGCCTCGTCAGCATAACCATGTTTGTTAAATGACTGGAACAAGTATCCAGCACCTGCAAAGGCAACCGCATTGAACAACCCTCCTGCTATCATTGATGCCATTTATTTAGGAAAGAGAAGTTTGGCTTTTTTTTTTGCAGTTCAAATTTTATTTTGTTAAAGTTTTTACCAAGTTTTTGGGTTTTGTTAGGATCCCCAATTTTAAAAGTTTTCATAATTTCTTTGGATCCACATTTTTGGGGATGTATCCCTTGTCCTGTGCCATTTTTACAGTAAATAATCCCCCAGCAACTGCAACTCCAAGTTTAGCTGTTTCTTTAATACTTGCTGGCGCTGCTAAGGATTGGCCTGTTAACTTTTTAACAACCATACTTACTCCAACAGCTGCAACTGTTATCAAAGCTGCCTCATACAAATCATTTAAAACCTCGTTCTTATTCATCTTTATTTATAGTGGTGTTAGAAAAAAATTATAACAAAATTTTGTTATAAGTTTTCAGAAAAGTTTTAGAAGATTTTCAAAATTTCAATTACTTTTACATAATTCTTTAAAGCAGCTATTAAATCGTTTACTGCAACTTTTAGGTTTGTCAAATTTTGGTTTTCATCTTTTTTTAAATCTGTTTTCAAATTTTTCATGTCTTTTAACACCCCTTTAATGGTTTCTAGATTTTGGTCAATCATTTCTTTTATTATGGAGTCTCATAATTCTGTGGACACAAAAAAATCTCAAGAAGAATGTCGCCAACATTGTGGTCAACTTTAAATTTTAGTTCATTGTAAACACCATTGTCCAGCATTGCCTCAGAATTAATGTTTGCAAATTTTTCGACTGATCCCTTCAACAATTGTTTTGTTGTAATTGGAAGAACTGCAGCTGTTCTATCCCGTTTTCCTGAAAATGATGTCCTAGTTCCATCAATCATCTCGCAAGATATACAAACAAATTTCATTCCAAGATTTATGTTGACTGTTTTCGGACTAACCATGTTTGCCCCTGCCCTAATTACTGTTGTTTCTAAATATCCAAGCAATGGGCCAAGTTTGTGTAGGTAAAGATCTTTTGTTGGGAATAATCTGATTTTACAGCTATATGGAAGTAATTCTGACTTTATTCCATTTTCCTTAAAAACCCTCATAATCATGCCAACAGTCCAATAGCCATTGTCGAAACTAATTTTTTTTGTCCCATGCATGACATAAGTTGGACTTGTTAAATTGTTGTAATCCCAAAAAACTGTTGCATCCTTAACCATTAGTTTGGTATCTTCAATGATCAAAGGATCTTCAAATTTAATTGTTGTTTCTCCGTTTTTCAACAAAATTCTTAGGTTCCTCATTTATCTTAAAGGTTTGTTAAAGTTCAAAGTGTCATGAAAAAGACGTCGCGAAATCTTCATTAAAGCTTCAAAAATTTATTAAGTTTTCCCCAAATGGTTCAACTATTTTGTGGTCATAGGGGTGGATTAAATTGATCTCTAATTTTGAATATTTTTTTGATTTCAATGTTTCTTTAATTTTCTTCTCTTCTTCTTTTGGTATATCCAAATAATCATCCAAAATAACTTGCATATCTTTTCTGTTTGGATTGTAAAAGGTAACCAGTTTTGAAATATTTTCTCGATATGGTTTCGCAATGCTTGTCAGTTGCTGGGTAACAACTATTGTACTAATATTCATATGTCTGGCACCAAAACCAAGTTTTACCAACTCGCTGGTCCTGTTTTTAACACTCTGTCCAGAAGCACAGTCATCCAAAATAATCAAACTTGGGGTTCCTTTACAATAATCAACAACATATTTTAAAAAATCCTCAGACTCATCTTGGTCGCAAGGGATGACAAAGAATCTTGGATCATTAAGATGTTCCCATTCTAAATATGTTTTGTTCCATACAAAAGTTGGACATATTAAAACTATGTTTTCAAATTTTTTTTTGTAATTTTCTTCTAAATTTTTCAACAAATAATGAGTCTTTCCACAACTCGTCATTCCAACAATAATCATGTTAAATGGTTTTGGGTCTTCGTTTTCCATTTTATTTAGAAAAAATTCTAAGATTTCTTGGGATTTTCAAAATTTTTAGTAGTTTACACTTTGGAACGCTCCTCCTTGGACTTTTAATAAGCCATCTGAGAGAATGAAAACATGGCACCTAAGATCTGTTGCTGTTGCCTTTTTCTTAATTTCCAACATAATTCCAGATTGTGTGGTCAAAAGTTTGGTACCATCTCCATAGACAGCATTGTCATTAATTGACCGAAGATCCACAACAAGTGCAAACTGGTTTTCTGTAAAAAATTCATCAGCTTGGATTGTTGGATAATTGGTATGTCTGAAAAGTCGCTCAGCCTCTTCAAACAATCTCCGTTTTGGGATGCCTTGGGAGTAAATGCTATTCGGAACTCCTTCAATGGTAATTTTGACCCTTTCAATGTTTGGGTATACAAACTCTTCTGATCCTCCTCTTGTTGCTTTTGTAAACAACATTACAACCGCCTTCATGCTCTTTCTTGGCAGGTTAATGGTTTCGTTAATTAATGTTGTTGCTGCAGCCCATGGTGTGGTTTTCATTAAAGTTACATGTTCGAATGACAGTGCCCGACCTGCTTGGTATGAGGATTCGATCTCCTGAACCAAGGAAAAGTTGGTAATGGTTTCATACTCCAACTCAATATTTTCCAAAGAATAGCCAGCCACAGATTGACTACTTTGTGCCTTCATAATGGAAGTAGCTTTTGGTAGTGTAATAATGTACTGCAAATCATTCGCCATGCTGTGGGGCGCATATAATCCATGATCCTTTAAAATCTTGTCCAACTTGATCCTCTGTTTTGTCCCATATACAGCTGCATATGTGTCAGAAGAGGCATCGTCAGATTTTGAAATGAGTTTTCGCTGGTTTTCTGTTGCAATACCATCCTCAATCATGTTGGCTCTCTCATGTTTGTCCATCCACAAGTCTTTGTAAGTCCCCAAAAGACTCTCTCCTGTGTTGTCGTAAACCTTCTCTCCAGCAAATCTAACTTCCAAACGTTCTTGGAGTTGTTTCGCAAGGTTGTTGTTAAACCACGACTTTGTGTTTTTGTTCTTAAAGTCGAACAGGAGAAACATCTTGTCAGGAACTAATGTTGTCCCTGGTTTGAGTTTTGGGATGTGGATGTAAACTACTTCCCCCTCATTGGCAGAATTGGGATTGAAAGTAATTACATTCCTGGCCCGTTCCCCAGTTATTGAACTTCGGTGTAACCGGTTATAACCGGGTTCTAATTCAACTTCTCTCTCTGTATTCATTTATTAATATTAGGAAAAATTTAATAGTTATTAAAAAATTCATCTTCATCTTCAAAATCTTCATCAAAATCGTCTGGCATCAAAAGATCAAAATCTGCCCATAAATGATAACAATGGTTTTCATTATAATTTCTGGTATCGTATTTGCTGTATAGTAACCAAAGTTTGTAACCATCATAACTTCCTTTTGAAATTAAAAAAATTAGTTTTCCAATATTAAACCAGTTTTTACTTCCAAAGACACATTCTGTTGCATAACTGTTGACAATCATTTTATTGAATTTCTTTCCAATTGTGGAAAGAATTTCATTTTAAAAAATTTAAAGATCATATTTCGAAAGATCCTTGAAAACTGTTTTTGACTTTTGGGGTTTGTCTTTACTTTCTTCTGGCTCTTTCTTCCATTTGGAGTAAGTAATGTAGGTGGTAATTAGGGCTGCCACTGCTCCAATTATTGCACAAGATGTTGAAATGCTTACACCATTTTCTTCTTTTGGTTCTTCCTCTCTCTCCTTTTCCATCCTAGCTTTTTTTCTTAGTTTTGCCTCCTTACTTATTGCAGCAAGTTTTTTACCTTGTGCGACTCTTTTGGGATTTTTGACATGGACAGGTGGAGGAGTTTTTGTAATGGTTTGCTCCTGTTTGATCTCCTGTTTTTGTTCTGGTTCTGGTTTTTGTTCTGGTTCCATTTATTATGGTTTTGTTGGATTTGTTTGGTGGCTAGTTGTTAAGCTAGTTGAAAGTTGTTTGTTAAGCTAGTTGTTAAGTTGGTTTAAACAGCTCTCAAATATTTTTTCAAAGTTACTGTTTGCCTTTTCCTTTTTTCTTTGGAAATTAAACTCGCATAATGGATTAATGTTCCTATTGAAAAAGTTGTCTCAACAGGGTTTTCCCAAAATTTGTCGCACTCACTTTCGTCATATTTTTCTGGACATTTTTGGGAAAATAGGTGCCAAAGATCCTTGCCATAATCTTCTCCATGGGTTTCATTGTAAAGTGCAAACCCAACCGACCTCCAAGATGTGTAATCTTCAGAAACATAATCTGGAATCTGTTCAATATAGTTTTGTAATTCTTTTTCATCTTTTTGTTTGTGGTTATCAAAGTTAATAATGGTTGCATTTCTTACCTTTTGTTCAATCTCTGGTAAAAAAGATAGTTTGCTAACATGTGTGTACTCCTTTTTTCTAACGGATAGTAAAAATATTAGCTCATGGTCAGAATATTGACTTGCCACATGGTCCCTTTTTTCCTCAATAATGTAACTCAAAAGATATGGGTCTGACTCGGGACTCTTTTTGGAACCATACAGAAACCAGTTTCCAGCAATGACAGCATTGTCAAGTTGGATTGTTGTTTTTTCTTGTACAAGTTTATTTATGTACAGTCTTTCCCTTTGTGTTAACCAAACATGTGGGAAATGAAGGTGGAAACCATTTTTGTAAGTTTTTCCATCATCTTTAAAATATCCTGGCTTTTCCAGAACAAAACAGTCCAAGTTTGTTTGGTTTACAAGAAATTCTTTCAATATTTTTTGAAAAAGTTTTGCCAATTTTAAGACTTTCTTTTCAGAATATAATGGTTTGGGTTCCTTAAGTTTTTTGCTAAGATCAATGTCAACAATGACAGGCCCAATTTCTGTTGTTCTTTCCAAAAGGTATTTGTTGAAATTTCCAGATCTTGTCAAATATGTGTAGGACCTTGTGTATTTATTTAAAAAATCCTCCTCATCTTTAACAGAATATGATCGTTTGTTGAAAATATCCATATGTGTAATGTTTTCTTTGCTATAACTTTCATACAACAGAGATGATAATGTGTTTTGGTTTTTGAACATTCTTTATTTCTTTTTTAACTAATTCTAAGCAGGTTGATTTCAACATCCCAAACATTGAAAAACAGGAAGGTATAGTCATCACCAACAGAACCAGAATATGAGTGTAAAGACATTTGGGTCCCCTTTTTAATAGTGGCAATACCTTGACAGAAAATATGGTGAGGGTCCCTTTCATTGTATGTTTTTCCCATTGTTATGGTTTCCAAACCTGAAAGTTTGTTTGATCTGTTTGTAACATTTCCATGGTAAAGGTTTGTTTTTAGATCAAAATATGATCTATAGGAAGAAGCATACCAACCAGTTTGCTTAGATTGTTGATCAATTTTGAGACCATCAGGTTGTAGTGTAAACCAATATGAGACTAAATATTTTCCTGTATCATGGGTTGCTGTAAATGAAAGTAGGGTGCTAATGTTGTTTGTGTTGTCCCATGCTCCTCCCTTATGGTTTGTTTTTCCACTATCTTTTTTGTATTTTACCAACTGCGAAAAAGTTCCAGCAGGTCCTGTAACTCCTGTAACACCTCTCAAACCTCTTAGACCTCTTAAACCAGTTGATCCTTTTCCACCTGGCAGTCCTCGAACTCCTTGGTCGCCTTGGTCACCTTTGGGTCCTGGATCTCCTTTATCCCCTTTTGTTCCTTGGGGTCCTTGTGGCCCTTGCGATCCTGTGGATCCTGTGGTACCTTTGGGTCCTGTTGATCCTTGGCTCCCTTGTGGGCCTTGGGCACCCTGTGGGCCTTGGGGTCCTGTTGCCCCAGTGTTGCCCTTGTTTCCTTTCGCACCATCGTCACCAGGATCTCCTTTGTCTCCTTTTTGTGCAGCTGTTCCTGCCATCCCTTTGTCTCCCTTGTCACCTTTGTCACCTTTGGATCCTGTTGCACCTGTTGTTCCATGATCTCCTTTGTCACCTTTTTGACCTTGTGGACCTGTTGCACCTGCTGTTCCAAAAGTACCTCTGTCGCCTTTGTTTCCTTGTGGTCCTCTAATGCCGGCACCCCCTTTGTCACCTTTGGTTCCTTGCAAACCTCGATCGCCTTTGTCGCCTTTTGGTCCTGTGGGTCCTGTGTTACCTTGGTCCCCTTTTGGTCCTACTTTATGAGCATCTGTGCCTGCCATACCTGTCAAACCTCTGTCACCTTTTGGACCTTTTGGACCCTGGTCTCCCTTGGGTCCTGGGTCCCCTTTCTGTGCAGCTGTTCCTGTTGAACCTTTTGGACCTGTTGGTCCTTGTGCACCTCTATCCCCACTATTTCCTTTGTCACCTGTTAAACCTCTTTGCCCCTCCAAACCTTCATCACCTTTGTCACCTTTGGAACCAGTCAAACCTCTATCCCCTTTAGATCCTTGGGATCCTTGTGGCCCTGTGTTACCTGTTAAACCCTGGTTCCCTTTGTCACCCTTTGTTCCTTTTGATCCTTGGGGTCCTGTTGCTCCTGTTAGACCTCGATCTCCCTTGTCACCTTTTACACCTGTGTCACCTTGTGGTCCTGGTTCTCCGTCAGCACCACCACCCCCTCCATAAGAATAATCTGGGTCATCATATCCATAGTAATAACTCATTATTTATCTTAGACAAAAAAACAAAACCACAAACTCAAATGAAGTTTCCATATTCCTTCATCATATCCTTGTTAATTTTGACAATTTCGTCTGGAGTTAATGGTCCATGAACGATCTTAATCCCATAAATTTTTCCTTTTAGCTGGGTACTATCCGATGGGGATCCAGACAATCTTTTGTTTAAAAATACAGACCCAAATGGACTACCTATATCTGCTAAATCCGATTCAAAATCTGATCCTGTCTCCTTTTTTGCATTTACGTAAACACAGGATCCAGTCCCCAACCAATGACAGGAAACCAAGTGTTTGCTAAGAATGCTATGGGGTCCAACAATATCAAAAGTTTTTTTAGTGCCTTGTCTTATACCACCAATTATCATTTTGGAGTAAGAGTATGATTTGAAACTAACATATTTATCATAATTACCATTATCATTCCCAATAAGATAACACCATTCATCAGATACAGATGTGTCAACAACAGCGCAAACAACAAAAACAGAAACATCATTAAACTGCATTTCAGTGCTGCAAAACATCATATAGTTTCCTCCAGTGTTTTCAATGTAATCTATCCCTGGACCAACGGCATCTGAACCAAATGTTGGGGCAACGGTTTTGTCATCTTGCCATAAAACAGAGTTACCTTGTCGTGCTTGGGTTATTCTTTTTTCCCCAGCAACAGTTTCAAATGTTTTAACTGCTTTTGTTATGTTAAGATCAAAAACAGTTTTGTAGTTTTCTTCCACACCCAAATTTTTTATTTTCTTTTCAAGGTCTTTAATTTTCTTTTCCATGTCAGAACCATCTTCAAATGATCTTCTCTGTCTTCCATAACCATAGTAATAACTCATTATTTATTTAGGGTTTCGTATCCAAAATTTTTAACATTTTTGTTAAAGATTTTAAAAATTTTTATCATCTGTTTGTCTTTACTCTTTTTATATGGCTTTTGACATGGTCTTGTGCTTCTATTTTGGTATTAAATGTTTTGAGACAAGTTGTACACCTATTGAGCATATTGAAATTTTTTGTTATTTCATGAGAAAACTTTAGATGTAACCTCAATGCTGTTTTGCTGTGTGTTTCAAACTTACACCCAACACTCCTACACAAATAATGATGGCTTTCGGGACTGTGGTGGATAACACTTTTTCCCAATTTTGATTTTTTTACCATTTTTATTTAGGGTTTTTGTATCCAAAATTTTTAACATTTTTTGTTAAAGATTTTTATTTTTTTTTTATGTTTTGGGATGGTTTTTAAAAGGGGTGTCTCAGTATTTCCATGGTATTTTGTTGAAAAAAGGTTTCTTGTTGTATTTCTTTTTGGGTTTGGGTTTTGGTTTGTTTGTGGTCTCGCTCATAATTTTTGTCATTGCCTTATCTTTTTCATCATCTGTTAGACCATCAAACCCACCATAAAATATTTTTTTGTATATTTTTGCTATATTGTAAAACCTGTTAGCCATTTCAGTGTCATTCGTTTCTTCGTAATGTCTGGCTTCTGTGTAGGCACTTTCGACAATTTCTTCTTGGCATGTATTTGAATTGTTGGTTTTAATACTTTTGTTCATTCTTGTTCTTTTAATTTTTTTCGAAAAAAATAGTTCAATTTAAAAAACTGTGTCATAAACTCCTGTTCTAACCAACATTTGAACCTTTGTTTCGCCTGGATGGATATAGTTGCAAACTGTTTTTGGATGTGTACTTTTGTTAAAATATATAATATTTGGTGGTTTACCTGGATATGTTGTAAAACCAACCCACATACATTCTTCTCTGTCTGGACATAAGTTACTCCTTTTGCTATTCATTTATTTTGGTTTTAAAAAACTTGTCAAACCCCAAGTCCCAAAACCCCAAAACCCAAAAACTTGGCAACCATCTTTAAAACCCAATCCAAAAATTGTCCCAGGATCGGATGT
The DNA here is from genome assembly GCA_035771165.1 of Paragorgia papillata. Lineage (NCBI taxonomy): Eukaryota > Metazoa > Cnidaria > Anthozoa > Scleralcyonacea > Coralliidae > Paragorgia > Paragorgia papillata. The sequence goes on from JAWNZC010000338.1 coordinate 1,392,831, forward strand.
CAAATATCCCAGAATCCTTTGCAAACCCCAAGTCCCAAAAACTTGGCGGCCATTTTGAAAAAAATTCCAGGAGGGGGTTGCAAACCGGAAGTCAACCCAAATTAAAATATTTTTGGTTTTGTAGCCAGGATCGGATATCAAAAAAATTCCAGGAGGGGGTTGCAAACCGGAAGTCAACCCAAATTAAAATGGTTTTGGTTTTGTAGCCAGGATCGGATATCAAAAAAATTCCAGGAGGGGGTTGCAAACCGGAAGTCAACCCAAATTAAAATGGTTTTGGTTTTGTAGCCAGGATCGGCCTTTTGACACTACTATCCTTTACAACTTTTTCGTATCTTTCTTCGTTTTCAAGATATTCCAGTTTGTTTAAAATGTAAATGAGATGATCGCTGACATAAGGAGCAGGGTATACAGCCGATATTTTCACACGTAGCAAAATCAGTTATATCTCTAAATTTGTCCAACGAAATCACTTGAAACTGTGGACATAAAACCGCCTTGCATGTGCATGACACTGAACATTTCATAAGTGATTTTGCTTTGTGTAAAATACTGTACCCTACTCCTGACGCCAGAGCCCATCTCATTTACATATTAAACAAATTGAAATATCTTGCAAACGAAGAAAGACAGGAAAAAGTTGTAAAAGATCTTCTATTACAATTTCACGAGTTCTTTCAATTCAAATTAAACAAACTTAATTTTTATTGCCAATACCTCTAAATTACCTCTAATTTTATTTTAACCTCTAAATTTTTACTATAACAATTAGTCACCTCAGTGTCAGTGATTGTCCAGTCTCGGTGATTGCCGTTATATTTACCGATAATCACCTCACGACTTCGGTGACTAATTGTTAATGTCACGCTTATGTTAAAGGGCAAGAGCAACAACAATTACAAGTACACATTTTTAAATTTCTGATCAACAAACTGTCTTGCGATGGTAATCCAAGTAAACAAAACAACTCTTGTGCCTAACAACATCACAAATTTCGACAAAAGACAATCTTGGCATTGGCCATCTTGTTGTACCTTGCCTAATTAACTGACGTCACAAACTGGGTAAACGTGATGAAACTTATTCTTATTGCAGCTGAATTTCTATAGTATGTTTTTAAAGTGTTGTGGTTTAATCAAGAATGAAAATCATCTACAAAAAATGAGTTTCAGACGTATATATGTGAAGGTATGGCTAACAGAGGTACAGCTTGTGACGTCACATGCATATCAAAAATGTATCCAAGATGGCAGATGGTGATGCAGATTAGCAACTTTAAAAGTGCAATTAAGTTGTTTTATTGGAATACTTTGGGTCTTAATAATATACATGAAAAAATTTCTCAATTCTGATTGGCTGAGAGCAGTGCAGTTTTGAGGAAATACAGTGCAGAAAAAAGGAAATACAGTGAAAATTTAAAATTTTTTTAAATTTGTACAAAAAATCATTTTTGACTAGAAAAAAAGCTCTTCCTGTTAAATTTTTTCATGTATGCTATTTGCACAAAGCAGTTTGATTGGAAAGATTCTCTTCATGTTAAATTTTTTCATGTATATTATTAATAAGTAATAGCATGATTTGTTGTGCAATTTGAAAAAAACACGCACTCGTGAGTTTTTCAAAGACCTAAATAAATAGCACTCGTCCTCCGGACTCGTGCAATTTTGATAGTCTTTGAAAAACTCACTGGTGCATGTTTTTTCCAAATTGCCCTCGAAACCATGCTATTTTCAAGTCATTGGTTTGCTTTTGAAATTTTTTGTTTTTGTTGCCCATACTCTTTAACTGTTTTGAGCTGGAAACTTCAAAATTAAATCCGTGAATTATATCGTTTGTGAATTACAAGTCATCTAACATCTATGGAGGATTTCTGAGCCTTTAATAATGTATAACTATGTCATTGATACACACAATACATTTAATTGGATCTTGATCAGTAAATTTATAAGCTCTTTTCAAAAACGTTTACTGAGCCAGAGTAGCGTCAAAGTATATGAAAAAAACAAACCCTGCTTTGTCGAAGCACGCGTGCCGAACTAGCCATACATGAAATCGCGTGGAATAATTCAAAAATTATCACCGCCTATCCACGGTATCATCACGGTATCATATCTCGATCGCTCCCAATCGTCCCGATCGATCGCAACCTGAATTCATCCAATAAGATTGGGCGATTCGAGATATCTCTAGTCTGATTGGAGAGATTTGAGTGATTGGGGCAATCGTATGGAAACCAGGATTTAGTGGGTCTATACGCTAGGTTAATTAACCACGATGGTGGTGGTGTGTTACCAAAAGCCTATTTGCATCTTGTTGATAGTTTAACGTTATCATCGGTTCTATTTGAGAGCTAGTATAAATAAATGGAAGTGCCGAAACGTTGGGTCATGAACAGCACCTTTTTAAGTTGCGTTCAAAAACGTCCAAGCCAGAGTAGCGTTATATTCTGCCGGATTCTTCACCTGGCTGCGTTGGCAATTCATTTGTTCTATATGATAAACTTATAATTCCTTACCTGGTTGCGTTGCATATTAAATTTTGCCCCAGGAATATCCAGAGCTTTGTAAAATGTCCATTCTTGAGCATCGTTTGTTTTGTACTCATGTTCTTCAAAGGCTTTAGTGGTGTTTGAAAGTTGACAATTTTGTTCATCTTTCTTGTTTGCTGTTCTGTAATTAATACCAACGCATGTTTTACTACCAACACAATGCTGACCACAGTCCATCATGGATGCCACGTTTTGGCTTGATATAATGACTTTGCGTGCCAAACGACTTCCTATGCCGAAGAGACAATGTCAAATTTTAGAACTGATTTTATTTAATAAATCAAGATTGACTGCTTTGTCAAAAACAAAACAGAGTAAACTACAAAAGTCAGTCTATCATCGACGACTGCATGATTTTTTCATTGTCATGAAGGAACTCGTGATATATCTAAACAAACTACAGAGTCAATATGGATTCAGAAAAAATAGATCAACAGAATTGGCAACTATTCAACTTATTGATAAATCACAAAGGCATTTGACCAGGGAGAATATGCAATTGGTATTTTCCTTGACTTGCCAAGGGCATTTGATACCATTAATCACAAGATTCTGATTAAAAAGCTGGAGTATTATGGCATAAGAGGGGTGGCTAAAAAGTGGTTTGAAAATTATTTACACAACAGAAGGCAAATTATAAAATATAACCAAATAAAACCAAACGAAATGACAATCACAAGTGGTGTTCCACAGGGATCAATAGTAGGAACACTTCTATTTCTTTTATACATAAATGATATTCAGAATTGCAGTCAAATAGTTTCAGTTATATTATTTGCAGAAGACACAAATATATTTCACAGTCACTCTTGCCTTAAAATACTAACCACTGTTCTCCAAACTGAAACCAATAAAATAGCTGAGTGGTTAAATACCAATAAATTATCCATAAATTCTACAAAAACAAAGTTTGTATTATTTAGATCTTCTAACAAAAAACAAAAACAGAACATAACACTGTCATTCAAAAATAAATTAATTAAACAAGTTAAGAATAAAACATTTCTTGGTATTGTTATTGATGAATGCTTGACTTGGAATTATCACATGGATTTGATATCAAAAAAAGTTATTAAATCTACAGGAGTGATAGCCAAAATAAGACATTTCACATGCAGTTTAGGTGCATATCTTGTGTTGTGGTAATGAATTTGGTTGTTTGCAACAAAATAATTTGTAAATACTTCAGGTATCTAATTTATGCAAATCTAGTATGGGGAAATACTTACAAAAAACGAATTCAAAGATTAATGAATATCCAAAAAAAGGTTGTACGCTTAATGACTTTGAACACACTGACCCAATTTTTAAGGACTTGGGAATATTGAATATTTACAAAATTAATGATTATCTAACAAGCTTATTCATGTTTCGATACCATTACTTAAAGAGTTTACCTGAAGTATTTACAAATTATTTTGTTGCAAACAACCAAATTCATTACCACAATACAAGAAATGCATCTAAACTGCATAAGTCTTACAAAAGAACAAATTATGTAAAACAATTCTCTCTAACAAAGGAGTTGATATTTGGAATGACCTAGTTCCTGAACTAAAAACTATTAAGTCAACACTTCCTGCAAATTTAACAATGTTAAATTTAGTGTTATATTACGTTATAAATAAGTATTATACGGTTACAAAAGCTTCCTTTTGTATCATCAATATTAATATAGTTTTCTCTTGTACAGAAATAAGTTCTGATTGTAATTTGTTAGTGCATTTCATTGCAGTAACAAACTCTAGTCAAACATGTGTAATATTTTTCATATCAAATTATGTTAAATTTTCTTATAACCTTTTTCTGTACCGACTTTTAATAATTAAATTAAATGTAACATCATTTAGGGGTCTTAAAAAAAAGCCTGTATAGGTTTCTAGTACACCCCTAGCCATACAATAATTATTTAAATATTTTAATAATTTTATATATATATATATATATATATATATATATATATATATATATATATATATATATATATACTGTATATTTTATGGGCAAAATAATAATAATAAAAAGGGGGGGAGGGGAAGAGTCAGAGTCTATACACCGTACACGTATAAATTATTTTCCTATAGCAACGGGAGTTGTTTTCAACGAATTTTTTACTGATGCTTTTTATTGTTGCTTAAATCTATTGTTTTCAAACCTAAAATAAACTTATCCAAGTGTTACAAAGGAGAATATATCTTCAGAAAAAGACTTTTTATAATGCATTAAGCCTTCGATCTGACATTGATCAAGAGTGGATCACGACATCCTGATCGCAAAGCTATTCAGCTGTGGGACTAGTCAACATTTGTCAGCAGGATAGCTGATTTGTTACGTGATTGGTTCCACAGAGTTAAAATAATTGCTCCGATTGTTACGAAGGACGGGTAGGTGGGGGAAGGAGGGGGCGGCAAGACCGTACTCGTGAAAATTTGAAATCTGGATAGAAACTTGTTGGGGGGGGGGGGTAATAGTTGTTCCATGGTCAAGTGAGTTGCCCAATAACAACTAAATTATACAACTTATTGATTTGAGATCACTCGCTTTAAAACCCATCTCAAAATGCAGGAAATGCTGTTTCAGAGATCGTATAAATCCAAAATTTTCCAGAGAAAATATAAAGAGATCTCGCGCCTTCGATCGGCGCGCGTTTTCGCCCCACCATTGCATCAGCCAGCACTCTGGCTACGTTACTGGAAAAATTATGTAAAATAAACAGAAAAACTCCAATTGACATTCCGGAATACGCCGTTTTTAGCAGTTTGTACTTCGTTGCTGTATAAACCGTTGCTATAGAAACGTAGTTTCGAAGCTTATAGAAGCAAGGTGAAAATGTTGGTTTACATGCATGATATTTTATTGATTCGATCAGAAAAGGTTATTTTATCTTGTTTACTCGAAATGGTGAAATGAAAAGCTGATAAAGTATAAATGTTAAAGACAACAAACATCGATCTTTTGAAGTAGAACAAAAAAATGCTGACCGCGCCATCCTTGCTTTCACTATAAGTTAACTGTTTTTCAGCCTAATATATACTATGTGTGTGCTAAAACCAGGACAAATTAACAGTACATTGAGTACTATATGTCAAAGGTACTCAACCTCGTACCCAGGACATTTTGCCTCCACGTTGGGAGGTCGGCGAAAATGGCCCAGGCATCGGCTGGTCACGTGACACCCAGAATTTTGGGGTGTTATGGCAAGAAAATTTATGCGGCCTTTGTGTTTTGTTTTTGCCGGTGTAATATGTAAACATGAATAATAAATGAGAAGTTTTAACACTCTGCCGACTCACTCATGTGAACCCTTTATCATAAAAGCAACTGGCTAGCATTAAGTACTCCCACGATTTTCCAATCCAGGATACATGTAAATGTCATGAACAAACATATATCTAATGTTGTTCTTGACTTTAACCAAAGCTATCGCTTTCCATTCTTTGGGTAAACTTTGCAAAGTGGCTCTATTGCAATTCAAATTTTCATAAATAAATTATACCCTATCTGAGTTAATCGAGTTTTCTTAAACCGGCCAATCAGATTACAGAACCGACCAGCCGATGCCAGGGCCATTTTCGCCGACCTCCCAACGTGGAGGCAAAATGCCCTGGGTACGAGGTTGAAAGGTACTACCTACCATTGTAAAATAAAATTTCGAGTAATTTGCCTTACCGCCATTTTTTACACGTAGAAACACCTCCTTTCTAAAAACGTGATCCGCCGTCGTACAGGACGAAAAATCTATGCAGAACAGAATCTTGCAGATCACAAACGACACAAAACAGCAAACACGCAACATCCTTGACCTTCTTTCAAAAACTATATGACAACACTTACTTCCGTGCATAAAAATATATTCGGCATGTATATTTAAAATTAATTGTATATACTATTTGATGTTTGTTTGAATTTTTAATCATTATACTACGTTATACAAATGCAAATGTTTCCCCGTTATAGATTTTATTAAAAAAATAATATAGAATATTTTTGGCAAATTACTTTAACTGATAAAGTGTATTTCACATTAAATGTCAATCATTACGCGATCTTGTCTTTTAGGGTTGCATTTACGCGTCATGCAACCTGTATATAAGTAGAGTGCAAAGCTAAATTAATCAGCTCTCAAATTTATTATACGACCATACTAACTTCATATAATTCTTCACAGATCGCGGCACAAATGCCGGTCTATCGCAATTTGTTAAGCACTGCATCTATATAATTATGTTGATATATACAAACTCCAACATGCAGATTCAGTTTAATTCTCAATAAACGGCCGCCGCCGTCTAAAATTCCTATAAGATTTTAAGATAAAGAACAGCTTTATCTTGTGCGACTAGATTGTCGAATTTCTGCGGCGGCGTAACATGCGTTTAGAAACTGGTAGCTTTTTCTTGTACTTCCTGAAATGTGGAAACTAAGCTTTTAAAATTAGGCAGATATTTATTTGTCTATTTTTTTATTTATAACGCCATGAGTACTGACCGCATACCGCCGACAATAGAAGCAGGTGGTGCTCTGTATTACACCCGCGTTAGTATACGCTAGCCGTAGTGTAACATAAGACGCATAAGACAACAGCATATCAAATTAAAATAGTCAAAACCAAGTTATATATTACAAAGTGACTACGACATCAATTACAGAATGTGTGAAATTCTAACACTTTGGCTCCTATATTACAAACTTATTGCAAGAATTGCATATCACGGAATTTATTATTATATACGCTGGATTATGACTGATATCGATTGCTATGAACGCCTAACGGATATTGCTTTTCAAAGTCTCTTTAATAATAGTCTTTGCGAATGAAAAAAATATTGCGGATATACACATCAAATTAAAGGGGACTACAATTATAAAAGCAAGGCGATTATTAACTCCAGATTGTCGCTTTACTGTTTCCAATATTAATTTCATAATTTAAAGCAGATAGCGTATAGTGGTTACATTTTACTGAGTGGACTATAAAGCAAAAGTATAAAAAACGTAAGAAAACAACGTTACCCTAAAAAATTTAGAAAAATAAACAATCTTGTAAAAAGCGGTGGATCACGACTCAATATTTAGGAAAGGTTAAAAGTAGATGAGAGCCACATACCCCTTCCCCAGCAGCAGGTAATGTCTACAGATGTATATATACATAGTAGTATGGAAAGAGCAAATACAAACACGACACCGAACCTCCATGCACTGCTCGCACCCGACCATCCTTTCCGGGAAACGTCTTGAGGACTCTTGCAAGAGGCCAATGCGAGCGAGGTGCATCGTCGCTCTTCAAAATAACCAGATCATTCACTTGCAGATTTCTTTCCTCTTTGTTCCATTTCGCGCGGATCGTTAGACCACTTACGGCATCGTCGTCATAACATGTTGGCGAGTGCTTGCGCCCTTTTCCATCTTTTGCAACTATTAACGTCACGTTCTTCAATAGCACTAGGTGGGCTGTTGGGCGATGCTCTTCCGATTAGGAAGTGGTCGTTTGGGGTGAGAGCTTCATAATCGTTCGGCTCGTCACTGACTGCCATGAGCGGCTTGCTATGCTGTTCAGCACAGCTTCGGTTTCAACCAATACTGTATACAGCGTCTCCTCGTGCAAGACGTGGTTGTTGATGACTGTTTGCATAGCTCGTTTTACTTCTTTTACCATTAACTCGAAGATTCCGCCCATATATGGTGCTGACGGTGGATTGAAGTACCAGGTGATACCTTCAGGAATTAGCTCGCTCGTGATTCTTCTTGTTTCAACGATTGATCGAGTGCTTCCCATAACTCTTCTCTTGCTCCAACGAAGTTGGTTCCGTTGTCTGAACATATCGTTTTTGGATTTCCTCTTCTTCCTCGAGATCGTCTCGAGGCCATGATGAAAGAACCGGTGCCCAGATCGCCGGCTAGTTCCAAGTGGACGGCGCGAGTTGTTAGACATGTGAAAAGGCACCTCCATGCATTTTTTTCTCGACAACTCTTCCTCGCTTGACCTTCGTAGGGCCGAAGTAGTCCACGCCAGTGAACGGAGGTTCAGTGGCTGCTAATCGCTCCTTCGGTAACGAAGCCATTACTGGCACGCATGGGGTAGCTCGTTTTCTCTTGCAGTATAGACAGTCCTTTATGAAGGCCATTTTGGTGAGTGATTTTCCTCGTGGAATCCAAAACTGCTGACGCACAAGGGCTAGTATATGTTCCTTTCCAACATGTTGGTGTCTCTAATGAACGTCTTGGATCAGGAGCTTTGATATGGGATTAACGGGCGGAAGAATTACTTGATGCTTCGCTTCGAACGGTATCGGAGCCTTATTGAGCCGACCACCTACTCGGATGATCCCGTCCACATAAACCGGTTGCAGCCGAAGAAATGAACTGTTCCTGGGTAGAACTTTGTTGGATTGAAGCGCTATATAGTCTTCCTCGAATGACTCATCTGGGCTTGTCTGCACAAGGCAGAAGACGCCTCTGCTACGTCGTCGGCACTCAAAATCTTGGTCAGGCGAACTGGAGGTGGATTTCGTTTCGGCACCTTACACTTCAATTTAAATATGAACATCATCCACCACGAGTATTTCTTCCAATTGACCAGGCTCTTTCTTGAGGTCGTAGATGTAGCAAGGACTGGCACTCTTGTTTCCAGTTCACCCTCGTCGATTTCAGAAAGCGCTCCAAGCGGCCAACTCCATCTTCGGGTTGCATCAGGAATTTCGGTCCATTGATCCATCGACACCCTGACGCCAGCTCAGCAATTTCGGTTCCCCTTGTACAATCATCCGCTACGTTTAGCTCTCCCGGGATATGATGCCATTCTTCAATTTTGGATGTAGTTGTGATCTCCGCAACTCTATGGGAAACATACATACTAAACCTTCTTTGGGAGTTATTGATGTACTGCAGCGTAATCTTCGAATCACTCCAAAGGTGGGATTGATCAACTTCAAAATCGATCTCTTCGATAATCTTTGCTTTCAGTCGTACAGCTACGACGGCGGATTGTAACTCCAAACGTGGTATCGTCAAGGTCTTGATGGGTGCTAACCTTGTTTTGCTAATGATATAACTCACATGCACTGACACGGTCATAGGTAACTGGAGGCTCTTCCTTGAGACGACGGGATGGCAGTCAGGACTTCTCGACTGTTTGACATCCATTTGGTCAGACGAAACCCACCAGTTGCAAGAATATCCATCAATTGCCTCGCCAACCTTATATCTTCCGCATCATTTGATTTCGATGCTAGCAGGTCGGTTGTTTGGCAGGTTTGGATCATCCTCTTTCTATAGTAGACCTGTCTGGTAATGACCGTCCTCTAATACCGTGGTGTTTTGCAATGTCATTAGTGCCCTTTTGTCTTCGATTGACATTGAAGATTTAGGTTGGGTTGGCTCGGTCGCATAAGAATCCATTCCCTAGAATCTTTCAACTTGGTTGTATAGCGAGGTGTCTCCCACTGTAGTCAGGTAGTTTGCGTTGATTCCACCACGATCACGATAGCGATCGGCTCGCCCGGTTGGCCTTGGCGAACATCAAGATGGACTAATAAATGCGCCATGTCGGACCCAATCAGAATCGTGACATCGCTACCGTCTAATTCAGGGAGGTCTACACCGGACAAATGGCTCCAACGTTCGGCTGCACCTTTCTTTGACACTTTGGCAGAAGGGATGTTGAGCTTGTCAATGACCCAAGCTCCTCGTACCAACACTTGTTCTGGATGATCTTTAGATGACATGTTGAAACTCGCTCTATTAAGGTAGTGTATCTTCGCATCTGACCCAACTGTGTTAAGACTGAACTGATGTGCTTCACCAGTGAGTTATAAGCGGTTTTCCAAGTCTTTTTTGATCAGGGTTGAGTCACTTCCCGCATCAAGAACAGCATAGGTATCAATAGTCCTCTTTTGATCTTGAATTTGAACTGGAAGGACTTGAAGGAGGACTCTTCTTCGCGGCTGAATGGAAACTTGATTAGCTAATGACTCTTTGGCGATGTTTCTCTGCAGGTCGGAATGGGCTGTTAGGGCCTACTTGAGATTCAAGACTGCTCTCCTTGTCCTCGTGTAGAAGAGTATGGTGTGACTGACCACAGACACGTTTTAGACAACGTTTGGTACTCGTGCAGTTCCGAGCTTGGTGGTTTGCCTTCAGACAGTTGAAACAAAGCTTCTGATCCCATACAACCATTCTTCTTTCCTTTAAAGGTTTTGATTTGACGATTGAGCAGAAAGCAACCCGATGTTTGCCAGGACAAACCACACACTTGTCGTTGCTTGGCTGATCCTTGCCTCCACCATATCCTCGGAATCTTTATTGACATATTAGCTGTCACCAGTCGGTAGACCGATCATCGTGTTAAGCAGGTTTATCTGTTCATTGCCTCTAGGTTTCATAGACTTGATTTCTTGTTCTCGAGCTCTTCATGTATGTAATCTTCGTAGGGATTGAATAGCGTGTCTACTCGTCTGCATATAACCATCTTTCAAATTAAAGGAGAGTTGCTTCGTCTCGTTGACGTTCCATGTGCTCATACCACTTTACTCTAAGGCTCATGGGTAATCGCATGACCCCTTTACTGAGATATTCTGGAGTTTCAAGTGTTGCAAACTGTCCCATCTTAACATATCATGCTGTACAGGCTTTCACTTGATAGTAATAGTCGCGCAACGTTTGTCTGTCATTCGGAGCCACATAAGGACCATCGAGCATGCTCTTTAGGTGAGCTGATGCTACACGATAAGGATTTCCAAACAAACGTTTTAAGATCTTCAGTGCTGCTGCGTATGTAACCTGAATGTCAGGCCTTTATTTGTTCCCGCCTTCCGCTAAACCCGGTAGCGCGGGCAGAGGTGCGGGCGAGCGAGAAGGCGAGAAAAACAAAGGCCTGAGGAAACTCTTAACAAAACTGTCTTCCGCCCACTTTGCTATTTTTAAACATGAACGAGATGTGATTGATATGAGTTGTCAAAAGAACAAAGCGTATGTTTTGATTTCATCCCACAGAAATATATAGTCTTTCTCCGCGTCTGGTTTTAGTCCAGACTAGTCTAGGTATAGACTTGCAATAAATACACGAGCTCGAATTGAAGGAGTTTGTCCATGTTATCTAGACCCGATCTAGAGAAGAAGTCGAAGAATTGGAAAATACGATAAGAAACCGAGAAATTTGACAATTTGAGAGTATACATATATATTGATTCAAAATTGCACCATAATAAAAGATAAACACGATTTGATAGCCGCCTTGATATAGTTTCGACTAAATTAATAAAATATATAATTTTGTAGCACAGGCTAGAGCGTTGGAGAAAAGGATCGACTGGATATTGATCGGTTTTATATTAAAAACAAACGCAATAGTTTGGGAATTATTTTATACAGTTTTAGAATTTAAATTTTAGAATGCAGGTATAGGCCATTTAATATATTGATACATAATCATAAACACGTCTCAACCGTATAAACTCAGTCATCCACATAGTGACTAACTGTTCCGAGATTCCCGTTCTGTAACTTACGGGTCCACTTTAATTTCTGACAACCATTGTTCAGCACTGCCATAAACAACTTGGACTTTCGCATCGGCTTCGCCTTCAGTAGCCATCGTCCCTGATCATCGAACGAAGGACCCAAGTAGACTGCTTTTCTCAAGGTCTCCACCTGCTACAACGAAATTCCTCACCGTGCCATGTTGAAGTCGATGAAGTTCAGAGAACACAAATGACAATATCTGATATATCAGACTTTTACCAAAACCAGTGGGCAAAACAGCAAAGACATCTTGGCTCGTCAACAGCGAGCTTTCGAATGCACGTCGTTTGTTCTGGTTTCAAAGACTCAAAGCCGAAATGTGTCAATGAATTTAACAAAGCGGTTTCGAAAAATCCTCCTATGGTTTGATTTTCCGACATAATAAATGATTAAATGAATGAATTGGTCACAGAAACGTACACAATAAACACATTCGAGAAATGGCGATGACCTTGTCACGGTGTGCACCTTGACGGTGCACCTTCGGGCAGTTGTTTATCTGAATGAACCAATCAAAATCCTTACTTCAATTAGTCAGCCAATCAGAGCTCCCGTCCATGAGATGGACGGATTCCCCACAGTTTTGTTAAGAGTTTCCTCAGGCCTTTGTTTTTCTCGCCTTCTCGCTCGACCGCACCTCTGCCCGCGCTACCGGGTTTAGCGGAAGGCGGGAACAAATAAAGGCCTGACATTCAGGTTACTGCGTATGTATGACCAGTTACCCCTAAGCTTTCTACTGCCTTCTTTGCCTCCCCCTCGAGGTGTTGAAAGAGGTTAGCTATTCGTCTGAATCCCCAAGTGTCACCTTGTGTTGGACCTGGTCACGAAATATTTCAATAAATTTAGGCCAATTGATAGGTTTTCCTGAAAACTTGAACAACTCCAGTGGTGGTAAGCGCTGTTTCTCCTTGGCTCATAGTATGGCTACACTCGCATCGACTTGCAAATTAGTTAAACTTTCTTGAAGAAAGGTTTCCTGTCCCTCTACCAATCTGTCAATAAATGCATCTATCGGCTCTCTGCTGGAAGGTCATGTGCCGAGTAATGCCGCCTGTTAAGGTTCACCTCATTGTAGTATGGAGTGGATGTGGTCTGGCTGCTAAGAACCCAATATGACATGATATATGGGGAAGAGGGATTCGGTGGAGGTGCAAATTTCCACTGATGGAGAGGAGGGGTCTTGTTATTTCTTTGATTGTAAGCAGCTGTCATGGGTGTTGAGCCAATACTTGGAATAAACAGTGGTCATGAGGACATGGTTTGTTGTACTGAATCACCAGGTCGAACAGGTGTTGACCAGGTGACTTTTGTGGGTATAGGGACAAAGGCATTAATGATTTGAGAACCAATGTTCATGGTCCGTGGTTGATTTGACAGGGCAGTGGAATAAGTAGGCAAAGGCACACTGTGACAGGCTTGAGGTTTTTTAATCAAACTGAGTACGTATTTTCTTGGTTGAACATGTTAACATGCTGAGATTCCCCAAAGGTAGTACCTTGGACAGAGACAGTGATTGTTATGGGTTTTGTTACAGGTACTTGGAGTGAGTTTGAAAATGGCTGGTTATTATCAATGTTATGGTAAGTCTCTAGATCTTTTGTTGATGAGACCTTTGCAGTATTTGTAAGTAAAACATTTTCACACAATGTACTTGATTTCTAGATTTGTAGACACTGCTGTCTTAGACCCTTGGAAAACATATCCCAAAGTTTCGTTAATGTTCAATTTACTAGGACATATAGGAGTTTTAATTCCAACAACAGCCTGGGAACTGGGAACTAAACAAGGCTCCAAAGATGGTGACGATATTTCACTGACCTTTGTAAATTGTTTGTTGTCATCTTTTCCATCGGGATATTCGTCCTTCAATATTAAGTTCTCTAGCTGACTTCGGCTTGATTTCTGGCAGCAATGACGGCCAATTCATTTTCTCTTTTCTTACGAAGTAGGACAAGTTCCCGTTTTTGAAATTCCAATTTAACTTCTAACTCCCTTTGAGCTATCTCCTGTCGGAATTCTTCTTCGAACGCTTCATTATCTATTTTGACACGTTCGGCCAGCTGTTTCGCTTGGAGATTTGCGACGGCGGCTTTCAGTCGTGCTTCCCGTCACGTCTTCTCGTTGATGAGCTTGAACTGCTTGTCGCCCTTGTCGAGTTCGATTTGATCGAACCCGAATCACTTCGGTTACCCTTATAGAGTCCTCAGGACTTACTTCAAGTTCAGGACTGAAGAGAAGCGGCGATATAACTCCTCTGAGTTCCTCACAATCCACGTCTTCGGAAAGGTTCATCCATCCGTCTCGAAGGACCATTTTTGGATAGACCAAATACAAACACGACACAGGTTTTGTTATCTTTCTTTCTTCCTTCTTACATGTGTTTTTCCTTTCCCTCATCGTTCTCGTATATCCCTCTATGTCTCTAGTTCCCCCTGTTCCGGTACTGGGCTAGTACAAACAAAACGCAACAAAGCTGGATGGACTATCCAAGTATATCAAACATTTATACTTGTAGTATCAATCTCGCATGTACCACATAATTATTCTTGAGTGGTTATGAATAGCGACAAAAAGAAGTCAAAAACTAGTTTGTACTGATTGCCTTCACTCGAAGAGGAACATCTAGAATTGATTGGAACATTTATGACGAGTTGGAAATGAGAAAATTGAATAGCGACTGAAAGAGACCAAAAGCAATTTTGCCCTTCTATATTTTCGGTTTGGTATTAATGGTCATGGCCTTTGTTTTGTTTAAATTATTATTATTATTATTATTGTTGTTGTTGTTTCACGGTAAAGATGTAGATATCGGTGTTTAATCCTCACTGACAGGTTTATTCAACTTAAGCCAGTGAGTACTTCTGACGTTTCTCAATTCATCGACAGTACCTTTCGGAGAATGTTGGCGGTGCCTAGTAGCACCGAATGTTGTAGGATGTTTAAATCATGTGTAATATCTTGACGCTTGAGATAGGACTGTAGATCCTTTGGTACTGAGCCTAATGCACCTATTATAATTGTTGCCACTACCGTCTTTTTATTCCACATTCTAGTTACTTCCAGTCTCAGTTCAGAGTAATTATTTAATTTCTCAAATTTCTTCTGATCCAGATTGTGATCGCCGGGGTTTGCCACATCTATGATCATACACTCGTTTTTCTCCTTGTTCACTACGACAATGTCTGGTCTTCTGTGCTGGATCTCTCGATCCGTTTGGATGTTGAAGTCCCATAGGATTTTGACCCTCTCGTTCTCTACCATATTATTATTATTATTATTATTATTATACATAATACGTTTAATACGACATACTACGTTTTCTGTTCTAGAAACAAGGATTGGACGAATCCAGATTTAATGAACTTCTAATATCTTACTTTTTATATCATATATTTATGTAATTGTGTAGTGTAATATATAACCATTATAGTATATCAAGTAGCCAATTGTAAATTACCTTTAACAGTGAGATTTGCAGTTGTAAGTATATAAAAAAAAAATTCAATAAAGTTTTCATTATTATTATTATTATTATTATTATTATTATTATTATTATTATTATTTAACATATTTATACAGGTTAACTTCTTCAGGCAATAAAGAAGCCTGCTATCAACGAAGGACCTGTATCTACATTATAAAATCAAAACAATATATAAATATTAATTAGATAGTATAAGTTAATATAATAAATAATTGAAAACTAAAACGTATATGATTTGACTTTCCTTTCAAGGGCCTGTTTATATGGAGCCGAGTTACTCGGCTAGCCGAGATCCCGACAAAACAGCCGACATCTCGGCATGCCGGGATGAAAATATTCCCATATAAACACTCTCTTGCCGGGTAACTGGGCTAGCCAAGTTGAATTCGTCACAACAGCGCACGCGCCACTTATGACGACAATCTGAAACTACTCATGGAATGTGACACCATTATAATGCATGGGGGGCTTTGCCGAGTAACTCGTCTCCGTATAAACACCGCTCATCTTTTTTTCAACTCGGCTTGCCGGGTAACTCGGCTCCTTATAAACAGGCCCTAAATGTAATATACGATCGCAATTTCTCATTTCGTATTTCTTCACCAAGAGAGTTAAACAGCAGTACTAGTACTCCTTGGTGCAAGAAAGACTTTCTTCCAGATTCAGTCCTAGATCTCGGAACAATTAATCTAGAATTGTTACTCCTAGTGCCTTTATAGTGTGGCTGAAACGTTCAAATATTACATGAGATAAGTGCGGACCAAGCGAGTGCATCATCCTGAAAACACCAACAACAATTCGTCTATTACGTGCAGTTTTTACATCATCATGAATACTATTATGAGGACCAATAATTCTGATGGCGCGATCCTGAAGTCTCTGTAATTTGAGGTTTGCGGAGTTACTGAGACCCATGTAAATACGATAACAGTAGAACATAATAGGATTGATCATAGTTTGGTAAATGCTTTCAGCAACATAAGGGCTTACATTTGGACGAATTCGTGATAGTTGACTAAATTCGAGACGACATTCGTTTGTCACTAATTTGTTGACTTGATCAGACAGAGTAAGATGACTATCCAGAATAACTCCCAGATATTCATACTTCGAATCTTGGTTGATGGTTGTTCCATTCATCGTAATATTGCATGGAGGTTGACGAGCTAATTTCTGTGGAGTACCATATCGTACAAACTCTGTTTTCCCTTTTTTCAAGTTAGCTATTAAGTTGTTGGGTGTTAGCCATTGAGAGATTATATCCACTTCTCCATTGAGAGCTTCTTCTATAATTCTGTTGCTGCTATCCGAATAAAAAAGAACAGTATCGTCCGCATAGATCAGTATATCGCATTTCGTTAATATCAGATGAATATCATTAATCATTATTACAAATAGATGTTATTAGATAATAGAAGTTATTAACTATGCGAGTCGGTTAGTATCGTAATCCATGCAGGCTGTAGACAGATCAAAATTTTCACTCTCTACTATACCGGGTGGCGCAAAAAAATGTTCCCCCTCTTTGACACATTGTAATTAAAAAGCTGAAAAAGCTATCTTATACAAATAAAATTTATTGAACGTAGTTATGTCTAACTTAAATTTTGATGTATGCCTTGCACATTTCTATAAAATATTAGCCGAGATATAGGCGTTTACACTCAATGTAGCGTTTTTGGAAGAAGCGACAAATGGCAAAAATGGCGACTCAACGAGGTTGTTTGCAAATTGCACGATAGGTGTTGACAAACAATCTAAAGTAAAGTGGGTTTTTTCAGATATGCGGTGTTTACATGTTTAAAGATTAGAAGAATAATGCATTAGAAGTATCTTTTAAAGATACCAATAATACTGCTCATCGTTCGAATAAATTGGGTCCCTATGGGAATTACGGTACAATGCATTACGAAAGCAAATGAACTCACCAGTTCGACTGCATGCTTTCCCGCGCAAGACGTTGTATTGAGGTTGATGGGCATGCATTTCCTAATGAATGAGAATTTATCGGAGGACGCTGACAAATATTTGTTCTTACTTTTGCGTGTTTCTACCATTTTATTACCATAATGCAAATTAATAGACCATTTTTGCCATTTGTCGCTTCTTCCAAAAACGCTACATTGAGTGTCAACGCCTATATCTCGGCTAATATTTTATAGAAATGTGCAAGGCATACATCAAAATTTAAGTTAGACATAACTACGTTCAATAAATTTTATTTGTATAAGATCGCTTTTTCAGTTTTTTAATTACAATGTGTCAAAGAGGGGGAACATTTTTTTGCGCCACCCGGTATACTCATGCAGTGAGGCCATTTTTCTTTCTTGCTTTTGTGGCAATCGGGTCATATTTTAGAGGGCAAATAATGCGACTGACAACGGTTGTGACTTTGCTCTCTCCGGTCCTAAGACACAGAACAATGAACCTACCACGCAGATGGCAATGACGTTTCCCTTTTTTACAAGGGCCGCATTGCGTAAATATACGCTTTTACTGATAACGTGGATTAAGAACGAGGTTTCTACGGGAAATTATCAGACCACTGTTTTAATAGGTCTTAACGGTAGGGTTTACGTCGCAGGCGAGGTTAATTCGTACAACAAAGGCCGAGCTGGTTCATTGATATTTTTCCGTGTACAGACAGAGTAAACGAGGTCAATAAATCGTTTATTACATGACTACTACAGTTTTTCAATATACTTATGTATAAAAATTAGTGTGAAAACTTTAGAAATTCACGCCGGCAAAATCAACATCTTGGACTGCGGTACAGATACGATAAAAGACGGACTATGTTCTGGAAACGTATTTTTAATTACCAACCGTATTATAAACTGACCAATCAGAGTTCAGAATATTACAAAGCCATGCATATAATACCGTAGACTAGTTCCCAAAGTAGCGACGGCCCTCCTAAAGTAAATGCTACCCGAAAGTAACTGCAAATTTTCTATGCCTCTAATAATTTAATTTCCGAATATATATAGCGGTCTCTCCGGTATAACGACTATTCGAAAGTAACGCGTTACATTTAACAGATATAACGTTTTATCTGAGAAAGATGTTCGCAAACGGTACTGGACTGACAAAATTAATCTTGCTACAAATTACCCTGAGAGCTTCTGGAATCACGGTCTATCATGTTTTATTATATAGCATGCTATCGGATATGAGCTTTTGCGTAATCTGATTGGTTCCCTACTACCAGGCTATCAGCTCATATCCTGCTAGTAGAGGAAAAACAAGATGGCGGCATGTTTTTTTAAACTGCCGAAAAGAGTTGAAATTGACGGATTTTTAAACAGAAAAACATCAACACCCTCAAACCAATGTATAAAAAAACAACATTGTGTACAAATACATTAACAAATACACAATTTAGCATGTTAAATGATAAAATTCACCTAAAAATTACGTCTTTTTACTCAAAAACCCGACAAAATTAACGGGTTGATATTAATTTGTTGCCAAACGAAGCAACTCACGGTTAAAATCAAGCTTACAACACACATTTCGTAGGAGATCACCAGTAAAGAGACTTTTTTTATTTAGATAAGCATTTGGAGTAGTAAAAAGCATGTGTTTTTTTCCAAAACAACCAATTAAGTAATTTAGTTTCACTGCCGAAGGTGTTTCAGTTTCATTTTTGCATGTAATCAAAACCTTTTTCACGACAGCAACGCTAATATAAACAACTGACCCACCTTTTGACTTCATAAAGGTACCTTTTAATCTTTTTTGTTGATCTGCTTAACACATTTTTTGCCTCTCGAGCAACATTACTCATTTATACAACATTTCGAAGCTGTTTACCGAACAGCTCACGAGAAACTCTATGTGAATCAGTGAATGCATCATTACGCATGGCGGAAGTATTAGTTACCTATGCCGGAAGTTTGTTGTTTCAAACATTTCGCTGTAATTTTGTCTCTTGTACAGTGCTTGGCTATATAATAAAACAGTTATACCATTCGCTCTCGTTGTATACGAACTAATAGCCAACTCGGCGAAGCGCCTCGTTGGCTATGAGCTCATATACAACTCGAGCTCATGGTATAACTGTTAAATGTCATAAATATGTCAAATATCAAGCTGTCATATAGCAAAAAAAGTGAAATATAACATATCGGTACCCGGAAATAACGGCCTCTCCGATCCAAAGTAGCGGCTCCGATAGGCGTTAATCCCGAAACTAACGGGGCCCATACTTTAGAAACTTTACGGCAATACGCCATTCCGGTAAATTTGCTCGGCACTTTTGTGTTCCCAGAAGTGAGATAGCCTGCACGCAGTGGCAATGACAAATATGATCGACATGAGATTCCAGGCGTAGCATGACACTGCATGGAGGCGCCGATGCAAAACTAGAATCCCTATCATCAAATTAAAGATGCTTATCCAACACTGTTGGTATAACTGTTGGTAATATAGCATCTTTCATGATCGGCTGTAGTATATATGCATCATTAGTGGGAATTCAGCCGAAAGACCTTCGTCAAGCTCTTCTGCTTGTTCATTCCCTCAAGTTTACACTAAAAACAATAATTTTAATTTCCTCTTTTAGGTGCTTTTTCGGCAGTGGACTTTGTAGCCGCTGATTATCTATAGCCTCCTAAAGCAGACGTTGTGAGGCGCTTTCGTTGCACTCCATTCCCTCACTAACGTCTGCTCAGACGAGCGATAAATTCCTTTCTCGATTGTCGACCAATTAGCCAATCAAATTGATTTTTAATAAACTTGTTCATAAGCTTCCGGTCACTTGTTGTTGCATTGACAAGCCAAGGTGCTAATAGAGCAACAAAGTGACACACACTATAAGGTCCGTTTTAAACGTCGCACTTCTGCTGTGTCGATTCAATTCAGCATTAAAATGCGACGTTTGATCATGAATTAAACTCTATTAAATGCGGCAAGCGGGTTAAATCCGACAGCTTTTGTCGCATCGATGTTTGACTCCGTTTCAAACGTCGAATTTCTGCCTTGTCAATGTCGAACTCAATTCATATAGTCCAGAGGCTGGAGGGGGAATATTGTCACCCGAGCGGAGAATTTACGATACCAACTTTTTTTAGTGTAATTTGGGGTGTAGATTACGATTTTGCATGTTGATCAAGTGTTCGAGGGGGCGTTTCCGAGAAACGAGGGGTGAAGGTGTCTTTACCTTATCAGTTTTACCTTAAAGGACATTGGAAGTATAATTTAAGTTTGTCTTATTTGAAAGAACTCGTGAAATGGTATAGTAAGACTCCTTACAATTTTCCCATATCGAAATATTTTGGCTAAAATCAGCGTGCAGTCCACCATTTTGTAGATCGTGAAATATATTATATGACAAAGAGTGAGTAACTGTTTGTAGGTACCTTATTGATCTGTTTACATTCTTTCAACCCATTTCAGCCCAAAAATACAGTAGATGAAGAATTGGATGAACATATTTCGTGAATCTAAATGATTCAATGTCTATTGATATGAATTTTCCCTTTATTTATATTTAATTTATTCATATCTATATATACACATTGAATCATTTAGATTCACGAAACGTGTTCATCCAATTCTTCATCTACTGTATTTTTGAGCTGAAATGGGTTGAAAGAATGTAAACAGATCAATAAGGTACGTACAAACAGTTACTCACTCTTTGTCATGGCGGACTGAAAACTAAGACAGATATGGGAAAATTGTAAAGAGTCTTACTATACCATTTCACGAGTTCTTTCAAATGAGACAAACTTAAATTATACTTCCAATGTCCTTTAAGGTAAAACTGATAAGGTAAAGACACCCCCCCCCCTTTCACCCCCCGTTTCTCGGAAACGCCCCCTCAAACACTTGATCAACATGCAAAATCGTAATCTACACCCAGTATCGTAAATTCTCCGCTGGGGTGACAATACTCCCCCTCCAGCCCCTGGACTAATAAACTAAGACAGCCTTAAAAAAAATCCCTGCTTTCAATTCCTTGTTACTTTTGTATCTCTTAGATCATTTCGTTGGGATGCGATTATTTAAATGCGACGTTTTAATCTGGTATGAAAGCATCGACATGGTACTGATTCCCTTTGTGTTTTCCTCATGAATTATCAACTACTACTCAACTACTACTATCAACTACTACTACCATCAACTACTACCATCAACTACTACTACCATCAACTACTACTCAAAAAGTTGCGTAATTTTGGCATCTGTGGTAATTTGCTGAAATGGTTTGAGAACTACCTAGTAGATCGCTACCAGAGAGTCACCGTCCTTGGCCAAACATCGCGACCACTCCGAGTGCTATCTGGACTGCCCCAAGGTTCAATTCTGGGTCCTCTACTGTTTCTAATATATGTGAACGATCTCCCCAAGGTAGCCAACACATCATCTGTTGCTTTATTTGCTGATGACACTAAGTGTTACCGTGCCATGAAAAACACAAAGGACGTGGAGTGCCTCCAGCGTGATCTTGACAGGATATGCCAGTGGTGCAAAGTATGGCGCATGGATCTTAACCAATCCAAATGCGATCTCCTTAGAGTGACGAGGAACATTACACCTATCCAGTCAAGCTACCATCTGATGGACACCACAGTTGACACCACCGATGTTCAGAAAGATCTTGGAGTTCTGGTTACTCCTGATCTTAAATGGAACTCACATGTAACCGCAGCACTGGCTAAAGCCAACAAAATGATGGGTTTTATAAGAAGATCTTCACTTGATATCCATGATCAGCGGGTTCGTACTGCATTATACACAGTTTTAGTTAGAAGTCATTTTGCATACTGCTCACAAGTCTGGTCTCCGCAATCTGTATCACTAATTCTTAACATCGAAAGAGTCCAACGCCGCGCAACCAAGTTTATTCTGTCGTTACCATTTAGATCTGACGTCACCTATAGGGATAGACTCCTAACAACAGAACTGCTACCTCTGTCGTACTGGCACGAGTACCTGGACTTGGTATACCTTTTCAAAGCATTGCTTAATTCAAGTGACCCTTACATCTCCGTTAAATCATCCAGTCGTGTAACCAGGCGTACAAATCAAACTAATGAAATTATTTTAAATATTCCTAAAGTGAAAACTCTAACTTTTCAGAATAGCTTTTATTGTAGAGCTCCAAGAATTTTCAACTGCTTGCCATCACCTTTGCGAGGTCCCAATCTCTCTATAGGCCAATTCAAATCCGAATTGTTAAAATACTACCAACATGTAACCGAACTCGTATACGATGTCGAAATTCCACAAACTTTTAAAACCGTCTGTGTAAAATGTCACTCGTGCCGTCCCCTATCTAGTCTTCTTGTTAAAATGTGCTGTTAGTTTATGTTTTATAGTCTTAGCTTAGAAGTACCTATTTACGCCTTGATGTTGGCCATTAGATTTCATTTTGTATTATATATAGGGACCCCGTAATGGAGCAACAACTCTGTGGGACTTCCCTGCCACTCGTGGCAAAGCTTGTAAATAAAAATAAAATAAAATAAATAAAATGAGTTTTTTAAATATGCTCTTATGTACAGTATGTCCATCTAAATGAGCCTTTCTGGCCTTGTTATGAAGCAAATATTCTTTTACATTGCAGACATACAAACGAGGCGAGAAAATTAATCGCTATTATGAAAGTGGTATAATGCTTGTCCATCAATTTCCAAGACTAGTTACTCCCCTCGTGTGAGATTAAGTTCAGGCATTATGTTTGGGGTCGTCAGTTTCTATATTAATTTCCAAACGTCAAGTGAACATGTACGTGCATCATTGAAGGGTGACTCATCCTCTGTCGCTTCGGTGCTTACCTATATAATATATAATAATATACAAGGCAAAATTACTTGAATATGATTGGCCAATGAAGAAGGCTTTCGGTTTTTGTAATTCAGGCAGGGGCTCTGGATCGGAAGTTTTTCAAAGTTGTGGGTGTCCTGCGTCTCGCAGAATGCCATAGAGAGGGCCACGCCCATTCAGAGAATATAATAGAAGATAACTAATAACTATATATACATAACATACAAGATAACATCACAAGTTCACAACAACTTCAAGAACTTTTATTATTGAACAATAAACATGAACAATTTGTGAAGAGCTATACAGATAGTTTCCAAAATGACTAAAATATTGTTGGTGTCCTTCTTATGTAGGACACCCACAGTCCAGAAAGTGCGGGTGTCCGGACACCCGGACACCCGCTGCTTCCAGAGCCCCTGAATTCAGCGCGAAATTACTTGCACTTGATTGGTTCCTTGATCAGCGGTACTTGCATGTGATTGGTTGCTTTGTTACTTAGCAACAGCGAACCTCAAGGTTTTTCAAATCTGAAAATAAAAAAATTAAAAAAGATAAAATGCTTTTTTGTTTACTTGGAACTAATTTAAACTATTGAGGGAGTGTAAAATATTAGTGAAAATGAATACACTAGAAAATTTACGAACTTTTGCCTGTGTTTACGAAAAGAAAGCAACAGGCACTGCGGTAGAGCGAGGAAAATTGGAATGCACCGACTGTGATAAGGTCCTGAATAATTTTGCACGTTATAATTATTAACACATAATCGCATGCAATGAAATACCAAAGCTTTGTATAGGTGCTCGCATGGGGCCGAGGAAAATTAAGGTTTAATTAATTCACTCGTGTTTTCAAAATCTTACAAATTTAATAACAATCGAAATATAGTAAGGTTAGATATACTGCCGAAACAGAGAACGTAGGAATCTAACGTTTCGAGCTTAGGCCCTGACGAAGGGCCTTCGCTAGAAACGTTAGACTTCTCTGTTTCGGCAGTATATCTAACCTTACTATATATTTCAATTGTTGTTTCTACACTGCCTACGCAGCATGCTACTTTTATTTTACAAATTTAATAGCCTTGTCGCGAAATAGTCTTGCGCGGTCAATCCGCATTATTTATGCATGTACGCGGACTTGTTGAAATGTTTCTTTTTTAGGTCTTCATTATTTTTTTCTTGTTACCAGTATTTCACGTATTATGTGCTCAATTTAGCGTGCCCAAAAATTAAATGTATGGTATTTTTATTACATTATTATATATAGAACATATGTCTTACAAATAGAAAATTTTATTAAAGGGTTTTGATATTGTAGTCTGCTATATTAACAGATCGCTTTATTTTTTTTCCAGAAAAATAGCGCTAGATATAGCAGGCTACATACAGGTACAGTGGCTCAGAAGACATGTTAATTTTTTTTTTTTTTTTCGGCAATTTTGTATTTATTTGCTGCAATAAATAAATCTTAATTAACTTTCAAGGACAAAATAACTTGTTCCCAATGGGCCACCGTACTCCATTCAAGGAGGTTTTGGACTAAAAACATGCACAGCTTCGATACGAGAAATATATCTCAATTCCTATAAACATCCAGAGAATTGGCTTAATACCATTAAACTTCTAGTGCTAATTCCAACCTTACGGCCTAATCCTAACTCTCATAATGTTTATAATTATTTTTTTAATAAAAGAAAATTAAACAAACCGTTACCCGAATATGACTTCATTTCGATTATCGTTGCAATATATTCCTCAAGTTGACCAATTCATTTGATGGAAATTATTGCTAACTTCCTTTTTTGAATTTGTTTCTGGCTTTTAAACAACCGATAAGAAACATGATTATTTGCCAACAATCAAATTTAAAACAGAATTTAAAACAGGAATTGAAGTTGTCAACGAATTTGTTCAACTTGAGGACTTGAAGAGTATCAATTCCTCGTTACCAGGGCCTTTTTGAAATTAGCGGGGCGAGAAAAGGCCCAATCTCGTACCCGCGCGGCCGGGCATATTTGGCTCTGGGAACGAGATTGGAAAAGGCCCTGAGAATTTCAGGGTGTAATAAATTAGCATGGAAATTAGGATGCAAAATTATTCCGGTTGATGGCGGACTCGTCAGAGAAGTTTGGTGTATTGCGTCGTCTTGGAAATTTCCCATGTTTTTATTTAAAACCACTTCAAGTCAAGTGTTTTGACTTTTGAATACTTGTTACATGGAGATCAATCTCTTCATCTCGTCCAAAAGAAGATAATTTTAATTAAATTTGTAAAATTCCAAGCCGCTTATATAAGAAGTTCAAGAAGTAACAACGCCAGAAGCTCCCCCGCAGTTTCTTCTACCCAGGAAGAGACAAACATGACTTAGCTTCCTGGAATTCACGAGTTTTTGTTGACCGAAATTTAGAAGAAGAAAATCAAATTCTAGCGGCAAACGGTCAACGGTGTGCTTTCATCTCCCAGACGAGATGAAATCAGCCCACAAACGTCTTTGCAAACGTTCCGATGGTTCAGTGTTGTATAGCAACAGCTACAAGAATCTAATAAGCAATTTGATTTTGATAATGCGTGGTTGATCGGTTTTCTTAAATATTCCTCGCAAACACAATTAATGCAAAGTTTCAATGGATTTGGTCATCACTCGTAATCGACAATAGCTCATAATCCGTCCATGCACGTTTAATACCTTGATCTGTTCTTATAGTGGCGGATCGGACGTGGAAAACTATTGAACCGACTCTTGAAGAAAATAATTTGCGCTCGGAGTTCAATCTGCCGTCTTTGTGGCGGTTAATACAAAAGCTGTCATATGGCTCGGGTAAAAGCTAGCGGCATAATTGACGAGGATTTATGTGCAATTGTGCAGAATATAATACTTGTGGGATTAAGATCACCAAGGACGATTCGAGTTCAAAGTTGATAAGCGAGCGAGGTATTTGTTTTCAAGATGAGCGAATTTAGGCAAAAGGGCCAAAATATGCAAATTATGATAAACGTCGGCAAGAGATTCACCAGGCGGAAACCGTAATCTTATTATAAATATATATAAGTGCCCAGCACGAAACACGAATAAAAGCCATGAACACAAGGACATAAAAAACATAATATTTAATAATCTAACGTTTCGTTGTTTATGCTACAACATCTTCAGAGATAAAGATTACAAGATATTAATTTACAAGATATATAATAAACAGAATTCTAATTACATACATATAGACCAATCAAAATAATAAAGAACTAAAAATATACATATTACAAGCTAATTATAGGTTAGGAGGTGATGTAACACTGAAGGTGTCAGGAGGTAAGAGAAAGTTAAAATAAGTAGAGGGGTGCTGATCCAATATTGCCGTGGAGAAGACGTTTTACTTCTCTTTTTACTAATATTCCTTTGAATGAAACTATAGATATTATTGTTCAAAATGTTTTCTCAGGCAGCACCCGTTTTCACGGTTTTTCCGTTCTTGATTTCGAAAACTTTTAAATTTGGCCGTTAAAAATTGTCACTTCTTTTTCAATGGAAATTTATACGAACAAGTCGTTGGTGTTGCTATGGGTTTTCCCCCCTAGGTCCCTTGTTTGCTAATATGTTTCTTGCACATCATGAATCTAACTGGCTAAATGATTGTCCTCCTGAATTTAAACCGCTATTCTACAGACGCTACGTTGATGATTGTTTCATATTATTTCGTTCGCCTAACAATGTTATTCCTTTTCTTAATTATTTGAATTCTAAACATCCTAACATAAAATTTACGCATGAACTTGAGTCTAACAATTCCATCTTTTCTTGACGTTAATATTGATCGTTCCGGTGGTTGCTTTTCGACATCTGTTTATCGTATACCTACTTTTACCGGCTTACTTACTTCTTTTGATTCGTTTACAGTTCCACTTACCTATAAAAAAGGTTTAATCTTTTCGCTTCTCAATCGCTGTTTTAACATTTGTTCGACATATGTTATTTTTAATTCCGAAAAACTTAAAACTATTTTTATTCAAAACGGCTATCCAGAAAAACTCCTTAACAGTTGCATTTCCTCTTTTCTTGATAAAGTATTCTCGCAGTCTGCAAAACCATGTTCTGTTCCTAAACACGTTATTTATTTTTCGTTACCTTTCACTGGTCAGCATTTTCTCCAAATTCGAACGCAATTAAAAAAAACTACTCAATTCTGCTTATCCTCAAATTAGCATTAGGTTTGTAGCTCGGCATTCTCTTCGCCTTTTTCATTTCTTTTCGTTCAAAGACCGGATTCCTCTTTCTTTGAGATCGCATGTCGTGTATAAATTTAAGTGTCAAAGCTGCGGAGCTTTGTATGTGGGTGAAACCACTCGACATCTGCACACACGCGTCTCTGAACACATGGGAATTTCGGCCCTTACTGGCAAAAAACTCGCTAGTCCACCCCGTGGTAATATTCTTGCCCATCATCATGAGACGGGGCATCCTATTTCTTTTAGTGATATTAGTATTATTTCTTCCTGCTCTTTTGAATCTGAGCTTCTTTTACGCGAAAGTCTTTTAATTAACAAACTTAAACCTCATCTCAACGGCAATATTGGATCAGCACCCCTCTACTTATTTTAACTTTCTCTTACCTCCTGACACCTTCAGTGTTACCTCACCTCATATAATTAGCTTGTAATATGTATTTTTAGTTCTTTATTTTGATTGGTCTATATGTATGTAACTAGAATTCTGTTTATTATAAGTATCCTGTAAATTAATATCTTGTAATCATTATCTCTGAAGATGTTGTAGCATAAACAACGAAACGTTAGATTATTAAATATTATGTTTTTTATGTCCTTGTGTTCATGGCATTTATTCGTGTTTTGTGCTGGGCACTTATATTTATAATAAGATTATGATAAACGCTGTGTAACCACAGACCAAAAGTGTTATAAGAGCAGTACAAAATCATTTAATTTTAAGAGCACTTATGTACGAGTTTGGCATTTTATGTACATGTTCAGTCACCCAATTCTCTCCTGGCATTACCACATTATATATACAGAACTCTCGATCAAGCTCTCGTCAACACCCTGCGTGGCTCAGTGGTCAGAGCATTGCACTAGAATCGCAAGGTCGTGGGTTCAATTCCTGCCGGAAGGCCTGTGTAGTTGCATTTTTCGCAACTGGTCCCGGTGTGGTCTTAAAATGTATATATTCTACACTCGAATTTTCCTTCACCCAAAATCCTTAGAACATGCCATGTAATCGAGTGAAATGCCCAATATTACATATTATTTCAGATAAAAATAGTTGTCATGATTTATTAATACCATCAACGCGAGTATCACATTTCGAATTTTGACGTTGTGTCAAAAATGAACAAAAAGTGGTAAATAAACCTCTTTGAAGCACCGTTAGTTAAAATGTAGTCCTCGATGGCTGATATTTATAGTGGTTAATAATGTTTTTAAATAAATTTAAGTGTATAATCTCTCAGTTTACTACATATATTTTAGTCACACATCTTAAGAGATATATTAAAAACAAGACGGATATGTCAACAAAAAATACACAAGCCGCACGGAAATATGAACGCTATATTTTTAGCATGTCGTTTCTCTTGATATAAAAATATAAATATATCTATGCCAAATATAATAAAATAGACATGTAGAACAATTAATACTTTGTAATGATTTTAGTAATGTAGGTAGTAGTATGAGTATTGACGTAATGGATATCAATGCTCTACCAAATAAGAAAGATATGAGTAGCGATTTGTTTCAAACAATAAATTCAATTCCAAATGAAAGAGGTTTTAAGATGGCTTTTCTTAACATTGTCAGTTTAACTAAGAAATTGGATGAAATGAGATTTTCGATGTCAAACAAACATATAGATTTAATAGGTCTTAGTGAAACCAGACTAAATGAAACTATAACAGATAACATGATTGATTTGGATGGTTATGATATTGTCAGAAATGACCGTAAAAGAAATGGAGGTGGTGTATGTATCTACCTACGTAGTTCCATTAATTATAACATTAGGTCAGATCTAATTCCCCCTGAATTAGAGGCTGTTTGTATAGAGATTAACAAACCACATAGTCGTCCATTTCTTGTTACCACGGTCTACAGACCACCAAACACACCAGCTGAATTTTTTGATAAATTTGAAAATTTAATCAAAGCTATGGATGATGAAGACAAGGAGATATACATTATTGGTGATTTAAATTGTGACATGCTAAAAACAGTCTCTGATGCACCAACCAAAAAATTAAAATCATTACTTGAGGTATACCAGTTATCTCAATTAATTGATGAAGCTACTCGAGTAACCATGACAACATCTACTCTCATTGACCACATAATTACAAATAAACCAGAGAAAATCTCTGATTCTGGTGTTATCCATACAGGAATCAGCGATCATAGTCTGGTATTTGGAATTCGGAAAATATATCTTACTCAAAAAAAACAGGAAAATATTGTTGAGATTAGGAACATGAAAAATTTTGATAATCAAAAATTCATTGATGGATTACTTAATCAACATTGGGAATATGTTTACTTTTTCGGCGATGATCCAGATACTATGTGGGAAATTTGGAAACAATTATTCTTTGAAATTTTAGATAAGCATGCACCACTTCAACAAAAAAAAGTAAAATCAAAAAAGCTCCCCTGGGTTACAAGCAATGTTAAAATGCTTATAAACACGAGGGATAAATTAAAAAGAAAAGCCATTATTACAAAACTTGAAACGGATTGGATAAATTATAAAAATGCCAGAAATAAAGCAAATATAGAACTAAGAAATGCCAAAAAAGAGTATTACTCCAAGCGAATTGCTGGTCAAAAGTTCAATCCTAAAGAGGCCTGGAAAACAATAAATATAGCTTACTAGGCCGCAAAAATAAACCAACAATAGTAAATGAACTTACTATAAATGGAAATAAACTGACAAATACTAAAGACATTGCAGATGGCTTTAACAATTTCTTTACTGATATAGGCCCTGATCTAGCTAGCAAAATTGATACGTCAAATCACAACTTTCAGGAATATATTAAGAGTTCAGAGTCAGAATTCAATGTATTCAAGCCAATAACAACTGACATACTTTATCAACTACTTCATGGCCTTTGCAGTGCTAAAGCTACTGGCATTGATAAAATTTCTAATAACATTCTCAAGATTGCAGCACCAATTATCTCAGATTCATTAACATTCATCTTTAATCAGGCTATTACACTATGCTCTTTTCCAAATGAATGGAAAATAGCTAGAGTAACACCACTTTATAAAAATGGTCATCGGAACTTGCCTGGGAACTATAGGCCAATTTCAGTTTTGCCAGCTATAAGTAAAATTATGGAACGGATTCTCTATAATCAATTATATGACTACTTGACAGAAAATGAGCTACTTTCAGAACATCAGTTTGGTTTTCGTAAGTTTCATTCTACTTCAACTGCATTACTAGACTGTACAAACAGCTGGTATATAAATATGGACAAAAAATTGTTTAATTTAGTAGTATTCATAGACCTAAAAAAGGCTTTCGATACAGTTGATCACCAAATTTTGCTAAAAAAATTAGAGCTATACGGAATCAAAGGGAAAGCACTTTCCCTATTAAAATCTTATTTAGAAGAACGTAGCCAAAAATGTCAAATTAATGGCATTGTTTCATCAGGGCGGAAAATTAAATGTGGTGTTCCCCAGGGCTCGATCTTGGGGCCACTATTCTTTTTATTATACATAAACGATTTAGCTGAATGCCTAAACGAAACTAAACCACGATTATTTGCTGATGACACAAACTTAACAGCCTCTGGTGAGACCATAAATGATGTCGAGATTGCAATGAATTCTGACTTAGAGAATCTAAGGAAATGGTTAATAGCTAACAAACTTAGTCTGAATGTAGCAAAAACTGAATTTATGTTAATTGGCTCAAAACAAATGATAAGAAATGTCTCGCAACCAAATGTCAGTATAGAAAATAACCCAATTAAACAAGTATTTGAAAGCAAAGCTCTAGGAGTGACTGTTGACCAGCATTTGTCATGGAAAAGTAATACTGGGCATATCTGTAAGAAAATCACATCAGGGTTAGGTGCTCTCCGACATGTAAGAGAATTTGTTGACAAAGACACTCTTCTTGCCATCTACAATGCCCTTGTTCAACCATATTTCAACTATTGCTGTGAAGTATGGGATGTATTTGGTGCGACTCAATCAACGCGTTTACAGAAGCTCCATAACAGAGCAGCTAGAATTATAGGAAATATGAGTAATGATGTAGACCACAAAATTGCATTAAATGCACTAGGGTGGCAGCCTCTTCAAATGCAAAGAAAAAAATCAAAAGCTAAAATCATGTTCAAAGTTTTAAACAACATGGGACCAAAGAGTCTAGCAAAAGATTTTACTTATAAGAAAGAAAAAACAGATTACAATCTTCGTAATACTTCAAATGCTGTTTGTTTGCCAAAACCGCGTACGAATAATATGAAAAAGAGTTTCATATATGATGGAGCATCTATATGGAACTCTTTGCCCACAGAAATTAGGGAGAGCAAGACCCTGTCATACTTCAAACATAAAATCGCTACTCATACCTTTGAATAAGCTTTATGTAAATATTATGACCATGTAAATATCGACACTTCTAAATAACCTTGACACTTAAGTTTTTTATTACTATATATAGTAAATTATAAATTATCTTGTTCTTTACTTAGTGTGCACTCCACTGACCTATATATAACTGTGAATGTTTAAAACTGTTGTGTGTAGGTCAGTGGAGCACACCCACTACTTACTTTGTACTATAGCATATAAATTTTCTTTACTTTATTAGTGTGCACTCCACTGACCTATATATAACTGTGAATGTTAAAACTGTTATGTGTAGGTCAGTGGAGCACACCCACTACTTACTTTGTACTATAGCATATAAATTTTCTTTACTTAGTGTGCACTCCACTGACCTGTATATAATCGTTATATAACCGTTACATGAGTGGTCGGTCGTATAACTGTTATATATGGGTCAGTGGAACACGCCCATCGTGGAAATCAGCTTTTGTTGACGTTGTAAGCGTGTTTAAATAAAGTTATCTATCTAATTGAAAAGAACGCTTCACTTTATATTTCCCCGGCAAGCTTGGTGGTTCATTTTGACGTTCTTGTCAATTTCACTTTGCCAAACAGCTATGTTAATCGTATTAAACAAGTCGATATGTGATTTCGATTTAGGAAAAATCTGACAGATCTATAACACAGTTTTAGATAGAATGGCTAAAAATCAACAAATTAACCACCGTTCATTCATGAAGACTGAATAAAGAAAGCTACAATACATAGTTGATTTGACGAGCGTATTCTTGTGGCCAGACACTGCGTGTAAAAATGTCTATGAGAAAAGGGACGTCTATTTTCATTTCATTCCAGAGGGCCTTTTCCCGCCCCGCCAATTTCAAAAAGGCCCTGGGAACGAGGTTGGAGTATAAGCCCGCAACTACCCGCAAACTGAAATTGACACCTTTTTAACCGGTTGGCCTTTCCGGCCCGACAGAACACGTCGAAACATCACATGATCAATCGTACTCCATCTTGCACAATTTCCTAAAAAAAAATTCATTTTCATTCTGCTGCTCTACTACTGTGTTCAAAATGAACAAGAAAAAGGCGAGTATTCAGACGATGTGTTATTTTGTTAGACATTAAAATCGTTGATTAACTTTAATGTGTGTTTGTTGTGAGCCAACAATGGTAGTTTGTGTTTGTAGTGTGAACTTCTCAATGTCATACTCATAACTTACATATATAGTTTGATAGCACGATCTGTGACCAAAGGGTTTGTTCTTACATTTCAGGTGCTCTTGATGGGTAAAAGTGGGTCGGGTAAGACCAGTATGCGGTCTATCATATTTGCCAACTATATTGCTCGGGACACTAGGCGACTTGGCGCTACAAGTAAGTTAAATGGACTTTTACTCCTGTAGCCAGTCTTGTTCGCAAATCAGTTTGTCAGAAATATTTTAGGCCAACATATAATTGTAATAAATTGTTTACAAGACTTCTGCTGTAGTTGTTCACTATGTGTGTGTATTATAAGAGCAGATAATATTAGTTGCTGTTTTAGATAATTTACAATAAAGTCTTCATAATACACTTACTGTATTTATCTATATTATACCTCAACTGTAAATTGTCCATTCAGAGAGCTAGATTCGTACCATGTGACCAGTTAATTAATCGTAGAACTACGATCCACTTTGTGGTATTTAATTAATTGAAGTGAAATACCCCACTCCGCCACAACTGGGTATTCAAGTTCATATACATATACCTTAACCTGAGTGTCAGGCATTATTCTTGTCCTCTGCTAAAAAGCAAGTGGGGGTGAGGCAGGCAGGTGGGTGGGCGAGAAGACGAGAAATAAGGCATGATACAATTCTTTACCTGGCCGTTTTCCGTCCCCAAATGAATTTTCTGAATCTCCAATCGACGAAGCTTTAATCCCACATTCCAGCCATTCCAAGTTTGAAATTTGCTGTTTCCTTAGATATTCAAGCGGACTCACGACTACAATCCAGAATTATTTCAGAGTAATTCCTTCACGAGCTTGCTTATACAGTTTATATATGTCTTCGTAGACGCTTGGGAGAAGTTGGTATATTAAACTCTTGCCATAACCAGTACGGAGTACAGCTAGCACATCAGTATAATCATATCAATTATAGACCCTTTGCTCATGGTCCAATCAAATGTCGACATTAACATCATGTGTCAGTCCAGGGTAAAATTACTCGAATATGATTGGCTAATGAAGAGGGCATTTTTTTGTAATTCAGGGCAAAATTACTTGCACTTGATTGGTTCCTTGATCAGCAGTACTTGCATGTGATTGGTTGCTTTGTTACTTAGCAACAGTGAACCTCAGAGGACTTACTTATTTTCAACAAATCTGCAAGGTTTTTCAGTTATTAAACACTCAACCTGAATCCACAATAAACTATTAGTGAAAATGAATACACTAGAAAATTTACGAACTTTTGCCTGTGTTTACAAAAAGAAAGCAACAGGCCAGTGATAGAGCGAGGAAAATTGGAATGTTGCGGAGCACTGACCATGATAAGGTACATGCACGTTTGCTCATGGTCCAATCAAATGTCGACATTAACATCATGTGTCAGTCCAGGGTAAAATTACTCGAATATGATTGGCTAATGAAGAGGGCATTTTTTTGTAATTCAGGGCAAAATTACTTGCACTTGATTGGTTCCTTGATCAGCAGTACTTGCATGTGATTGGTTGCTTTGTTACTTAGCAACAGTGAACCTCAGAGGACTTACTTATTTTCAACAAATCTGCAAGGTTTTTCAGTCTGAAAATACATTTTTGTTTACTTTGAACTAATTTAAACTATTGGAGGAGTGTATTGCGGATTCAGGTTGAGTGTTTAATGATGTCACGGCCATGCGATCGTTCCAGCGTGCAAACGTAAGCGTTGCGAAGTGGAAAATATGTAAATAAACCATCGCAGTGGCGGCAATCATTCACAATTTATCTTCAATAAATTTGTATTTTTTCACTCAATAAACCGAGTTTTGCGTTATTTTTACTAAATTATGCCTCCGAATGACTGGATTGGCCACGGCGTCGCAATAATAATGCCGTTATTATGAATGTTTTGATTCTCGCAACAAATTTTTCCACAAGTTTTGATAATTTAATTTGTGCTAGTCCAGTCTAGTAATTTAAATTTTGTATGCCTTTCAAGCAAATAAAAATGCCAAAGAGGCCTCGAACATATCACTGGTCATTCGTGTTGTATTTTTAAAATATACTGGCGAAAATACATATTAATATTATTTGGCTAACGGTTTTTTAAAATGTGGCGCGTAAACGAACATGGTCGATTATTTGTCCCCGGAAAACCACTATCACAAGATTTGAGGCTGTTGATAATATTATTTGTGCCGGAGGTGATCCCGAAACAGGAATTTTCCCTGGGCAATTTGTTGGCAGCCACGCGAATAACAATTGTCTTCACACCTTTGTTTAGTAGTTTCATCATCTGCGATTTAAAATATTTGGGCGATATATCTATTTCGGACCTATCTGGTTCAACGACAATCAAACGCAACGACTCTGCAGTTGACGATAATTTCGCGAGATGCTGTACTTCTCTCAACATACGCGAGTAGAATTCATGATACGACAAAGATAATAACTCGTCGTTGCCAATAAACAGAGGGGTTATTCGTTCATTTGAATAATAGTTATATAGCACTTTGATTTCGACAAGATTGTCCATATTTGCATGTCACAAGTAAATAAATTACGTTTGTCAAATGTCAATTGTCAACACCCATTCTCCCGCACGAGCGACACATTTTCACCTTAGCAACATGTCATTTGACACTTGGCAACGCTTACGTTCTCACGCTGGAACGATCACATGGCCGTGACGTTATTAAACACTCAACCTGAATCCGCAATAAACTATTAGTGAAAATGAATACACTAGAAAATTTACGAACTTTTGCCTGTGTTTACAAAAAGAAAGCAACAGGCCAGTGATAGAGCGAGGAAAATTGGAATGTTGCGGAGCACTGACCATGATAAGGTACATGTACTTTGACATTTTCTGGACATAACATAGCTCTTGAATAATTTTGCCCACTATACTATTACGGTAACACATAATTGCATGAGTTCTCGTAAAAGTATTATGTTTAATTTCACTTGTGTTTTCAAAATCTTACAAATTACCCTCATCGCTTTGTGACTCGGGCAATTTTTTAAATTTTTAAAACACTTGTCTTGTGAAATTAAACCTTAATTTTCCTCAGCCCATGCGATTACCTGTACTTATTGTATGATTGAGTCAGTTTTCTTTGATGTACCACAGGCTGTATATAGCATACAGCCCTATGAATACTAATTAGATAAGAAATGAAGAAAAAAACTAGCAAAATCTTTGTCCAAGGTAGAAAAAATAGACAAAACTTTGTTGGAAAACCTCCTCAATCATGAAATAAGTCAGATAAATCTCTCGAATGTCGGGATGTATGCTATATACAGCCCCAAGGATGCATAGGGATGTATGCGATATACAGCCCTCGGATGGTATGCGTACATTCCTCATTCTTGGGATTTATCTCTTACATATTGGACAGCAACCTTTTGGCGGGTTGCAAAAGATTTATTCATTTGTCATATTGGATTCATCTTCACCTGATATGGGAAATATTTAAGTATCAAATTTCAATATTATGCTCAACCTTCTGTCTCACCCAATATTCTATATATCGGGCCTAGATGAATCTAATATTTTGTGACCTCCATTATTTTATTTTAAATTGTTACATTAATTTCATAAGTTAACGTTGTGTGTAAGTCAACTCCCATTTTTTCGACCAGAAAATTGTAATTTCTATAGTATTCTGAGAATCTGAGTATACAGTTTAAGTTGAGTCCCTCAAATTAAATAAATACCAAACACAAACTAGTATTCACAGCAACTTTTTAAAATAATACACTACTTTATATATTCACAATTGTCACATTTTGTCTCTAGCAACATTTTTGTGACATGATAAGTTGTACGTATACATGTACGTTTGCGAGCTTGGTGTAATATGTAAAGCCCTAATCAAACGAGAACGCAAGTCATCGCAAGTTGGCAGTCAGAATTTCTGTGGCGGTCGTTTGAGCACCCAAATTAACAAAATAAAGGTTTCATGAGTGTTTTAAACAAGTTTTAACTTTGTCACGGTACATGATATTTTTGGGAAAATATCAGGGGCTGGCTGAGATAGCGTGACTGCCAACTTGCGATGACTTGAGTTCTCGTTTGATTAGGGCTTAACAGACCTCCTGTGGACGTTCGTCAAGCTCAATTACTCAGAAAAGATCTCTGAGACCCCAGACAGGGTTCGAACCTGCAACCTTCTAATGACCGGTCTCAGAAATCATTTCTTAGTAATTGAGCTTGACGAACGTCCACCGAACGTCTGTTACATATTACACCAAGCTCGCAAACGTACCACATGCACTACATGTATACGTACTGTACAACTTATCACGTCACTTAACAACAACATCTCATATGCAAACGCTACCATTTAGGAGCACATATATGACTACGAATTTTCAACCTTAGCTCTCCATCTGAGGCTCAGTGGCTCAATGGTTAGAGTGTCTAACCGGTCTTTAGAAGGTAATTGCAGGTTTGAACCCTGTCTGGGGTCTCAGAAATCTTTTCTGAGTAATTGAGCTTGACGAACGTCCACCGAACGTCTGCTACATTTTTGTTTCTACCACTTTCAAACACACTTCTCATTTACACCCAATCTCGTTCCCAGAGCCCGCGTTCCCCACCCGGGAAACGAGAGACTCTGGGATAATCCGTTTTAAATCGTTACGTTATTGGCTGAATAGTGAGCATGAGTTGGTCTGAAGTGACCGGATGTAGAATTAATAAAACTAAAACAAGACTCCAGTGAAGACGTTGCCGCGATCGATATCTTCGCCGTGTATGTTGTAGATGCTGTAATTCGAGCTTCGCCAGCAACCCCATCGACTTGTTTGGGGGGAAAGTCAAACAAGGAGAACATACTATACAGATTCCGCTCGGATATTTACGCATGCGTACCTCAACCAGAATAACAAGAATCCTGTGATTTGAAACGGATTATCCCAGAGTCTCTCGTTTCCCGGGTGGGGAACGTGGGCTCTGGGAACGAGATTGATTTACACAAAACTTGCAACTAGCAGTAGAGTTGTTGGACATTTTAGCGAATTCTATAACCTTCAACTTAAGTAAGTCTTGCTTTGTAATTCCTTCATTTTGATAGTGTGCAGCATATTTGAGTTTTGATTAAACAATGCGTATATAGTACTGGGTGTACTTACCGGAAAATGTGATATATGTCATTAGCGTATTGCAGGTGCTGATTATGAAGGGCTAAACAATGAGCTCTATATATAACTGGAGTAATATCTGCTCGTCATTGACCGGGCAAAGATTAAAGCCAAACATGGCCGACATGCAGG
Source organism: Paragorgia papillata (assembly GCA_035771165.1). NCBI lineage: Eukaryota > Metazoa > Cnidaria > Anthozoa > Scleralcyonacea > Coralliidae > Paragorgia > Paragorgia papillata. The sequence continues at coordinate 1,431,202 of JAWNZC010000338.1, forward strand.
CCTGAAGTACGTATAGTTCCAGTCTCCTACGCGGTTTTTTGATCAGATCAGACGTGACCAGACCGCGTAGAAGACTGGAACTATACGTACGTCAGGCCTACATGCCCGCACATTGTCCGCCACAAAGTTATCACTCCAGTTATATATATATATATATATATAGCTCACTGGGCCCAAAGCGGAAGATCGGTTATGTCGGTTTTATCGTTTTTTTCGTGTGTGTTTCTCCTAATAAATGCAATGTACTGTTTGATACCTGTCAAGTTTCCTGGATTTGCCTTGGAGACTCCTGGATTTTGCTAATTTCTCCTGATCTCCCGATAAAAGGCCTGTACTGTATCTTCTGGAATTGATAAAAATATTTATGTAATTTTTAACTAAATGTTAAAAGACTGACGCTTTTGTCTACAGTATTTGAAAACTCGAGTCTTTGGGCAATTCCACATGAGAGGTGTTAAAATCAAGGTTTTTAAAATTATGTTTTGGATTGAATGATTACCTGCAGTGCATTCAGTGCATTGTAGTCATGTTAAAGTGTGCAGAAAAATGTTTTTTTCCTCTCTGGACAAGATTGTACTCGGGGGGGGGGGGGGGGGGGGGGGGAGCGAAGTATATATATATATGTTGTCTTTTCTTTTCAGGATACAATGTTTGTGATTCACGTTTCAAACTTATGGAAACCAAGCATGTGATATTTTTTTCACTCAAAACAATTATATCAGAATAAATACAGTACCTCACTGGGGGCTATACATATGTGATGTAAACTTTAACCCAAATAATTTCTAAAAATAGTGACAGTGATTAGAAGTTTTGTCACGGTCGTTACGTAACGTCCGTGACATTTGGTTCGTTTTCCCCCTCTCCTTAAAAATGCATTTGAAGAATTATCAAAACATAACTGTACAGCTATATATATATCCACTAGAAATACTTTGATAAAGACAAAACTTTGGTAAACTGTAACCTTTATGAAATAAGTACAACAGAAATCTGTCACGGATGTTACGTCACTGACGTTACATTTCAACATTTGAAACAAAATGCTTTAAATGTGTTGAAACGCATATAAATTATGAGAACAATGCTAAGTTAACTAACTAGGCCAACATACTGACAGTCTGGTCCTTCTATGCAACTAGTACTACAGCCATCAAACTTTTAAAATAATGTTAGCAATAGCCACATAGAAGCTTGCTTGCAGCCAACTTCAAGAGTTCAAAATGTTCTCTCTATACTGTACATTATACAGTAATGTATTGTACGTAACAGTATACATTATTTTTAAATCCCTTTTGAATTTCCTAATGACCTTGAAAAGGTTTTCTACTGCTGGTTGTTCTGAAATTGTGAAAGGCCCACTAATAAAATTAGGGACTGTAACTGGACAACATCATCCCTAATCTAGGCCAATGGAAGGTGGTTGCCCCGACTTTATGTAGAAACTTGAACTGCACACAATCTGTGGTTGCATCCAAAACTCTGCCAATGCAGAAATTCTTCACATAATCAACTGCGTAATATTCCCCTTGCTGTATAGGCGTTGGTGGAAAGGAAGAAAGCTTCTTCTGACGTAGTTCTTGAATCATCAATTGCCTGTATGCTGGAATGTGTGGCTGAGTTATCGTGACACATCTGGTCGCCAAACATCTTGCGTATAGACAAGTGAAAATACCACAATCAAAGCTATTCTCCTGTTGGGGAATCTTACCCGGTTTGTTGACATAGAAAAACCACTGGTTGATGTTGATTGACTGGTCTGTCTTCTGGAGGAATGACATCATATTTTTCACCCGTCTGGATGCAGTTGACTTAACAAATAGCCCGGGCAAACTGTCAAGGATAACAATGCAATTTCCTTTGGAAGCACCACTCCAAGGAACCAATGATTACTGTGGGGACTGCTGCAAGAAAAGAATACTGCATCTTGCTGTAATAGTTTCCCTTTGCCTTGGAGAAGCTTTTCCACTTTCCTTTTCCCCACTCCTTTCTCCAATTCTTCCCATCTGAACACTTCAACACCAGTGCTTTCTGATTTGACCAGTTGTAAATATGAATCAGTAACAAAATTTCAAATCCATTTTAAGTCATCAGGTAAACTTCCATCCAATTCTTTCAAGTCATTTACATCAATTAAGGAATTTCCCTCAAAATCAACTCCTTCACCCACAATTAATTGTACTAGAAAGCTACTACATGGATGAAGTTCAAATTTATCACATGTTCGTTGAGACGTTCTTTGATGTGATTAGGGAAGCCGAATTCAATTTGATCATCATCATCATTGTCGCCATCATCATTAGAGAGCTTAAGCATATTAGGCGTTTTTGAGACACGGACGGTGACCGGAAGAACAGGAATACAATACAGAACTACTGAACCTCGTAATCTTTGAAAATACTTTTTTACCCAAAACAAAGGCTATGAATAATCAAATATCTAAACTGTTAGCTCATAAGCTTATATTTCATCTTTATATAAAAATACAGATCCTTTATTTTATTTTATATTGTAATGTAATGAAATTATCACGCCTTAAAATACAAGTTTTCTACTTTAAAACGAGTATGTCACATTGTAGTAAAACAACGATGACATGTCTCAACTTTCTAGAAGTTCCCGTCGTCTCAAAAACGTGAAAATGCTCTCAATGACGTCTTGTGTAGAACGACGACGGAAAAATGACGGACGTTGAATGAAAAATGCTATCGAATTAAAACGCCGTCCATGGCTGTAAAACGTCTGTTGCTTAAGCTCTCTATTGCATGTCATCAACACGGCCGTCAACATTGTCATCGACATCATCATTGTTGCTATCATTATTGTCATAACCACATAACCCAGTAATCATGTAAAGAACATGTAATGGCCTATATTTCACATAGTATATAATATTTAACTGTCAATACCAAAGACTAAATAATTTTAAAAGCTGATCTATTTAGTATATTGGGATAATAATTCACCCAGTGTAACGTCCGTGACGTTGACTGTGACGTCCGTGACGACACTTTACAAGGATCCTGTAAAAACTATTAATATAGCAATGAAAGTGAAAACTGCATTTTTAGTTAAGATGTTTACTAAGCTAAATATGTTTGGAGGACTTCTTATGAAAACATTTCAAATTTCACAGGAATTTAGATTTAATGTGAATGCACTGGATAGTGTGGTTGTTTTTATGTAACGTCCGTGACGTGCCTTTTCCTTGGTTATTTCTCTCTATCAAAACAGTCAAATTGGGAAACTGAATTATCTAGTCAACCAACTAATGTTCAAAAACACATATATTAAAGATAAGTTGTAAAAATCATTTTCATTGATACTCAAGTGCAAGTTTAAATGTTTGAAATTGAGTCTGAATGTAACGTCCGTGATGGTGGAATTTTTCAAAAACATCTTCTACGTCAGAGCCCAGAGTCAGAGTTAATTCAAATTTTGAATTTTGAAGCGTTCAAAGAATTTCCACTGAATTAAAAGTACTAAAATAATTTGACATTTAGACTTTGTTAAATTTACACTTTGCAGTATAACATTAAAACATTAGTAACTTTGCTTGAAAGTGGTCTCAAAATACTGCAAAAGGCAAGTACAGAGAATTCAGATTTTTTAAAATTTTCCCATGCAAGAAATAATGGACACGCATGCCGGTAACGCGTGATTTTGTCCCGATTTAGTCCGTTATATTCATAAGGCTTACATCGGGAATACGAATAAATCGCTGTGTATATAGCACTTTTAATTTTTTAAACAATATTTTATACTTAATTAGATGTTAAAATTATTGCGGTATTTTACAGTACATAAAATATGAAACTCTTATCCAAACACTTGGGAAATTGCTCGACTTTCGAAAAGCTAAAAACACTCGCCTACGGCTCGTGTTTTGTTACGCTTTTCTCCAGTCTCGCAATTTCCCGCGTGTTTGGATCAGAGTATCTAAACACGGAAAACCATTTGGTATTTCTTTAATAGTCTGGAAATTTCAAAGTGCCTATAATGAGCTATGATTTTATGTTGAACACCGTACTTTACACCATGCACATACTTTGTTTTAGGTTTATTACTAGTGAGCTTAAGCAAACTAAGACGACGACGGCAATGTAAAGTTCAGTATCTAGCAGAAACCACGAATCATTTACTAGTACGTAGTATTGAATACTTAAAGTATGTTTTTCGACATCCAAAACCTTATAGAGCTAGTTCTAAAAGGATTTCGTTGCATAGTTTGAAGTCAAACTCGACAACGGGTTTCGGCGTTCCACGAGTTAACGTTGTCCTGAAGACGTGAAAATGATCTGAATAACGTTGTATGTAGAACGGGAACGGCGTTAAGATTACTCTTGGGACTAAAAATTATCCATTATCTTTGTTGTGTGAGGAAAATTCTATTGTATTAAGGACGGTGTCCTTGACGTTCGCGTTGTATTTGCTTAAGCTCTAATATTTAAATAGCACGGTTGAGTGATTGAACTGAAACGTTGCTATTGGATAATTCGTTCATTATACTAAAATAAAATGGGTTCAGTGACCGAGCACCGTGTACAAAAATGCATAAAGGCGAGTTTCCAGACCATATGGTGTGACGATCGCGCGACAGAGGTACTATATTATGTAGGGTTTAGCTCCGCCTCTTTGTCTACCATTACTTGCTATGGGAAGGCATTTTTCGGGGGGGGGGACCCCTCCTAAAACAAATTTTTACTGAATCTCCCTGGCAGACATTGTTGAAACTTGACAAGTATGAGATCAACCTCGTACCCAGGGTCTTATCTCCGCTCCCCCGCCCCCGCCCCGCGCTGCGAAAAGACCCTGGTTGCGGCTGGTCACATGCCGCCTAAACGAATTTTATATCAGGGGAGGGGTGATAAGCTTTAGTAACCTGACAATCAAAGCTACAACACAAGTCCAGTTTTAATATTCGTATTCTAAAATCTGATATTAGATTTAGCCATTTAGGCGAACTATAAAGTTTAATAAAAAGAATGAAAAGCGCGATTCAAGAACTGTATTTACCCGAGTTTCTGTTGATGACAAATGCGAAAGGACGGCAATCCGCTTGATGTTGTATAGTTGCAATCTTTGCCGAATCGCTTCTTTTAGTACTTTTCGCTGGGGTTATCGGAGCAGAGGTTGAAATGTCAATGTATTTTAGTGCGAGAGAAAGCGGTTTGGCTCTTTCACATGGCCTGCAAATTAAACGAGGATTAAATGAGGAAGAGCATCGTCGCGAGGAAGTCTTTGGCGGTAAAACATTTCGGCCGAATAACGCAGTTCAAAATTTGCCTTGCTGTACAAATTTTTGAGGTACTTCACAATTCACATCACCAACACTGCGACAATTTCAAAGTCTAGTCGACACGAGTATTCGACGGTGCATTTAATAGACGATGCTATATCTTCTTCGGGCCGTCGGGGATTCATTAACGTTTGGATTCGATATGATCTTTGACAACGTACACCACAGAAGAAAGCACGAGATATGTTTTGTTATAAACACTGAGTACGTTTGTTTTTTGTTGGTTTCATTTTAACAGATATTTTGCGATCAGACAGCCCGATCAGACGCCAGTCTGACGACGCCAGACGTAATATATTATTTGTATAAACAAAGGTGAAAACTTGTAATTGTGCCTGTCACTCCTCCCTGAGTATTTTTGAAATCGTTAATTAAAAACCCCAATTTTTAGGGGGCACGTGACCAGCCACAACCAGGGTCTTTTCGCAGCGCGGGCGGGGGCGGGGGAGCGGAGATAAGACCCTGGATACGAGGTTGGTATGAGATTTCAAAAAGTGTATAGCAAATTGCGATACGTTAATTGTAGGCCTAAAGGTGAGGTAATACGGGTTACATTCTTCTTCAACTTGCAACGCAACGTTGTTGCGTTGTATTATTTTGTCATTATTATTTTGTTGCAAGTTGAAAATTTTTGAATTCAACTGAATTCAGCTGATTCAACTTGCAACGAAATCATTGTTGCGTGACAATGTTTAAGGTGGGTGGTAATACTGTACGTGGAACAACGCTTTTCAACTTGCAGCGCAACAATGTAGCAGCAATTTGTTGCCCGTATTACTTCACCTTGACTTTGTGCTGTCTGTCAAAACAGATTTTTTAAGCTTTTTTTTACCCCATGTATGTATATCCGCAAAAATATTTGTAAATGAGAAAACTTATTTTGATATATGACATTGATAAAAAAAACCCAGCTACAATGGTCTGATCTTCCCAATCCGATGTTTTGCTGATGTTCCAGAATATGGGACTGACCGAATGTCCAATCCCATATTATCGATTGACCTCAAAACTGTCAAGTTTACCGTGAAAAGTTAAAATCAATATAATTTACTGTCAACCTTCCTTCAAATAATATAAGTACATGCATTTATTCGGTATAGATCAATATTACACCATCCACCCTGTACACACGCCGTGAGTTAAAATTAACCATAGATAATGGAAGGGGAAGTGGATTGGAAACTTAAAACGATAGGTGTATTAGCCGCTTATAAGTAACTTGTATAATTGCCATAGCAAGTTGTGCAAACATCGTTTCCGGTGTTGTAACATCGTTTTAAGTGACCCCCATTTTTTATTTTATTAAAAGTTTTCTTCTAGTACGAGTAGTTTTCAAATAAAATGAAACGTGACTATTCTTAATAAAAATTTTTTCGATCTACAGAATTTTTTTTAAATTAGCCTAACGTTTCCTCATGCTGGAAGAAAACATTTAAAATAAAAATTAGGGGTCATCAACGTTGTTTCAAATTAAACTAGTTTAAGCGCAAATTAGCAGCCATTTTGAAACGTCATTGTTGCCATAGCAACCATAGCAACCACAGTTACGCACTTTTTCGTTACAATTTCTGATTCTCAAAATGCTGTTCTATACAAGTCAGTTAGTTCCATTTTTTTTAGCAAAGAATCGATGTACAAGATTTTGGATCTGGAACGCGTGTTTTCCAAAGAAAGTGTATACAGTTACATTAAGTGGGGAATTTTTTTCCATCTCGCGTAACATACGCTCAACACTGATGTTTGTTGAATGTACAAACTAGACAAAAATGCTAAAATAAAAAGGTTTTGAGTGGGGAACCAAAACGAAAATTGTTTTTAGCGTTTTTCACCAAAAATACGTGACGTAGAAAAAATTCTTCTCCCAGTTGTTGCAGTCACCATCTTTTTCAGTTTGATCAATCATTAAAAGTTGGATGGTGCCAACTTTAAACCACAAACAATTGTTGCCAGGCCAGGTACATTCTTGAGCAACTCGGCAAGTCAGTCACTTGGAAATTGTGCCAACACCTTGACCACATCAAACGTTCGTAATAACTCTCAAAGGTGATCACCAACAATGGAAATGCCCCCTACTGTGCAGTAGTTCTCATGGGAAATACAGTATTTTTTTGAATTCGCAATACCCCGCAGCAGAGAGAGAGGGGGTGGGGTGGTAACACAGAAATGCATCCATAACCTTGTGACTATACAGTAGGTCATGTAATTATGCATTATTTAGTACATAGTACTATCATTACATATAGTACACATTTACATCATTACATAGTACACACTTTTGTCTTTTGTAGTTGATGTGGAACATTCTCATGTTCGATTCTTAGGAAACTTGGTCCTTAACTTATGGGATTGTGGTGGGTAAGTGATCTGTCACTGTAGTTAACGTTTATACAACAGTGCAACTTATAGTTCTAAAGTATGGTAGAAAAATTTCCAACGTTTATACAGTAAACAATCCTCTAAACCCAAAGCCTTTTCTTTCTCCTGGTTTCTTAATGCAATTACGTACAATGTGTTTATCAATAGTTTTAATAGCTTGATTCGATAAACCATCATGACTACACCAAAGATGTGTGTAAAGATGTTTACTTAACCATTCTCCTTTGACTCATTCCATATCTTATCAAACTGTTTTAGTGATGATAATATACATGAAAAAATATCTCGACTGTGATTGGCTGATTCCAGTGCAGTTAATCCCAAACAACAGTGCAAAAATCTGTAATCACAGTGCAAAAATCTGTAATACAGTGCAAAAATCTGTTATCACTAAGAACCAATCAAATTGATTGTACAGCGGATTTTTCTCGACTCAAAACAAACAAAGATGGCGGCCAAGATTCGGCGGTTTTGGGGATAATTTGTTCAAATTTGAAGCTAGTTATGCTTTAATATTGCCAAGTGAAGTACCTACAAGAAGACCAGAAGCTTCTTTATGCCTCGAGTAAACTTTTTCAAGTAGTAAAGGAAGCGAAGCGTTTTTTAACAAATAAATATGCGAGGAGTGGACGCCGTGAAACATGCGTACGTTAAAATGTTAGTACAGTTGTTTTGAACATTTTTTCATGTATATTATTAATAAGTAATAGCATGGTTTCTCGTGCAATTTGGAAAAAAACATGCACTCGCGAGTTTTTCAAATACTTCAAATAGCACTCGTCCTTCGGACTCGTGCTATTTTGACAGTATTTGAAAAACTCACTCGTGCATGTTTTTTTCCAAATTGCACTCGAAACCATGCTATTACCTATACTAATCAATCAATACTTTAAAAATAAGTAAAATAAGTAAATAAATAAGTACCTTACTACTTTCTTTTTTCCACTTGCAGTCAAGAAGCATTTATGGAAAATTACTTCGATAGTCAAAGGGACAATATATTTCAAAATGTCCAAGTTCTTATCTATGTTTTTGATGTGGAGAGTCGAGAGTTGGAGAAAGATATGCATTACTATCAGTCTTGCCTAGAAGCTATTCTTCACAATTCACCAAATGCCAAGATATTTTGCCTGATTCATAAAATGGACTTAGTACCTGATGACCAAAGAGACGAGGTAGGGTACCTGCAGGCATCGAGTTTGATTATTGTTTAGTAGCAAGGCCATATGGCTTTTGTTGTGGCATGAGTTTGGAAGGGACCAGGACCTGATGACAAGAGCATCAAGGCTATAGTATTTTACCAATGGAAGGGGTACTAAGGCCTAAGTTTTAACCCGTGTCCTATTAGTAGTCAGTCTTAATTTATTTGGTCCAAAAACACTCACTCAATTACTTCTAACATTATGGTGAAACGATGTATACCAATGTTGTGCCATTAAACGCCTAGCGAATCCGTTTCAATAGTATACAAGAGTCAAGCGCCACTTCGCGGTCAAATTTGAGGCCTGCACTGCTGCACCTGAACAGAAGGCCACAATAGGGCCGTTTATATGATACCGATAAGACGCGGCTTACATAAGACGCGAACTGGTCCATTTGTACGGCGTTTTTTGAACAAGCCGCGGCTTGTGTAAAGCCGGTTTTCACTAGGCGATTTTTTTCGCGCGAAGCGACTTTCTTTTGTTCGAATTCAATAGATTTCTGATTAGTTTCCAGCTCAGAACTCATGAGACAAAAGAAAAAGTCGCTTCGCGTGAAAAAAAGTCGCCTAGTGGAAAACCGGCTTAAGGTGGCTCCATACAGTTTCTAGAAAAATGGAAAATACAAGTTTGAGAGTCCAAAACACGTGCATAAACAATTCGGAAAAAGAATAAAACTAAATGTTATGCATAGTTAAACATTCTGACAATCAAAAATGTTACCAAATAAATAGCAAAAGTTGTTGCTATGCCAACAATGACGTTTCAAAATGCCTGCCAATTACCTTTCAAACTAATTTAATTCGGAAAAAACTTTGGTGACCCCCCATATTTTTTTTTATTAAAACTTTTCCTGAAATTTGAGTAAAAAATTCTGTAGATCCAAATTTTTTAAAAAATTAACAAACATGATTTTTTTTGGGGAAAAAATTATTCCTTCTACAGAATTTTTTTTAAATCCGTCTATTGATTACTCATACTTCAAGAAAAGTTTTAATGAAAAAAAAATTGGGGTCATCAAAGTTTTTTTCGAATTAAATTAGTTTGAAGGGTAATTGTCAGCCATTTTGAAATGTCATTGTTGCCATAGCAACAACTGTTGCTATTTATTTGGTAACAAACAGTTTTTGATTGTCAGACTGTTTAATTATGCATAACATTTAGTTTTATTCTTTTTCCGAATTGTTTATGTACGTGTTTTGGACTCTCAAACTTGTATTTTCCATTTTTCAATAAACTGTATGGAGCCACCTTAAGCCGGTTTTCCACTAGGCGACTTTCTTCGCGCAAAGCGACTTTTTCTTTTGTCTTATGGTAAACTGTATGGAGCCACCTTAAGACGCGAACATAACTCTTTGTACCTTTTATACGAGTGTTTCGTGTCTTATATAAGGCTCAATGATACAGACCTAGCACTACTAAAGCCCAAAAGAGAATTCTTGAAAAGAAGCTTTAAATATAGCGGTGCCATGCTGTGGAATAACTTATCCTCAGAAGCCAAATCGTCTGAGACGCTTCAATCTTTTAAAAGGCATATACGCCCACTTTAGGCCACGATGCTGGGTCACGCCTAAGAATTTGTATTTATGTATATATATTAGTAAGAACTTATAAAACCCTGTAAAGTATAATGTACAGTTACATCTTTCTCTCCTTTTTTAATCTTTCTTTGTATCTATACTTTTCATTTGTTTTTAAAATTTCCAAAAAATGTATTTATATTTAGTGTGACGCCCCTCATTGAAATCAGCTTTTGTTGTTGAGGCCAGCGTCTTTAAATAAAGTTTTACATACATACAATGTGCGTCTTATTAGCTCTCGTACAGTGTATAAACATGCCAGTGGAAACTCTTACTGCTCTGAAGAGATTTTTTGAAGTGCAAAATTAATATTTTTTTGGTATAATTGAAGCCTTTAAAACAAACCAATTGTCTTTACTATAGATTTTCAAAGAACGACAAGATGACTTGGAAAGATTATCTAAACCATTGGAATGCACATGTTTTAGAACATCTATCTGGGATGAAACTCTTTATAAGGTACTGGAGCCGGTCATTCAAATTAAAGTAATTATTAAAATAGTTTATTATATAAAATTGAGTGACTCATTGATTTTTCCTCCATTAATAAAATCGATAATCTCACATGTGTCTGATGTGTCATTATAACAACAACAACAACAACAACAACAACAACAACAACAACAACAACAACAACAACAACAACAACTTTACTTAAAGAGGGTAAACACATAACAGCTTTCGCTGACAAACCAGTGGCCTTCATGTAAAAAATGTCGAAAAGTTACAAATATATAACGTAATATAGATAAGAAATATGAATTAACTATTTACAAGGAATCAAGAATTATATATATATATTATAGAAAGGGGGAAAAAAGCTAGCTGTATATACAAGCATATGCAGAAGATACGACGACTGGAAAATTATAATAGTACTTCAAAATGTCAATGTTTTTATACAGTAAGATTCGATAAAATATTTTCTCAGAGCTTTCTTAAATGAGCAGACACTTGGTTTTCGCTTTATTTTAACTTCGTCCGCTTGGTCATTAAGGAAAAATATCAGACCTCGCTCTTTATGTACAGACCTCGGTCTGATATTTTTCTCTGTCAAGACCTCGGTCTGATATTTTTTCCGTAATGACCGAGCTCTCGGTTAATAAGAAGTTATTAATCTTGGTTAGTGAAAAATCGTTGAACATTAAATTCTCAGACGTTTGAAGTTTACGGTTTTGGACCGTCCTCAACTGCGCCAAAGATGTCTGTTATGCCAAGCGCAACGTGAGAGTATTGGACATCAATACTGAATGCTGAGAGACGGCTACAGAGTACAGATGACGAAACTAGTTGACGAGGCATTCTCCAGTGCCAGTTCAGGAAGGGAGAGAGAACAGAGAAGAGAAGCTGCAGAACGTGACAGAAGAGGATAGAGCATGTACTGTAGACAGGCACGCTGTACTACCGCTCCCACATCAACCACAATCACCCAAACCTGGTTGACCACCGATCGATGGTGGCTAATATACATCTGTTTGCTGTACGTTATGTACCAAATTGGGGGCACATATAAAAAATATTTGCCCGACGGCACAGAAATACAGCAGCCCCAGTTCACAGACCGAGGTTCGTTTCCGAGACGTAACTGGAAACATTTTTTATACGCAGGCCACCCAAAAACGGTTAACACTGCATCATAACGTATTTTTTATTGTACAAGTACATTATATATATATATATATATATATTCATATTCAAACAAACAAAGTGTTGTTCGCGAAATGTCGAAAAGTGCTCAATACCGTAAAGATAGAGCGAATATACTATAAGTGGGCTTACCTCAAATGTTGATGGTCGCTACTGTCAGTTTCACGCTGGGCGATCTTCAGGCGGACAGTATATATATATATATTTGTTATAGATTGACCAGGCGCAAAAATCCTCCTCCAACTAGCATTCTCTCACTCTTGACACTGGACACCCCATTTCTTTCGACGACTTTAAAATTATTAACTCTTCTTCTTTTGAATCTGAACTTCTTTTACGTGAAAGTTTGCTTATTGCTAAACTTAAACCTTCCTTAAATGCTAACATAGGTTCTGCGCTACTCTACTTGTTTTGATTTTGTCTGCATGTCACCAACCATTTAATCCTTCCTCTTTATTATTTTACTATAAGCTTATTTTATTCTCGCTTTTTATTGGTTAAGACCTTTTGTATGTAAATTCAAATATCTAGTTTTACTGTGATTGTAATTTAGTCTCTGAAGATGTTGTACGTAATACAACGAAACGTTAGATCTTAATAAATATTTTTAAAAATGCCACTGCTTCGTGTTTTATGCTGAGCTCTTATATATATATATATATATATATATATATATATATATATATATATATATATATATATATATATATATATATATATATATATATTGCAGAAGATAAAGTAGAGCACTCTCAATAACATTTTGGTATTTTATTTTGGACCGTGGCCAAATTAATGTATGAGCTATACATGTATATACTATTAATAAAACACTTCTGGTCTATATTTTCAACAGGCATGGTCATCTATCGTGTACCAACTTATTCCAAACGTGACTGAGCTAGAGGATAATTTGGGCAAATTTGCAGATATCATCGACGGCGACGAAGTTCTCCTTTTTGAGAGGGCAACATTTCTAGTAAGTGTTCCTTGGTTTACTGCATAACGCCATTTTCAAGTAATAGATCAAACACGAGTTTGAGTGTTTCATCAGAGGTTCCAAACACGAGAAAACAAATGAAAACCGAGGGCGTAGCCCCGAGTTTTTATTGTTTTCGAGTGTTTAGAGTATTCGCTTCGCGATTTGCGGTGTTTTTTCCCCCCATTGATTTCAATATACATGCAGATTACGAAATGTGATCCAGTTCACTAGGAAGTGTCGTACAGGTTTTTATTGGGTATTAAAACTCATGCATATGATGTGGTATACGTTCATGGATTGGCTGCGATAATTCATGACTTATTAATGAGTTTGAGAATGTAGTTTGAATATACATTTAGTAAACACGGCTTACAAAACACACGTTTTGATATTTGGCTGGTTGGGCCTGTATTTGTAATATTGTGACACACAATAAGCAATTGACCAGGCCCGGATGTTCAAAAAACGATTAGCTTAATCCTGAGTTAGTGAACAATCGTTAAACAAATTTCCTGAACATGTGCTTAAAGAATTTTGATTTTTTACATACCTTGTATGAATGAATAAAGTTATATTATCTGAAATTTGAGTATTTAACAGCTTAGTGATAACCAGTCAGCTTTTCAACAATTCGCCCAAAATGTTTAACGGTTTCCTTCGATGTTAATCGTGTCCTACGTCCACGTGATGACGGCCCTCGAGAACGTAGTCTGCAGGCAAGCCCTCCTGTTTCTGTGAAATGCGGAGAGATCACAGCACCGCATGGAGAGAGCCTGCTCGCAGGCTATCGTGAGCAGGAGCTATCGAAAACGAAGTCGCGTTCGACAATGACAATATGTAATATCAAATGTGAAGAACAAAAAATTTTCAAAAAAAACAAAACTTTCAGTTTTTATAAGTTTCGTTTTTTTCATTACACACCACCATATTTTGTCGAGTATTTATCTCTTAATTTACAAAATGAATGATAGTTTTTAGCCAGCAAATTTTGAATTTTTGAGGAGCTTTGGCCCGACTTGCATCATTATTTGCATCTTGGGATAGCAAGCATGGCGGCAGAGCCTGGTAATGTGCTCAAAATTAGCCTTAATAGATGTGCTACTGTAATTGATATTTGGTTTTAGAAAGAATATTGTCATGCCTGGGTACTAAATAAAAAAAAATTAAAAAATAAAGAAATCCGACCTACCCAGCTACTAAGTTTTTGTGAAAAGAAATAGGAAACCTACGTTTTGGGTTTTTTTTTTTTGGCGAACCAATCAGCACTTCTGGAAGGGTTCTGAACACATTTACGTCATCACGATGGAATCTACTACAGTGGACCGGGTTAGGATTCTCTAAAGAACAAGTTTCTTCTTTACGGCTAATAAGTATAGATTAGTTACCGAAACCGAGGTAACTACGTCAGTTATTTACCGAGATCACAGAGGTTGCCTAACAAAACTGAGATCCTGAGTTCGTTATCACTGCAGAGGTTGTCAAGAAAACACCAATTAGGCAACTACCACATGGTGGTTGTACACCAGCGAACTTGGGATGGGCAACTTAATGCCTGGCTAGGATAATATATATTATCCCGGTGCATTAACTTAATTTATGCGTTGTTGGGGGTAATTATTATAAATATACAACCACGGTACATTAAAGAAAACCATGAACTAATTCAGAAAATCATGAACTAATTCAGAAAACCATGAACTAATTCAGAAAATCATGAACTAATTCAGAAAATCATGAACTAATTCAGAAAATCATGAACTAATTCAGAAAATCATGAACTAATTCAGAAAATCATGAACTAATTTAGAAAATCATGAACTAATTCAGAAAATCATGAACTAATTCAGAAAATCATGAACTAATTTAGAAAATCATGAACTAATTCAGAAAATCATGAACTAATTCAGAAAATCATGAACTAATTCAGAAAATCATGAACTAATTCAGAAAATCATGAACTAATTCAGAAAATCATGAACTAATTCAGAAAACCATGAACTAATTCAGAAAATCATGAACTAATTCAGAAAACCATGAACTAATTCAGAAAATCATGAACTAATTCAGAAAACCATGAACTAATTCAGAAAATCATGAACTAATTCAGAAAATCATGAACTAATTCAGAAAACCATGAACTAATTCAGAAAATCATGAACTAATTCAGAAAACCATGAACTAATTCAGAAAATCATGAACTAATTCAGAAAATCATGAACTAATTCAGAAAACCATGAACTAATTCAGAAAATCATGAACTAATTCAGAAAATCATGAACTAATTCAGAAAACCATGAACTAATTCAGAAAATCATGAACTAATTCAGAAAACCATGAACTAATTTAGAAAATCATGAACTGATTCAGAAAATCATGAACTAATTCAGAAAATCATGAACTAATTCAGAAAACCATGAACTAATTCAGAAAATCATGAACTAATTCAGAAAATCATGAACTAATTCAGAAAATCATGAACTAATTCAGAAAACCATGAACTAATTTAGAAAATCATGAACTGATTCAGAAAATCATGAACTAATTCAGAAAATCATGAACTGATTCAGAAAATCATGAACTAATTCAGAAAATCATGAACTAATTCAGAAAACCATGAACTAATTCAGAAAGTCAGGAACTAATTCAGAAAACCATGAACTAATTCAGAAAATCAGGAACTAATTCAGAAAATCAGGAACTAATTCAGAAAATCATGAACTAATTCAGAAAATCATGAGCTAATTCAGAAAATCATGAACTAATTCAGAAAATCATGAACTAATTCAGAAAATCATGAACTAATTCAGAAAATCATGAACTAATTCAGAAAATCATGAACTAATTCAGTTAATATGTTTCTGTGTTCAGGTAATATCTCACTGTCAAAGGAAAGAGCACAAAGACGTTCATCGTTTTGAAAAAATTAGCAACATTATTAAGCAATTCAAGCTAAGCTGTAGGTGAGTGCAGATTAGACATAATGTGCTCTCGACCGTATCTGTAGACTTATATTTAACTGGACTACGGGTTTCTCACTGTACAGCATATCAATGATGGTGGGTATACAGTAACTGTACTTAAACTACTGTACTTTATTAAGTCATATCTTTGTTCAGTCATCTTTTGAAATCCAGTTATTTAGTGGGAGGGGGGGGGGGGGGGGGGGGGGGGGGGGGGGGCTTTCATTTACACGGTTAGACCGGTCAGTCCGCTAAAATGGAACACGATACGTTTGAGGCTTGGGTCTTTCAGACTGGAAAATTTGGTCCTAATCAAAAGCAAGTCCATTCTGGCCGGACTGACCGGTCTGACCTTGTAAATTGGAAAGCGCCCTAAATCAATGGTTTTACAGCCAGATGTTCTTTACCGCGCGACCTTGCAATGTTAACAGCAACATTGCAAGGTTGACTTGCAAACGGTACACTGCGACTTCTTGGCAAGTTGCTAAAAATTCGCATTTTAAATATCGAATTTCACATAATATGAAGTTCACTTAGAGTTAGTTGTTCTGACTTTCATAGAACTTCATATTATGTGAAGTTCGATATTTAAAATCCGAATTTTTAGCAATTTGCCAAGAAATCACCGCGTGTACCGTTTGCAGGTCAGCATTGCAATGTTGCTATCAATATTGCAAGGTCGCACGGGAAAGAACATCCGGTTTGACTGTAACACTATGGAGTATGGGTAAATTGCAACAGTCCATTCTGGGTGGCTAGAATGTTAGGCCATGTGGTCAGACCATCAGCATACGGATATTTGTTTTGTTTTGTTTTCAGCACTTGCTCGAAAAGATATACAGTGCATTGTACACTATACGGTTTTCCTTGTGATCGTTGTGTTTGCATATTTGATTGCATGGCCATTTCATTTCGGAATTGCTTTTGGATTGAGCAGAGGCAGAGTACTAAATACAATCACTGGATTTATTTTTTCTCTTTCTAGCAAGCTACATGCCCATTTTCAGAGTATGGAGGTCCGTAATGCCAGTTTTGCTGCGTTTATTGACGTCTTTACAGCAAATACTTATGTCATGGTTATCATGTCTGATTCCAGTATTTGTAAGTATTCGTAAAATTACCGAGTTTTTAAATAATAATTTTTAATATCAGCAATCGCTAAATATTTTTTAAATGTATGTGACATCACAAGTTGGATAAAGCCAGTGAACTCAAAACGTAACTTTGGCCCGTCGTTTGAAGCCAAATAATCAGTGGGCATGCATATAGGCCTGAAGTATACGTATAGCTTCTACGTGGTCTGATCATGTCTGCGTCTGGTCAAATGACCGCGTTGGAAACTGAGACTATATATACGTACTTCACGTTACATGTCCGCCATGTTTTGCTTCATTCTTTGCCCCGTCAACGACTAGCAGATATCACTGCAGTTATATATAGAGCTAGCCAGATTTGTGCATGCGTATGTACACGTAAGGGGGTATTTATATGGAGGAGGGCCAGCCCTCTTGGTAGGGCTAGCCCTAGTAAGAGGGTTTAGTAAAGCCAAACTTTACCGCGTGTATACTGAGCTTCGATTTGCTAGCCCTCCTAAGAGGGCCAGCCCTCTTGGGAAATTTCCAACCCTCCTATGCGAGATCTCGGGTTGTCAACAGCGAGATCCCGCCTAGGAGGGCTGGCCCTCTTGTCATGTAAAGGGAAAACATTTTTTACAAGGAATGACGCTGAGATGAGGGCTAGCCCTACCAAGAGGGCTGACCCTCCTCCATATGAACTCCCCCTAAAACTCAAGATTTTGTATTCTTTTATAACTCAAGATGTTTGTTCTTCATGCATCTCAATATGCGAGGCCTACTGGCCGTCGATGCCCTGCTTGTTGGCCGCTATGCCCTCGAAATATACTGAAATCCACGGCCAAGTCGGCCAGTAGTGGCCTGCCCTCAACCACAGTACTTAAGCTTTGTAATACAAAGTGTATGATTAGTAAAATTGACAATAAAACCTAAAACTCTGCAGTATTTAAATTCACCTGCTCTGTCAGTCTTTCTGTTGAATATTCTAACAATAATCGGTTAAATTCGACAATCTCGCATTGGATTTCCCAATTGAATCTCGTTACCAGAGCCTGCAATCCTTTTGGGTAGCGCCAAGCGATAGGATGGTCTGTAACCACCTTGAACATTCTGTAGGACAGAAGGATCGCAGGCTCCGGAAACGAGATTCTTCAGTTGGCAGACTTCCGAGGTCTTCATGTATTTAAATCTTGCTGTATCAGTGTATGGTAAGGTGCTTCAAATAGCAACTGAATGAAAGTTTCAAACTGGCCTTGATGCCCTGAAAAACATTGTAACATTCAAGGCCAAACTAGCCTTGCCTTTTCTTTTCCCAAATTCGAGGCCTGGAGTTCGACATCTCAACGACTGTCATAAAGGTGACGCGTTTTGACTCGGGATTAAACTTTCATAGCATAGTTTCTCACACGAGTCGTTTTGTTTCCTTCGTGATTATCGTCGTAAGACAGTTTGTTCATTAGAAAATCATTTGCTATTATGAGTGTTGTTGCCATAACATGGCCAAAGAAGTTTTAAATATAGATCAGTTAAAATATGGAATAACATGGACGAAAACGTAAAAAGTATTTAAAATCATATATTTAAAATCATATGCTTTTTATCATAAATTAATATAAAGGGTATTGGCAATAAAAATTAAGTTTATCTCATTTGAAAGAACTCGTCGAATGGTATAAGAAGACCTTTTACAATTTTTCCGTATCTGTTTTGGTTTTGGAAATATTTCGAGCAAGTGCTTGGAATGATTTTCGATATGCAAAATTATTATATGCATGTGACGACATAAGCAGGGTAATGTGAAATTTTTATCTTGCCAACCTGATGACATTATGAGCTAGAAACTCGATTTTGTTGCGCTATTTCCATTTTAAATTGACCCACAACATTTAAAAAGCCTTCCGTGGAAATTTGGGCACCCACCGAGTAGTTTCGTCAGGTTTACCCTGCTTGTGACGTCACCAATTTCCTAGTTAATTAGACCCAATATTACAACAAGATGGCGGACAGCACGCTGTCTTTGGTCGAAATATTTCAAAACACAAGAAAGATACAGAAAAATTACAAAAGGTCTTATACCATTTGACGGGTTCTTTCAAATGGGACAAATTTAATTTTTATTGCCAATACCCTTTAAGCACTATAATTTTAATATTTCTACTTCGTATATAAATTACATTCATTTCTCAAACTCATAAATAATTCATGAACCAAAAACAAAATAAATTAATGTTTAATCAGTGCTTTAAAATCGGAGGAAAAGTACTAGGTGCTTTGAAATCGGAGTAAAAGTACTAGTACTTGGAAATAAGGCAAATTATATTACGTTTCAGAGGTATCTTCGGAGTTTTGAGTTTGAGAAGTATGTTCAAATACTCAACGTCGGACTTTACCGGGATTACAAAGCCCTCGTGCCCTTTCAAAAAGCACTCGGACTTTGAAATCCTGGTAAAGTCCTCCGTCTCGTATTTGAACTATTACGTAAATACTTATACATTTCACATTTTTATAATGTCAACAGTTTTTCCTTCCTTTTTTCTATGATTTGCTTGTAATAGAATGTGAACAGCGGTTGGGAGATTCAAATAAAATATATGTAATATGTAATGTAACATATTCCCCACGTTTAATTTTCTTCGTTGTAATAATTCCGATTTTCTTTCGTATATTTTGAATAGCTTCAGCTGCGACATTAATCAACATACACAACGCCAGGAGACATTTTGAAAAGTTGGAGAAGAAACCTGCGATCAGCTAACATCATTAAATTAGTTTGATAATAAATATATATATGTTGCATGTTCTCAGGAAGAGGAATCGCAACATAATAATTACTTCAAGCAACACGTCAACAGCACTTTCTCGGCGGAAACAGCGAGGCAATTTATCACGACGACGAGTGCACACAGGAATGCATAAAACTGATTCATTTAGTTATTACTATTAATTAGGGTTTGTAACACTGAACCGTATCCCAACAATTTGATTTTATAATTTATAGTCTTCGTATTTCACACATAATCTTAAGTTATGCCCTATATTACCAAAAAAAAATGACATCAGCGCCAAAGGATTTTTCGTCAACGCCAACGGTAATAGCGTAGTTATTTGAACGAATGGAGAATGTATTTGCGTAAAAACACACATTCGCAAACGCCAAAAATGGATCATTTAGTATTATACCCTATTCCCCCGCATATAAGCGCACCTCGGATATAGGCGCATGCGCCTTTAAACGATCAAAATCTGCGAGTTTGATAGACATGAACAGAATACCTTTTTTTTTAATAATACACATACTTTTTACGTTAAATTACCGAACATCATCTATTACAAATTGTGGTGTCACAGCGAATTAATTCGTTCGTTAATTATACCAATACTAAAATCGTTGTACTAAAATCCAATACTCATTATAAGTAATAACATGACTTGAGGGAAATTAGCGATTAAATTTCCCCGCCGCCGAGGGAAGATTTGTGAACTTTTACAAATCTTCCCGAGACAAAGGGGAAATTTAATCGCTAATTTCCCGAAAAGTCATGTTATTAGTTTGTAATATTATGATCGCCGAGGAAAACTTTGAGAATCCTACCGACAGGAAATTTACACGGTTGATCAGAGGAGTTGCATCTAATTTTCCCGTGCATGTTGATGAGGGAAAATATATGCAAGTGGGAAATTTAGAAGAAGACAAAATATTTCTTTGTCTTCTAATTTTCCCTCATCAACATGCACGGGGAAATTAGAAGAAGACAAAGGATTTCTTTGTCTTCTAATTTTCCCTCATCAACATGCACGGGAAAATTAGATGCAACTTCTCTGATCAACCGTGTAAATTTCCTGTCGGTAAGATTCTCAAAGTTTTCCTCGGCGATCATAATATTACAAACTAATAACATGACTTTTCGGGAAATTAGTGATTAAATTTCCCTCAAGTCATGTTATTACTTATAATTATTGCTTTTGATTTATTCTTCTAAGGTATTCTTTTTTAACACACTCCGATTGACATTTTGCACTATTAAAAGGGGGTGCGCCCATTCTCGTACCCAGACCCACGCGCGTGGGTCTGGGTATGGGAATCAGGTGCGCCTATATGCGAATTGTTATAGGCGCATGCGCCTATAAACGACCCTTTTTACAACGAAGATTATGGGAAAATCTTGAATTTTCGTTCATAGGCGCATGCGCTTATATGCGGGAGAACAGGGTATGACAAGTTGTACATACATGTAGTGCATAATTGTGTTACGTTTGCGAGCTTGATGTAATTAAGACGTTCGGTAGATGTTCGTCACCTCAATTACTAGAAAAGATTTCTGAGCCCCAGACTGGGTTCGAGTCTACAATCTTCTATTGACCGGTTAGAGCTTAGATTAACTTACAAATGAACCTTTCATGAAACCTTGTTTGTATCCCATACAAAACGTTAAATTATTCTCCATTCGCTCAAATGACTACCCTTTTGGCACGGGTGAAAAGTCCTTTGGCGCTAATGAATTATTCTTTTCTGCATAATAATTAGGGCAATGGGTGTAATCGTAGTTGATAGAACATATAAATGGTTGGAAGCTCCATTTCAACATGAAGTAATGGTCATGTTGAAAGAAAGTGAAGTTTATATGGAAGTAAATTATATGGATACGTGACGACGAAGTGCCCAACACGTGACGATGAAGACCTAGGCTGATTTTATGTCACGAAAATCTTATTACGACTGTTTGAGAAATACAAAATCACATAATGAAGCAAAATTGGGTTTGCTTTTCTATAGGTTGGCACATGGCTTAAAATCAGCCTGATAACTGGGCCAGACCGCCTCATATGAACAGCCCCTAAGGGGCCGGGCTAATTTTATGACTCGAATATCTTTCTGTGACCGCAAAAAAGAATTAGAATATCACTATTCTCAAGGGAATCGAGAACAATCCGTTTTAATTTCAAACAATACGAAAACGGTCGGAAACGTTACCGTGTGCACATAGTCTAATTAAACCGATCGTTGGCTATTGAATGCTTCATTATACAGAAAGTACAATACCCTGAAGTTGCACAAATTTCCATAAACTTGAACAAAAACATAGAACAATGACTTTGGACGAGCTTCAAACCATGTATAAGTTCTATTATTAACTATGAAAAGTGCTGCCGTATTCTGTTTCCACGGCAAAAGCTCGCAGATACTTATTGCAACTTGTTGTCGCTTCAGATTTACGGCATTTTCTTACCAGTGTTACTGAGATCTTGTGGCCGTTTATAGGAGTTTAGAGGGGACAAGTTGGCAGGACGTGATGTTTCTCACCCCAAGTTTATACGAGAATGATCCTATACATAGGACAATTCTTGGTTTGCACTTGTCTTCATAGCGGCCATGTTGGAGGAACTTTAACAAAAGAATCTCATTAGCAGCTATTGTATTTGGAGTATGTTTTCCTCCAATATGGCCGCCGTTTCTTTGTCTTTCAAGCCTCAAGGGATTGATTGCAAACCACCAATATGCCTATTTACTAATAGCGGTGCCATTTTGAATTCGTAATTGCATTGTTGACTATAGAAATGGCTCTTTAGGAATCCCTCGAGATTTAATTTTGGCTTGTTTGTCGAAGTTGTTTTTAACCGGCTCAGGCTAGACCACGATGCATTGCAAATTCAAGATGGCGCCGCTACAGAGTACCGGAGTAGGAGATAAAATATGGCTTATTAAGTTAAGACTGCTGTCCTTTGATTAGACACAATTTGTATGGAATAAACAGGGATAAGCACTGGAAACGGTAATTTATCGTTCATCTTAGTTTGGCGTCATAAATTGCCCGTACCGAGAAAGACGGCGTCTTGTACATTTAACCACAATCCTTTGCGCACATTAAATATTGTTTCTTGTGGCATAATAGGAAGATAGAGTTTTAAAAGGGTAAACTTTGGTAGGAATGAAGTTGATGCATATTTAATCCATTTTAGCATGATAAATAATATTTAGTTGTTATTTGAGCTGATTTGATGTCGCAAAGCATTACGGTTAAACGTACCGCCGTCATCTTTTTCGGTACCGTCAATTGCGCACGCGACCTGATTTTCGTGACAACTTTACCCTCGATAAGTTGTGCTATATAGCTTGTACGGCACAAATTCACTTTACGAGGTAAAAGATGGTCGTGGACATGGCGTATACATGATCACTCATGCGGACGCATCCGAGATAGTGTTCACAATGCTCCGCCAAGGAAGGTTTTGAACCACAATCAGTGACAAAATACCTTGGGACACTGTGCTTGCAGGTTAACTTAATATATTTTACATTTTTTCTCGTGATAAAGTTTGTCCCTCCCTCCCCCTCCCTTTACAATGTTGACTAAGAAATAAGGGACGCTGTGAACGTGAAAATGAGCATTAAATAGTCGCCAACATTGAACAGGGGGGCTGGGGGAACATAAACTGGAAAATGTTGCTTTCTAAGACCCCGTTTACACTAGAGCAAAAGTTTCTGGATTCACATTGTTTTTTATTTCCGTGAGGATGAAAAACAATGTGAATCCGGATACTTTTGCTCTAGTGTAAACGCAGTCTAAGTTGACGTGTCCCAACACTTTTGTCAATGATTACAGTTGGTTGGTGTCCATAGCAACACAGTCAATGTAGTTGATTGGCCTTCTTCCTTTGGACGGACATGGCATCTCAGAGATGATTTGATCGTTTGCTCGGTAGGAGTGGCCTGCAATTAAATTTGGCTCTTCGCTGAGCAACAATGGTTGACATTGGTGGAATACGCGAACATATATTTCAGCTTTGGTTTTGTGATCACGCCATATGTATTGTGTATATAAGTATGGATCGTTTTCACTCACGTGATCGGTGGACCGATGGGGGTGGTAAAACAATACGAAATATTTGAATAAGAATAGCGCTGTACACTAATGGTACACCAATATGGCCGCCACTTCATTGTTTCGGTACACCAATATGGCCGGCGTGACGTCGGGTGAAAACGATCTCTAGGATAAAGCATGAGCGGCCGATCTGTATGGGGATTTACAAGGCGAGCCGCAGTTATCGTGCTTGTGAAATGAAACAATAGAATGAAGCTAATTAGTATTCATAACTTTTGATAAAGATCACCAAGAAGGCTAATTAGTACTCTTAACTTTTGATACCGATCACTTTGTCCAAAAGATGATCTTTATGTGGGTTTACAGACGTATATACATGTGACTTGAATGCTACGTTTTGATTGCCGCTTTTAACCTCATTAATTATTCATGAATTTCACAAGTAAGGGTTATTGAACCGACCTAGGTCAGTAGTTATAAACCGAAGGCGTAGTTATACCGGACTTTCAGACCGACTTTAAAGCGTTAGGGGGTGTCACCTCCCCCTACACACATCCATGACGTGCGCCCCTGACTTCAAGCTCAAAACACTATACAGCTGTCTATACTAATTAAAGTAACATATAAGCTTATGGTGGTGTAAGGTAGCTAGCAGTCGATTACGCCACTGATCGAAATTGCAACCAATACAGTCGCAAAATACTACCTGGATTTTTTTATACTGAGGTTTTTAGTCAGTCGCATTCCACTAGCTAGCAGTAATGAAAGACATGGTTGAAATATATTTATTTATTTTGCCACAAGAGAGTATCGAAAAGTAGATAAGGTAATAATATTACAAGCAATTAATAACACAACAAACAAAAGTTAAGAACTTTAGCAAAAGGATAAGAAGTGGCAGGGTTCTCGCAACAGCTTACGCCAATTACTGCGGTCTCAGATTAGAAGAAAAATATAATAATAATAATTATAACATGACTTGAGGGAAATTAGCAATTAAATTTCCCCGCCGCCGAGGGAAGGTTTGTGAAAGTACGAGGGCCGCAGGCCCGAGGAGTTTTACAAATCTTCCCGAGGCAAAGGGGAAATTTAATCGCTAATTTCCCGAAAAGTCATGTTATTAGTTTGTAATATTATGATCGCCGAGGAAAACTTTGAGAATCTTACCGACAGGAAATTTACACGGTTGATCAGAGAAGTTGCATCTAATTTTCCCGTGCATGTTGATGAGGGAAAATATATGCAAGCGGGAAATTTAGAAGAAGACAAAAGATTTCTTTGTCTTCTAATTTTCCCTCATCAACATGCACGGGAAAATTAAGGATTTCTTTGTCTTCTAATTTTCCCTCATCAACATGCACGGGAAAATTAGAAGACAAAGGATAAATTTCCCTCTTTCATGAACGATGAGGGAAATACGAGGTTTACATTCCCTTGGAGAACAAAAGAATCCGAGGCGATCATCGTATTATAATAATAATAATAATAGTAGAAATTTGTTCTAGCTAAATACAACAGTGAAGGACCCCAGATAAGCCCCGAGCTGAGTTGCATTTTGTGCATATTGATCTCCACGTCCTTGGATCATCTGGTTCGTAGAGCTCGCCCACCGCTGTCTGGTAGTATGACAGCCGCCCGCTTTTGAATTCGGAGAACGTGGCTCCTTGTAGCCGCATTTCAACTGGTAGAACGTTCCATGTTCTACACGCTCTCATAAAAAAGGAACGCTGAAAAGTCAGTGTTCTACATTTTCGCGGGCGAAAATGAATGAGATTGGCAGTCGAGCTGGATCTTGTTGATCTTACTGGTATGTATGGTGTTTGTATGGTTTCAGGATCAATATTTGTCAGTCCGTTAATAGTTTTAAAAAAGAAGATGATGTCGAGGTATTCATGCCAGTAGGTGAGCGGAAGTAAGTTCAGCGATAACAGACGTTGTTTATAGGATGTTTATATATATCCCATTGATCATGATTTGAAGATACACTTTGATCTTAACATATCAGATCATTATGGTTTTGACAGATAATCCAAGGCCCTAATTCTCCAAGCAACGATATAACTGCACACTGACAGAGGAATTAAAAACAGGCAAACAGAACCCAAACAGTGAAGGCTATTACAGATCCAGTGAAGCAGGTTACGTATTTAAGTGGGCCTCACCCCAACTCAAACCGCAACGATAAGAATTGGTGTATATTGGATAGGCCTACATAAAGTGACTAAAGCACAAGTATCATTTGGACATGAATTTATAACCCGAGTACATGTTCCACTGGATCTGAAATACCTTTCACCGAAGCAAACATCTTCTTCAACCTACGTCATCAAAATGAGATATCGAGAGTTATTAAGTAATCAGCAAGGAGTATGGGAACGAATTGACATTGTGATTAGTTTACTTATAGCTAATCAGAAAACTCGTTCATATTATTATTAGGTCTTTGTCAGGCGGAAATAGAAAAATATAATTTGTTGACATGAATAATAAACGAAAAATATTTAACGCTCTACCATGGACTTGTCCTGTAAGCATTTAGCAAGAAAGAAATTTACTAAAGTTTTACAAGCATATATCTAATAGTCCATAGACAATACAGATGACATTGTCTTCTGGATTGTCTATGATCTAATCAATCTCGTCCCCAGGGCCTGCGTTCTCCTTGACCAGTCCCTGAACACAGGGCTCTGGAGGTGAAATTGATATCTAACGTGCTTCTTTACCGTAATCAAAGCTAATAAATAAATTATAAAATCAATTTATAAAATGACAAGCCAATGGACAGTTTTCACTCACGTGATCGGTGGCCCTGTTAGGAATAGTTAAATTCCCATAGGATAAAGATTGTGCACCAATATGGCCGCCATTTCATTGTTTCTGTGCAACAATATGGCCGCCGTGACGTCAGATGAAAACCAAGAATACTAAGTGCTGTTTTCGCCGACCATCTGGCATTGAGGTAAAATGCCCAGGATTCGAGGTTACGATACGATATGGTCAGTACAGAACTAAGGGGGCGGTACGTGATACTTAGTTACATTGTGTTACTGAACCTCTGCTAATAATTCAAAATGACACTCACAAAAAAGCACACGAGTTATTTTGGACATATCATGCATAAACCTATAAACGTAGCGCCAACCACCATAGTTATTCCTTCCCAATTACCGCCTAGTATCCCACATAATTCCTACGAGCGCTGTTTACATGAAGCGGATTGACAGTCCAATCGGAGTGAAGTCAATCCAGGCACATGTTTACATGGAGAATCCGCTCTGCTTGGAACATTGTTTTCGGTTTTGGAAGACTATTTTCTGTGCTTCCGTCGCTTCCGTCAATGTCTGCCATTTAGTACGACACACCAACTTCACATGCGTATCATTCAAGTCATTTTCAAGTCAAACGGTCGTGTTAACATGAATCTGATTGGAGACATTCAAGTCGATCCTTGCTTGAATCTCAAGTCAATCCACTCCACTGCGTGGATTGACTTCAGCTATCCGTTTCGATCAGATCGAAAACTTTCAATCTTCTTCATGTAAACACAACACGGGGAAACAACATGTGCGATTTGACTTGAACACTCAATCCCCTTCATGTAAACAGGGCCTAGCAATCGGTAAAAACATTTACGGTACCGGGAACGGGGGGGGGGGGTTAAAGGAATCGCCGATGCACTCACAAGGGTTCAACAAACGTTAACATTGTTTACCCGACGTTAAAATTAGTCTAAATAAAGTTCAGAATTAAATAACTGAGAGTTCACTTTACAAGAAAAAAATTAGTGACAGATTGGTAAAATTCATACCGTCATTAAAGTTCGATAATAAGGCTCGAACTAGATTTGTTGAAATGATTTTTATGCATGGGGTTATTTTCCAAAGGGTTTGTATTCGAAGGAACTTATTGAAGAGAATTTTACGCTTCAAAATACATGTAATTTATGTATGCAGAACCCTAGTATACATCCATGTACAATTGTACTGTATAAAGTGAAGTCTATTTTCGAAGAGATGTGATCTTGGGGGGATGCGAGTGTGTTATTTTTGGGGCAGTTATTATTGGAAGCATACGGGACTTTTAAAATTGCCATTAACCTTTTCTAGGAAAGTCATCTGTGTTTACATCAAGTTTCGAAACATTGCTTTAATCTTCAAGGTTTGTTTGGACGTGTTGAATCGATTTGAATTTTACTCTCCGTTCCACAATTTGATCAAATGGCCTAATGTTACGCTATTTTTAATTAAAATTTGTTATTTTCATACTCAAATTCTGAGCTGCAAACTTCAACATTCAAGCAGTACATCGATTCACAAGACCAAGTTTCCCCACAAATTGGTCTAAACTTGATTTCTGCGGTCCAACAGAACTGATCAAAATGTCATTTGCAAACCGTTTCAATCTCGCTCAAATATAACTATCCATGCATGCAGACTTTATGTGTCAAAAACTACTGACAGTATATACTTTTGTCTTTTTTATATCTTTCAAAACCGTTATTGCGAGGTTTTAAAAATAGCGTAACATAGCCCATTTAAACCAAGTTATAAGTCCGTCATGTCTAGGGAAATCTGGTCCACTTGTGCCGTAGAAGCGATATAACGAAGAAGTCAGCCAAAACACAGTTCTTTACTGTACTGTAGTGTAGTGACTTGGCGTTGGAATAGTCCACTGAAGTTCTATATTATATGTATATGTATAGTGTAGTGTAGGTTTATTCGAGTAATGACCTGGTATATAGGTCTATTGAAGTGTTAAAATGCCAGCTTCTTCATTAGTAGATAGATATGCTGGTCGACTTCCATGCCGTGTAAATTGTTCGCATCCCCTTGTAACCTCATGAGAAGACCTCCGTACGATACATAAGCAGACCTAAACGTAGAAATTAGAAATCATAATATAATGTAAGATAAAAGACCGTATAGAGGAAATTTTAAAATAAATAAATATTTAATCAGTACTGTATTTAGAAATCGGAGGAAGATTACGATAAACTTTTAGGTCAATTTTCCCTTAAGAGAGGTTTGTTTGAGAAAGTTCATATCCAACACTTATGAGTGCGGTTCGTCTTCTGATGTCTAAATACAGCCAAGCTGGTTAAAACGTGGCGTCCTACTTTCAACCTGCTTAGCGGAATTTAGAAATTAGAGGGAAAACAATGACTCATCATGTTGGATATTTACTGTACAAATTTAAATTATTTTAAGACTCACCATGTACAGTGTACATGTACAATTGTAGGTAAAAAGGTGGTAATTAAACTGAAGAGATTTTTAGTAATGAAATACTGATGTTTCAAGCAGAGCACTTTTCACTTTGCTCTATCCAAAGCACTACTTACTTTTTTGCATGTATCTTACATTTTTGCAATAAAAGTAGCGTGCTGCGTAGGCAGTGTAGAAACAACAATCGAAATATAGTAACTTAGGTTAGATATACTGCCGAAACAGAGACCGTAGGAATCTAACGTTTCGAGCGAAGGCCCTTCGTCAGAGAGAAACGTGGGCCCTTCTCTGACAAAGGGCCTTCGCTCGAAACGTTAGATTCCTACGTTCTCTGTTTCGCCAGTATATCTAACCTAAGTTACTATATTTCGATTGTTGTTACATTTTTGCATGTATCTTACTGTACATTGATCAGAGCATTAACTTACAATCTTGTTGGAGCTTCAGCGGAACTTCCTTCTTCATCAATACGATACGTCTTGCCATACATGACATACTCAAACTGGTCAGCTCTTGATGGCATGTTGTCGATAGGTTGGTACTCTCCTTCATCAGGTGCACCATCTTCACGAAGTGTCGTGGCAAGCACAAGGCGGAACTTGTCACCAAGATCAACTGGATACACCTGGACATTCACATCCAGTATGAGATCCATTTTGAAACTTTCACTTTCACAATGAAGCCTTGACACTAAAGAGGAACAAGTGTACATGCAGTACTATAATATATATATACAGACCACACAGAGGGTGGTCATCATTGAAGTATGATTAATGTCCATTGTATAACTTTTATTAGAGTACATGTACAGAAAAATATGTAAAGTTAGATATTTTTAGAATGCATTTGTCAAGATCTGCTCAAATATGATATCAAATTCTAATTTTATCCATTGATTTAAAAAAAAATATTAATTTTTCATGATTTTCAATATTGAAACAAATGAAGTGAATCTTACTGTAGTTCAACCTATTCCAAGGATTAATGGAGTTTGTATACTATGAAAGTGTTATAACGGCAAAATAGTTAGATATTTTGTTGCCATTTCACTTGATTTCACTACAGCTTCACAGCATGGCATACTTTCAAAGTTAATGTATTTTTTCAACCAATAACAAAATTAGAATTGTATATCATATTTGAGCAGATATTGACACGTGCATTCTAAAATATATCACTTTACATATTTTTCTTTTCTCAAATAATAGTTATTCCACATTAACCATATTTTTAATGATGGCCACTTTTTTTTGTCCACCCCCTGTATATATATATTTAACAATTAGACAACGAGCCCGAGTTTTCTATGAGTGAATAGTCAACGAGGTGAAGCTGAGTTGACTATTGCTCATAGAAAATGAGGGCGAGTTGTCTAATTGTTTTAGTATAAATTTACCAACAAAAGTTAAATAAATTCTCAACCATAACGTATTCTTTGAGGCTCGTTTAATACATTTTTTAGCTGCCAACAACAAATGTTCAACATTATCATTTGGGACATTTCCTTGTCCCATATGGTAACTGATCGAAAAGTAAAGTTTTCCTGCATAATTTAGCATGGGTTTTCATGTACAATATTGAAACAATATATTTTCACTCATTTGATTTGTAAAAATGACAAAAAGTTGAAAGAAACATTAATTTTAAAAATAATGTAGTTTACATCACGAAATCTTATCAATGGCAAACGTAATTTTGAAATGTGTTTTGTTTGCAGATATTTTGTTTTAAACGAACACAGATAAATAATGTAATGATCTTACCATTAATAATTTCCATTCTAACCATTATGTAGTCGTTTTTGTTTTCTGTAGAGCTTATTGCTTTGCGTAAATGTTCAATTTCTTCTGTCATTTGCCCATCTCCATTTATAATTTCAGCACCATTGTTGCTTAGCAGAACAACCGCTGGCTTTAATGATCATTGCTCATGACATACTACGCATTTTGTGATTGGTCAGTTTTGTTAAAAGAAGGCTTGTCATTGGATTATCACCAGAGGTTTCTATTTAACAATTAGTCACCGAAGTCGAGGTGACTATCGGTAAATACACCGATAGTCACCAAGACTGAGGTGACTAATTGTTTTAGTATAATTTCAGAGGTTGATAAAAAACCAATCACGTTGAAACAAAAACTTTTAAACAACTGCTTTCATTTTAACAGTGGTGATACTGTTTATTCACAGACGATGTTAGCAAGCCACAGTCTTTGTCAGTAAATAATTTCAAAAAAAGAGTAAACGACATCCTACTTTGGAATTGAACTTGTACATACATTCAAATATATGCTAAAAAGACTTTTATTCTGGTGTTTTGGATCCTGTGTTACGCCTTTTTCGCACTTAATTATTCATGTTCAATATGTTCTTCACTCATGACGAAGTTTTCGCCACATCGCTACGACCAAAATCTAGCCAAAACATGCAAAAAATACGAAGAATTATAGAAAATATACTTCCTTACCTCTATGAAGTTTTGTTTTTACGATATTTGATATGTACAACATCTCAGTGATAAATGTTTTCAGTATTATGGTCTTTTGTTTGTCTCGAAAACTACAGACCCCATTTTGAAAAAATAATAATCAACAGTTCAATGAATGAACAAATTCTAAAATCTCATACTTCAAAATGACAACTCCGAGGGGGAGACTGAAACGAGTAAAGTCAGTGCAGTGTTGAATAAGTACCAGTCTCTTTTCCAAAACTACTTTTGAAGAACAATTTCTTGTGATGCAATAGTCACCGCGCTAGGCGGTGACTATCACCTCAGATTCACCGCTGAGCGGACCAATCAGAAAGCTGGAAAGCCTCTTTTCCACTATGAAATTATACTAACAGTGGATAGTAACTCCTGCGATAGCCAATGAAATCCAAGACTCTGGGATATTTACCTTGCACGGTGTTCCCAGGGGTTGGGAATTTTCCTGCTAATCAAGGCACAGTGGCCAGACATTATACTAGCACTCTAAAACCCCCGGGATTTGACCAAAGCTAAGACCGCAAAGAATTATGGGTGTAAATGTGTCCTCGTGGTTTGCAACTTTGCGTTCAATATACACTGAATTATGGATGAGTTTAAAACGATGAATTTGTAAAAGATTGGTTGGTAGAGAACAACCTGACAAAGCTTGTGGACATTTTTGAAGGTATTTTTATATATTTTAATAGAGATTGATCCACCCTCAGGTGGGGAATTTGTCACCTTTTCACAGCCCAGGGATAGGGAATTTGCCCATCAGTTTTTGCCCTGTGGTGGGGAATTAGCACTATAATTAAAAAAAAATCAAATGCCCGGGATCTTTCCCGGGGGGGGGGGATGGTCATGTTTGGAATTGACTCATGCATAACTCAGCTGGCCCCTTTATAGAAGAGAGAGTATTGTTAAGATGAACCATCTCCTTGAACATACATTACTCCAATGACTATAACAAATGTGGATGACTTGTAATGTTGGGGACTGTAGGTATACACATCTAAGCCGTTAATATCTGACTCTGAGCTGTCTCACTGTGAGTCAACCATTGTCCATACATTCTCAGACTCGTTTCCTAATCACACTATAGGGGCAATGGCAAAATCATCAACTTAATCTACTACAGATAACTTGTAAATGAATCTACGTTACCTCGATCAAACTTTTTCCCTTCAGGGTTGATATCTTTCACGTCAAAAATATCTTCGAATAGAACTCCAGCCATTTTGAGTAACTTGTGAGTTCAACTGAGTAACCTGGCAAACAAACGATTTATTTTTCATCCAGGGTCCCCCTCTAGCCAGATATCTATTTTCTTATTTAGTAAAGGATTTAATTGAATCCCAGCAAAACACTTAGCACCGTAAGACTGTGTTAACTTAGAGTTTACGAATCTAACATAATTAGTGCAATAATTTTGAAACTGATCTCCATTTTTTTAGTATCATAATTACCATATTCTCCCTACCCCCCAACGTCTTCACTCGCACGTGTAGTAGACAACATGGAAGCTGAACAAGAACGTTCGGTTAAGGCTCATCGCGAGCGTAAATCTGGTCCAAAAGCGGATAGAAAGAAGAAACGAAAACAATCTAACGATGGAGCAAGCGGTAATAAAAACCCAAAGGCCTTTACTTTTCAGTCGTCTGTACGTGCTGCACGTCAATTTCGGCGAAAACTTGACGTCGAGACGAAGAAACATCACGTTCCATTAGTCGATCGAACTCCGGTAGAGCCTCCACCATTTGTTGTGGCGGTGATAGGACCTCCGAAAGTTGGTAAAACTACACTTATTAGTTCACTGCTAAAGAACTTTACGCGGCAAAATCTGACGAGTATCAAAGGACCAGTCACTATAGTATCAGGTGAGTTTTGTATCAATAGACATAATTGCAATCGATAACCGATATAAATTGATATTAATCAATGGCAGTCAATAGTTCTAGTAATGAATGTTGACTAACTGATTGATTTTGGTAATCAATGAAGCCAGAAGATTTTGTGATTAATATATCGATACATGTATTGATTATCAGTAGACTACTATTTTAATTGATGAACTTATCATGTTCAATTGGTATTGATTGCTATTTGTGAATAGGTTTTCCTGCTCTGGTATATTATGAAACTCAGCACAAAACGGCAAATAATTATGCTGTACGATCAGTACCCGAGTACCGTCAAGAGGGGGGTAGGCAGGGTACTTACCCTGGGGCCTGGGCCCAGAAGGGGCCCGCTAAAAATTCAGTCTATGAAGATATATCATATATTATAATAATTATCAAAAACTTACCACTGGGGCCCAGTAAAACCTTGGTAAAAATATCAGAGGGGGCCCGCACGCAAATTATGACCCAGGGCCCATTCTGGCTCTCAACAGCCCTGTGTACGATACAACCAATCACCACTCTCTATTCTATTAATTTACTTCCAAAACGATTTCGAACTCCATTCACACTGGAGCTGAAATAGCACAAAAACGTATCCAATAAAAGATGTACGTCTTTTGAGATTGAAGTGGCGCTCCAACACAGAAATTGTGCTGAAAAAGTGCTCAAAACAGAAAGTCCACGCTGGTCCCAGAGCTTCTACAGTATACCACCCACTCTCCCAAAAAGCTGAAAGTGGTGAGAGAACCTCTGGTTGAAGATGCCTTTTCTTTGATCACTCTGAGCCAATGAAGTTGCCAGGGACAGATCTTGACCCCAATTTCTGATTGATCTGTTAGGGGGGGGGGGGGGGGGGGGAGGGATAAATCTGTTAGGCAAGACTGTTTTAATTGGTTGCACTTTAATTAGATTATTACAACATGAAAGTGAGATTGGTGGTGTCTTCAACCAGAGGTTGTCTCACCACTTTTAGCATTTGGGGGAAGTGGGAGGGGGGAGTAATGTATAACCTATGGGATCATCTAGTAAACACAGTCTAGAACATGCATGTACATATAGTAATTTCGGGAATAGAACAGCAACCCATCAGAGTTTTATCCCTCTCCTTTCTTCCATGCAGGCTTCTTCTTATTAGGCAGCATATGCAAATTAAGGTATAATTTTCAGTGCTTTCAATGAATAAAATACGCCAGCGCGATGGATCGCGCTCGCCAGAGCAGATTTCACAACTGGGCAGCGCGATTTCGTTTTTCTTGGGGAACAGCGCCGGTTTATGTTGATGACTTCCTGTTACATTTCCTGGGTCAATTTTAACAGTCTATTATCATAAAAATGAACTTCAAACCAATGTTTTAAGTGTCATTTGTGGTTTTCATCTGCACAACTAGCATAAAGTTTGAGATTTTGTAGTGTTTATCCCGATATTGCCGCGCCGGAACATGCGGCGGACGTCCCCGTGAGCAAACGAACGCTATTTTGCATTTTCGCCGATTTCAGCTAGTCTTTTAATAATACGAATATCAATTAAACAATATGCAGCAAGACAATACAGTACGTCACTGGAGAGTGCAGTTAACCTGCCACTAGAAACAAACTAAAAATATTTAATATCTAAACCCGTTAATTTAATAAAACCAAGAACAATTTATCTCCCTGTGATGCCATAATTCGTAAATATGCGTGCATAAAGTTGTTCAAAACCACGCCGCCGGTTTATTGATTTGTTTTTATAAGCTAGACTGTATACTCCTGCACAGAGTAAACAAGAGATATTCCATTATTTTCATATTATATACAACTGAGCATTTATTTACTCCATTTCTAGGCAGTGGAAGATAATCTGCGAGCGCATTTTATGACAAATTACTTATCTGCCTGCGCGATCAATCGCGCTGGCAGAACGAACTTGGGAGCGTGTGGGCGAGCGCGAGCGCGATTGCGCTCGCCTCATTGAAAGCACTGATTTTCAGAGACATATGTTACAGTGCCATCCACGATTCAAAATTAAAAAAGAATTAATGCTCTTTTACCTGTTTAGTGTAGCACACAGAAATACAGAAGGAGCAAAACTCTTCTCTTCTCTCCAAAAGTGTAGAGTCTCAGGCGTCTGAAGCCCTTCATTGATTCTCCCCCATACTCAATACCTAGCTGCTTCTCTTTTGCATACTATTTGGTTGCATGTGTCCTCCAATTTCTTTAAGTTCAAATTACTCTAGCCTAGCATTCAGTAAAGCATGCATGACATACATTTGCATAGTACAGAAAGCATTTCAAATTAATATACTGTACATTGCCATTTACCTACAGTAATTTACCTACAGTAAATGTATGTATTTGTAGTTGAATCACTAAGCTCCAAGCAATTTCAACAATCTTCTTTTTTGGCCGCTAAGCTTGAGTCACTTCGAGTTGTTCAAGGTTTGCTTACAGTGCTCTGTAATATACCGTAGTGACATGGTGTTTTGGATAGAACAAAGTGAAAGGATGGTAAATAAGTAAATCTTTTCTTAAACTCTACAGCTCCTTTTGTGTGTGGATAAATTTCCATGCGTTGGATGAGTCGACACATTGCCTAAATGCCAGAACGTGAAAAAATTTCTGAGGAATAACAGAATAATTATAATATAATTGTGCTACTCCAAGTACATGTTATGTACAAACTAAGGTCTCAGAACGTAACGTAAGGTTCCACAACGCAACGTACAAGGTTTGCCAACGTAAGGTCTCACAACGTAACCTAAAGTCTTATAACGTAACGTATGGTTTCAATACTACCGCCAACGTAACGTATAAAAGGTCTCGCAAGGTACAAAGTATATAAAGCCAGATCTCATAACGTAACATATACACTGTACATACATATTACACATCTTCCCACAAGGGGCTTTTCAAGAGCAATTTACATATCGAAATTTATTTAGCATGACCAAGTCGAAGGCATATTAAAGGCGCTCCATGCAGCCGCCATACGACACATGTCGGGCCACGGATTACAGGAGAACCCGGCGAAAAACCATCGAAAACGGGGTCATTCCCAGACGGTCACCCATCCAAGTAATAACCCTGTCCAACCGAGCTCAACTTTACACTGCAGTGTTGAGAGGCAGCGCCCTAACACGGCTAACAGCATACGCCAACCATGCTCCCCGTATGGTTTCATAGTGTAACGTTAAGTCTGATAACGTAACGTTAAGATGTAATAGCGTAATGTAAGGTCTCGTAATGTAAGGTCTCTTAATGTAACGCAAAGTCTCATAAATGTAACGTAAGGTTTCATACTACGGAATGCGGAGGGCTACTACGCGTGTATATCCTAAAAGTTAAAATTCTCTATTTTTAGGAAAGAAACGGCGTCTAACAATTATTGAATGTGGAAATGATATGAACATGATGATTGATATTGCAAAGATTGCAGATCTGGTAAGAGTGGAAAAATGTCTCCTATATAGTTACTACTAGAAATACATGAATGCGACAACCCCTCACCCGCTTTAACTTTTATATGTATTTTTGAAACACACACCCCTGGTTAAAATAAGCACTCCTGATATACAGCAAAGGCAAACAATAATCCTTGGAATAATTACAGAATGTCACTCCACTTATGTATTAGGGTGACTAACTGTTTACTTTCAGATTTCTGATTTGAAAGTTGAACATATGAAAGCAAAACTTAAATTTCATATTAAACTCTGGTTGTAAAAAAACATGTTTTGCAAAAGCATGCAGAATTAAAAGTTAACAGCTCAAAAACAACATTTATAATATAAAGTCTGAGATAAAACTATTCAGTAGAATCGGATTCAAGAAAAAAGCATTAAACAGACAACGACTCAGTCGAAAATGTGGAAATACAGCCTAGAAAATTGGCAAAGCCGGCCCATGAGTATTAATAATAACAAGTGCATGTACAGTACATAGTCAATGAAAAACACAACGTCCAGATAAACTTTTAAAAAGATAGTGTGAAATTAATACTTGACTTATACAGTGGTAGATACCCCCCCCCCCCCCCATATAACATACAAAGGGATGCCGCCTCATTAATATTCAGCGTGAGTGCCGCGCATGACGAATGCATGACGGACAGGGGCGTAGCGTGACCATTTTGACTTGGGGGGTGTAACGTCTAAGTTTTACCGACGAACACGTGGCCGTGGACGCTTCTCCGGAGAAAAGTATCTAGGCACGAGGTTATATATACATACGAAATCCACCGTTATAGCTTCATGTTTTAATGTTTATTTTCCACATAAACACCTTTATCATAATTGCATGCATATCACTAAATAAGTGTATCGTTGGTTGCAACTTGCGATCCTATAACTCCGCTATAAGTCTATGAGTATAACAGTTAGTCATTGTAAATCTACAAATACAGTGCACTGTATTTTCAATCACAAGACAGTGTAGTAAATCATAAAAAAAGGACAAAACGCGCATGCTGCATGCATTATCGTTTTAAATTTTAACTTTCCTTTTTTTTTTGGTTTTGTATCGGTTTTTGCGCTCCTTTGGAGGCATTTTGACTGAACTAGTAACAGTGTAATCCGCAGAGTTTACTTTTGAATAAATTCGTTTAAAACCTCTGTCCTCTAAACCTGATGTGAGATGTCTGATGAATCTGACACCGTGCGTGGAAAGCTGGAGTAACAATTGACAACTAGCAACTAACAAGATGTAAAGTTTTATCGTGTGAAAATTACACGTGAACCGGAAATAAAGATTTTCCGCGTGGTCTCGATTTCATTCACCAGAAATACAAGCGTCTGCACGCAGGCTAATCCCACATTCCCACGCCTGCCGTGGCGGAAATTGCACATTAATTAAATCAAACATTTTTACAACTGGAAAACTTTAAACTGTGACTAAAAGTCATTTTTACCGACAACCAATTTTAATGTAGACGAACAGTTTACCGATAGCCGACAGGTCTATTTATCACAAGGTTTTCAAACTTCCAGTTTAACCGATCGGTTTTACCGACGGCTCCAGTCATTACCGACCGACTCCGCGGGTGGGGGGGGGCCCCCCCCCCCCCCCCCCCCCCCCCCCGCACGCTACGCCCCTGATGACGGGCGCATGACGAATGCATAGCATCACGCATGACGAACGCGTGTAGACCGAAAGCGACAAGAGTGCTAAAGATCAGGTGTCATAAAGACGCTCTTGAACGTTTAAGACAATTAGAAAACACGTCAGAGTCCATATTGTATGCACTGTGGAAATTATATAGTAATGCGGAGAATCCAAAAATGAAATGTATTCTAGGATATCTTTCTTACTGGAGAGAAAGTAATGAATGATTTTCTTGTATAAATGTTGTGTTTTGTCTTATATAAGGCTAATAATTGTAGAAAAAGTCAGGAGGTCGTTAAAAGGTCATTAGGGAATGAAACAATGGGACATGTTTAGGCGGAGCTGTATAACCATAGAGAATGTACAGCGTCGCGTAGTGTGTGACTATAGTTCTTACAAGGTTGCAGGTTCGTCTGGATACTCAAGACTTTTTCTGAGTACTTAATATACAGCTTGACTATAGCAAACTAGAAATTTTTTTATTATCAACCTACAATCTACTTGAGTTAAAAATAACTCACTTTCGTTTCCTGTGGTGGCTCCATTACAAGTCGTTTCTCGGGTCGATTTGTAGCGACTCGAAAGATGACTGGCTTGATGGATTTATCGGCTTCATCTTTTTCATACAGTACATGCTGAAAAGATTAGAAAGCTTGACATGTATGCTC
Source organism: Paragorgia papillata (assembly GCA_035771165.1). Lineage (NCBI taxonomy): Eukaryota > Metazoa > Cnidaria > Anthozoa > Scleralcyonacea > Coralliidae > Paragorgia > Paragorgia papillata. Next base: position 1,470,479 of record JAWNZC010000338.1, read on the forward strand.
ACTTTCGAAGAAGAACATATATAAGGCCATTATAAAATTATATTGGGCATTTCACTCGATTACATAGCATGTTCTAGGGATTTTTGGTGAAGGAAAACTCGAATTTTCCTTCACCACAAATCCCTAGAACATGGTATGTAAGCGAGTGAAATGCCCAATATTACTTCTAATAAACTCAATTCTCTCCTGGCATTACCACCTTATAATGTATACAGAACTCGCGCGATCAAGCTCTCGGCAACGGCCTCCGTGCATGGCTCAGTGGTCAGAGCATTGCACTAGAATCGCAAGGTCGTGGGTTCAATTCCTGCCGGAAGGCCTGTGTAGTTGCATTTTTCGCAACTGGTCCCGGTTTGGTCTTAAAATGTCTAGAACACATTATAAAGTTGCTTCTTTGTTCAGTATCGGAAACGCTGTTTTCGGGAATTCCTTCATGCATCTCAAATCACAATAACTAATATTCGTGGACGCTTTTTTAGTTCGAATAGCGCGTCTATTGTAGGTGTTGTGTATTCGAAACATTCTCCCAAAAAAAACAACAACAAACTTTTATTGTTCTCAGGCATTGCTACTCATCGATGCAAGTTTTGGATTTGAAATGGAAATATTCGAATTTCTAAATATCTGTCAAGTTCACGGTTTTCCAAAGATCATGGGCGTTCTTACTCATCTCGACCTTCTCAAGGATAATAAATCTTTAAGAAAGACCAAAAAGAGACTGAAAAACAGATTTTGGACAGAAGTATATCAGGTAGGCAACAGTTTTTATGCCAGTTAGTTCAGTTTTGGTGAGAATAGTTTTGAATACAAAGAAATGAGAGAAAACTGTTACTAATGATATGAAAGACATCGTCTTTTCGTTTTGCGTGGTGGTGAGTGGCACTACGGGCACTATTTTTGCCAGGTCGTATATAATGAGTTCACTTAATATTGTAAACTTATTGTTTTCTTCAATTTGGATTGATGCTTTAGGGAGCTAAGCTTTTCTATATTTCTGGAATCACGCATGGCCAATACCCCAAAACAGAAATTCATAATCTCGGTAGATTTATATCTGTGACGAAATTCCGGCCGTTGGCTTGGAGATTATCGCATCCTTACGTGTTCGCGGACAGGTAAGAAAGTTCATAGTTATATCATATGATGATTGTTTGATCCTCGAGAAGTTATGTACCGACTGTACGGTCACGAAAAGGTGTTCCCGCTCTTTTCTATATTCCACTGATGTCTTTATTTCCTATATTTATCACTTTCCTTTCATTTATTCTATTTGCTTCCTTTTTTCCCTTTCGCCTGACCCTTTGGCCTGTGTCTCTTTCTGCCTCTCTTTATTTTACCCGTCCCTCAGTCCCCTTCTCTTGTCTTCATTTTCCTCTTCTTTCCTTCCTTCTTTCCTTCCTTTTTTCCTTCCTTCTTTCCTTCCTTCTTTCCTTCTTCTTTCCTTCCTTTTTTCCTTCTTTTCTTCCTTCCTTCTTTCCTTCCTTCTTTCTTTCCTTCCTTCCCTTCTTCCATCCTTTTTTTCCTTCCTTCCATTTCCGTTTCCCTCATTCCTATCCCATCACTTCCTTCTCCATTCCTTCCTTCCTTCTCTCTTTCATTCTTTTCTTCCTTCCTTCCTTTCTTTATTTCTTCCTTTCTATCTTTCTTCCTTCCTTCTCTCTTATCTTTCTCTTTCTTCTCCTCTTTTTTTTTCCTTTTGATTTTTTTCTCGTTCTTTATTTCTTTGTTTCTTTCGTTCATTTTTTTTGCTATCTATCCATCCATTGTTCTCTCCTTTCTTTCTTCGCTCCCCGCTTTTCCTCTCTTCTTTTTCACTTCCTATCTTTTTTTCAAATTCTTCTCTCCAACATAAGTTTTATCTTTTCTATGGCCTACTTCTTTATTTCAAGGTTTCTGTCTATCTTTCTGCTTAGAAGTAATGTGTTTTGTCTACATGTTAATCGACATGTTTCATCTTAGTTTCGTCAAATTGAAGCTGCTTTCAACCACATGTACGTTCTTTTTTTACTGTTTGTGATTGGAACAGAATTGAAGATCTAACAGACGCTGAAGAACTTCGGCAGAATCCAAAATGTGATAGACGAGTGTCTTTTTATGGATATGTTCGTGGAGCTCATATGAAACCAAATAGCAAAATTCATCTCTTAGGTAATCTTTGTCTCATCTTTGACATTTAACCACCCAGCTTTAACATTATGTATTAGCGTTAAAGGTCATATTTTTACCAACGACGATTTTAAAGATGCTGTCCAGTCAGTTCTGCGCATGATCCGCATCTTTGTTTATCAAACATGACATTCGTAGATAATTACTTGAAGTACTCAGCTCAATGTAAACCGTTAGAAGCGACATGGCAGAAAACCAAGCGATTCGGTGAGGATATCTCTTCGGATTTCTTCTATTTCTTCTGAAAATGTTTTGTTTCAAGTACAAGTAATGAAGAGGAAGCAAGAAAAGCTTACAATCTTGAATAAGGTATCAGTAAATATTTTTATAAACGAAGAAGTAAACATTAGTTTCGTACATGCGCAGAACGGACTGGACAGCACCTTTAAAATATATGGGGAGTTTAACCTGAGTATTATTATACACTTGTTGACTGGCGCGGAGGGAAACATCGAGTTTTACGGACCCGAAGGCTTCAATGTCACCCGAGGGCTTTAGCCCGAGGGTGACATTGAAGGCTGAGGGACCGTAAAACTCGATGTTTCTCGAGGCAAAAGTCAACAAGCGTTTTGTTATATACCAAAGACTTTTAAAATACAAAACTGACTCGAAACTTGCAAACGGCGAAAAGACTTACCAAAACACTTTCACTTTGTCTTCGTAATTTCAATTCAAGTCATTCAACTAAACAAATACACCAGATTCAACACTAAGAACAGCTTTAAATTTCTCCAGGTGTTTTTCCGATCTTTGAAGATATGTATAGAAATTCTTTCTTTCGGAAAATGGACTATTTCGTTTCGTAGCAAACAAGCTCGAAACAAGCTGTTGTTTTCAAAATGCCCGAAGAGTCCAAAGTTCTTGATCTGATGCAATAATCGTGTATTCACGTGAACAACGCAAGATTAAAGCGACGTCAGAAGGAAACACTGCATTATTTCCCTCTTCATTGTTGACATCAGAGGGAAGTGCAATGTTTCCCTCGGCAGAAAGAAACATTGAGTATGTTGAACAACACGTGACCATGATTTGACCAATAGGATTTCATTATTGGCAAACGAAAGTATTTGGTATATAACAAAAAGTTTTGTTATATAGCTGAACTTGTTTTTACGTCATTACGCTAAAAGGCCACGTTGATTGGTTGCTAAGGCCTGCGCTAAACGTCGCACAATAGACGAATTTAATTCAGATGAATTTAATTGTTTGAATTTTATTCGACGAAAGTGCGACGTATAACTCAATTTAATTCGACGCACGAATTAAATATTAAAATTCGTCTTGGCAATTAAATTCGTCTGAATTAGACGGATAATGCGACGATAATGCGCGTGTTCGCGTTACACGACGAATTATCGTCACGTCGAATTAAATGTTTCTCTTCTCTCTGCGACAATTCGGCGCCATAATTTCAAGAAGTCGTTTTCATGCTCCACGAGTCCAAGTAAAAACAATTGAATTCGACTGAAATTCGATGTTTAACTCGACGTCGCATTTACGTCGCACTACCGACGAAGTTAATTCGAATTAAATTCGTCTGTTGTGCGACGTTTAGCGCAGGCCTAAGAGGTCCGAGAAAAGCGGTAATGCCCTCCCGGCATTGTGTTCGCCTTTTTCAATGACCTGCAAGTTTTGGCGGGAAAATTTCAGAGTTGATTTGAATGAAAATAAAAGAGAATTAGACATTTCCGTTGGAAAATTTTGAACAATAAGACGTCCTGGAACATTAGTGTTTCTTTTTATAAAAAACTAGTTATTTAAAAGCGCTAAACATGAATGCTTAACAGGAGTAAACATGAAACGAATTGAACTAGCTCAAAAGTAACGTAAACGGCAGCATCTGAAAACGCGAACGATGAGTTAAAAGCAAATATTAAGAAAACGAACCAAAAGCCATATAATAAATGGCTTATCAACCCGTTTGCTCGGTCTATGTATAGGTAATAGCATGGTTTCTGTGCAATTTGGAAAAAAACATGCACGAGTGAGTTTTTCAAAGGCTATCAAAATTGCACGAAAAACTCACGAGTGCGTGTTTTTCCAAAATTGCACTCGAAACCATGCTATTACTTATTCGTAATATACATGAAATGTTAAACAAATGTTCTTCCGGCTACAAAGTTTACATACCACTCATTGCTCCACTTCTCGAAGCATAAATGGTTAAAAACTGCTTCGCTTTGTTCACTAAATACTTAAAACGTTTTACTCATAGCATCTAACCTCTTCTAGTCTTCTTGCAGGAACTTTAATGACAATATTAAAGCAAAATTCACTCTGTATTTCATCGAAATGTTCTTCAACAACTCTATGTTTTTGGTCGCCATATTGGATTTTCTCGTGAGGAAATACCATCCTTCAAAATCCGCATAAGCATTTCATTGGCTTTCCGGTAGTTTCCGGTTGTTTATTAGCCAATCAGAATGGTTAATACTCATTGAAATTTGCACTGTATTACACCTTTTCCGTACTGTATTACATTGAAATTGCACTCCTCTCGACCAATCAGGATGCAGTAATTTTGCCATGTATATTATTAGCTCGGTAATAGCATGGTTTCGAGTGCAATTGTTTTCGAGTGCAAACATGCACGAGTGAATTTTTCAAAGACTATCAAAATTGCACGAGTCCAAAGGACGAGTGCTATTTGAGGTCTTTCAAAAACTCACGAGTGCGTGTTTTTTTTCAAATCGCACAAGAAATCATGCTATTACTTATTAATAATATACATCAAAATTTAACATGAAGAGAATCTTTCCCATCAAACTGCTTTGTGCAAATAATTTGCACTGTATTCCTTTTTTCTGCACCGTATTTCCTCAAAACTGCACTGCTCTCAGCCCATCAGAATTGATAAATGTTTTCATGTACATTATTAGATCATTAAAACGTTGTTTTAAGATTTCTTTAACACATCTTTTCTTTAGGAGTTGGGGATTTTCCAATAAAAGACATCAGTATGCTACCAGACCCTTGTCCTTTACCGGAGAAAGAAAAAAAGAGATCTTTGAACGAGAAAGAGAAGTTGCTGTACGCACCGATGTGTGGTGTTGGTGGTGTGGTTTATGACAAAGTACGTTAAGTCAGAGTCGGACTGGCCCTATGTGCCAATGGCACGGGCGCCCCCTTAGGATGCCGTTACTGCGCCCCTTTCCCGTTGTATAATATTATATTTGATATGTAGTGCAATTCCTATTTAAAAACCCGATTTTGGATTTATAGTCGTTTTACGTTTTAATCAGTATGGTACAGCTAATAGTATATTACGATTAAATAATATTTTAGTACGCTTCGCGCAGCTGACAGCCTGACATGAAGTAGTCACCTAATTAATGGTACACACAATGACGACATCTCCTCATGATGTATGCCTTGCATGTTATGGTGTTATTCCTATATAAAATGAGTATATTTGAATATTTTGTTTGGTATTTTATATCCTTCAAAACTCTTTCAAACCCCCCTAAAAATGCAGGAAATGCTATTTCAGAGACTCTAAACTTTTCCGGGGGAGGGGCATGCCCCCGGACCCCCTAGAAGTTGGTCGCGTCTTCGGCGCTCCTTGCCCACACGTAGTAAGTATTGCCTGTTTTGCCCCCTTATTAAATATTCTGAAAGAAACCCTGACGGCGCCCCTCTCCCTAATGGAACGACCCCTAATACGAAGCCAGTCCGACTCTGCGTTAAGTGAAGTGATTGGTTGTGTTAGGCTATACATTTACACATTAGTCGCGCTGATTTATGGTTTAGATGCATGTTAAAGGACATTGGCAATAAAAACGAAGTTTGTCAAATTTGAAAGAACTCGTAAAATTGTAATAGAAGATCTTTTACAATTTTGTATCTTTCTCCGTTCTTAAAATATTTCAGTTTGTTTGATATGTAAATTAGATGATCTCAGGGTACAGTATTTTCATAAATTACAAAATATAACTCACACCTCTATGATTGCTCAACATAAAATGTTTAGTGTCACAAGGCGTTTTTATGTGCATAGTTTCAAGTTATTTCGTTAAACAAACTTAGAGATATAACTGATTTTGCTAGGTGTGAAAATACTGTACCCTGCTCCTGACGTCAGAGATCATCTAATTTACATATCAAACAAACTGGAATATCTTGAAAACGAAGGAAGATACAAAAAAGTTGCAAAAGATCTTCTATTACAATTTTACGAGTTCTTTCAAATTAGACAAACTTAATTTTTATTGCCAATGTCCTTTAACTGACTTTCTATACGGTTTCTTGAAAATTGGAAAAAACTGCAAGTTTCAACTAAAAAAAACCCTTCAAACACTGCAAGTTTCAACCTTTCTAACGTTGAGAACATCACATACTGTCAACAGATAAAGTGTTTTATCTGTCGCTGTGACAACACTGACGTTCTTATAAATGGCCGCAAGTTCACATTTAATCCACTTTATTTTAAAAGTTCGGTTATCCCCAAATATTTTTGAACTAAAACATTTCTCTAAGTTTGAGTAATCAATAGGGTTTTTTTTTGTAAAATTTCCTGTTGAATACTTAGACGTAAAGAAATGTTTAGTGCAAAAAAATTGGCGGTAATCACTCGTTTTTTAAATAAATTGGATTAAATATGAATTTACGGTCATTTTGAAGCGTGTATATTATAATATGCATAACTAGTTTTATTCTTTTCCAAAATATCCATAAGCACTTTCTAGGTTGAAACCTGCAAATTTTTCACTTTTGAAGAAACAGTGGGAGCCACTTCAAAACTAAAAACGGTGAACGGAATGGTTTGTGGACTTATTGTAGTCAACTACATCTCGTATGCGAACGTTACCACGTAGGAGCACAAATGACTATATGAATTTGCAACTTTACCTCTTCACCCGAGCCTCAGTAGCTCAATCGTTAGAGCGTCTAACCGAACACTAAAAGGTTGCAGATTGGATCTTTGTCTGGTTAAACTCAGTTAAACATTTTCGGAGAATTTGAGCTTGACGAACGTTCACTGAACGTCCGTTACATTATTACACACATTTTTTTAACCGATTCGAATAATCTTAAGCTGTTGTGTGCCAAATTATTTGTTCTAGGATGCAGTTTACATAGATCTTCGTGGGAGCCATCATAACAGGAACGATGATAAAGATAACAACGAAAAGGTGAAACAGTTGTTCGATTAATTTTTTGTGTGATATATATGTTGTTTACAAGACTATTTATGGAAAAACACTGTTTCTTAAAGGAAAAATTTACTCCAGAATTAATGTTTTTCTCCCCTTTAATAGAAAGTAAAAAATAGTTGAGATACTGACAGTCTTATTAAGTATATTTCATTCTAATGAAATCCCAATCTCGTTCCCAGAGCCCCGTTCCCCACGGAAAACGAGAGACTCTGGGATAATCCGTTCACGCCATCACAAGATTCTTGTGATCCGGAAGAAGAGTTATATAGAGTTCACTGTGTTCATCAGCCAATGAAATATCGATGTGAAACTGATTATCCCAGAGTCTCTCGTTTCCCGCCCGCTGGGTAAGGGGAACGTGGGCTCTGGGAACGAGATTGATGAAATCCGTGTTCAAAATATTCGACAATCAACGCTACCATTTTGAAACGTGCTTAGCAACCTGACACCTCCTACACCCCCTTCCCCCCGCACGCTACGCCCCTGTCTCTAGGACCTTTTTCGAAGGTATAACTTTTTGAAGTATGGAAATTAATGAAACCTAACCCCAACATTAGCTCTAAGTCCTTAACCCTAATCTCACGCGGCGAACCACAATTACTAGAGAAGCTTGTGGGATGCACAGTAAAGTTAAATTCGTCACTTGGCAGAGGAGTCCCATCTACTCAAAATTCTGTTCAAAAGAAATAGTTCATCACAAATTAACCTTTTTGTTTTAATGTGCTGTAAAAAACTAAAAATGATAATTATGTATTAACTGTTAATATGTTTGCACCTCTAGATGGCCCAGGGCCCTGGGAATGAGCTTCTTTCTTCTTTGTCCGGAATGCAAGAAACTATAGATGCCAAGATGGCTTCCAGTAAGCTTTCTTTGTTTAAGGTAAGAAGAACTTATTGACCAAGATGTTAATCCTTTATTGGCCAGGTTTCCGGGAGCTCTCCCCTTGACGAGTAACATCTGGCGTTATATAGAGTAAAATTAATAAGTTGCCAAAAGGCAACTGTGACCAGTAAAGGGTTAATCTGAATCTTAATTTATTATTGTTAGTGTCTTAATTTATATTTGTTCTTTCGAGGGCTTTATATCGCATAAAGCCCTTGAATAATAATTAGAAACGAAATGAAGAAAAAAACAAGGAAAATCTTTGTCCAAGGTGGAAAAAAAAAGACAAAACTTTGTTGGAAAACCTCCTCAATAATAAATTAAGTCAGATAAATCCCTCGAACGTCGGGATGTATGCGATATAAAGCCCTCGGACGCTGTGGGTCCTCGTGTCTTTATATAGCATACATCCCTCGTTCTCGGGATTTATCTATTACATAAAACAATTTACGGTAGAGTGACAGACACACAGATCATTACTAAAACTCATCAAATTTATAAATTTAACTAAATCTGCTTTAATAATTATTCACATCAGAATTATTCACATTAATAAATTTTCACATCAGAATTTCAGGAAAATATTGAATCTCTTTATATGGCTTGGCTCACGATCCTCAATTTCAGTAATTGGCTCCTGGGCAGTATTTAGAAACCAGCAAAGACCGTTCATTCCAAAAAATTGGAAAGTTGTAAAACCTTGCGAAAAAAATTGAGATGATAAAACGAGTTCACAGGGAGCCCTAACGTTTATTAGTGAAGGATGTTTATCAGTAAAACCGGTTTATCTGTATTTATTTTATTAAGAAATTTAATAAACCGATAGTTTAGAAGCTTAAAACCGTTTGGTTACGTGAGAGAGCATTCTCGTTCCTACAGTCCACGTTCTTAGAACGAGAATGACGCGAGAAAAAATCCCGCCCATTCGCGAGAGGCCGCGAGGTTAACTTATCACCCAGGGCGCGCTATTGTTAATAAGTTTAAATACCTAATAAGTTAATGTCCCCTGCTTCGCGTGTTTCCACGAATGGGCGGAGTATTTCCGCTTTCCAATGGACTTTCAAAATTTGAAAAATTAAAAATATCAGATTTTAATCCCCTGTCTGTGTTGCTTCGTCGTATTTGATTTCATATACTAGTCGATTATAGCGATTTTTAAGCCTGTTTTCCACGAGGCGGAATTTTGCGCGCGTAGCGGAAATTTTCTTTGTCTTGTGATTTCTCGGGTGGAATTAATTAGAAAAGACAAAGAAAATTTCCGCTCCGCGCGCAAAATTCCGCCTCGTGGAAAACAAGCTTAATACGATTTATTTACCAACAACAAACAACCTATTTTACTTATAAAAATCCTATTTAGTAATTTACTTTTCTTTTTGATAAAACATATACAGATAACCCCGTTTTACTGAGAAACATCCTTCAATAATAAACGCGTTAGGGCTCCATGTGACGAGTTTTAGGCTAAGCAGTCTCTTCATAGCCTGTTTACCAATTTTGGATGGTTTATGCAGTTGAGGAATTCCATATAAACTTATCTTCCTTTAGTTAACGGATTCCATACAACAAAAAAACTTATCTTCTTTTAGTTTCCGTATAATAAGAAAACCTTACTTCCCTTAGTCCGGAATTCATGCAAGTTCGCAGTGTCTGTATAAAACCAACCGTACGACTACGAAACTCGTCCCATCTCTTCTTCGGGCGGATTTTAACATTACCTCAAAGGGCACTTTTTAAACTCTTTTTTCGTCAAGAGTATAAACGTTGACACTAATTGCAACTTGCAATATAAGACTCCGTTTACAATAGAGAAAAGTTTCCGTTTTCATTTCGTACCGAGTATTCGGATTCGTTAGGCGTTTACACTACAGCAGTATTCGGATTCAGCCGTTTCCACTGCACTTGGAATTCCTTATGTTCGCCATCTTGGTTCTACCGCAAACTCATATGACTGCGGGCGAAAAAGTATCCGGAATAACCGTTCACACCAACCTCGTCCCCAGGGCCATTTGTGGGGGCTGGGCCAAGATGGCGGCCAAAACAAAATGGCGGGAACAAATGGCCCTGGCACAGGCTGCAAAAAATGAGTCAAATTTTGACTCATTTTTGACTCGGACCCAGGCTTCACTAACTTTATCGCGCCTAGTCAGGCTCAATTTTTTCTGAATATTTAGTTCAGCTTGACTGACCCAAACTGAAAACAATCAAAACATTCATTTCCAAATACATTGTCGAATTATTAAAATAAATAGACTTTTAATAAATATCTGTAAATGCTTAGTATTTATCATTTGCTTCACCGTTTTACCAAATTCGCAAGAAACTGGATTGCCGTTGTCTGGCCGGGCCGCCTTGTTTTCGTGAGTTTTCGGTGGATTCTTCTTGTTTGAAAAATGCCTGCTTCTCAATGGGCAAACACGTAAATTCTGCCCTGTGGTGTCCTTTCCTTTCGCAGCCAAAATACTTTTTGACTTTGTTCACCAAGTCTTTCGTTCGCTCGATTTAGAAAACACTCTGAATTGCCGTCCCATGGACTTCGTTGTATGGCAGCCAGGGCACAGAGACGACACGACCCATCATTACATATTCTTCCGACGTTTTTACGGGTGTTTCGCCAGCTTTCCTCACATATTCATTCATTTTGAACGGTTGTTTTTAACAGCCGGCAATTCTGGTATCACTATATTTAATAATTTAATATAATTTGGGCCCTAAAAACAAATGCCCGCGAGTTAGCCTGCCGCCCGCCTTGTTTCTACCAATCAGAATACCTAAAACATCCAATGTTATCTCGACCAATCAGATGTGGTGATAGCTCAGCCTGTGCCAGGGCCATTTGTTCTTGGCCGCCATCTTGGCCCAGCCCCCACAAATGGCCCTGGGGACGAGGTTGCCGTTCACACTACGTAATGTTTCGGATTCAAAAGTAAGTAATATATTCGGATACAAAATTTCTACTTTTTTCGGATTCAAAATCTCCGTATACGTGTCCAAACCGGGAAGCTTGTATTCCGGATTCATTCTCTTGTGTGTAAACGGCAAAACCAATAAACTTTTGCCCTACTGTAAACGCGGTCTAAGTAACTTATTTATTACTTTGCCGAACTTTAAAATTAACGTTTTTATTAAATTCTCAAGGGTTCTTCTCCACTTGGTCAAGACGAAGTTTCCAGGTAGGTCCTTGTTTGGCGAAGCTAACCCTGTAACTCTTAAAGGAAGTAACCAGTCTATTTTGTAATAATTATTTTTTGCCAAAAATCAATGCATTATCAAGATCTGTTATTAGGTTTTGTGTGTGGAATGTTTCTGAAAGATGACGTAATGATGATGTCAGCGTTAATAAATTCTATAGACACGTGTCGTTAATAAATTCTATAGACACGTGCCGATATTCAACATTTGACGACGTATGCTCGATTTCCAGCCGTGGACGCGTGAGCTACAAAAGGTGTCTGTGACGTATTACATAAATTAATTTCACGATATCAAAAGCTATAGAAGCTGACGGGAATATCGATGACTTTCCCGATCCTGTGGAATGACTAACAAATTAAAACGTTTTGTCCATTAAGCAATTTCTCTAGAGCTTCCCGTTGTAAATTGTTTGGACAATCAACCTTAAGGCCCATTTACACAGGCTATTTTTACTGCGATGTTTCTCACCCAGACGCATGCGATTGAATGGATGGCTCGCCAAAGTATTGAACCTCAAATAGCTCTGAGTAAATGGTCCGATACGTTCGTAAGTCAATCCATTCGATCGCATGTGCCAGAAGGAGAAAAATCGCAGCAAAAATCGCCTTTTGTAAACGGGCCTTAAAACGTTACTAAAACGCGATTGCATGCCTCACTCATCAGCACCCTATTGATCGCCATTTTGAAGTAACGGGGTAATTCGCGATTTCGGGCAATAATCCCAATAATATATGCCGGCTGAAAATGTGCACGTTTATGATTGGTGCAAATCAACAATGACAAGCTCACGAGTCCAGCGCTGATTTTGGGAGAGGTAAAGTACCGGGGGCCGAGATACGGCTGGAAATCGACCCTTTACTAACGACGAAGGTCTACATAAATTAAACTCAAACGTTGCTTTTAGACGAGTTCTTGATATGCATCGGTGAGCGTGAAATTGAATAAACTGAACAAAACATAGAACAATGAATTCGACGAGTTTTCAACTCGTGTCAAGCTCGTTCCCAAGGCCTTTTTGAACCAGAAATACTGGGTGTGAGCAATTTAGTTAGTATGCAAAATCATTCTCCGTAATGGCAGTCCCGTGGTCCCATTGGCGGTCCCTTTGAAGCTATTTGATCATATAACTGGCACAAAACTATGAATAAATATGTTTCATGAAGAATGTTTAAGAAAATAAATCAACCAATGAAAATGCGGAGTCCACCAACCGATCCCAGGGTCTTTTCCCGCCTTCCCAATTTCAAAAATGCCCTGGGAACGAGGTTGAAATCGTGTGTCTTAATTGACTATGCACTAGCGTACAATACTCTACTAATATAGTAAAAAACGTAGAGTGCTGCGTAGGACGTGTTTGAATATAACAAAGTGAAAATGTGGTGAACTACCAAGATTTGTTAGATGTAAATATACTGACGTGCGAGCGTGGCCATTCATCATTTTAGTGGGTTGAAGAGTTTTTGAAACGTCAGGTTTCCTTCAAAAAATTGTGGCAGTTCACCATCTTTTCACTTTGCCATTACCTTACTCTAGTTTGGGTCATATTTGTTTCATACTTCTCTGTTTTAAACTACACAGCTGGAAACTACCACGAGAGGAAATTGTTCAAGCGGACAATGGTCGAATGAGACGAAGAGCAAAATGGGACGAGAGTACCGAGCAGTTTAAAGTGTCTGACGAGAATGAAGATGACGACGATGAAGACGAATATGATCAAAACGAGGAAGAAAATGATTCAAATGACGATGATCTCGACAAAAAGGTGACGAAACTAGACACACTACATGCACCTATATACTCTTACTTCACCACTCTCTAATTATGTATGCTTCTTCCCGCTCTACTCTACCCCACTCTACTCTACTCTACTCTACTCTACTCTACTCTACTCTACTCTACTCTACTCTACTCTACTCTACTCTACTCTACTCTACTCTACTCTACTCTACTCTACTCTACTCTACTCTACTCTACTCTACTCTACTTACTCTACTCTACTCTACTCTACTCTACTCTACTCTACTCTACTCTACTCTACTCTACTCTACTCTACTCTACTCTACTCTACTCTACTCTACTCTACTCTACTCTACTCTACTCTACTCTACTCTACTCTACTCTACTCTACTCTACTCTACTCTACTCTACTCTACTCTACATCCGAGCACAGTCCCTAGAATTATATTGTCTGGAGACGCGCCGAACATCAAACTGGTTAACAATGAACTACAATTTATGTAGAGGGTGGCAAATAAGGTGCACAATCTTTTATTCTACGTTCATTAATATTTATAAAGCAACGATGCTATTGCTTGATTGCTTCATTATACGAAAAATAAAATGTGTTCAGCAAGCATTAATTAAGGTGAAATACGATGCACAAACGTGAACAAAAACATAGAACAAAGACTTTGGCCGCGTTTCTAGACAATTTATTTCTAGGGACTGTGAATCCGAGTAACTATGCTTACGTAGAGCTACTTGAATTTCTTAGGGACCGGTAAACAAGTATAGGGAGGGTCGGAGCCCAGCACAAAGGGGTTGGGTCACGATGTTTTTACCCTTCCCGATGGGTCATGCATGGTATTTTGAGCCTCAGACAGGAGATGGGTTATCTTATTTCCATCCTCGTCCCCAGGGCTTCCTCGGTACACTGGAAAATCGGAGGCCTAGCCTAGTTTCTAGGCCTTCATCGGTTGACACGTTTCGGAAGTGATCCGAACGGACCCAGCCTCTCCCCAGTCCTCCCAAGAACCCAAACCGACTACGCGGCCAAGCTCATGCGGAAACGAAAGGCTTAGAAACTAGGCTATCGGAGGCCCTTGTCAGATGAAAACGATTGAAGCGTGTGATTGGCTGGCGAAGGTTATTGTCTAAAACAGGAAGTGGGCAAATATATTTTCAACTGTCAAACAACGCTGTGAATAGAGTGAAGATTATCGCTCAGATAACACCGAAAAAGTCGACGAATACGGCCAACAAAGTATGATTCCTAAAGCGAGTCGGAACTGCGATGAGTTTCATCATGTTTTCATCATTTAACTCTCAAAATCGAACAATTTTAGACATAGCGTGACTCGGTGACTCATTCGCCGGCGACGTCAAATGTTCGTAAACAACCTACCTTTGAATAAATTAAGCCTTCGAATAGCATTTCGGTAAGTGAAATTATGCTATTTTGTCCAGCGGGAAGAACAGTAAACACCAAACCTTAATTCGGACGTCATAATAAAGCAACTTTTTGCGATATTGGTAAAAGCAACAATTCTCGGACGTATAAGGATAGATTCATGACAAATGTATCCTTACACGTCCAAGAATTATTACTTTCACTAATATTACAACGTTCATATTTAGACATTATTGCCACGAAAGTATTTATAAAGAAAAATTTACCGCATTGTGTCTCCGCACTAAACAATCACCCTTTTTATTGAGCTTGCTACCCAGGATAGCCGGACCACAATGCATTGCGAATTCAAGATGGCGCTGCTATTGGTAAAAATGTCCATTGGATAAATGTTTTTATGGTTAACATATAAGGAATTAAAACATTTTCAAATTGTCGATCACATTTTGTCTTAAAATGTATATATTAATTCCAACACTCGAAATATTGCTTTACCAATAATCTCTAGAACATGAACATGTTGTTTAATCAATTGACATTATAGTCATTTGGCCACCATCATCTATTTCTAGCATGATTTGTTTAATTGTGTTTTTTTGTGTGTATATTATAAAGGGAAATGAGTCGTTGGTCTACGATGATGAGGACAGTGATTTGGATGACGAAGAGGTAGCAGATATAATGACGAAGGACAGCGATAACTTGGGATTTATATCAGACGACGACGAGACTAATGAAGATGTAAATAGTGCTAGAACTGAAAATACCCTTGAAAAAGGTATTAACACTGAAAAGAACTCGCGTACTCAAAGAGTTGATACTAAGACTGGTGAGAAATCGACAAAGAGGAAGTCACTTGGTGATTCAGCAAATACAGCGGCAAATAATGTTTCTGAGAGGGAGACAAAACGTCAGAAACGGTCTCTGCAGTCTTCTCATGATGAAACAGACGACGAAAGATCGTTAGATAGTGAAGAGTCAAGCGATGACAATAAGAATGTTGGTGAGTCAGCGCACTCCACTTCACTGGATTTTGCTTTGCCCAGAATAGCATATTGTTATGCTATGATTTGCTTGGCTTCACCTCACTTCATTTCTCTTCGCTCTACTGCAATCTACTTTTCCTTCCTTTTCCTCTTTTCCCTTCCCTCAGCGTCGCCTTGCCTCACCACGCCTCATTTCCCTTCGCTTCACTTCACTTGACTTTAGTTCACTTCACTTCACTTCACTTCACCTCACCTCACCTCACTTCACCTCACCTCACCTCACTTCACTTCACTTCGCCTCGCTTCACTTCACTTCACTTCACTTTACTTCGGTTTACTTTACTTTTAGGCAAGAAATATTGGAGTGAAAACCTCATCGAAAAAGCGAGGGAGGCTTATCTCCGACATCAGAGTACCACTCCTAACTTAAAAAAGTTAATATACGGACAAGGTACGGCCTCAACTTTTTATAGAGCTAGAGTTTTCTCTATAGTAAATGTATTACTATATGGATATAGTATAAAGACTGCATTGGAAACTGATAATCACATGTGACATTTCAAGCTCCCAGATTGGCCAAGTCGTAATTCACTATGATTGAACCCTAGACATATCAGTTAAAGCGCACAGCATGATTGTACAGTGTGCTGGCTTGCATGAAAAAGCATGAAGTTCAATTAAAGATGAGGTCGAGTCACTACTGTTGAGACAGACAGTGACGCGTCTAGAACTGTATAAACGAATAACCGTGTTGTAACTAAATTCTTGTGTTTTAGGTGCATCACATTTACAAGAAAGTGGTGCAGAGGACTCCGATGAAGAGACGTTAGGTGGTCTTTTTAAGATGAAAAGTCTAGCGTTTAGGGGAGAAGACCGCGTTATGCACGAACGAGATTGCTCTATGTTTGTTGAAGAGGACAGAAGAAGCTGGGAGGATATTTTAGCTGAAATAAAAGATTGTTTCGTGACTGGAAAATGGGCGGAAAGTGAAGATGCAGAAGCACTGCTTTGCCAAGACGACGAGGATGAAGGTAATATGGTCATTTGTATTTTATAAAATATAAATAATCAATACTTTTCTGCTAACTTGGTGTGTTTGTGTAATTTGTTTTGTACGAGTCAAGAGGGAAGGAGGGCGAATTGCAAAGAGAGGGGAAAAGAAAGTGATAGGAGAGAAGGGAGAAAAATGGAGGGTTTGAGGTGGAAGTACCTCGCATGTTTTTTGTCTATTTGTTTGTTTTGGTTGTTTGTTTGTTTGTTCTTTGTTTGTTTTGGTTTTATTTGTTTGTTTGTTTTGTTTGTTTGTTTTGTTTGTTTGTTTGTTTGTTTGTTTTGTTTGTTTGTTTGTTTGTTTGCTTGTTTGTTTGTTCTTTGTTCGTTTTTTTGGGGGGGTTTGTTTGTTTGTTTGTTCGTTCGTTCGTTCGTTCGTTCGTTCGTTTTTGTTTGTTTGTTTGTTTGTTCGTTTGTTTGTTTGTTTGTTTGTTTGTTTGTTTGTTTGTTTGTTTGTTTGTTTGTTTGTTTGTTTGTTTGTTTGTTTGTGTATGTATATTTGGTTGGTTGGCTGCTTCATTGAAATCACTGTGGTAATTTGTGATCTGCTATATAAATAGATGCATAGCTATATGCGTGGATACATGCATTACCTATTAGCCATTTCTGAATTGCGCTAAGAGAGCTGGGGATAGCCAGGTCGACACTCGACAATGTATCATGGGACTGTTTTGGAGACGTGAACAAAGAACCCGTCCCCCAAGACAGTTCCATGATGCATTGTCAAACTTGCTATTCCCAGGTCTCTAACGTATTTCTGAAATGGCTAATAGTCTCTAGAACTATAGATTGTCTGCAAACGCGGCGAACGGCAAAGCGGCTAACAATGAGCTGTAATTTATATTGAAAGTTCACAAAGCTTCTGTTTACGTTTATTAATATTCATATATAGAGCAATTGAGTGATTGAACTCAAACGCTGCTATTGGCCATGGTTGCTTCATTATAACAAAAATACAATGTATTCGGCGCGCAGACACTTGCATAACCGTGAACAACAAGTCAGTAACATAGAAGATAGGGTTCGAACCTGCAACCTTCTAATGATCGGTTAGACGCTCTAACCATTGAGCCACTGAATGTCTGTTACATTACACAAAGCTCGCAAACGTACCACATGCACTACATATATATACATATATACGTACAACTTATCATGTCACTTTAACAATGAGTTTTAATAGCCACATTTCCAAACTCTTTAATTCTATTGACTATGATTAACCGCGTGAATCCTGCTACTATATATGCATCACAATATGGAAACGTTGCACTAAAAATCAATATTCAATGTGCAAGCCTATTGGCTTGTCGAGTCATCGATATTTTTTGAAGCATTAACGTGCCCGTCTCCTTGAGCTATTTGAATCGAATTTTAGACCAAATGTCGACGCACCGTCGTTCCCGATGTTGCGGGCCATATGGGAGCTCGTGCACGTGGGAGCGTCACTGATCAATTGCTCATCCAGCTCTAAAAATGAAGCCACCAGAGATGGCGAATTTGGAGTGCCAAGATGGCCGCCACGGAAAATTGTATGTTTTCGTAGCACGAAAAGAGACGAAAAAAGCCACATTTCTGCTGTAGGTATATGAAAATTTCTGCTATAGGTATATGAAACAAAGAACACTGTAAACGGCTTCAAGCTTAGTTTTTGCATTTGTTGGTGTTGTTAATTCTATTAAGCAGTAAAACGTGTTATTTTGTACGTTTTTTTTAAACTATGTACGGTAAGTCCGATAAACTTGCCTTTATCACAAAACTCGTTATAAACAACGAAATCAGTCAATAACTTCATTATAAAACTATTGTATACTTTTGGTATTAAAACGTAAGTCTTTACAAAGCCTTATGTAGTTGACAATTTCGGACTGTATTTGCTTGTATTTTCCTTGTTTTCCAGTCGATAAATTGCCATCTAAACAATTGTTTTACGGCTTTTTCTACTCCCCCGGTAAAAACTCTTACTACTCTTAAGACCGCAAGGTACATTGGACCTGCAGTACCAATATGGCTGCCAGTGGCTTCAAAATGTTTACTGCTGACCGTAAAGGATGAGAGATCAGGGGGAGCGTACTTGTGTGATTTTTGAGCAAACTGCACAATTGTGTCCAATGGGATACCATGCCAACAATTTTGTCCATGCAGGTTGTAGATTACGCGGGTTGCTTGTTCAATTTCGACCGAAAGTTCCATAAAATAACATTTTTTGGTTGTCGTGAACTTGACAGTGGTCTTTAGCTCAATTGGCCGCACATAAACCTTACAATTGCTTCTTTTTATCTAGAAGAGATGTTTGGGGATTTTGAAGACTTGGAGACAGGTGAGGTTCATCACGCTGGTGACGAAAGTAATGACGAGAACGACGACGAGAATGAAGGTGATGATGGTGAAACAGCTGATGGCGGCGAGAAGGAAAAGGAACAAACGGAAGAAAGATTACTGAAGAAGAAACAGCTTAAGGCTGCTTTTGATAACCAGTATCCTTTAACGTATAATGTAGAGCGCTACGATTAAAGTGCTTATAAACCCAAATATGATATTACTGCATATGGATTCTATTTAAAGTGCCAATGCAGCGAAAGTTCACCCCAGTTTTTTAACATCTTTCGTAGAATTTCATTTCCTTGCTTCACTCTTGAGATATTCAGGTTTGTTTGATATGCAAATGTCATACTTATGACATCACACTGCATAATGACTTTTTAGAAAAGTATGATTTTCTTTGAGAGTGCTTATCGAAAGTACTTAATAAAAATTTGAACTTGCATGTATGTAGCCATACTATCACTAAACGTGTGTTGCTGGGTGTAAAATATTTGGACTATTCTAAAATTGATGCTATTTCAGAAAGTCATTATGCAGTGTGATGTCATAAGTATGACATTTGGATATCAAACAAACCTGAATATCTCAAGAATGAAGCAAGGAAATGAAATTCTACGAAAGATGTTACGTTGTCATTTTAAGTGTTCTTTCAAATGCAATCATAAAAAAAACTGGGATGAAATTTCGCTGCATTGGCAATTTAATGTGTATAGTTGAATGCCAAAATATTTTTTGATTTGAAGTTTTATTTCTTATATTGAGGTTTGCATTTCCGAAACGGTAATGAGGATGACGTCTATGTAGGCATAATTTGCATACGCAGTGTTCCGTTACAGCAGAAATATTACCCAATTCACGTGTTAATGGAATACTTGAATAGTATATTCTGTATTTTATCTTCTTTTTTTCCATTAAAATCTTCAAGCGGTTTATCATAAGCAAAGAAAAACACACACACAAATGCCTACATTGACGTCATCATCATTAATATTTTGAAAATACAAACCTCAATATAACAACAAATAGAAGTTCAAGTCAGAAAATATTTTGGCATTCATCTATTCACGTTACATAGAGTCCATATCAGTAATATCTTATATGAGGTTATAGACACTTTAAAGATCGTTGCTAAAAGTACCCTATACGACGACAATTTTCTCCTCAGGGCCATCTTTAAGGGATTGTGCTTGATGTGACCAGTGAGCTCTATTGGAGTGATATCCTGCTGCTGGTCATTGACCGGGCAAAGATTGAAGTCAAACATGGCGGTCATGTAGGCCTGAAGTGAAGTACGTATAGTTCTAGTCTCCTACGCGGTCTTTTGACCAAATCGGACTTGACCAGACCGCGTAGAAGACTGGAACTATACGTACTTCAGGCCTACCAACCCCGTACCCAGCCGCTGCGAAAAGACCCTGGTTGCGGCTGGTCACGTGCCGCCTAAACGAATTTTATATCAAGGGGTGGTAAGCTTTTGTAAGCGGCACAATCAAATGCGACATTAGCTACAACACAAGTCCAGTTTTAATACTCGTATTCTAAAATCTAGATGTAGGCGAACTATAAAGTTTAATAAAAAAGAATGAAAAGCGCGATTCAAGAACTGTATTTACCTGAGTTTCTGTTGATGACAAATGCCGGTAATCATTTCGGCCGAATAAAGCAGTTCAAAATTTGCTTTGTTGTACAAATTTTTAAGGTCCTTCACATCACCAACACTGCGACAAAGTCCAGCCGACGCGAGTATTCGACGGTGCATTAGACGATTGCTATATCTTCTTCGGTTCGGTATGATCTTTGACAACGTACACCACAGAAGAAAGCATGCACGAGATATTTTTTGTTATAAACACCGAGTACTTTTTTTTGTTGTTTTCATTTTAACAGATATTTTGCGATCGGACAGCCTGTCGCCAGTCTCACAACGCCAGACGTAATCTATTATTTGTATAAACAAAGGTGAAAACTTGTAATTGTGCCTTTGTCACTCCTCCCTAAGTATTTTTGAAGTCGTTAATTACCCCCCCCCCCCCCCCCATTTTTAGGGGGCGCGTGGCCAGCCGCAACCGGGAGCGGAGATAAGACCCTGGGTACGTGGTTGCAGGCCTACATGCCCGGTACATTGTCCGCCACAGAGATATCACTCCATTTATATATAGAGCTCACTGGATCGGACCAAGATATCGGTAAAACCAAGGTGACGGGAAAAATACCGTTCTATATATTTTCCATTTACTCGAAGAAGTTTAGGGGTAAACCTAAAATATGATGATGGAAATTTTTAGAATCTTTGTCTCTGTTGTCACAGCAACAAAAAGTAAATAATCATACAGTTTCTGAGTTCCACTGACAATATTTCAAAAACTACATCTCCCTTCGTAAATTGCTACCATCGTTTTGCTGCAAATATATAAAATAACAAATGCTGAAAATTTCAGATAAATTGATTAAAAACGTTTGGAGTTATAACAATTCAAAGTTCGTAATTGTGAAAAATATCATTTTTCAAAAATCCCATTTAAAGTCCAACAAAGTCAAAATTGTGAATGAATCACAAAAATAGGTGGGTTTTTTTTACAAAATTCAGGTGCATTGCCCCCTTAAGTGTTCTTCCAAATAAATATATCTTATAGGTATATCTAGGTATATCTTACAAGTTTCGGATGTTTTTTCCAAGCCCTGAAAGGGCGAAGAAAAAATGCGAGAAACGAGTAATATGCTCGGCCGTATTATCGGTCAAACCATTCAACGAGATATTTATTTATATGGCTGTTCAGTTAAAATACATCTGATAGATAGATTTTCCATTTTGCTTGATTTTATTACTTCAAGACTGGTTAAACCGGTATAGAAGTGTGCATTACAAACTTTAGTGAGTAATCCAACCTGGGAAAAGCAGTGAACTCGATGTAAGTTAAAATGTGATACCTGGAACGCTAACGTCCAGTCATTCGGGGGGCAAAAAGTGAGGCAAAAAGTTCCAGGCCCCTGCGCGGTTTGCAGGTACGATTCAGTCTCACCGGTCTTGAGCGAAGACTCGAAATTAAGGTTTGAAAAATTGTTTATTGAATCATTTTATCACGCTTTGCTAAACGTGCATTTTAAATTTTAATTGTTGTGCTATGCTGCCGAACTAATTATGCAGTGATTGTCTATTTGTTGCTATAGTAATAAAAGTCATTGTCTTTACAAAACGTGCACGAAGTTTGTCAGTGAAGAAATTAAATCAAATTTTCGTTATATTATAAACCATATATATTAGAGTTTCGTCACTCCGAAGAGGATACAAAAAATCAACACGAACTTAGTATAGAATATGCCGTTTAGGTTAGTACCAGTTTCATCAGTGTCCTTTTGTTTAAAAAGCATTCCGCATTCGTACCGAAAACAACAACTAGCCATGAGTAAACGTGAAAAATAAACAATCTAGTTCATGTCAGTTATTTCTTAAAATATCATAATGCCGTTTAACACATTCGAACAAAGAATAAAGGAGCAGAAATAAGAAAATGACATTGGATATCAAGTATCAATACGTCTTCAAACTTACTCGTACAACAATAGCTTTCTCACTCTTGTTCTCACCTTTTCAGCTGGCTGTTTTCATCATAGCCAGCAAAAGGCGTCTGTTTTCTCAGCCTATTTTCATCCCGAGACCCGAGCTTAATTTACTGTATAATTTCGGACTGCTATACAGTAAATAAAACAACAACAGCACTGCACAACAATGGGAACCATTAAATGCACGTTTAATAATTTGATAAATAATTTTTTCAAACCTTTTCGAGCCTTCGCAGTTCGCTCAAGACGGGCGGCCGTGTAAAATACATTTTGTGGGAGACTGAATCGTACCTGCAAACCGCGCAAGGGCCTGGAACTTTTTGCCTCACTTTTTGGTTCTTCGTTAGCGTTCCAGGTATCACATTTTAACTTTATACATCGAGTTCACTGGGGAAAAGCAGGTAAAACCGTTGCCCATGCATATATTTTTGAAAAAATGACACTATTGTCATGTATAAGACAGGTTAACGGTCTACCTTTTGCATGAGTATCAGATGTTGGGATCCGAGGTAACCGCGTTACCTGCAAGTGACTGGAGGTAACTGCAAACCAGAAGGTCATTTCATATTTGAATTTTAGTTCTTACAAAGTAGTAAAAGTACAAACTTTAAATTATCAATATAAATATTAAATAACATTCTCTTTTCTATGAGTTATGTTTCCTATTGCCAATTTTTCAGGCCCAATTGCTCAAAACGTTTCCCCCGGTGGCCCGGTCCCCCGTCGCAATTCGCAAGCTACGCGGTCCGGTTGCTCGCTTCGCTCGCAGGGCTAACTGCAAATTATTTTTGGTTACCTGCAAAAAAAGTAAATATACAGGCATGACCTTTTGGTCGTATTCTTGTCATTTGTTTTCAGTCTTAACGTCATTACAGGTACGATGATGGAGAAGAGAGTACATATTATGATGATCTTAAAGCTCAAATGAGTGAACAGACTCGCGTAAGTAATATCATAGAGTCGTTGCTTATGGCTTTTGATGTTCCTAGTATACCAGTTTGCGATTGATTGGTATTTGGTGCCAACTGAGTGACAAAAGAAAAAAAGTGGGTTCTCGGGATCCTAGATTCTGAGGAACATGTATTATTAGCTAAGATGATTGAAGTCATTTTATATTTTAGAATCCATTCTTTTCGGGTTGACGTTTCCATTCTTTTCGCGCAAGAGAAGTTTGCGCTGATATTTGTTCTGGGTCAGGACGGTATCTAAGAAACGTATTAAAAAGAAAATTCAAATCGGATTCGAGTCATAAATCGCTTTTTCCAATCCTTTCTTTTTTCTTTTGCGATTTTTTTTTTTTGGTGATGTGCGATAATGGATTCTTTTATTATAATGAAAAGTTATTAAGTCTGATCTCAAAATGGCACATAATTAATCGGTTTTTAACCCTTTCGACCGTAAAGGCCTCCCATTGACGAGTAAAACTATCTCGCGTAAAGTACTAGAGTAAAAGCCAGAGTAAAATACTAAAAAGGAATTCATGGTTAGAGGGTTAACTACTTTCCGCCAGTTGGTTTTCCCCTCACGAGTAAAATTATCTAGCGTTAGCCAGAGTTAAATACATAAAACGTAAGAGTCTATGTTGCCTAGAAAGGGTTATGTCTGGCTTTAGTGAAAATTATGACCAGAATAAATCTCACATGTTTGCAAGTGTCATTAACTTTTATAATTTAATTCACAGTTAAATCAAGAAGAATTTGAAGGAATGGATGACGAGATTAGGATCCAGTACGAAGGATATCGAGCTGGAATGTATATAAGACTAGAAGTAAGCATCATACATTTTTTGCTTTTGCTTTGTCCGGAATCCTACCAAATCACGCTTTCTGATTGGTTAATGAATGGTCCTTATTAGAACAGTATGTCGAGTAGTTGAAAGTGTTCCCGAGTTTTGATACTTTCCACCTGTCACTTAATTCGGACAACCATTCACTAACACCAAACTATATAAAATGTGAATCCATTTATAACGCAAGTTAACTCCCCCCCCCCCTTTTTTTTTTGTTTTAGGTCGAAAAGATTCCTTGCGAGTTTATAACAAAATTTAATCCGACATACCCGATAGTCCTGGGTGGACTTCTTTCAAACGAAGACAACATTGGATATATCCAAGTAAGTGTTCACCAAGCACTTTATCCAGACAATTTAAAATGTCTATGCATGAAAAGAAAATTAAGTTGGTCTTATTTGAAAGAACACTTAAAATGACAAAGTAACATATTTTGCAGTTTTGTATTTCCTTGCTTCGTTTTTGAAATATTTCAGTTTGTTTGATATGTAAATGTTACATGTTGTGATTGTTGTGACATGTGTGTACTGTAGGTTATCCAGCTTTGCTATTAGGGACCTTAATATGCTAGGACGACGACGGCGGTTAAAAAGCAATTCAAATTTTAGTATTAAAAAGAAGTCACGGTTAACTGACTACTGTATTCAATACTTGAAGCTTGTTTTATAATTTTCAAAGTGTTAAAACGGTTGCAGTGTCTGTGTTAAGGCAATCTCAGACAACAGTTCTCATCACCCCACGAATCAACGTCGTCCTGAAGACGTGAAAATTCTCTGAGTGGCGTTGTATACAGAGCGAGGACGGTGTTCAGATTACTCTTGGGACTAGAAATTATTCATTTTCTTTGTTTTGCAAGAAGAATGCTTTTGTTTGAAGGACGTCGTCCTCGAAGTTGCCGTCCCAGATCTTAAGGTCCCTATTATCAAACGAAACGACTTGAAATTCTACATTTTTGGTGCAGTGTGAGGAACATTAATTCAAACTAAGTTTGGTTTGATAATAGCAAAGATAATTAAGCCCCGCACAGACGACCAAGTTTTCCTTGACAAGTTTTTCCTTGACAAGTTTTATTTGTTCGTGTGTACGACACAAATTAACAGGTTTTTCCTTGACAAGGAGCCTTGTTCAAAAGCTGGTCATGGCAGCTTTTGAACAAGGGAATTTGTTCGTGTGTATAGTCGTCAAGGAAAACTTGACAAGATCATCTCCTAAGCTTATTACGCGACCATTGCCGTCAAGGAAAACTTGTCCAACCGTACACACGAGCAATTACAACTTGTCAAGGAAAATTGTTGGGAAACAACGTGTTCATCGTACACACGAGCAAGGAAAGCTACCAAGGAACTTGCCAAGGAAAACTTGGTCGTCTGTGCGGGGCTTTATATAACCTTCTCCGATAAGTCATTATGCACATTTGTTATATACCAAAGACTTTCGTTTGCCAATAATGAAATCCTATTTGTCAAATCATGGTCACGTGTTGTTCAACAAACTCAATGTTTCTTTTTCCTGAGGGAAACATTGCACTGTTTCCCTCTGACGTCAACAATGAAGAGGGAAACAATGCAATGTTTCCCTCTGACGTCGCTTTAATCATGCATTGTTCACGTGAATACACGATTATTGCATCAGATCAAGAACTTTGGACTCTTCGGGCATTTTGAAATCAAGTGTTTCAAGCTTGTTTGGTACGAAATAGTCCATTTTCCGAAAGAAAGAATTTCTGTACATATCTTCAAAGAAGGTCTGAAAAACACTTGGAGAAATTTAAAGCTGTTCTTAGTGTTGAGTCTGGTGTATTTGTTTAGTTGAAAACGAAGACAAAGTCAAAGTGTTTTGGTAAGTCTTTTCGCCGTTTGCAAATTTAAAGGCAGTTTTGTATTTTGTATTTTAAAAGTCTTTGGTATATAACAAAACGCTTGTTGAATTTTGCCTCGAGAAACATCGAGTTTTACGGTCCCTCAGGCTTCAATGTCGCCCTCGGGCTAAAGCCCTCGCGTGACATTGAAGCCTTCAGGTCCGTAAAACTCGATGTTTCCCTCGGCGCCAGTCAACAAGTGTATATAATGTTGTCACAACATGTGACATTTACATATCAAACAAACTAAAATATCTCAGAAACGAAGCAACAAAACCAAAAACTGCGAAATATGTTACGTTGTTAGTTCATGTGTTCTTTCAAATAAGCAGACTTAATTTTCATGTCATATGTATAGGTAATAGCATGGTTTCGAGTGCAATTTGGAAAAAAACATGCACGAGTGAGTTTTTCAAATACTGTCAAAATAGCACGAGTCCGAAGGACGAGTGCTATTTGAAGTATTTGAAAAACTCACGAGTGCATGTTTTTCCAAATTGCACGAGAAACCATGCTATTACTTATTAATAATATACATGAAAAAATGTTCAAAACAACTGTACTAACATTTTAACGTACGTGTTTAGCCGTCCTCTCCTCGTCCTCTCCTCTCCTTGTTAAAAAACGCTTCGCTTCCTTTACTACTTGAAAAAGTTTACTCGAGGCATAAAGAAGCTTCTGGTCTTCTTGTAGGTACTTCACTTGGCAATATTAAAGCATAACCAGCTTCAAATTTGAACAAATTATCCCCAAAACCGCCGAATCTTGGCCGCCATCTTTGTTTGTTTTGTGTCGGGAAAAATCCGCTGTACAATCAATTTGATTGGTTCTTGGTGATAACAGATTTTTGCACTGTGATTACAGATTTTTGCACTGTGATAACAGATTTTTGCACTGTGATAACAGATTTTTGCACTGTGATAACAGATTTTTGCACTGTGATAACAGATTTTTGCACTGTGATAACACAATTCTGCACTCTTGTTTGGGATTAACTGCACTGGAATCAGCCAATCACAGTCGAGATATTTTTTCATGTATATTATTAGCACTTTAAGGGACAAGTGTCGATGTGACATTGCATAGTTTGCAAAAGAACGTCTATTATTTGTAGATGGGTTGTTACGGAAGAGAAATGGGTTAGGTAAGCGACATTTTTTTGCAATAAAATGTTGTGTATAATATTTTTTATGACGCAATATGAAAATTAGGATAAATAAAGCAATATGAAAAAAAAGGATAAATAAAGGATTTAAAGCGTCTAACCGATCATTAGAAGGTTGCAGGTTCGAACCCTGTCTGGGGTCTCAGGAATCTTTTCTGAGTAATTGAGCTTGACGAACGTCCACCAAACGTCTGTTACATATTACACCAAGTTCGCAAACGTACCACATGTATACGTACAACTTATCATGTCACTTTAACAACAACATCTCATATGCCAACGCTACCACTTA
Source organism: Paragorgia papillata (assembly GCA_035771165.1). Taxonomy (NCBI): domain Eukaryota; kingdom Metazoa; phylum Cnidaria; class Anthozoa; order Scleralcyonacea; family Coralliidae; genus Paragorgia; species Paragorgia papillata. The sequence goes on from JAWNZC010000338.1 coordinate 1,498,032, forward strand.
AGAGCACATATGACTATTAATTTGCAACCTTAGCTCTCCTTCTGAGCCTCAGTTGCTTAATGGTTAGAGCGTCTAACCGGTCATTAGAAGGTTGCAGGTTCGAACCCTGTCTGGGGTCTCGGAAATCTTTTCTGAGTAATTGAGCTTCACGAACGTCTACCGAACGTCTGATAAATAAAGGAGTGAAATAAATCATTATTTGTCTATAGTTACGGTAGTACATAAAATATCAGTTTCGTTGCTCGCTGACATTGTCAGGCAAAACCTGTTTTAAAAGGTTAAAACATGTTATTAAATATTCCGTACGTATTTTGTGAGTTCTAATTGGGCAATTTGTACCACGTGATAAAGCAGCCACTATAATACAGAATATTGAACAGCTTCGATTATTACCGTTTCGAAAGGTAAGCTATATTGTATTTCTATGCTTTGTTATTAGGTTCGTCTTAAGAAACATCGTTGGTACAAGCGAATCCTAAAGACTCGTGATCCTCTGATTATGTCCATTGGTTGGCGACGTTTTCAGACTTTAACCATGTACTCGACCCAGGACCACAATGGTCGCCACCGATTGCTCAAGTACACTCCGGAACATTTGCATTGTATCGCTTGTGGCTATGGTACGTATTACTTTATAACATAGATGTAATACAACGGCGTTTCTGATTGGCTACCCTGCGTGCTCCATAACTCGATGGAGCACGGTAATTTCAAACGCAATGAGAAACTCATTTTTAATCAGCGAAATAAATATAGATTTCCGTTGTGTTGTGCCTGATTCTCTGTTATAAAAGAAATGGTTCATGGTTTGGCGTGCTCCATTGAATTTTAGTATCAACCAACTCGTGGTCTATTACAAATCCGACTTTCTGATTGGCTGAGCTACCATTGTCTATTGGTGATAGACAATGGTAGCGTTATCCAATGATAAACCTTCTTATAGCTGGAATACTCCTATTCTGACCAATCAGAAGCCACGGCATATTCACGCCGCAAGCAAAACCTGGAAACTAGGCTAAAAAATCAAACATGGCGTCTGCTAAAATTTTTGTACGAGTGAAGAAAACATTGGGTCGAAAATAATGGAAATATATTCAGTTTGACATTTTCGAATAAGAAAATGAATTCGCTTATGCCTATGGAGTATATCTACACCAAATTTGAAGCAAAGTAGTTACAATCTTGTGTTTTGTGAGCGATTGTTTACCATACGCCATCGAACTGCTCTGCATTATGTATGGGGAGACTTCTGCAAACAAAAAGGTAAAACTATCTGAACATTTAGAATAATGTTTGATAAGACTTCTTTACGTTAAAGAAAAGTTGTTTATGGTTGATACTAAAACAATTAGACAACTCGTCCTCGTTTTCTAATTGTTAAATGGTCGCACTTGGAAAGTTGGAGAGCACTCAAAAATCTAGAGTTGTTCTCGGCTACACCCCGACCAACTCTTACGCTTTTTTCGTGCTCTCCCAACTTCCCGCGTGCATCCATAACTCGATGGAGCACGCCAAACCATGAACCATTTCTTAAATCTATACCAGAGGTTTTCAAACATTTTTACTCCGCGGGATCCACATGGCCCATTTTTCTCGAAATCACGACCCACCTACGCAGGGCAACTGCTCCTCCTCGTTCTCATGGATAACAATGTCATACCAATCACTATTATGTCGACCAGAAACTTTAAAGGTCAACTAAACCTTTTGAAGTTATATTTTTTTCTGAATGGGTTATCACCTAACTTAGCAAAAGTAAAGAAAAATATGAATTTCGAGGTAAAGCAAAGAAATTGTCAGCGAAGACTTCTTTGGTCTTCTTGAAGCATGACCGTGTTTCTAGGAGAATGGGTACTCCATTAGGACGTCTTTGACGTCATACCGGTAAAACCCACCAATTACCTTGTTGTTTATTACCGGTATGACATCACAAGGTACTAGTACCAGTTTTTATTTCGATGCGGTCGTCGTTCACACGTGTTCAGGAGAAGGAGCAAAAGCTCAAACTTAAGCCGGTTTTCCACTAGGCGGAATTTTGCGCGCGGAGCGGAATTTTTCTTTGTCTTTTCTAGTTAGTTCCACCCGAGAAACCACAAGACAAAGAAAATTTCCGCTCCGCGTCCAAAATTCCGCCTCGTGGAAAACAGGCTTAAGACAATTCATAAACGTGGCACCGAGTGACTGGTTTTAGATTGAACTTTTCCGACTTTAACGGAAAATAGAATAACCTGGAAACGTATAGTTGCCCTTTAAAGGGCAATAGCACTAAAAATTAAGTTTGTCTAATTTGAAAGAACTCATAAAATTGTAATAGGAAATCCTTTACAACTTTTTCGTATCTCTCTTCGTTTTCAAGATATTTCAATTTGTTTGATATGTAAATGAGATGGTCTCTGACGTCAAGTGTGGGGTAAAATATTTTCACATGTCGCAAAACCAGTTATATCTCTAAGGGGGTGTTTATATGAGAGGCGAGCCAGCCCGGCAAGCGAGGTCTCACTGTGTAGTTATTTTCCTGTTAAAAATTCCTCTGCGTTTATATGGCCAAGCGGGCTAGCCCGGTTAGCGAGATCTCACTTGAAAGAGGCGAGATCTCGGTAAGCGGGATGAAAATTTTCCATGTAAACAGTCGCTAACCGGGCTGGCCCGCTTACTGGGATGATTTTTCAAAGGGATGCCGACGCCATCTATTGTCGTTGTAAAATCATCCCGGTAGGCGGGATGAAATTCGTTCATATAAACGCGAGCCAGAAATCATCCCGCTTACCGGGCTATCCCGGTAAGCGAGCTCTCCGATAAGCGAGCTCGCCTCCATATAAACAGCCCCTAAGTTTGTTCAGCGAAATCATTCGAAACTGTGCACATAAAAACTCCTTGCGACGCTGAACATTTCATGTTAGATATGTAAGTGATTTTGCTCAGTATGAAAATATTTTACCCCACTCCTGACGTCAGAGACCATCTCATTTACATATCAAACAAGTTGAAATATCTTGAAAACGCAGAAAAATACGAAAAAGTTGTAAAGGATCTTCTATTACAATTTTATGAGTTCTTTCAAATTAGACAAACTTAATTTTTGTTGCCAATCCCCTTTAAGGAGAACTAGGTCATAGGGCACAGAAGAAGTTCCAGGGCCCAACGTGACGATATAGTTTTAGAGGGTTTGGAGGGCATGCATCTCAGAAAAGTTTTGAAATTTAAATCTCTTAAGCTACGTTTTATACGGTAGCGGACGAATTCGAGTCCTATTTCGCCGTGTAAACAGGTGGAACCGTACTAATTCGAGACCGGTTCCGAATTCGTCTTAAACGCCAAGGTCTTGATTTGAGGGCACTTCTAAAGTGGCACTACGATGAAAAAATCGTCAGTCTTTTTTTGATCTTATCATAAACAACTTTTAAAATGAGGATGAACGGCGTTTGTGGTTTTTCAATATCTCATCTCGTTCAAGAGATATTCACGCTTTTGAAATATGCAAATTAAATGACCGATGACGTCATTTACTTCAAACGAGCGAAAAATTAGGAATATCTCTAGAAATAAATAATAGAAAGTGCTCAAATTTTGCATGCTTATACTATTAAATAAAATACGCTTTACTGTGGAACATTAGTTATTTTCATGGAAACTGCTGGTGCCTGGCCTCCTCCAATGATAAAATTAAATTTGCTTATCAGCAATCAAGTAGCGTTTACTCCAGCGAATAAAAGTGAAAATTAGAGCTTATTTAGGCATTGTAATTGAAACGTTTAAATCTTTCTATTTTTAAACAATAAGGCATGCGCTTACCATGGCAATCACAAAGGTTCCACAGAGAAGTGTATTTTATTGGATACTATAACTGTATAAGCATACAAAGTTTAAGCACGTTCTATTGTTTATTTCTAGAGATAATCCTTATTTTACGATTTTCATTTCGCTCGTTTGGAGTAAATGACGTCATCAACCATATAATTTGCATATTTCCAAAACGTGAATATCTCTTGAACGAGATGAGATATTGACAAACCACAATTCGCCCTCGGTGAATAAATCACATATCCCCTCGTGGCCTCAAAATAACCTATACATATTGTCAAGCTAAACTGGTTCTTATATATTGGGTGCATAACTGGCCAAAATTTCAGCCTGGAGGTTCTTAATCTGCAGTTTATTTTATGCGAGTTTTTACTGTATGTCGAGTGATTTTCAACGTCGTTGATGTCTTTCCTCATTATTTTAGGTCCCATTGTTCCTCCAGGTTCAGGTGTCCTGGCCGTGCAATCTGTTGCTGGGATTGGGGTGAGTATTTACATTCATGCATCATTGACCGTTTCAACAATATACCGTATAATTAAAGCGAACTCCTTTCAATATATATTTTTTATGTAAAAAGCCTTAAAGGGTATTGGCAATAAAAATTTAATTTATCCCATTTGAAAGACCTCGTCAAATGGTATAAGAAGCCCTTTTGTAATTTTTCTGTATCTTTCTTGTGTTTTGAAATATTTCGACCAAAGACAGCGTTCTGTCCGCCATCTTGTTGTAATATTGGGTCTAATTAACTAGGAAATTGGTGACGTCACAAGTAGGGTATACCTGATGAAACTACTCCGTGGGTGACCAAATTTCCACGGAAGGCTTTTTAAATGTTGCGGGTCAATTTAAAATGGAAATAGCGCAACAAAATCGAGTTTCTAGCTCATAATATCATAAGGTCGGCAAGATAAAAATTTCACTTTACCCTGCTTATGATGTCACATGCATATCGAAAATAATTCCAAGATGGCGGACAGCACGCTATCTCTGGTCGAAATATTTCCAAAACCAAAACAGATACGGAAAAATTGTAAAAGGTCTTCTTATACCATTTGACCAGTTTTTTTCAAATGAGACAAACTTAATTTTTATTGCCAGTACCCTTTAACGTATCATGTTTTAAAGCTTTTTCGTTTGTTTTTGCTGTACAAGCTGTAGTAAGTTAAACTCAGAGAAAAACTCTGAGCTCCAGGCAGGACTCGAACCCACAACCTTCCGAATGCCAGCCGGACCAGATGATATACCGAGGTTGTTTTCGATATTTATGCCTGGGAACTAGTCAAACCGTACGTGTGTCATTAGTACTTGTTGGGCTACAAGTCGCATTGTGTGGCATTCGGAAGGTTGTGGGTTCGAGTCCCGTCTGGGGCTCAGAGTTTTTCTCTGAGTTTAACTTACGACAGCTTGTACAGCGAAAACAAGCGAAAAAACTTTACCAACTTCAAGCTGAAAACACGTGTTTTAATATGTTGGTAATTTTACCATATCTGCTTTTCTTTTCGAGAAACAATGTTTCTATTTTCGTATTTTGTGTTTCTGGACACCTCCTTTACGATTTTCTTTTTTTGTCGGCTTGAAATTTATTTATTTTATTTATTTATTTACAAGCTTTGCCAAAAATGGCAGGGAAGTCCCACAGAGCTTGTGGCTCAATTACAGGATCCCCCAAATACAAAATTAATATGAAATTGGTGTCCAGCGGTGATTCTTTTTCAGTTTTGACGTCATTGAGTGCTAGAAACAAAACAAAAGCACTCCGAAAGCACAAACGATTTCTGATTGGCTGAGACGCGTCACGTGTCGGTTTATTATTTCCGGTAATCGACCGGTGCTGATTACGGGTTTGACACCCATTTTGTTTACAAACCAACAACGAAAGAAGTAAAAAAACACCAGTAACTTAAGCACTAAATCAAGTATGAATCAGACCGATTCTTTATTCTTGTCTGATCTATTTTCAAGGCCAACTTTCGCATTGCCGCCACGGGAGTGATTCTGGATCTGGACAAGTCCGTGGATATTGTAAAAAAATTGAAACTTACCGGGACGCCTTTTAAAATTTTCAAGAATACAGCATTTATTAAGGTATGGTGTGTAAATTTGGTGGGTAAAGTATATAGCGTGTAAGGAGGTATGGTGTGGTACATTTGGTGTGTGAATTTGGTTTGTGAGGTATAAGTGTGTAAATTTTGGTGTGTATAAGATGTGGTGTGTAAACTTGGTGTGTAAGGTATGCTGTTTTATTTTGGTGTGCAATTTCGGGGTGAAATTGGGTAATTTGAGAGAAAAATTCAAGAAAAGAAATGTCTCTTTTAGCAGTACAAACAACGATGAATGTCTACTAATATTCTTTATACGTGACCTATTATATTTCTATTTAATTTATTTTACTGTTTGTTTTTTTCTTTTGTGTGTGTGTGCAGGGTATCTTTAACTCGGCGTTAGAAGTAGCCAAATTTGAGGGAGCCAGCATACGAACAGTCAGCGGTATTCGAGGACAAGTTAAAAAGGCTGTGAAAGTACGTTCTCAAACTTTGTGCTCTTGTTTTTGTTCCGGTCTTAATTATTATTTTTGTTTTTTTGTCTTGGTCTAATTATTCTTGTTCTTGTCTTATTCCTGTTTCAGGTCTTTGTTCTGCTTCCTCTTTCTGCATTGTTTACCTGACATTTTCTGTACCTTTTTATCTAGTTCTTTGTTCTTTGCCATTGTTTTTGTCTTTATCCTCATTTTTATTGCTGTTCCTGTGCATGCCCTCTACTGGCCCTGGTTCTCGTACTTGTCCTTGTATTTGTCTTTTTTGTTATCCTTGTCCTCTCTCCATTGCCGTTACTTTTTTCCCTCGTTCGTTGTTCCGTGTTCTTGGCCTTTGTCTTTTGTCCCCTTACCATGCATTACTTGTGCCCAACGTGCTTTGTTCCTTGCTCTTGTCTCTTCTCTGGTTATTTGTCCTTTGTCTTTTGTCGCTGCTCAGGCTTCGTCTTCCTTTTCATTGCTCAGCATTGCATGTCCCGTTTCCTTGTTCCTTAATTTTTATCATTTTGTCTCTTGTCTTTTCTAATTTGTTACCTCCGTCAGGAGGTTATACTTTTACCACTTTCTGTCTGTTTGTCTGTCTGTCGCCAGGATATCTCACAAAATATTGCACCGATTTTCATGAAAGTTTGTAGAAGGGTTGGCCATAGACCAACGACCAATACGTTGAATTTGACAAATACGTTTGAATTTTTGTTGAATTTGGTTAAAACTTGGCTAAATATTTCATAAAACTCTGTCCGTAAGCTTCTCCGTGTAGAATAAATGCTTGATCGCTTCGTATTATCCTTACTTAATGCAAACTGTTTCTTTGTAACATCTCTAATAATAACCCGGTGGCGGAGTATATGCAGTCTCTGAGTGCCCTCTTGTTCTATATATATTTTGACTTCTTTCCTGTGTCCCCTAACTTCTGGCTCTTGTTCTCTGCTTTTTTTTTTGTATTTTCCCACTGGCCTCTGTTTTATCTGCTTTTTTCCCTCTGCTTTTTGTCTTTAAGCCATTATTCGTGTTTTGTCTTTTGTCCTCTATTGTTTTGTCTTTAGTTTTTTTGTCCTTTGTTTTTTGATTGTTTGTTTTGTTTTGTTTTGTTGTTTTTTTGCATTGTTTTGTTTTTGTTTGTTTTGTATTTTACTCTTTTCGTTTGTTGTATTTTGTCCTTCGTTGTGTGTTCTCTGTCTTATGGCCTTTGTTATCTTTATTTTTGTTAATGATTTCAAAATAGGCGCCTGAAGGAGCATTTCGAGCAACTTTTGAAGACAAAATCCTCATGAGTGGTAAGCATACGAAGCAGACTTTTTGAAACCTTTTTTTTAACCTCGTTTCTGAGACATCGCATTGTTTGTGACTGCAAAGTGTAAACTAACAATTTAGCAACGATTGAATTGTTGAAATTGATAGCCAGTGGGTAGTTGTGTCCATTGGATTGAATTGGTCTCGTATATGATTCGAGGCTTTGCCTATAAAATGTCAATCCGAATCCTATATCCGAATCATTTTCTTAAACGGTAATGCATGGCAATAAGTATCAAAATGTTCAATTTATGACGTTTTGATTAATGAACATACTTACTAATGTAATCCATGTAATATGAACATTTTTGTCAACAACAACATCGCAAATTTCGACCAAAAATCAGTCTTGTCATTGGATAATTTTTTGATATGCATCTGACGTCAAAAGCTGTGTAAAGCAAAATCTTTCCTTAGTTATACCGATATCTATCCATGTCTGAAGTTCGCTTTTAGTTACACTACAACACTTCCAAAAGCATGGAAAGCACTCGGCTATCAGCAAAGTGTAACTTTATAAACTTTACCTAGCTTGTGACGTCACTAACTTTCAAGTTAATTAGGCACAGTACTGGAACAAGATGGCGGATGATACGATTTTCTTATGCCAGAATTAGTAAATGTTGTTATCAAAAAAATATTGTTCTAGTTACTTGGATACCTAGTAAGTATGCTTATTAATCAGAACGTCATAAATTGAAAATTCTGACTTTTGTTGCCTTTACTGTTTAGTAAAATTTCAGAAGTAAGTACCGAATTTCTCGTCCTCTGATTGGTCGAGCTGAACCGCCATTTCGCGATAGTTACCTCCGCGAGGTAACTGTACTAGAAATTGTTGTCGGAAATTGTCGGAATCATCATTTTGACGGATGGTGTCTATATAATCTATGGTGTAATTATTTTTCAAAATGGCGACTGCAGCGACTATTCTTTTAAACCTAACAAATCGTCAAAAAAACTCAACAGATAGAGACTGTATACACAGAAAAGCTCTTAGTCATAAAATTATTTGAATTTTGGGTCAGTTTTAATCGTATGTGGAATTGAAGGCTTATAGAGAGCTGTCAAAGCGTGAATAAAACTTCGCAGGGTTGAACAATGAGCATTATTTAAATTTACATGATAAAACTACGACAGTTAAAGACGTCTGTTTTAAATTTCATGGTTATTCTTCTCAGGCCTGAAATTTTACTAAAACAATTAGTCACCTTCAAAAACTCATTAATATTCATGAACCAAATTGTCCACTAATATGCACGTATTTGATCATGTGGAAGTCTTTTATACCTGATAAAACTACTATGAATATTAACTAACGTGAAATTTTATATAAAGAATACTAATGAAGGTGAAATTTTATATAAAATGTCATCCTAATTAGCAAATCTATTGTCGGCGTTTTTAAAGCTATTCAAAACACTCGCAGTCGCGTTTTACATATTACTTAGTCTCAGTGATTATCGTTTCTATTTACCTCGCCGCTTTGCGGCTCGATAAATATTCAACGATAATCACCTCGACTTCGGTGACTAATTGTTAATTAGAATTTTATTCTGATCCAGTACGATCTAGCCTGATCCTTGAAATACTTAGTTTAGCCTAGCTTAGCCCACCTTAGCTTACTTTAGTTTAGCTTGGCTTTGCTTAGCTTAGCTTAGATATGACGATTAGTGACATATTTTGCGTATGCTCATTGGAAAAGGGGACAAGTTTTCACGCGAGTTGTACGTGTGGTGATATTATTGGGAGCTTAAGAAAATACAACGCGAACGTCAAGGACAACGTCCTTAATACAATATAATTTTTTCTCACACAAAGAAAATAAATAATTTTTAGTCCCAAGAGTAATTCTATAACGCCGTCCCCGTTCTACATACACGTTATTCAGATTATGTTCGCGTTTTCAGGACGACGGTAACTCGTGAAACGGCGAAACCTGTTAGTTGAGTTTGACTTCACACTATATGCGACACAATCATTTTAGAATTTAACTCTAAAGCTTTTGGATGTCGAAAAACATACTTTAAGTATTCAATACTACGCTAATAATTCATGGTTTCTGCTAGATACTGCACTTGAGATTGCCGTTCAGTCTTAATTAAGAAATAGAAAACATTTTCCGTGTTTCCATAGAGTTATAGAAACACGAGTGGAAGTTTGGGAGAACGAGAAATTGTAGTGGAACACGAGCCCGCAGGGCGGGTGTCTCCACGCTATTTCGAGTTCTCCCAAACTTCCACAAGTGTTTCTATAACTCTATGGGAACACGGAAAAAATGTTTTCTATTTCCTTTATAAAATAACATGTCGAAAATAGGTATAGAACTTAAACATAATCACTGCTTCAAAGCGTAAATTCCCCTTACTCTTCATAATGGCGTATCCTACACCGTAATGTTGGCGTATTGAATGGCGTGGACCTTGCCGTGTTTCCATAAAGTTATAGAAACACGGCTTTCAACCAATCGTCGCGCTTGTTTTCAAAATGTTATTTTATAATTGCTCATACAAACTAAAGGATATTTTGCGCTTACTGAGCCGGGTTTGGTTTGTTTTTTTCCCCGTAGATATTGCATTTATTCGCTGTTGGTATCCAGTGACAGTACCAAAGTTTTACAATCCAGTGACGTCTCTCTTAATTGCACCGGACGACAAGGATGGTTGGCAAGGAATGAAGACCGTTGGCGAGATACGGAAAGAACGCGGGCTCGAAATACCTAATCAGAAAGACTCTTCGTATAAAGTACAGTATACTTTTCGTATTTTCATATTTATACCAAAGACCACTTTCATTAAGGCCTTCACTTTAAATATTCTTTTATGTGCGTCTAAATGAGCCTTTCTGGCCTCGTTATGAAGCAAGGATTCGTTTGAATTGCAGACACACAAACAAGACCAGAAAGGCTTATTAAGATGCACATAAAAGAATATTCAAATTAGTCGCTATTATGAAAGTAGTGTATTCTGTTCCATTTTTTAGCATCCTTTGCCCTAGCATGCGAATACAGCCGCCTCACATCGAGCGCCCCGGCGGTCCGCGTTTGCGCCGGGGCGCCCAGTGTGAGGCGGCTGTATTCGCAGGCTACTTTGCCCTTTATTGTTGCCGTTTACCTTGTCCTTGCTTCATGCGTACACCAATTCGACATTCATTCTTAGTAATTTTATTTAAAAAGCTCTAAAGGAAAGCACTTAATACTGATATTCCCGGACTTTTTTTGTTGTTTTTTGAATTTTTCATTGAAGATACTTAGTTTTTCTTTTTTCGCTTGTTCAAATATACTCAGCAATTTTTCCCCTAAAACATACGGGACCGAAATAGAAAGACTATTGACCGGGAAATTGAAATACGCAACAGTCGTGTATCTGAACTAATAATATACATGAAAAAATTTCTCAATTTTGATTGGCTAAGAGCAGTGCCGTTTTTAGGAAATACAGTGCAGAAAAAAGGAAATACAGTGCAAATTTTTCAAGCGAATAAGCCAATCAAAAACAACAAAAACTGAAAAGAGCCAATCACGTTCTACAACGGATTTTGACGGATGGCATTTTCCAACCTCGTACCCAGGCTCTTTCTGCACATAAACAAATATGGTAGCCAAGATTTGAAACGGTGAATAACAATTCGTTAAAATTTGAAGCTAATTTTTCCTTATTGTTGTCAAGTAAAGTACCTGCAAGAAAACTAGAAGATTCTTAGTGCTTTTAGTAAACTTTCTCGAGTAGTGGTAGAAGAAGCAAAGCTTTTTTAAACAACCAAATATACGAGGAGTGGACTCTGGCGAAAGGGAACTGTAATGTATAAAGTACAGTTGACTTGGACATTTTTTCTTCATGTATATTATTAATAAGTAATAGCATGGTTTTTCGTGCAATCTGGAAAAACACGCACTCGTGAGTTTACATTTATTGTACTACGCAAATTTCATTCAAAGTTGAAACTTATACTAGAACAGAGATTTCACTTCTCCAGAAAACTGGGGATTTTTTTTTTCAAAACTCGAGAGTAACACTAGGACTGTGCAAGGAACTAGAGAAAGGTTCAAATTGATCTACACTGAAAGAAGGTTTTAGAAGGAAAATATCTAATTACTCGGTCTACCTATGGTAGGCCGAGTCTGGGTTTTGGCTTGGTTTTTTGGGTGTCACGATTTTGCATTTTTGCACTTTTTACTTCCGCTACTATTCTCGCTTCCTGTGAGTTGTTAACATGTCTCACGGCCTTACTCAGTAACATGCACGGCTCTAAGTTCTTTGCTTCTTTCGCTTTAGAGTAAGTTGGACAAAAAGTTGAACAGCTTTGTCTTTTTGATCAAGGTGTTCTTGCACGCTGTTGGTAGATCTCGAAACTGACTGACTGACTTTATAGTTTAATAGCGATCAGATGTGGCTGACAACTGTCTTGATCGTAAAGATGTTCACCACTGTGAAGTATACACCACATTCAGCCTTCCATCTGATCTTCCTCGGCCCACTCCCACTCTGCGGAGGAGACCTGCGCACTTTGTCAGTTGCCCGAGTGAACGCCTCATCCAGGCGTCTTGTTTTTTAAAGTTTTCCGTATTATTCACCTTAAAGGGACTATATGTCACTTTATTTTAGCAATTCTTACAGAAACAAAAATTGTTCTAAAATTACACAAAATCTCACAATGATGGGAAAAAGACTTAAAGTGATTATGAAACGAAAATTAAGTTTGTCTTATTTGAAAGTACTTTTAAAATGACAAAGTAACATCTTTTGCAGTTTTTTGTTTCCTTGCTTTGTTTTTAAGATATCACAGTTTGTTTTATAAGCGAAACTAACCAGTGACGTCACAAGTCACAACGTGTATAATGACTTACCGGGAAACGTTATATATCTCTTCCAGTCCTAGATAAAGCATTTTTCTTCCTGGCAGCAAAATCAAAAAATAAATATTTCCTGCTAAATTAAATTAACGATTTCCTGCCTGATAAAATTTTATAAGTATAGGTAATAGCATGGTTTCGAGTGTAATTTGGAAAAAAACATGCACAAGTGAGTTTTTCAAATACTGTCAAAATAGCACGAGTCCGAAGGACGAGTGCTATTTGAAGTATTTGAAAAACTCACGAGTGCATGTTTTTCCAAATTGCACGAGAAACCATGCTATTACTTATTAATAATATACATGAAAAAATGTTCAAAACAACTGTACTAACATTTTAACGTACGTGTTTAGCCGTCCACTCCTCGCATATTTATTTGTTAAAAAACGCTTCGCTTCCTTTACTACTTGAAAAAGTTTACTCGAGGCATAAAGAAGCTTCTGGTCTTCTTGTAGGTACTTCACTTGGCAATATTAAAGCATAACTGGCTTCAAATATGAACAAATTATCCCCAAAACCGCCGAATCTTGGCCGCCATCTTTGTTTTGTGTTGGAAAAAATCCGCTGTACAATCAATTTGATTGGTTCTTAGTGATACAGATTTTTGCACTGTGATTACAGATTTTTGCACTGTGATTACAGATTTTTGCACTGTGATAACAGATTTTTGCACTGTGATTACAGATTTTTGCACTGTGATTACAGATTTTTGCACTGTGATAACACAATTCTGCACTGTTGTTTGGGATTAACTGCACTGGAATCAGCCAATCACAGTCGAGATATTTTTTCATGTATATTATTAGTTGTGATACCACCAGACTTGCAAGTTTGTATCTCAAAACCATAATTTATCTGAATGTGGTATCTATACATACTTTAAAATAGCGAACTTTTTCAATTGAATACTACGTAAGACAAGTACTAGCGTCAAAAATCGAAATGCTGAAACAGTTGAATAAGATAAAAGCAGCTTGCATTCTTGCAAATGCACAATAACAGCTGTAGCCTGCAACAGCAACACTATACTGAAATGATAAATATTTCATTGTTTTCTAGAACAAATCGTTCCATCATTTGCGCAATGATATACGAAACTTAGACAGGTTAAGGTCATGTAATAAACCTTCAACGCTTTCGAATTGTTTACAAATCGCCGCTGGGTTTGGCAAGAATATAGAAAGATGAGTCATCGAATATGAAACTTGATATTCGATCAAAAGTGATGCCCATCAAGATTGTGTAACTGTGACGCTTTTCGATTTTTTGAAGAATAGGAAATTTATCTTTAAACTTTGACTTGGATTCAAAAAACTGACAAATATTTCCTGCAAGATACAAAAAACTTCCTGCGAACAACTTTTACAAAAAATTTCCTGGCAGCGGCGCTGCCGGACATTTCCCAGCACTGATCTCTTCTATTATCAGACGGAATCACTTCGAAGCAATTATGTGTGTGTTTTTCCCGTACAACAACAAAAATATACATTTTCAACTGATCATGATTCCGTTTAATAATAGCATTCCGAATATATATAACCTTTCCGAGTAAGTCATTATGCACGTTGTCATGTCACTGGTTAGTTTCACATATAAAACAAACTGAAATATCTCAACAACGAAGCAAGGAAACATAAAACTGCAAGAGATGTTACTCTGTCATATCAAACGTACTTTCAAAGAAGACAAACTTAATTTTCGTTTCATAAGCACTTTAAAAGACACTGTATAGAAACCTGCGCTGCAGAAGGTACCTATTGTCAAAATTGAAAGTGAAATTGAAAAGGATTGCAAATGTGTGACATGTTGACTTCTGTTGGCCCGTGGCAGTAATCAAGATTACCCGACCAATTTGTGTAAAAACTTGGTCTTAAATGTTTAGAAATCCTCTATAGTTGTTACTACGATGTATTTCACGATCGAGTTAATGTACAGCTTTGATATTGAAGTTTGCAGCTCAGAATTTCAACAGACAATTCTGGCTGAAAAGAGCGTGACATAGCCCCTTTAGGTTTAGCCTTTCGACCGGCCACATGCATCACCATAATTCGGATCGTTTTTAGATCGAACTCAGATAAATTATGGTGTAAACAACCCCCGAGTGAATTAAAAATTTTGCTATACATGTATTTATTTTTAAGAACATGAAAAAGTCATGGTTTATCTATATAGGTCTATACATAACACTGCCCATAATCTTTACAACAAAACGATATACAGGTATTCGTTTAAATTCACATTTTCATATATGTCGGCTGATTTAATCCTTTAAGTGCCAAGGTAATACTCTATATAGTATTTTACTCTGACTAATGCCAGACGATTTTACTCGTCAATAGGGAAACCCCGGGTTCTATAAGGGTTAAGTATATAACTTGTGTATTTTACTGCAACTGGAATTACATCCCTTCTCCTGACCCACAATTACTCTTATATTTACTATCTATTATTCATTCTTTTCCATGATCTATCTCGTGTTTTTCAAGTGTTATAAGTACGGCAACAATACAGTAATTGAAGCAGCTGGAAAACTCCTTAATCCACTTTACTTTGACGTCATTTCTACGAATCCCTTAAGAATTTGTCACGCTATCGCCTTTGTTTGTTGTGTTTTAAAGGTGCTTATAACCTCAAATACGATATTACTGATCTATTCTATGTAACGTGAATAGTTGAATGCCAAAATATTTTTCTGTTTTGAACCTTTATTTTATTGTTATATTGAGGTTTGTATTTTCAAAGTGGTAATGAGGATGACGTTTGTGTATATATGCATACTTTCACGAACAGATAGGCATGCTTAAACAGGGATAGATCAGCGTTTTTGCACAAAACGTTGATCGAAATGAAAACACACACATCAGAAGATCTGAATGGCTTTACTATTTTTTCATAGCGAAATATCACATTATTTTTTAATGTTATCGATTCAATGATCACCTAACTTTCCTTCCCCCCCCCCCCCCTAAAAAAAGGGGAAAACAACAAAAATACCCCTAATTGGTAACCAAAATTGTTAAACCTAATTGTTTATCACTAAACTTGTACTCTGATAAACAAGACCCATTTTTAGACGGGTTTTGTTTATACTATAATCAAAGTATGCTCTCCGGTTAAACCTTTCAACCCCAAAGACCTCCCAATGAAGAGTAAAATTGTCTGGCGTTAGCCAGAGTAAAATACTAAAGGGAAATTCAGAGTTGAAAGGGTTTATCTCATAGGTTTTAAGGTGGCTCCCTCATAGAGATCATATAAATACTAGAGGGGGCATCCTATCTTAATTTCAGCTAACCGCGGGTAACCAATTGAACGCCGCCATCTTGGATTTTTTTGGAGGCAAACATTAGGCGCGTTGGTTGGCAAAGGACTGGGTCTAGTACATTTGCCAACCAATTGACTGAAATATCATAGGTAATGGCGGCTGCCATGTGGTTACCAAATTTTCCCGCCAATGCCCCCTCTAGTATTTATATGATCTCTATGGGCTCCCTACTGTTACTTCAAACGTTTCAACCTCAGAAACTGCTCATGAATATTTTGAAAAAGGATGAAACTAACGTTATGGATAGAATAACGTTCAAGACATTAAATACTGTTAACAAATAATGTGTTTCATGCTATTAATAATGCAATTTATTTCAAAAACGGGTTTGGTGACCCCCAATTTTTTTTTGCATTAAAACATTTCTTTAAGTTTAAGTAACCAATAGTAAGATTTTTAAATAATTCTGTGGATAACAACGGCTGAAACATTATTTGTGAACAGTATTTAATGTCTTGAACGTTATGCAATAACGTTAGTTTCTCCATTCTTTTTCAAAATATTCATGAGCAATTTCTGAGGTTGAAACTTGCATTTTTTCAACTTTTGAAGAAACAGTAGAGAGCCACCTTAACCCTTTCAACACTAAGTCCTCCACGTATAAAATTGCTTGGCGTTAGCCAGAGTAAAAATGAATTCAAGGTTGAGAGAGTTATCTCTTGTGTGTATAGTGTCTAATTGCTGATCTATCGCAGATTCAACCTCCTTCTCCGCGCGTAAAAGAGTAACTCAGTTTTAATTTTAATAATTTTGTTTTGCTTCTTTCCTTCTTTGATAGCCTATCGAAAGAGCGCCGCGTCGTTTCAATCCTTTAGTAATCCCAAAACATCTCCAACGGGACCTTCCTTTCAAGTCCAAGCCAAAACTCCTGATGAAACAGAAGAAACCGAGCTTAGCCACACGAAGGGCTGTCGTGATGGAACCCGATGAAAAACGGGTAAGTAAATTTATTTAGTAGAACGACTCAAAAAGGCTGTTGTAAGATGTAACGAAAATTTGGTTACATTGTTATAAATTTCTGAAGTGTATTTAAGCATAGTTGATAGAGGGAGATGGTTATGAAACCCGGCAAATTTCAAATATATTGAACAAAGAACCCACTTGGAGGTTGAACGGGGTTTGACCGTGCACAAAGTTTTTTAAAGCTCATTTGATATGGACAAACGACTGAACACAAACGTTTTCTATTGGAAGCACGGCTCGAAATATGTCATCATTTGTAATAAGTTCTGGAATACCTCGAACCAGAAGCCAAAACAAACACATAGTGTCCAATCTCTTTTACACTGCTATCTTAGTTCGCAAAGGTAAAACAATAGTAAAACAATAGAATTTTCAACCGTGACCGTGCACAAGGTACACAAACACCTAGAACAATGAATTTTATGAAGTTTCCTAACCATCTCCCTCTATCAACTATGATTTAAGGTCTTCGTTAAGGTTTGCAAGGTCATTTCGGCAAAGCGCTCTTAATTCGTCAGAATTTATGCCACAAAAATAAAATAGATATCGTTAGAAAGCTATTAATTTGTAGAATACAACGTTGTCTTGGATTTTACGATAAACACAAACCAATAATATTTGTGAATTTTTATATTAAAACCAGAGGGCTTCATTTGGGGCGACTCAAGTAAAAAAGTTTTATTTTGTTCAAAATCTTTTTTGCAGTTTAATTCCGAGTTTTGCTGATTTTATTGACGACCAAAGTTGAAAATGCTGTTTTTCGACCAACATTCGGACAAAATAAGTCATAAAATCGAAACCAGGCAATAAATTAAAAAAACGCTTTTTTGAACAAAATGAAACGCTTTGTTCTTAAGTCGTCGGAGTGAAGCCCTCTGGTTTTACTTGAAAAATTCACAACTATTATTGGTTTGTGTTTATCGCAAAATCAAGTACAACATTGTATTCTTACAAATTAATACCTTTCTAACGATATCTATTTTATTTTTGTAGCATAGACTCTGACGAATTGATAGCGCTTTACCGAAATGAGTCTGCAAACCTTAACGAAGGCCTTAAGACCTTGTGACTATTCTGTCAAGCTGATAGTTATTTCAGTACTTTAGATCTATGCCCTATAGGCCTAGTCCACGTGTACATTTTCGTTTGAAAACACAACGATTTTCTTCTTTCTCCTTTTTTTCTTCTTTTTGTTGTCCACACGTAGAAAACGTGTTTTAATTTCCGTATATTTCAAAAAAAAGTTTAACACCCCCAACAAATTTTAATAAGAAAAGATTTTGTACCCCACTCAAATGCTAGAATTGTAATAAGACATCATTTGAAATCAATTCGTAAAACAACTGTAATATATGAATTTAAAAAAAGAAAGGAAAAAGGATCACAGGGAATATTACTCAGTGTGTGACACTACCAATACCCTTTAAACGTTGTGTTACTCTGATGAAAGGCTCCGCTCTAAAAGTCTATTTCGTTTCTGAAAATTTCGGGGACACTTCGCAGAAATTTATATAGTTAAAGTGGACACTATCCACTGTGACACCACCTGACCGTGAAACAAAAATTGTCGTCGTATTGAAACGAAATGGTATTACGTGGACGTATGTTTCTGCATGGAAAACCAGGAGGGTGTATAATTATACTAAGCCATATAAAAAAACAAAAACAAAAAAAAACGATAAGTTTTGTGCCGCCTGCTGTCCACCTATTAGCTATAATCAGACTTGAAAGGAGTGGAGAAATCATATTTTAATGAATTTCGGTTATCTGACAGCGATAAGTGAAAAAGCAATATCATGTGTGAGGTATATATTCACTATAGATTTCTGTCTTATCTTATCGTTGTAATCTGGATTATGAAAGCACGACTCACTATAACACCCGCACTCTCTTTTTTGGAAATAAACACGCGTTGTATAAGTGTGAATGCCATTAAGACCCCATGCAAGAGCAAATGTATCAGGTTTATGCGAAGTTACACGAACCGTTTAGGCGGACTAATGATCGTATTTGTTACACTAAATGAACTCCGGGACATTTTTTTTAGAACTCGTGCTAAAACTGTATTAAATTAGTTGACAAAAGTACTTGGATTTATCTGCGAGACTATATTTTCACAAATTTCGCTGGCGTTCAGATTTCAAAATACTCGCATTAACTTCCAGATTTAGATTTGCAAGAAACTGTTTCAGAATCAAAGGTTTATTTGTTTTTGCTCTACAAATTGTCGTCAGTTGTTAAATTCAGAAAACTCTTAGTTTAACTAAAACGGGACTTTTTTTGTTAAGTGTATATTGTATTTTGTTAAAAAGCTTTTGTATTATACAACACAGATAAAATAGTGTCGTAAAGATCCGTTGCATGATGAAAAATGCTCCTGTCCATAACTTTTTGATATAAAAACAATACAGCTATGTATATTTATACAATACCCTGGTTGCTTTGCGTGTTTTCATTGCTTGTTGGCCATGATCTATTAGAGGACAGACACATGGTCACGTCAGCTGACTTGCTTATTTTCTTCTTCATGCCCCAAAATCCGGCAAGAGTTTGAGTTTCGATAAAAAACTTTTATTGTATAAAACAAATAGATTCCATTTTTTTTGTTGTCTGTTCAGTTATAGATGCCCAGAGGACGTCATAACGTGGTAAGAACATCAGTGACCCACTCGACTGCGTCTCGTGGGCCACTTTTTTGTTCTTACCACGTTGTGACGTCATCTGTGCATCTATAACTGAACAGACAACGGAAAAATGGAATCTATTTGTTAAACATATATATCTTGGATGTTAAGAATTTACAATTTTCATTGTTTTGCTATTTGTTTTTTACCCCGTACAGGCTTATACTTTAATGCAACAACTTTACACTGCGAACAAGGAGAAACTTCGAAAACGGACGGAGAAAATGGCGCAAAAGCGAGCGGCGTACTTAAAGGAGAAGGCCAAGCAGGAAGCGAAGAGAAACGCCAAGCAAAAGGAGAACAGAAAGAAAATCTTTCGCATGTTGGGGCAAGCCGAGAAACGAAAACAACGTCGAGAATAGAAACTGTAGTTAAGGATATGATATTTATAGTCTGGATAAACAAAGTTCGTATATGTGTTATTGTGTTTATATTTGAGAGAAGTCCCATCGCGCATATATATATATATATATATATATATATATATATATATATATGTATATGTATATATACTCTTATCTTTACTATCTATTATATTCAATCTTTCCCAAGAAGATTAGCTTTCAAGTGTGTCCTTTGGCTTGTCCGTCACTTAAAGATGACCTATCTCGTCTTTTTCAAGCATTATATATAAGTACAGCAACAAAATACAGTAATTCAAAACAGCTTGAAAACTCATAAACCCACTTTACTTTGGACGTCATTTCTGCGAATCCCCTTAAGAATCTGTCACGCTATCGCCTTTGTTACGTTTGTTGTGTTTTAAGGCCTGTTTATACACGTGCGATTTTTGATGCGATAATATACCGTCATCTTCTGGTTTAGTTGCATGGTAAGCAATTACAAGCATGCAGAAATATAAGGAAAAGGAAACAATGGCATAATCCGCCTTGACTGCTTTTCTACTTAACATGCATCTAAATCAGAAGTTGGCGATATTTATTACATCAAAAATTGCATGTGTATATGAACGGGCCTTAATTCAGCCCTGTTTGGGTACGAGGCAGAAAGCAGTTAGCGTTGCATGCATGGACGATTATTAGTATTCGCGTGCCTAAAATTTGTCGGTCTATTTACGACCTGAATAGCAGATGTGCTCGAACGGATTTCGTACAGTAAAATGATTTTCATATGTAAATAAATTTAAAAAAAATAAAATGTTAGACCTGCGAAGTAGTAAGTGTCCGAACCTAGAGTCGATCGACAATTCTCTAAAATGTATTTTTCAATAACATTTGGCATTTTGATCGACTTTATAAGGCATTCTAAAACGCAGCGAGGCATTGCGGTTATTGAATTTTCAAAGGTTAAATCAACTCGTTTTACATTTAAAATATAATCTACCGACTCATAAATTTAATATCTTTTGTTCGAGTGAATTGCGTCACAACCAACACTGTTGTTGCTCATTAGAAATTATTCATCTCGTAATGGGCTCGTGACAGATGTGTTCTTTTGCCATTTTAGTTTGTCAAAACTCTTAGTTTATCATCATACGTATACTTGACACAGGTGCTTAAAAAGATAACAAACCAAAAAGCGTGACTGAGTATCAACAGTCGTGACCATTTCTATAAGCATTATATAGTCTTTCTTTATGCTCGGACAAAATAATGTATTTGTACATAAGTTCTATAATATTATTTGTCAGGTTTTTTATGCAAACGTACGACATCATGCTCTGTCCATCTTAACCCTTATATGAAAATTATTCAGGAAACACCGTGTGAAACCTGTCGTTCCAGTATATTACGTACATGGTCATCGGTGTTCGTTGACATGGAAGGTCGCGTTAACAGGGTTTTCTTTTATGGTTGTCAATAGCGGTCGTTCGTCTGCTATCGCTGATTGCTGTTGCAGAAAAGCGCGGTTGTTAGCTGTCGTTGGCAGTCGCTATATTGATCCTTTGTGATCAGTTTCAGACGTGTTGTTCGACTGCCAACAACAACCAAATGGCGATTACAACACGTAATTGTCTCATACGCTATTCTTTCTATGAATCTAATGCAGCATATGAATTAAGCGTGTATATATATACATATATATATACATCTGCATCGTAGATTTGTATCTGCTTGTGTGTAGATTTTGATTTGGAAGGCAGTGTATCGATTTTGCAGCATTTTCATCAATATCGAGAAACATGACTCTTCATCTTATGTTGTTGTTCATCTGCATGACACAGACGTTCAGTATGAACGTTCGTCAAGGTCAATTACTCGGAGAAGACGTTTGAGGAGTACATTTCTTCGTTAGAAACTCGCTGAAAACTGGGTTAAGAGGAAAAGAGGATAATAGATGTACATATAGAGTCATGTTTTTAATGAAAAGGCACTCGAAACCTTTTTAATTCAGCTTTAATTGTCGAACTTATTCAGACCCATCCACACGTATACGTTTCCCTAGCGTTTTCATATTGTTTCAGGTAATGAGACCCTGCTCCCCTGAAGGACCGAGAACAATATAAAAACGCTATGAAAACGCATACGTGTGGACATGGCCTCAGTCAACATACTTTTTTAACTGCATTTGGGAATTGAGAAACAAATTGAAAGTTACAAATTTTCCATAATTATGAATGTAGGTATGATACAAAAATGTTGAATCCGCCATATTTACAGTGATCAATGCAAAATTGTTTCGAGTTCATTCAAACAACATTAATTTTTTGTTTTGATTTCTCACTCAAAACCTCTTTATTTTAGCTTGTACATATTTGGCCACATATACCTTTTAAGACCCCGTTTACACTAGAGCAAAAGTATCCGGATTCACATTGTTTTTTATTCCCATGAGGATGAAAAACAATGCGAATCCAGATACTTTTGCTCTAGTGTAAATGGGGCCTAAATCACCCTTTAAATGCATTTGGAGGTTGAGAAATATATATTTTTCATATGTAAATATAATAATATGACTTGATGGACTCATGAAACTCGTTATTCTTTGATTAGGACATGCAGTGTGGCGTATCGCCGTTTTTGAGAGAGAGAGGTGTATTCTCTTTATTTTATCGGAGCAATAAATTATTCACGCGCCCTCTGATGACTGACTATATGATCATTAATTAACCACTTACACTGGAAAAGAAGCTCTTAGGGGCTGTTCACACGAGACCGGGTTATCTCGTGGGGTAGGGATAACTCGGGGGCTATAGGGTCAAAGTTGACCCTATTTCACATGGTAAAACGCAACTACCGAGTTGTCCCTGGCCCCCGAGATAACCCTAGCTTCATGTGAACGCTTCACCCCGAGTTATCCCGAGCAACAGCATAAATACGCATGCCTAAGTTGACCCTACCCCCCGAGATAACTCGGGTGAAAGCGTTCACATGTAGGTAGGGATACCCTGTCGCTCCGACCGAGTTATCCCTACCCCCCGAGTTATCTCGGTCTCATGTGAACGGTTTACTTTTTTAACATGGAAATAAACTAACACCGAGTTATCTCGGGGGATAGGGATAACCCTA
This sequence comes from Paragorgia papillata, assembly GCA_035771165.1. Taxonomy (NCBI): domain Eukaryota; kingdom Metazoa; phylum Cnidaria; class Anthozoa; order Scleralcyonacea; family Coralliidae; genus Paragorgia; species Paragorgia papillata. The sequence goes on from JAWNZC010000338.1 coordinate 1,520,947, forward strand.
CCCCCCGAGATAACTCGCCTCATGTGAACAGGCCCTAACGGGCCATGCCGGTTAACTGGCGTTTTTCGGATCCGATTCGACTTAAGTCAAATCTCGCACGTTGTTTCCCCTTGTTGTGTTTACATGAAGAAGATTGAAAGTTTTCGATCTGATCGAAACGAATGACTGAAGTCAATCTACGAAGTTGAGTGGATTGACTTGAGTTTCAAGCAAGGATCGGTTTGAATGTCTCCAATATGATTTATCTAAACACGGTTTGACTTGAAAATGACTAATTGATACGCATGGCCATGAGTAGTGAAGTTAGTGCGTGTTGTAAACATGGCGGACATTAAGGAAAGCCCAGAAAATAGTGTTGAAAAACCGTTTATAAAAAGGAGAAAACAGTTCAGTTCTCCAATTGGACTGTCAATCGGCCGCTTCATATAAACAGGGCCTTATACGCGTCTAGCGTAGTCTATTCGATGTGGTTGACCAGGGCGTCGTTGAAAATCAATCGTGCATGCGTGTGTTTTGCCGAGTGGTTTCCCGCCCCAAGTATATATATAAAGACTACAGACGTACAAATATGGACCAGTTCAATTATTGTGGTTAGCCTTTGATACAAACACTTCGGTACCTCTCGGTTCATGTTACGCACTGAACTATTGGTTATCTTTGTCATGCATGCATGTATAACTTATATGATATTGCCGAATGAAAGTTTTTTATTATTCCTAGAAGATTTTATCAGTTTTGTGTTTCTTTGTTTCATTTTGCGGGCGGTTCGATTTTTATGGACATTTAAACACAATTCACGATTCTTTTGTCTCGCTGTTTCCAAATCACTTTTCGTCAGACAATTTCAATACGTGTGTCGCTCAGGCACTATAAATAAATACAGGAATTGAAATTGCCGCCAATAGAAAAAACATATAGTTGGACCGAGCAAAAACGTTGCAATCTTTACTATACAGATCTAGTTTTTCTGTTTGACACGTATACATACAAAGAATCCTTTATTTCTTTTAAGTGTATGATTCAAGTTGGCAGTGGTTAACCAATGAATCATGCGCAGCTTGCCCAGACTTATGCTTTCCGTGACAAATAAAACCGTCTGGCGTTATTATATAGACAGTAAAATAACAGTTGTCTCACCACAACAATTATACGCGTGAAAGCGAAATGAAAACGTTGTAAACTGTCGAAATTATTATAATAGTTTTGATAACGAAACACCGACGTTTTGAGCGGAGCCCTTCATCAGACCAAAATTGGCGCAAAAGGGTTATAATAATTATAATCATGACAGTATCATTAATCCTTTCACAAGCGGCTTTCCCAGACGTCTCCTTGTCGAGTAAAACCGTCTGGCGTCAGACAAAGTAAAGTAATAAAGTTGTCCCGCAACAACAATACCCTGATCGAAGGGTTAATTGTTCGATGCTCATGTGTAATGTTCTAATTTGCAAACTGATGTTTGATTAAGATAAAAGTACGGAGTGCCGTGTAGACGGCGTGCTGCAACGTATAAAAAAGTTTAAATGCTGCTGAACTGCATATGTTTTGATCCACTCCATGCAAGCACGTACTTCTAATCGTATTATGTATATGTAACATTGTAGCAGACGTTCAATGGATGTAATCAGTTCTCATTTGAGTTTGATGAACGTTCATGCACTCACTGAACGTCTGTTTTTGAAATCTCGGTCAGTAGTTTACCATCTAGCTGTTTTCGATTTTCATGCATAGGATGTTTGATTCTGTTAGCCCAATCTAAAGACCTGTCTTATAAGAACTCGTGGTTCTTCTGTTTCCTAGAGTTTATAAGTTTTAACAGCATATGACTGATTCGTTATTTAAGACACGCACGGCGTCCCTCCTACTTCGAGCGTTAAATTAGGGCCTGTTTATACAAAGGGGATAACATGGTGGCGAGAAGATATGGATTTTATGTTCGAGTGGCAAGAATAATATCTCACGAGTGAGCGCAGCGAACGAGTGAGATATTGCTCTTGCCACGAGAACATAAAATCCATATCTTTGAGCAACCGTGTAATGTTCTATTTATTATATGGACAATGAAATTATGCGTGGAAGTGATGTTGATAAACTGGGTTTAATGCAAAAACTACAACAGCTTGACCTAAACTTTTAGAAAATACAAATGAAAAATACAACAACTTCTTCGAATACGTAATTTTACGTGAAAAACTGAATTAAGAGAAGTTACTGGCTCAAATTTACTTAATTCGAAATTTGCGGCAAAAGGCGTAAATTTTGACTTGTCGATATGTCACTCGCGAGCGTTACATATACGAGAAATACGCCACTCGGGTTCCCGGATGTAGTGAAATATGGATTCTACGAGTGTTTCAGTTGCTAGTAAAATACTCTTCGCCATATAATAAAAGGAGATATATAATAATAGGGTAACCATGCATAGCTAAAGTATATTTCTTGTTGGTTTTTTTTGTTTGTCGTGTTTATACAGGAACGCTAGAGTAACCATGCATGCATGATGCATGCTTAGTAGCCAGGTTATGTTTTGTCAGCTGTAAACGCGTTTGGTAGGGATAACTCGCCTACTCGGTAACCACGTCTAATAAAATTGACCCGGGCAGCAAGGATGACCCTATACTGTGAAATTTTGCTTGTAAACCCGGGCTATAACTTTGACCCGGGTGCTAGGGTATAATCCTACCTCCTTATTAAGTATTAATTTATTATAACTCTTTTACGGAACTCGTTTTTTCTGCATTTTTGTATTACTGTACTCAAGGAAATCGAGAATAATCAGTTATTACTTGAAACAATACAAAAACGCTTGGAAACGTTACCGTGTGCATGCACATAGCCTAATTCTCTTGCCTTTTGATTTATTTAGGTTTTGTTTAATTGAAATGCACATTTCTCCGCGCGTGCTGTTTTGCAACAGTTTTTTCCCCCTTCTTTTGTTAATGTGTTCATGCTGTTTGTTATCGGTTATTAAGTTTTCTTAAAGAAAAACAAAGCTCCTTTGAAAATGGCTTTTGATAAGGACCGCATGCAATGATTTTCTTCTATGGGTTATCGTCCAGTAGATGTCAAATGAAGCTTGCAGCTTTTTAATGTTCACGACGACCTCACTGCGGTTAACCATATATTGTATTAAATTTCTCATTTATTTACCGTCTGTTTAACAGTAGTCTAATTGGCTTTTTATTCACGGCTATTTTGTGGCCACCGTCATAAATATAATACGCTGCACCGGTGTAGCTTGGAACAACCAAGCAATTGCCGGTGACAACCGCTTGTGGGATAGTATAAGTAGTGCGCACACATCTAGAGACGAGAGCATGAGATGATGTGCCAGAGTGCTCAAACTGCCACAAGGGTAGTGCATATGGGCGTTGATTAGCGCTATCGGGCACCTACACAACTCTCAGAGTGCTCAACAACAGAAGAGAAGGATATATATATATATAATAGCAACACGTCGGATTATGATTTTAAAATCAATCACTTTTAATATGTGTACAACACCAAAGCGTTTAATATGTAATTATGATGTTTTTTTAAAAAAAAGGATATTGAGCTCTTGCACGTATTCCCACGCTGGGTGGCAAAATCATATATATAAACGCAAATTATTTGGTCCAACATGGCGACTTTGACGTCACCTGCAAGAGCCCAATACATATAGAAATGTCATATTTGCCTAATCTTCACGAATCGTAGAAATTTGCAGTGAAGTTTTTCGACATTTTTAATAGTATATTTAGAGATTAACAGACTGCATCGATGGTGTTAGCGGTTTGGGTTAGTGTTTTTAGAAAGCTAAGACTTGTTTATATGGTTCAGCTCGGCGACAGAAGTTTACGTTTTCGGGGTTTATATATTAATAGGGACCTTAAGATGCTAGGACGACAACTGCGGTTAGGAAACAGCACAAATTTTCAATTATTTTAAAGAAGTCACGGCTAACTGATTATTATATTTGATATTTGAAGCTAGTTTAATAACTTCCATGACGCCCCAGTACTTCTAAAATGATTGTAACGTGTCTGTACTGAAGTCAATCTTATTAATAACTCGACCCTTTGCTGAATAAAATCGTCTGGCGTTAGCCAGAATAAAATACGATAAAGACTCGAGTCGTCTTCAGGCTTCAACGTATTAAAGAGATAGGTTTTAACACTTTGAGGCCTGGACCTCTCCCTGTGCTGAATAAAATATATCGTCTGGCGTTAGCCAGAATAAAACACTAAAAACTCGTCTTCAGGCTTCAACTTAACTCGGAACAGTTCTCGTCTTTTGGCCAGTTGGGTCAGCCGTCGTCCTGAAGACGTGAAAATGCTCTAACTGCATGGCGTTGTATAAAGAACGAGGATGGTGTTGAGATTGCTAGAAGTATGTTTTAGGACTACGATCGGTGAATTGTTTGAAGTTTAGCTTATGGTTCAGTACCAACGGGGAAAGGTACTTCAATTCGGTATCTGACGTTTCTTGTTAAACTAAATATATAGCGAAATGTTGTGTTATCTTACATTACATGTAATTGAAAACAAAACGTCAACACGGTGAAAGACGTAACAACCTGCCTAAGCTTGTAGTTTGCTTTTCTATATCTGAATTTGTCTACGGCAACGTAATGGTAAACTGCGCCAGCGTTAATTCTCATGCAGTCTTCTTTAGCAAAAACTACTTATCTGACTGTAACGAGTTATATGTATAATCAAACCACATATATTCACGTCTATAATACTTATATAATGCTGTCTTGCTGAGAACTGATATTGATCTGACTTCAGAAGCTTTGGTCCGACAATACTGTCACATCACTCCCGAAATGGTTCCATATTTGATGGACGAAATATACATTCATACTTGTTGCGGTTCTAAAACTGAGGAGAAGTGATGATTATAATGTAAAGTTTTGTATACTAGTTACCTTATAACTCTATATATCATTATGGACCCTTTTATTGATGTTGATCTCGCTTAAAAAATATCTCACTAATGAGTAATGACACAACCCAAAACGTCAGGCGAAGATACAATCTAGTCTCTTTATTTCACCGGGCTTCGCCCTCTTCGCGCAGCTGAATTCCCTAAACAGCCCCCCTTCAGTGGCCTTCTCGTGGTCAATAAGTTCATACATTTTCTGTCGGAGGGGTGATTTCCTCGACGAGGAAAACCTTCATAAGATTCTCGTATATATGCCGGCTGATCGTGGGGCATGGGCACCGGATCATCGCCGTTTTGTCTTATCTGAAGACTGAACTTCTGATTCCTGAGTGATCACTCGGATCATGAAGATGATTTATACCCCGCATGCAGATGGCTTAAGCTTGTATAGTCAAAACAAATGTAAGAAATAATATTAGTTTAGTCTATAGTGTACATGCAGATTGATCTCATACTAACTGAAGACGTACGATACTCAAGACCATTTTACTCTAACGGCTGCATATACCTATATAATTATATATATAGTTAGTTAACTTTGAGAATAGTTGCTACTCAGAGTTTCATGATCAAGCCTCTTGCAATCTTCAGGCAACAATTGTTTGAAGATCACGCGTGAAACTCTGAGTAGAAAACTTTACAAACACTCATATGATATATATATATATATATATATATATATATATATATATATGTATATATATATATATATATATATATATATATATATATATATATATATATATATATATATATATATATTGTATATATAGGATTCAAAATTTGAAAAAGCTTGAACTCAAATTTATTGACATATAGTCTTATATTATATTCAACCTCCCTTTATATATTACGATATTGACAAGCTTTGTTTTGCATGGTTGAGCAAGCTGAATACTTTGACAAGAATTTCTTTTAGTTTCCATGTAGAAAAGCTGACATTTCAACAAACTGCAAACTGCAAACTGCAGGTGATACAAGCTTTAGCCCGCGGCCAACCGGCCAAGCCCGCGCTGCTCACGAGATTCCCATTCAAAGTTAAGGCGAGAGCTTCGCTAGCTCTCGAAACATATTTGCAAAACCTCTTTGTAATAATTGGAATTAAGTTCTATATTTGTTTACACACGTTGTACGAGAGTTCGAACGCAACTACATGGCTGCTTGTCTGAAATTGCGGTCGTTATTCTAAAAGAAGAGTATACGCGTCCAGCTGCAATTCATAATGCATTATATTTCATATACGCCTCGCAACGTATATTCACTTTGTATTGGCTATAGAAATTTCGATATGAAAGACAACGGTCCTTCTTCGAAATTACTCGCGATAAGGATCGGAATTATTTCACTCAATGGGTGTCAATTACATGTTAATTGGAAATAGTAGCACTTTTTAATGTGGACTTCACTGCTCGGTTAACCGCATTGTTATTTTTGTATTCTTTATTTGCCTGCTGTTTAACCGTAGTCTAATTGGCTTCTCGTTAGCCAGTTGTGCTTTGGTTTGTATATATATTGTTACCGTGATGATTATGAGAACGGTATATTTTTATCATTTCTTATTGTAACCCCGTCGCCCATTTCGATTTATATACTCATTCTGTATTAATAAGACACACGCACACATATTCACGTCACTCGTCTGATGCTCGCATTGTTTTCCTGATGTGTTATGTGACTGCTTTATGACATTGCTTCGGATGCCATGCACGCAAGGCCCTTTCTATACCTATGGGCATGCCATTGTGTCAATCCGAAGGACAGTGAAAAGTGCCTTGTTAAAGGCAATTCCTTAGCAAAAGCAATGATTGATGCGCGAATTTGTGTCGTCCATTCAGTTCTCTCTATCTTTGTATCAATGCTGATCTCGCTTAGAAATCGCGTTGTCACCGCCCAGCCGTTACGCGAAGATACTATCTCCGCTTTCTTTTTTTAATATCAAAACAGCTAAATTGGCTTTAAGCTTTTTCTTACCAGGCTTTGTATCGGATTAAAACCTGACCTCAAAAAGACAACGAGACAAAACCGACTTGGACACCATCCTTCAGTAACTATCGTACTGTTAAGTCTATATATTGGGAAGAATTGACCTGTTAGCGGTTTTTAATGCTGCACGATTATATGAATTGCTTTTATCAATGTCCATGCATGCAAACATACATATCGTTGGACTAATTTGACCATTTAAGAGCAATGTAGTTCGACAGGTGTTTTCGTCTAAAAGCCTAATTGCATTCATAAAGGGTTCATAGAGTGACGTTAGCCTCGTTTTGAGATATCTATGCAGGCCTAGCATATATATATATAAGCGAACGCTAACCGCGAGTTCCACCAAACACCTGAGAACTAAGAGAGACAATCGCAACAGCAATTAATCCGGTACTGCTTGGTAGACCTCAACCGACAATGCCACGATCGTTTTTGATTCGAAAATTTCATCCAAAGATTGACCAGGCTCAGGGAAACTCAAAGTTGACAGATGACGACGCCTTTTCAGGTAAGACCAGAAAAACTGTGTTTATGGTGTTATAGTTGAATAACTCTTAATTGTGTGCGGCGAAAATGTTTAGTAGTATATAATGCACACGCGGTCAACTCATTCCTTAGATCTCAATCACTTTTGTGTATAGAAATTCACTGGCATGTTTACTCGAGTTAAAATTTTGCGTCGATTGATTCCTTGTACTTAGATTAAGTAATTCACAATCATCTTTTGAAATCGTATTCTTTAACTTCCTTTTTTCTTTTTGTTATCTGGCCAAATTTTGGTCTATGACTATATGCAGTTAAGTTAAGTTAAGCAGCGAAGCATCTCAGACTGAATGACATGATATTGTGATATATACCAGAGGTTAGAACATTTTGTGCTAATATATGTCTGCAGCGTTTCCTAATTTCTAAACTGTAACTACAGCTACAGCTATATAGAGGCGTGAAGTATCACTTTATTGACCTCACCGCTGATTGCGACAAGCAACTGGATCATGGGGTAGCGGAGTGAGATCTCTACTTTATATCTCTTTGAGGCCTTGGACCTCTCCCTGTGCTGAATAAAATCGTCAAAATACTAAATCAACAAAATACTAAAGACTCGTCTTCAGGCTTCAAAGGGTTAAACAGATAGGTTTTAATCCTTTGAGGCCTGGACCTCTCCCTTTGCTGAATAAAATCGTCTGGCATTAGGCAGATAAAATACTAAACACTCGTCTTCAGGCTTCAAAGGGATATATAGTCATATCACTACAAACAAAAGCGAGTCAATGTACAAATCAGGCTTGCTAAGGTTATATCATGACCCTTTAATGTGTAATTTTACGCTCCGATTATTTTTTAGCGAACATTCGCAGGCCATGGAAAGTTAGCGCAACTTGTTTGAAATGCGTCGCTATTTTAGAAATTATATTATAACACCGGCAATCAAACGCGTTTTCGACTGTCCCCTATTAAACATTAACACGTTTCCTTTTTGTCGAACTATATTTTGCGACATTGAAAATATAGAAACGAAAACGTGGATGTGAAACAGGTTTGTGTCAATGATGGCCAATAATTACCTTCGTTCCACCTGCAATTTCTTTACGCGCCTTTAACCAACAACAGATGTCAAACTAACTGCGTATACAGGGGCTTGCGCGCGCTTTTATCATTATCATTTTTGTTTAGGCTGGACTTGTATAGCTTGAGTAATCGCTAATTAAACTGACAATGGATGAATTAAACGAAGATGTTTCGTTGTTTTTCAGAATCTTGAGATTTTAGAATTGAGATCGAATGTAACATTGTGTAATGCTATGAGAGTGAAGTCATGTATAGTTTTGTAATTCAGTACTTTAATGCATTCATTATAAGAAATATTCTTCGCTTAGGTATAGCAAACGATTCGGTTAGCATAGGTTGGGTAATTTTTACGAACTATATTATACAGTATATTCATGGGCAAGCGTGACACTGTATATTGCAGTGCATGCACTGAAATATCCATAATTATTTCCCATGAACTCGGCAGCTTCGTTCGTGTCAAGAGGTGTTCGTTAACTATAGTAACCTTTTAGAAGAGCGTACACCTTTGAAAAATATTATTATGGAACATTTATGCGCTTATATTTTTCCAGTTTTTACGACATTTTAAGAATGGTTCAATATAAGATATAGCCTATATTGAAAAAAGATAAACATATCTCCAGTTTCCAGATTACTTTTGTATATGGACGCAAGTGAATCGTAGGGATTAAGCGGACAAGATGACTTTCCAAGTTAGTCATACGAATCTTTTGAATTCGGATATTGCCTTGTTATAGGCTAAAAACACATTTATTAGTGAAGAATTGCAGTAAACAATAAAATATTAACAATGACCATTTTAGATCATTTAAAAGTCGTTTATAACTCTATAATTTATACTATAAATTATATAAACGACAGTTGGAATTATTGAAATCGGCGAATCTAAAGGAGGAATATAGTATAATTGCTGCACCTCTCGCAACATCAATAGACATTAAGTTATGAAACGATGGATTAGAACTGTGACCTAATGAAAACAAACTCAGTGCGTGAGAGAAATATTCCCACAATATATATAGACCACATATAGTTGCATGTGATTATTCCTAACACTAAAATTCAGATAAGTGCCTGCGTATTTGTAATTTATTGTAAGTACACGTCTAATTAGTCTTATTCGCCGTGGGCTTGGTATAACTTACTTCAATGCGGTTTAATATACTACAAAGGTAAGAGAAGATGTTCCTCGGCCGTTATGCTACTGTAGTTCTGCCGACCGGTGTAAAAAGACTAACATCAATTAAACTTTGGCCTAACTAATTAACAAAAAAGGCAGCAAAAGTCACCCGTAAATCTGTCATAACTGCATGCATGTCAATTTAAGTTAACACAATGCCTGTTTTATGCTTGACCATTATAAAATCGTCTCTTATATTCTTATATTGACCCAATTGCCCAGTTCGTATATATATATATATATATATATATAGTGTGTGATCATGATTATATATAATGCAGCACAATTATCTCGCTTTTCTTTTAATATTCGAAGTTTATTGAAAACACACTATAGCAAACAATAATTTGTATTAGTATATGGTCAAACCCGTTGATATATCAAACGTTTAGTTTTCATTTATTATGAATCCGAATCGAAAAAGTAGAAACGACTTGATAACGTACAAGAAAAATTTCATTGTTAACCCAAATGCAGCCAAGCATGTTTAGAGAAATGCAACATTGCGGAACATATATTACAATTCGTCTATTAAATTAACTCATTCCTGTCCGAGGGCTTCCCCAGAAGTGAATAAAATCATCTGGCGTTATAGCCAGAATAAAATACTACAGACCAATTCGGACATGCAGGAAAGAGTTAATGCGACGTTATTACATTTAGAGAACTGACGTTATAATAATGCATAATAAGTCATGCAAGACTATTAAATTATTAACCCTTTACTGGCCACAGTTGCATTTTGGCAACTTATTCATTTTATTCTGGCGAACGCCAGACGATTTTGCTCGCCAAGGGGAGAGCTCCGATCCCAGAAACCTGGCCAATAAAGGGTTAACATGCGCAGCCGATACAAATGCCTCACTTCTACATGTTCTACGGGCTTTCATGTGGCAGAAATCTTGAATCAAATCCTCGTAGCCCATGTTTCATTATTTTTCGATTACTTTTTTTCAAAAAAGAAATCAGATGAACAACCATTTGAACAATCGGCCATGGGGTGTGGGCTGGCAGCGTATATATATATATATACAGTATATATACGTGCCCTTTCACCTCTGCTAGCTTGATGCAGTCATCAGATTCGAATTTCACTTTGGCCGCAATTAAGAAGAGTGCTTCCAGTTTGACTCGATCTACCAAACACCAGAGGATATATATACTGTGGGTATACTCTGGTTTCCTCCTACATTTGGATGGGCCGATGAGGGATAGCCCGCCCTTATTGCAGTTATTGGACATCTAGGGAGAACAGTTTAGATGCCATAAATCGAATATAAAGCTCCAAATACGACAAATGCATTCTCAATTAAAAAAGAAGAAAGTATCCATAGCAGCATTCACGGTTGATGTTATATATTTAAACATGTTGTTATTATTCAGTTAGGCCCTGTTTATAATGAAGCGGATTGACAGTCCAATCGGATCGAAAAACGCGAGTGAAGTCAATCTTATCCGGGCACATGCATGTTTACATGCATGGATGGAGAATCCGATCTCCTTGGAACATTGTTTTCGGTTATGGAACACTATTTTCTGTGCTTCCCTCAATTACTATGTCTGCAGTTTATATTAGCAGTTTATATATAAGTCATTTTCAAGTCAACCCGTATTTAGATGAATCAGATTGGAGATCTTTGTTTGAATCTCTCCACTGCGTGGATTAACTTCAGTCATTCGTTTCGATAAGATCGAACAATTTTAATCTTCTTCATGTAAACACAAGAAGGAGAAACAACATGCGAGATTTCACTTGAACACTCAATGCACTTCATGTAAACAGGGCCTTATCAGTTAAAAGTAATGTCTAGCTTATTCTTCATACTTCTGAATTCTGTTAACCTTTTTCAGCACCAGAAACAGAAATATTTTTATTTCCCCATGGCGTTTACAGTTCCACATCGACTAAAATAACAACCCAAGTTTGTTTACTCACTAACGTGTTTTTTTCCTCTGGGCACTTTTGATGCCATTTATATAAACGCGTAGAAAAAAAACGTGGCAATAGATAGTACTAATTATAAGCAAATAGATAATATTTTTACTTGCGTGCATGTACAGTAATAGATCACAGATGATGTCACAGCGTATAAACAAGAAAAAAAGTACGACACGAGACGAAGTCGAGTGACTGTTGTTTTCGATAACTGGATATTTTGGAAAAGAAAAGAATGAAAGTTATGCGGTATTTAAAGGCACAGCGTCAGGTATTAAATTACTGCTTGATTAATAGTTTTTGCGCGAGACAAAAATTATATTTGTGTGCAAAGGAAAGGAATCATATTCTTAAAACGGAAAAAGAGTAAGTCATTCGTGCATTTTCTTACGGACAATATGGTCGGTCACGTTTTGGAGTGTGTGATATTCACCATAATTTTAAACATGTGAACTGGAATTTGTCCACGAGGTTTTTCAAGTTTGCGTCATGGTGACTCAATGTTTTTAATAACGTTCAAGGCGTCAAATACTGTTAACAAATAAAGTGTTTCATCTGTTTCTATGACAACAGTAACGTTTCAAAATGGCTGCATTTAATCCAACATATTTCGAAAACAAGTTCGGTTACCTCCAATTTTTTTCCACAATTTTTTTCGTGTTTAGGTAATCAATATCGAAACCACTGCGCTAGGTGACTATTAGGGCCGTTCAGATGCGACAGTCAATAAGACACGTGACTTACACATGACATGCCTTACATAAGACGCGAAACACTTGTTTAACCCTTTGGCTACGAACCGGGACCTAAACGACCATGAACGTCAGACTGTTGACATGGTTGGAATCTTGTTGAATTTTGCACTAGAAAAAGCTTGTTTTAAAGCTAACCATTCATTTTCAGCAGCGATTTCATACTCACGACTACCCTGCAAGCAGAGCCTTCTTTTCCTTTTTCTTTTCGCTGAGAGAGAGGAAGAAAAGTAGGCTCTGCTGTATTCGTGACTGGTTTCCATTGCGCATGCATGTCAGTTGCTTGGTTACAATCTCGAACCCAGTCCAATCAGAGCAGAAAACAAAAGGAGAACCGGTTAAACGGGTCTTAAACGGGTTACTTCGTCCTAAATCTTGGACGAAGCCAAACACGAATACAGCAGAGCCTACTTTTCTTCCTCTCTCTCAGCGAAGAAATAAGAAAAATAAGGCTCTGCTCTCAGGGTAACTCACGACGTAAACTTCAGCAAATGATTTTACATTGTTTGTCAAATTTATTTGGGCGCTAAAGGGTTAAAAGGTACAGAGTAACAGAGACAAGTCACGGCTTCTCAAAATTACCTCAGATACGTACAGCGTGGCCGCCGTGACATAGACTGGTTATTTTCAATGTTGTTGGCCTTCGGTTGCTATCGCGTTCGAGTTGGTAAAATTTACTAGCTTATCGTCTGACATGTAATAGATTTCAGTAGTGCTTAGGTTACTGTTTTTAAATGAATTCGGATTTTCAAAGTTCTCTTTTTTACTTCTTCCGTTGTTCGTTTGTACACAAAATGGCTGACCATCCCGTAATTCGTACCGGTCCATAATTGATAGATCGACACGTGACGCGTCTCAGCCAATTAGAGCACGCAATTTCACCGGAAGTACCTTGTAGCATACACTAAATACTAATAATAGTGGTAAAAAACAAGCTATTTTAAATACGAATAATGAACCAGGACATACTATTAGACAACCAGATTTTGGTATTTTCCATGTTTGCAACTTTGCAACCCGCATACAATTAAAACTTCTTTTTTTATATATAAAAACCTTTCAGATGCATGTCAGGCTCAAAAAGGTTCTTATTTAGTCGGTAAAAAATCTATGTTCTAGCCTGAGTTTTTTAATTTATAGCTAGGTTGTGTAAGGTTCGGGTGTTTACCGATACGTAACGACAAATACGTATATACGCCGTTCCTGGTCGAGGAATCCATCCTCTATATGACGGTTCCGTATTATCTAACACACAAAATCAAAGAAATTTAGGTTCATTCCATTTTTTTATTACCTCCGCCAGGAGGTTATGCAACTTCGTTCCCAGGGCATTTTTGAAATTGAGAGGGTGGGAAAAGGTCCTGGCATCGGCTGGACACAGCACCCAGAAATACTGGGTGTAATAAATTAGCAATTTAGTTTAGTATGCAAAATGATTCTGAGTAATGGCAGTCCTTGGGAGAAGTTCATTGTAATGGCGGTCCTGGCATATTTGGCTCTGGGTACGAGATTGTGGCGGTCCCATCAGTAGGTGGGGGGGGGGGGGGGGGGCGGTCGCCAATGGTCTCCAAGACCGTTCTCGTGAAAAGTTTAAATCCGTGGAGAAACTTGTAGGGGTGTGGGGTACAGTTGTTTGAAGTCCAAGTGAGTAGATAGTGATGTGTTATATATATTGCAGGCATGTATATGCTATAAATTACAATACTAAGGGTCTATACAAAATGCCTCCAACCTGTTTTTACATTTACGACTTGTTTATAAATAAATCTAAAGATATTCTGACGTGTATCATTCTATGTTCTGGTTTGATTTCAACAAAATTATGTAATTTATGGCCTTCAGATTACTCTTAAATACTTGCCTCAAAATGCAGGAAATAGTATTTCCGAGACCCTAGAAATCCAAAATTTTCCAGGGGGGGCATGCCCCCGGACGCCCCTAGGTGACCGACGTTCTCGCCCCCCAAACCCAAGACCCTGGCTACGCCACTGGGTCCCATAGACAAAAATGGCCGCCGAGTTAGAATTATTTTATATACATATATAAATTAGTCCTTGTTTTCATGTGGGAAATTGAAAATAATTTTTACTTTAAAACGAAGTTATAAGAGCTAATTTATATGCACATAAAATAATTCGAATTCGGTGGCCATTTTTGAATAAGGTCTATTGCTCGGGTTGGCGGTCCCATTGAAACTATTTGATCATAACTGGCACAAAACTATACATAAATATGTTTCACGAGAAATGTTGAACAAAATCAATCAACCAATGAAACTGCAGGGTCATCCAGTCGATGCCAGTACCTTTCTCCGTCGTACCAATTTCAAAAAGGCCCTAGAAACGAGGTTGTGTAAATCAGATATAGACTCGTCTTGATTTACATAAACTTAATCATGTTCGGTCGATTTTCTCATCATACCCCAATAATGAAAAAATCGTCAGTCTTTTTTTTGAATGGGTTCAAGAGATATTCACGTTTTGGAAATATGCCAATTATATGGCTGATGACGTCATTTACTCCAAACGAGCGAGATGAAAATCGTAAAGGTATATCTCTAGAAATAAACAATAGAACGTGCTTAAACTTTGTATGCTTATACAGTTATAGTATCCAATAAAATACACTTCTCTGTGGAACTTTTCTGATTGCCATGGTAACCGCATGCTCTCAGGTTACTCTAAACCTTAAAAAGGGAATTTTTGCCTCATTGTTTAAAAATAGAAAGATTTAAACGTTTGAATTACTAATGCCTACATAAGCTCTAATCTTCAATTTTATTCGCTGGAGTAAACGCTACTTGATTGCTGATAAATAAGCATATTTAATTTTACAATTGGAGGGGGCCAGGAACCAGCAGTCTCAACGAAAACAACTAAAGTTCCGCAGTAAAACGTATTGTCTTTAATGCTATAAGCATGCAAAATTTGAGCACTTTCTATTGTTTACTTCTAGAGATATTCTTAATTTTACGATTTTCATTTCGCTCGTTTGGAGTAAATGACGTCATCAGCCATATAATTTGCATATTAAAAAAAACGTGAATATCTCTTGAACGAGATGAGATATTTACAAACCACAAACGCCGTTCATCCTCGTTTTAAATGTACTATTTATGATTAAGATAAAAAAAAGACTGACAATTTTTTCATCATAGTGCCAATTTAAGACTGTTGATAAACCTGAAAAATTATAGGTGTGTACATATTTTCATATACAATGTTCACCTTCAAACTGTATGGGATTTGCAACTGGAATCGTATTCGACTCCAATTGTATATATCATGATTATACTTGTCAAATAGCTACAAGTAAAATTCTAGCAAATATGTTTACATATAGTGATGTAATATATCTCAAACTCATTAATAATTCATGAGATAATCAGCCAATTAACCGAGGGGCCTCAAAATAACGTATTTAATTTTCACATGGGCGAGGTTGACATGAGTCACAATAGAAAATAAATATTGAGGGGAATATTAGAGGAGAATATTAATCTATTGTTTTCCCATTGTTATCAGGGGCTATTGAATATATTCCCCGAAAGGAACAAAGGAAACCGAGCCATGTGAAAATTAACAGATGAAAACCGGTGTTCATCTCAATTATCTATACAACTGAATAAACAAGTTGCTGTATGAATAAATTTTACACACACTCATGAATAAAAACTCATGAGGGTTTATTTTAATTGCATTTTCCAATTGAAATCGTTCGATTGAGACACCATATTTTTCGGCCTCGTGCTTTCATCACATTTTCTCGTGTTTGGATCCCCTGATGAAACACTCAAACTCATTGTTGATGTAATATATCATACACGAGGAGGAGTGTTTCATCAGGATATCCAAACACCGAGACGTTTTTGAACAAACTTCGAGGTGTTTGGATATCCTGATGAAACACTCCTCCGAGTGTATGATATAGCATCTCAAACAAATCACTATTTTAAGAGAAAATCAAGATGGAAGTTTGCTTAATTTATGTAATTTCTTCCTCCAATATCCAAACCACAGACATGGTACTGATTTCCTTTGTGTTTTCTTCATGAATTATTAATGAGTTTGAGATATATTACATCATACACGAGGAGTAGTGTTTCATCAGGATATCCAAACAACGTTTGTTCTAGGTTTTTGTTCACGTTTGTGTGTACTTTCACGCTTGCTGAATACATTGTATTTTTGGTATATTGAAGCAGTCAGCCATTAGCAGCGTTCCTGTTAATCAAATCAATCAAATCTTTATTTCACACTATTTTGTTATAATATATACAGTGAAGAAAGTTGTTAAAATATAATAAAGAGTATCTATTTCAAAATTACATGTTTGATAATTGGATAATGCGTGTGCGGTGGTTAAAGGAGCAGAAGCTTTCGTGTTAAGCACCGCCACAGGAAAATTACGCTTAAGACAATATAATAGATAATTAATAGATCTTGCATAAAGTTAATTACAATTTTTAAGTTATAGAGAAGTAATGCTTTATGTTATTTGAGTTTATAATATGACAGGTTTGACTACTCAATGTAACAAATACTCTATCCCTTTTTATATTCTACAGTTATATCCAAGCACTCTGTCACAAAATGTCCCATGGACGAAACTGAATCGTCACGTGTCTTCGTGGAACACGCTAATATTCCTCCACTAGTACCAACCCACAGTCAATTACCACCGGTCTCTACTAGGACGTCTGATGTAGTAGAGAACACAATCCAGAGTCCGTCATTCCCATGTGAGCAATGCAGTAGATCATTCCATCGTGCTAGTGACCTGAAAAGACACCGGCTAGCTCACATAGAAGCCAAACCTTACAGATGTCATGTCTGTGACAGACAGTTCACGTGGCTAGGGAACTTCCAGAAACACCGTGCCATGCACTCGGAGCCCAGCCCCCACCACCTTTCCTTCATCCCGGAATCTCCGCTGAACATGTTTCAGGCGTACCCGTCGTCGATTTTCTACGAACCTACGCCATATGGAAATGCGGCAATGTATTTCGCGAACGTCGCCAGGCAACCGTTCCATGGCGGTTACAATCAAGTGCATGTTGCGCAACGTGCTCTGACGTGCAACATATGCTTTCTGACCTTCACGACGTCACGTGCACTCAAGATGCATACGAGGATACACACGGGAGAGAAACCTTACAAATGTGGTCAATGTAGCAAGGCCTTCGCCAGGAAAGACGAACTGCACACGCACAAGTATTTTCATACAGGTGAAACATCTCTTGTGCTTTTGTTCGTGTATATTATGATTATTATTTACTATTATTAAACATTTAACATGACAAAATTGTATACGGTAATAGGATGATATGACGATGTGGTCCTATTTTACTTGCATCCGCCATAAGCATTGATATAATAACCATGCATAACCATAACAGCACAGTTTGCAGTAAATGTTTTTTGTACGTTATTAGTGTTTTCAGCTTGAGTTGGTAAAGTTTTTTCGTATATGCTTTCGCTGTACAAGCTGTCGTAAGTTAAACTCAGAGAAAACTCTGAGCTCCAGGCATACTCGAACCCACAACCTTCCGAATGCCAGCCGGACGCTCTCACCATTGAGCCACTGGAACTCAGGCGGTAGATCGAAGTTGTTTTCCATATTTATACGCCTGGGAACTATAGTCAATCCGTACGTGTGTCACAAATACATGTTGGGCTCATGGGCTGCAAGTCGCATTGTGTCAGTTTATTTTCAGTAAATGTTTTTTGTACGTTATTAGTGTTTTCAGCTTGAGTTGGTAAAGGTTTTTTGTATTTTTTTGCTGTACAAGTTCCAGTGGATCAATGTGAGAGCGTCCGGCTGTCATTCGAAAGGTTGTGGGTTCGAGTCCCGTCTGGAGCTCAGAGTTTTCTCTGAATTTAACTTACGACAGTTTGTACAGCAAAAACATACGAAAAAACATAACAGCATTGACAACAACTGCAACCACTCGTGTACATAACGGTGACTATAATTATAAATTCACAACCACAACCACTCCGTCGATATCACCATAGTCAATCGAGATATGGTCTGGAAACTCAGCTAAAGTCTTTGGTCTATCTTTTTGTTCGCCTTTATGCATTTTTGTGCCGGCGCACGGTCACTGAACACATTGTATTTTAGTATAATGAACGAATTGTCCAATAGCAACGTTTCAGTTCAATCACTCAACCGTGCGATTTTAATATTAATAAACCTAAAACAAAGGATGTCCACGGTGTAAGCGGTACGGTTCAACATAAAATCACAGCTCATTATAGGCGCTTTGAAGTTTGCCGAGTTTCCAGACCATATCTCGATTGTCAACAACCAGAGCGGCTATAATCACAACAATGACCATGACAATACATGCGTACACTATTAACTGTGATGCGTAGTTGTAACTTTGTCTGATTGTCATGGTTGTGGTCGATCTGGTGCAGTGGCTTTAGTTGTGCTGTTCGTTATATCATGGTCCGATCCAGGCATAGGTTGAGTTTTCATTGTTGTGGCATTGTTCATGGTCGGGATCATGTTTGGGGTCATGCATCACAGTTGGTCGTCTTGGACCACAGTCGTTATCGTGGTCGTAATTTTGTTTGGTGTTATATATATGCATGATCATATTATAGTAAAAATCGGAGTCATATTCGTGAGATATTATTCAAGATCATGGTCGTAATCTTGGTCATCCCAATCGCGGAGATCATATAGTCGTGATCATAATCTTAGGCGTGGTTTTGTTAAAGCCTAATAGTCGTGATAATCGTGATCACTGTACATGTTATGGTTGAGATCATAATTATATGGTAATGGGGCTAGAGATGATCGTGATCATGGTCGATCGGTGTCATAATAATAGTCATAATCGTGATATGGTCGAGGTCATGCATATTCGCAATATAATAGTCTGACCGGGGTCAGGTCAAGGCCGTATAAATTATTAATCTGATTTGTATGGTTGGAGTTATGGTAATCGCCATGGTCGCAACCACGATCATTTTTATAGACTAGTCATGGTCATGACGATGATTGTAGTCATAACTCCCTATCGATTGTAAAGCTCCCAGCCGCCTTGGTTGAATGCGGGAAAGGAAAACGCTTTCCTTCCAGTTGCCAAAACGCCTTTGCAACGCAGACTCTACTCACTATATTGCTGTTGCTATAGAACACCTTCATAATAGCGATTAACTTGATCAGCCTTTCTCGCCTCGTTTGTGTGTCTGCATTTCAAAATAATATTTGCTTCATAACGAAGACAGAAAGGCTTATTTAGTTGCACATAAAAAATATTTAAAGTTGGTGCCTTTATGAAAGTGGTCTATAACCAGTTACTATATGGAACATATATACATGGTTTGAAAACTTGTCCAATGTCAATGTTATATATATATGTTTTTGTTCAAGTTTATGGAAATTTGTGCAGCATTGCGGTATTGCATTTTCGGTATAACAAGACGCCTGGGTCAGGCGTTCACTCGGGCTACTGGGAAAGTGCAGAGGTGCTTGGGTAAAAGATACTGATTGTAGTGTTATTGCAGTAATCAGAGGCTCTATACCGCGCTAGCAAGGGTGGGAGTGGGCCGAGGAAGATCAGATCGAAGGCTGAATGTGTTGCATACTTCACAGAGGTGAACATATTTACGATAAGACATGCAGTTGTCAGCTACATCTGATCACTATTAAATTACAAAGTTAGTCAGTCTCTTTCGAAATCTACCAACAATGTGCAAGAACACCCCCCAAAATAGGAAAAAAATTAAAAAAAACACAACCGAGCCGAAACCTAGACTCGGCCTACCACAATCTAACAATGGATTTAATTAGCTTGGTGCTTCAACATGATGTTAAAAGACAACAGCTTCCAACCATGTATAAGTTTTACTAACTATGCTATAACAATCCCAACTTGGGTGGTCACAACTCGTCATCTCCATGTTCCGTGCTGCACTGAATGATAATACTATACTTGCTGTCTTTTAGGTGAAAAACCCTTCAAATGTGATAAATGCTCAGCGTCGTTCGTTCGTTTTGGTCATTTGCAACGTCACAAGTTCGTTCACTACGACGTGAAGCCGTACCAGTGTAAGTTGTGCCCCAAGTCCTTCACACAATACCGAAATCTTCAGACGCACATGTACAAGCACACTGGCGAGAGACCGTTCAGATGCAAGTACTGCCCGAAAGGATTCACCCAGTATGGCACTCTTCAGGCGCACGAACGAACGCATACAGGGGAAAGACCATTCGTTTGCGACATGTGCAAGAAACGCTTCATAACGTCATCTCACCTTCGCTGGCATATCAGAACCCAGCACAATTAGTGGCGAAAGATTCAGAAAGCTAAACACCATTCGTGCCCGAATATGCGCATGCGCGCAAGAAACATCTAAAAACGTCATCCTACCATATATAACTGAACCTGACCTATATATAACGCAACCGGTCACTTTTAAGCCTGATTCACACTTGTGAAATAAGCATGAGCATAAACACAAACAAAATAGTTGTGTGAACTGGGGTAAAACAAGCGTAAGCACAAGCACGAGGCAAAGGAACCTTTGTTTTTCCCTTTTGTACAGCTCTTGTGCTTGTGGCTTGTGCTTATTTCATGTGCTTGTGCTTATGCTTGTTTCGCCCTATGCGAATACCTTTTTGTTTTATCTTTGTTTCGTTCTTGTGGTAGTGTTTATTTCACAAGTGCGTGTGAATCAGGCTTTAATTAAGCCGGTTTTCCACCAGGCGATTTTTTTCGCGCGAAACGACTTTCTTTTGTTCGAATTCAATAGATTTCTGATTAGTTCCAGCTCAGAGCTCAAGAGACAAAAGAAAAAGTCGCTTCGCGCGAAAAAAGTCGCCTAGTGGAACCGGCTTTAGGGAGCTCGCCCTAAAAGTGACCTAACAAAGATGGCGGAAATACGAGTCCTTTCTCTCATGGCAGCGACCGCTGGCCTTATTCTGATCAATATGTTTATTAGCTTGCTTTTCTCTTAAAAGAAAGAATGGCCAGGTAACCACTAATTTCATTCTCGCATCATCAGGGCTAAATCCCCTGATGACGATTGTAATTTCACTTATAGGCAATAAAAATGCGCTAACGATTCAACCAGTAGGAAAGCAGAAATCTTTAGTGGTTATACCTACCAGGCTATATGTTTATTCAATTCAGTACGTTATAAGTTCATTTTTCAGTAATAGGTCAGCGTTTATTACTCCATGCGGAAGAAAGGATCCATAAACCGCCATCTTTGGATTGCTCACCATTGCTAGTCATTGATATAATAGATCACCCTTAATCCAGTTGTATATAGGTCAGTAGTCATAACCCAGCACAATTAGTTCAGTAAAGATTTAGTCAAGTGGGAAGAAGCTAGATATAAACCTTAAATTTAACCGATATATGAACAAATTGTAGTTCAACTGCAGAATGTAACGCCACTTTCACAACTAGTGTATATAATATGAGGAAGAATGGAGGGGGGACAGTGCACTACGAAGTGTAATCCCGTAGGATTTTCGTGCTAAAGTTGTTGTTTTTTTCTTTTTTGATTTGAGGAGATGTCAGAAAAAAGTTCAAAATGCAAACTCTCAAACCCCCCCTGTTAGGTCGAAATTTGAACCCCATCATTTTCTGATAGTTTGACATCTAGTCAACTCAAAAAGAAAAAAATCAACGTTAGCACGAAAATCCTACGGGAGCTGTTTTCATGACACGTCATACCACACTAGGAGGCGGTGCGGGACTTGTCATGGATGTTTTCTTTTTCTTTTATTTTTTTGAACGTGGTTAAAGTGCCTATAAAACGAAAATCAAGTCTGTCTTATTTAAAAAAAACGCTTTTAAAAATGACAGAGTACAATCCCTTTTTCAGGTTTTTGATTTCTTGCTCTGTTGTTGAGATATTTCAAGTTGTTCAATAAGCAAATTTAACATTTTGACATTGCATGTGCATATTGTCTTATTGGAGAAGACTATTATATATCATATCATTGCTATTATCAAACCTGTCCAAGTTACTTCGAAGGAAGCACGTGGGTGTGTTTTTCCCACAAAACCAAACACGTAGAATTTGAAAGTATTATATATTTAATAATAGCAACCATATATAACCTTCTCCGCGATAAATCATTATGCACGTGTGGTGTCAAGATTTTTAATTTGCATGTTAAACAAACTAAAATATCTCAACAAGGAAGCAAGGAAACAACAACTGCAAAAGTTACTGACTCTGTCATTTTAAGTGTTCTTTCAAATAAATTAATTATAACGTAAATTTTCGTTCCATAGGCACTTCATAACCACGTTATGTTGAAGTAGGCCCTGATAGTGCACAAATCTTTTGATATAAGTCGTATTTATTTAAAAATGACAAAATGTCCTATCCCTCGACACATGAATATTTAACAAGTTTGACAAGCAATCAGTTGCGCTTTTTTGTGGAGATCACACGAGAAATGGCATGCCGATTAATTAAGTTGAGGTAATACGGGCAACAGTTCTCTTCAACTCTTCAAAAGCGTTGTTGCACGTTTTTGTCACCCACCTTAAACATTGTCACGCAACAATCATTTTGTTGCAAGTTGAAAAACTTTGCTGAAAAAAGTAGACTCCAGTTCAACTTGCTGCAATATGCTGATTCAACTTGCAACAAAATCATTGTTGCGCGACAATGTTTAAGGTGGGTGGTAATACGTGCAACAACGCTTTTGAAGAGTTGAAGAGAACTGTTGCCCGTATTACCTCACCTTAATTAACTGGCATGCCATTTCTCGTGTGATCTCCGTGATCTTGAAAGCAACTGATTACTTGTCAAACTTGTTAAATATTCATGTGTCGGGGGATAGGACTTTTTGTCATTTTTAAATAAATACGACTTAAATCAACGCAACAATGTTGCAGCAATTTGTTGCTCGTAATACTTCACCTTTAACCAAGATGAACATTTTACTTTGGGTATAGTTCAGAGCGGGCTAAAAGTTTTTTATGTATAGTTGCAAGACTTATTTCAACAGGATTTTATCAGGAGACCTGCACAAAGTTTTAGCGCGGATAAAGGGGTTAGAATGTTATATCAACGTTATAGTATCAACATTTGATTGCTATTAGATTACAAATGCTGAGGGAAGGACAGTAGTAGTATAGTAGAAGTGGATTTGAATAAAAGATTAGATTTGTAATTTGAAGGAGGTTGGTCAAGTTATTCTAATCATATCTTGCACTAGCGATTCTTGATGCCATTTGGACTACAATTGTTTGTTAGTTCATGTCAATCTCGTACCCAGAGCCTGCGATCCTTTTGGTCATTACCAAGGAACGGAGGCATGGGAAACTCCAATGAAAAAGACCCAGCAGCAAAAAGGACCCCAAAATTGGGTTTTTGTTCCCAGTCCTCTGGTTCCCAGTGAGTTCCCTAAATTTGTTACTGTCATCGACGATCTTTAGCTTGTTCGGAGACCAGGGAAAATATTTGTTAATTACCGATAAAGAATGGGCCACTATGTTTTACAAAGCTCTTGACAAAGCGTTGTGATACAAATGGTCTTTCTTAGCTTTTTTCTGAATCGTCAACCGGACGATTTGACGAGAGTGTTTTATATGTCCGCGTCGCCGTCAGCACTCGGCAGTGTTCGGCTCAGTCGCTCAGGCAAAGAATTGTACTTTCTGTCAGGAATTTTGGCTAAATTACATCGACCTTGTATTCTCTAATATAATTTTAAAGTTCCGAGAGCGAAGAAATACGAGACGAGTCAGACGATGGATGTTTGTTTGGCGACGAAGCGAGAATAATAATAGTTTTAACCATGTAAATTGTTGGGATTTTTGCTGTTTTGAATTATTTCATGTGTTCAATTTTATTTGGGTCTGTCTTGTATAATTATGTGTTACAGAACGTCGAGAAATCGCTTAAACAAGTTCTACAACATGCACATTATTTGAAATTTTACTGTTTTAAAACTAACCAATCAGATGACAAGTTTCATCGGAGTTCCCCAGAGCCTCCGTTCCTTCTGGACGGGTCCCTTTGAGTCATCCCTTTAGCAATCTCGTTCCCAGAGGCCACGTTCCCCACCCGGGAAACGAGAGACTCTGGGATAATACGTTTCACATCGACATATTGGCTGATGAACACAGTGAACTCTATATAACTCTTCTTCCGGATAACAAGAATCCTGTGATGGCGTGAACGGATTATCCCAGAGCCTCTCGTTTTCCGCCCGCTGGGTAAGGGGAACGTGCGCTGGGAACGAGATTGCCCTTTTAGCTAAAATCCAAGTTCCCAGAGCCCACGTTCCCCACCCGGGAAACGAGAGACTCTGGGATAATCCGTTTCAAATCGTTACGTTATTGGCTGAATACTGTGCATGAGTTGGTCTCAAGTGACCGGAAGTAGAATTAATAAAACCAAAATAACAAAGATGTCGGACGACAAGATTCCAGTGAAGACGTTGCCGCGATCGATATCTTCGCCGTATGTGTGTAGATGCTGTAATTCGAGCTTCGCCAGCAACCCCATCGACTTGTTTGGGGAAAGGTCAAACAAGGAGAACATACTATCCAGATTCCGCTCGGATATTTACGCATGCGTACCTCAACCGGAATAACAAGAATCCTGTGATTTGAAACGGATTATCCCAGAGTCTCTCGTTTCCCGGGTGGGGAACGTGGGCTCTGGGAACGAGATTGGCTGAAACCAATATAACTGACGAGCAATTAAAATTGGCTTGAGTTCGACGATTAAGTTTGAACGCATTAGCGCATTGAAGTCGGTTACATTTTCGACCACAATGCAATGCGTTAATAAAAAAATTTGAAAAAGCCCCACTGCATTATTTAGGTCTGCTGCTCGCTCGCTGCGGCGGCAACACGTACCAATTTATATATACAGCGAATAAGGGTTATAAAATTCAAATTACAACGGGAAAAATTATTGAAATGCCTAAATGATTCAGTTACAAGCACACAAACGGGTGGCGTGTGCTGTTAGCGCACTGCCTCTCGCCACTGCAGTCCAGAGTTAAGCCCGGTTGGACAGGGTTAGTACGATGCACCGTGACGAAATTTACTAACCTCATATTTCCCGTTGCGCCTGCTAATTCCCCCCTATTAATTTAGGCGGGCAAGATCTTAGACGATACGAAGACGACTGGGCACGAGTCAGGGGTTAGTATACCTGGATGAGTGACAGAGTTGTAGTCGATCTCGCCTGTGCTTCGATTCCTCCATAAAAATCAACACTTACATCTTAACTATTTCATGTATTGTAAATATAACTATACGTTAAGCATATAAGCATACGTATTTATCTATTCCGCTGTACACTATAATGCGCGATAATCCCGAGAATGCGCAATATTTAACAATTATTCACCGAAGTGGAAGTGAATACTGCTGGATATTCGCCGAGCCGCGAAGCGGCGAGGTGAATATCCACACTATTCACCGACACTGACGTGAATAATTGTTTTAGTGTATACCTCATAAATGAAATAACAAGTTTAACATTCTTATATTTTTCGGTGTTTTCACACAAGACACGGCCTCTAGCAACTTGGCGTACAGTTTTGAATATATTAATGGCTAGAAAATTGTAAAGAAACATACCTATGGACACTCTTCTACTTAATTTTGTTAACTGTTCTCGTTATTCTACTACATCAGCCTTGTTTATCAACAAAATCTTCTGCTTCGGTTAACAAAGCAAAAGTGGCCGCCATTTTGTTTTGCCCACAGGTGAATAGTGGAACCAATCAGATTGCGTAAAAAGCACTATTCACCTGCGAGGTATATGCTAAAAATCATTATTAAACGCGTTTATAACTCATCATTTAGGTATTTGAATTATTTTGTCCGCTGTAATTTGAATTTTTGGAAAAGTGGAATTTGTCAGTAATCCCTTATTCACTGTATATATAATTGACATAGATAACCACTTATCTGTACTGAAGATGGCATACGTTTTGCCAAACCTTGTACACAATTGAAAAAAAAATTGTGGAAACACAGTTTTAGAACATATGGGATACCTAATATACAATTATGGAAACACAGTTTTAGAACATATGGACATACCTAATATACAGTGTTTATCTGTTTTTGTTTTTGTTTTTTTCCACAAACGAGCGACAATTAAACATATTTAAAAAATAAAACGTGCAAAAAATTATTTCAAATGATTGCATTGGTCGGTGTTCACATGCACAAGCAATACTACATATCATCAGGAAATTATATCAGGAAAGAAATCGCAGTAATTTATGGCTAGAATAACGGGCCTTTGCAATTCGTGATTAGCTTGACAACTGCAAATTAGTCGAAACTTAAAAAAATAATTTAAGAATTTAGAATTACTATTGTTTGGCATGTTTTTTAAAGGGGCTATGTCACGCTATTTTTAGCCTCAATTCTCTTATGTTGAAAGTCTAAGCAGGAAACTTCAAAATTAAAGCTGTACGTGCATGAAATAGGAGTAGTCACCTAACTATGGAAAAACTCTTGAAACATTAAGACCAAGTTAGACCAAGATTTTGCAATCCCTTTTAAACTCGCTTCAGCTTTGACCATCTGTACTTCTTCTGTACAGGTTTCTAGTATCTCTTTTTTGTTTTTATATATAGTATAAAACCGTTATTTTGAGATATTTCTACAACTTTAGGATAGATAAGGATTGCTAAAAATAGGGTGACACATCCTCTTTAAGGTCTCGTTATCCAAACAATAAACAGTTCAAGCGTCATAATCATCGTCGTCTTCACCCTCTCGTTTTCTTTTCAATGAAGAGACCAAAGCTTGCTGTTGTAAACTACTCGCAACCGTCTCGTCCATGCTGGGTAGAGCCGAGACGGTCGTGATGGACTGGTTAGGAGCTTGTGGTGTTGACAATTTGCCGGTCGTGTTCGGTTGGCTCCACTTTACTGCGGACTGAACAATGTTTCCCTAAAGACAATGTACTCCAGTGAGCAACTTGACGAGAGGCCGCGCGTTTCATTTAGAAGCATGCATGAGCTAGACTTTCTTTAACTCCTCCCCAGGGTTCACGGACGCGTGTATTTCTTCTCTAGGAAGGACTTTTGGATTTTTTGACTGCGGTGTATAACTGTGCATGGCCAATAAGGGACCTACAGGCTAGTTATATCATATAGTTATTCAAAATATGGTCTGGAAACTCAGCTAAAGTCTTTGTTCTATATTTTTGTTAGCCTTTTTGCATTCTTGTGCAGTCACTGAACCCATTAGTATAATGAACGAATTATCCAATAGCAACGTTTCAGTTCAATCACACCATGCTATTGAAATATTAATAAACCTAAACCAAAGGATGTGCACGGTGTAAGGTACGGTTCAACAAAAGATCACAGCTCATTACAGGAGCTTTGAAGTTTGCCGAGTTTCCAGTCATTTTGATGCGCAGTCGCGATTACAGGTCCCATCAGTCACTCACCAAGGTGCCATATATATATATACAATAATTTGAATATACACTGGTTATGAGACCATCTCATTTACATATCAAACAAATTGAAATATCTCAAAAATAAAAACAAAGTTGTAAAATGTCTTTAAACAAAGATATAACGAAACAATGTTATTGTAATTAGTACCTGAGTTTTCGTAACTGTCATGCTGGATTGTACGGCAGGTTTATTGACCAATGGTGTAGTGATGACAACTGGTTTAATCGTGGTCGGGGCAGTGGTGTTGGGCTTAATCTTTGATACGATGGTGGCAGCAGTAGGTCCAGTGACAGGCATTGTTTTTAAAGAGACAGCAATCGACGGTTGGCTTAATTTGAGACCAGCACTCGACGTTAATGGGTAATGAGGAAGTGACCGTGCTGGCACAGTTGGAGCTGTTCGTGGTTGTTGCTGTAAGGGAAATATTGAATATCGTGAGCCACCCTTCGCGTCTTGTGAGCAATAACATTATACACTTAATGTCTGCTCCCGAGGGAAACAGTTAGTTTTGTTTTCCCGAGAGTCTAAATGTTTCCCGAGACGAAATATAGCTTGAGTTTCGCTGAATAATTTCGACGTTTATCAAGGGAAAGTACACAAAAGACAAACTGAAAGACTTACCAAAACACTTCGCCTGGCTCCATAATTTCACTTCAACCAAACAAATATGAGTCTCAGAACAAAAGAACAGCAATGCATTTCTCCAGTTAATCTTCACACATGCTTTGAAGACCTATAAATTATCTTTCTTGTACCAAACAAGCTTTTGTTTACATTGAAATTTGGCTAAGGTCATGTGACCACAAACCAACCTATGACAGTCATCGTTTTATCCAGTAAAACTCTAGCTATATAACAATATTACTTATTATTATATGGCTGGGTTTGATTTCCGGTCCGTACGCAAAACGACGCACGCTGATTGGTTCCCGAGAGGTCGAGATTTTACGATATTGACATCCAGTCTGTGTCCGGGTCAATACGCTTTTTTCTCGGCCCTGCAAGTTTTGGCGAGAGCATTTCTCAGTTGATTTGAATACAAATAAAAGAGAACTGGTTATCTTTATTCAAATATTCTGAACAATAAAATGTGTTGGAACATTACTGCTGGTTTTCTTTAAAGCTGTTTATCTAAAAACATGACAAATAAAAGCCGAACTGGTGTAAACAAGAAGGCCAAGAGCGACATGAAAAAGTTAACAGGTAAGGTAAACAGCAAACTCCCAAGACAAAAACAACGCTCGAAGCTTAAAAGTAAAGTGAACCAATAGCCATATAATAAATTCCTTATTAACCTCGTTTTCTCTGTCTGTACGGAAAAATATTTGTCCTCGGTTTTATCGCACAAACCTCAGGCAAATACTTTCTCGTACAGACCTCGCACTCGGTTAAGAAGTCTTTATTCATATATTGTTTAACCAGGTGTTGCAAATCGGATACAAATTCGTCCGGATTACATAAACTTTCCGATCGATTTTCTCAGCTTAAACAGCTTATATCTTAAAGTTTATAAATCTGAACAATTACATGTGCGAATTGGATAAATTGTATACTCGCCTTAAGTCGCGTTGTAAATGCCCACACAGTTCCATCGCTCATATTGTATATATTATTTACAAAGGTATTATACATGTAATCCAATAATTTATTGGATCTTAATAATCAAATTTCGTACACCTTCTGATTTAGCAATTTGCTTTAATTTTAATTTTAATATTGAAAATATAAATGCTTTTAAAAGGTAATTTCCATCAGTTTTTGCTAAAATGAGTTCTTATTCAAAGAATATGATCACTCGCTATTATGGGTGGAGAATAATAATGTGTTACTCCGAAAACTCTACTTGGCCCGGCTGGGATTCGAACCCGCGACCTTCGGTTTAGTAGTCCGATGCTCTACCAACTGAGCTACAGGTCAAGTTGGGAGCTGGTGGTCAAATGATGGTACTTAGGTATTTGATATTACAAAACAGACTAGTTTCTTCAATGTCTAGACAATAGTCGTCATACATGAAGATTTCGAATAATTATTATGGGACAGTGAACTCGGGTGGAAGGTCGCCGGTTTGAATCCCAGCAGGGCCAAGTAGAGTTTTCTCTACTTGTCCGGTATGGTTCGTCACTCGGAGTAACACATTATTATTATTATGATAACTCACATTTTAATTTCAACACACGTTCATTCGTAGAATTGTTGCCTGACTACAACAGTTTCTAATACTTAGAAATCAAAGGATTTCAGTTATCCAGGTTGCCTTACCTTCTTTTGCTGTTGTTTCACGCGGTAGTTGTTGGACAGCAGACAGTAGCGATCGGGGGGCAACCTGAGGCCGCTTCGTGGTTGAATAAGAGGCAATGGTGTGCTGTTCTTCTGTCTTGCTATTTCCATGAGAAACTAAAGATTGTCAAGTAAAATATTAGTACAACGTAAAGCAAAATGGGATAGTCTACGCGAGCATCTTGAAACTAAGGTAATTGAAATACTTCTTTACGAGCACGCGCATCTGCATTCAACTGAACCATATACTGATTGGCACGACCCAACCAGCCATGCGAAATTATCACGCCTGCTGCAGTGTTTCCACTGAAATAAATTTGATGAATTTGCAGCAGGAATTGCATTTTATACATAACAAGACGCCTGGGTCAGGCGTTCACTCGGGCTACGCTGGCAAGTGCGCGGAGCCTGAATCGAAGGGTGAATGTGGAGCATACTTCACACAGGTGAACGTATTTACGATCAAGAGAGTTGTCAGCCGCATCACTGTTAACACTTTGAGGCCTGGACCTTTCCCTGTGCTGAATAAAATCGTCTGGCGCTAGCCAGAATAAGCCTTAAAGACTCGTCGTCAGGCTTCAACGTGTTAATTAAACTACTAAGGCAGTCAAGTCAGTCTCTTTCGAAATCTACCAACAACGTGCAAGAACACCTTGATCAAAAGGTAAGGTTGTTCAACTTTTTGTCCAACTCTAAAAGCGAAAGGAGCAAAGAACTTCTAACATGCCTCACGGCCTCAGTCCATCACACGGCTAACAACTCACCGGAAGCATGAATAGTAGCGGAAGTAAAAAGTGCAAAAATGCAAAGTCGTGACACCCAAAAAGGAAAAGAAGACAGAGTCGAAACCTAGACTCGGCCTACCACAGGTAGCCCGGATAATAAATAATATACATAAAATTACGTGAAAAAATCTCTCGATTTCGATTGGCTAAGAGCCGTGGAGTTTAGGGAAAAACAGTGCAAAAAGAAAAAAAGAAAGAAATACAGAAATCCTCATTTGGGGAAGTTTGTTTGATCTGTGTCGAGTAGATAAGGCATCTCATTTGCATGTTTATATAAAAATCTGAATATCTCTGGAACATGATGAGATATTGATTTAGTAAGAACTCGATACTTCCTCATATATACGTTAAGTACTTCTATATAAAATCAAAATTGAATAGAAGATTTTCCATCTTACTGCCCCTTTAAGTATTAGTTAAGATATGAGCGGCCGATCGCCTTCGGCTCGCCATTGTAAATGCCCTTCAAAAACTCATTAATAATTCATGAGGAAAACACAAAGGAAAATCATGACCGTGACGTGTCTCTATATGTGATAGAGACACGCTCGCTATTTTCGATGACCTTTTTCTTCGATATTGCGGCTCAGACAACTTCAATTTTCAAAAATGATTTCTATATGAGCTTTAACTGCTCTCTATTCCTAATATAAAGAAGACAGACTCCGATGTATCAGACAGGTTCTACGTAACAACTATAGATCAACAACGTACGTCTACTGTAGTTTTCTAGTCTCCGTACGACCGCAAGCCGGTTCGAAGCGTAGAGAACTGTGGAACACTGCAGGGGTCCGCGTTGCCCCCCCCCCCTTAATACTCCTTGATCACGTGATTCAGCGGAATGCCCGGGGGTACGGGTCCGTAATCAAGGGGCAACCCGACACGGAAAGTTCGCTGTAAACTGCATTTAATGCTTAAATATATTATTATATGGATAGTGTTTGAAGCCATTTAAAACATTCGCAGTACGTGTTTTAAATAGTACATAAAGATTGGACGCTTTGATGTTTCATTAATCAATGGTTTAACAGTATTTAGAAATATTAATTAAACATTCATTTCTTTTTAATTTTCCTTACGAATTATTAATGAATTTCATAAAATATAGATTAAATACAGTAGTAGCTCATTATAAAGTGCATATGAAACGAAATTTAACTTGCAATTAATTAACTAACAATTTAACTAAAATGGTTTTTACATGCCTTTGGCATGTATGCGATTTGAGCAATGACGTCACACGATGTATGTGGGAGGAAACGGAAAATCAGTCATCTCTTTGGATTGGTTTGACTAAAACTTAATTAAACGTTGGAAATTTTCCTTGGGGTATGGTGTGATTACATCTACAATGTATGGTTTCATGTAGTTAAACCAATCCAAAGATACGACTGATTTTCCGTTTTCTCCCCCATACAACGTGTGACGTCATTGGTGAAATTACATAACCAATAACTCAAGAATGGATAAGATTTGAAGGGCATGTAAAAGCCATTTTTCATTATCTTAGGTGTTCTTTCATAGGCACTTCAATTTACAAGTATTGTAAACTGAGGAAATACATATATCTTATTAGATGTGTTGGTGTGTAGTATCGCTGTATATTATTACGAGTTGCGCCGTATTTTGACGAGCCCGCATAATAAGCATACATGAAGTAGTCTCCCGTGTGATAAATATGATTGGCTAACAATCCAAACAAACAGTGCAAATAACTAACTATCCGAATATCGCTGTATATTTGCACTCATTTTTAGCGTTATTTGAACAGTTTTTAATGCAGTTGTATAATAAATGGTATAACCTACATCTCTAGGTGGTGGGCTTGTGAACGAGTGATCCATCCGTATCTGAACAGCCAGTTTAATATCATCCGCATCTATCTCTTTTTTGTTTCCATGGTTACAATAAACCCTGGCATCCTCCAACACATTAGTAACATAACCTGAAAATTTGACAGAAATTTAAATCAAATCGCGAAACATTTGCCCGTGTGAGCAAGAAATTGCACTCGTACTGTACTTCAACAAATACTTGCAAGTTATATGATTCAATAGACACTTCCGGAATTCGCTTCAGTGCTCACGAAACAATGGCTCGAAGTCGAGGTTGGCAATGAGATCGTATGGCATTTACTGTTATCTTTCATATTCAGCATTGATTTCAAGCCGTTGTTCATGCTCATCGGGAAGTATCTGTTGTTATCACTGCAAAAAGTTTTTTAGTACAATGTCATTTTAATTTCTGGTCGTTCTTTTTGCACATGGTTATCAAGAGGTCGGAGTTAACATTCGCAAATGTGCAAATGACGACAGATTTGAGACTATTGGTGTGAGCAATACAGTACAGGATGACAGAGGAGGGGAACCGCTGATTGGTTTAAAAATTTATCAAGTGCGCTTGCGCAGACCAAAAAATCACTGTTCTGAGTAAACAAATGCAAAGTCGAGTTATATTATTCTTGTGGAGAATTTTCGTGGTTTTTTTTTTGCCTTTGTTTAGTCTATGAGCTTTATCGATGGGACCGCAGATAGTGTTTCAAGCCTCCGGCACTACGACAAACACAACCACAATGTTCATTCTAAAAATAATAAAAGACGCGGATAACGAGTAGTAGTTTAAAACTCGCGCTTATTTAAAAATTTAGACATAAAAAAGGTGCGATAACTAGTTCATTTCTCAGTTAAAAGTCACTGTCAGTTTCGTCAGAAGAATCACTCTCACTCGTGGATGAAGATTCCACGGATTCTTCAATCGGTGCTAATACACCACAGGCCGTCTGTTCATTCAGCCTCCGTCGTTTCGCTGGTGGACACGCTTTTCTCCGTCTGTTGCTCTGGATCTCAAGAGCATGATCAATGATCTCCTCCCTCTCTTATGCGCTCCACAAGCCGTCGTTGCCATAAACAACTAATGACTCGCTGATCGTGTTATGGTGCATTGACAAACGTTTGTCAATCAATCAATCAAAATTTATTAACCATATTAATAATTGTTACAGCGAGAGAGAGATACACTGTACGTATTAGAGATTTTGTTTTACAGGTAGAATAGAAATAAGTATAAATTAAGATTTCATTTTGTCTATCAAATTAATTAATTACAGATTATTTTTACATGTGTTAAAATATTAAAAAAAAATATTTTATTTTTTAATATTTATAATACAATTTTCCTAATCATGTATTTTTGTGTAAATATGGAAGGAGATTGGCAGAAGAAAACTCGAGAGAGTTTGTGAAATTGCAAATCACCAAAAACTAAGTAAAATGAAAGTTAAAGTAAAAGTAGACTAAAATAATGATCTAAAATGCACTGTTTAGCTGTTCACCATTTCCGTAATTAAGAAATCTTTAAGCTTTTTCTCAAAGGATTTTAATCTTTTGGATTGGATAATAGTATCATCAAGAGAATTTCAAAATGATATCCCGCTTTGCCTTAGTGTCATTTGTCTAGTTCTGGTTCTTGCTTGAGTGACATGTATTTTGCCGGCAATTCGTGTATTATAATTGTGAATCTCATCATTGCGAACAAAGTAGGTTTGAAAGACAGAAGGAAGAGTGGATGGGATGACTAGGCATTTAAACATGAAAGATCCCGTTTTAAATTTATTTATGTCATTAACAGTCAATAATTTTAGCTTAATAAATAAAGGCTTTGTATGGTCTCTATATCCAACATTATACAATTATTGGATGAGGTTGAGCATGATATCAAGAATTATCAAGGCCGAGGTTTGTGTTATCTGCCGAAGCCGAAGGCTGAGGCGGATAACGCAAACAGAGGCCTTGATAATTCTTGATATCCATGCGATAACCGAATTCAATAATTGTTTTATTATACAATTATAAATGTAGAAGCCTTTAGAAAGATTTTTACAAAGTTAGGTAAAATAGTAAATATTCATACCGTCTTCAGTTCGAGGTTCGCTAACTTTTTTCGCTTTCAAATACAATTTTCTCTTTCAAACACTGCTTTAAACTCTAACAGCTGTATGTGTAGCTCGCTTGTTTTTTCTTGGTGGTTTTAGCGTCAACAAAACGTGCCAAATCCGCCGGATTAATCGGCTTCTGATCTTCACTCCTAAGGACGGCCGCCATGTTTGTTTTGTTCAAACCGCTGGCCAGCGCGTCATAGCTACAGATATCAAGAATTATCTGCAGGTTTTTAGCCAATCACAGTCGAGATTGTATCAGTATTGTATAATAATAGCAATTATTCGGACAATTATTATTGTCGTCAACATCCTTGTTGCGCTGGCAAACTTTACACCACACGAAGTTACATGTAACAAACACACAATTATCCGCGTTTACCGTCTTGTATCTGATCTTAAAAGTAGCGAGATCGACCTTGTTACCTTTACTTGCCATTTAAAAAATCCGCTTTTCCTCTAGATACATCTGAATACGCTCAGCACAGAAACTTGTGTCAAGTTACAAAAAAAATGCCAGCTGCCCTTTTAACTGCCATTTGCAAGTCACCGTTAGGCTTGCGATTTTTTCATGTTTGTTTACGTTTGAAAGTAAACATTTCATTTCAAAGAAACCTGTCAACATAACGCCGCAAGTTGATTGATTTGTTTTCAAACGTTCAACGTTTTCTGGTGAAATGTGCAACTTTCAAACGTAAACAAACATGAAAAACTCGCCTAACGGTGACTTGCAAATGGCAGTAATGAGACTGACAGGGTTATGTAGGCGGAACGTTATTGTTGCGATATTGGTTGAGTAACTAAGTGAACCGATTTATTTGTAACCTCTTTGAACTAGTGTGAAGACTCCACAAGATCGCTCCAATCTCAAGAAATTGAAAGCACTTCACTACAAGGATCGCTCCATTGTCCAAGAAATTTAGATTTTGCGCGCGCAATTAATCGCTCACTTCTTTGAGTTTGGGTGGGTGAGTGTGCGTGCGCGTGCGTGATCGCTCACGCCTCAGTGAAAGCCCTACTTTATCATTTCTTGCATTAACATTTTCAAGCAGCTTATTATAGAAAGGGGAGAAAGAAACACAAATGCCTGTCAATTAACGTCGATCTCACTACCATTTTGGAAATTCAAACATTAATTCTCTACATGGCCATAGCCCATAATGCTTTGCATTTTGGGGGTTACAACCTCGTACCCACAGACTTTTTTCACTCATTTTTCACTTTTTTCAAATTTAAATCAAAAAATTACTGCCATTTGCAAGCCACCGTTAGACTTGCGATTTGAAAGTTGCACGTTTGACCAGAAAACATTGAACATTTAAAAACAAATCAATCAACTTGCAGCCTCATTTTGACAGGTTTCTTTGAACTGACGCTGCAAGTTGATTGATTTGTTTTTAAACGTTTAATGTTTCCTGGTGAAACTTGCAACTTTCAAATTTTAAACAAACATGAAAAAAATTGCAAGCTAACGGTGGCTTGCAAATGGCAGTATTTTGGCATTAAACTATTCACTTTACATAGGATCAATGTCAGTAATATCATATTTTGGGTGAAAGGCACTTTAAAGGTTAAGAAATCCACCATAGTTATTAGTACAGTAACCTGACAGAGTCAGCCCCACTTTCCTTTCCTAGGAGTCAAGAAACTTGGAGGCAGGGGGAAGGAAAAGAGGGCTTGATACAATTATTTACCTGGCTGCATAGCATATGCATGTACTGTAGGTTACCTGATGAACCAAGTAGTGTATTTTAATTTCTAAAATACTATTCTGTGATTGATACCCACAGTAACTCAGATCTTGGCAGAATCGATTTACGTACTGCCTGTATTTAGAGATGAGCCGATTACGAAAATTGCCGATTACTGAAGCCGATTATTTGGTGGCCGATTAATACAAATAATCGGCCGATTATGCTACGTTGTTGGTTACCAGTCCCTGCGCAGTTTCGCAATGTTGTAGGGATTGCTAAATTGCCAGAAGATTTGTGAAATATAACAGAAATTAATGTTTCGTGATGATTAGTTTTCCGTGTTTTGAGAATCAATTTCGTTTTGTTTGTCTGACTTTCAGTTTTATAAATCGGTATGCGCTATGCTATTAGTATTTGGCAAATTGTGATGTAGAAACAAAATATTATCCGCTTTATGTGGTGCTAGCCTGTTTCGTTTGTCCGTGGAAATGTTCCCTGCCTCGCTAAACACATGCTCTGAATAAACACTTGAATTGGGAGGCTCAGATACTTCAGCACAACTTTAAACAAGTTGGGATAAACAAGTTTCTTTGCTTGCCACCAAACATAAGGGCATGCTTTGCAATGGCCAGGGCTCAAAATAACGGCCGGTCACCGGTCAATTACCGGCCAAATTTGTAATGTGACCGGTCAAATTTGTATAACGCCGGTCATTTCGACCGGTCATATTAACTTGCAATTAATTTTATTACTTCCCTTTGAAGGAACTTAAAATTATTGTTGTTGTGCTGTTGTAGACCAGTGTCATAATGTCTGATATATATTGAAGTGAACTATGCATGCCGATTTCCTTTTTATGACAAATGTTTTTTGTTGTGTTGTGTTGTTGTTGGTTTTTTTTTTCTTTTTTGGGGGGCGTTGTGAAATTTGACCGGTCAAAAATCGCCTTTGACCGGTCACAATTGGAACTGACCAGTCACCATGACCGGCGTAACATGAAACGTTAGAAAGGCGTCGATCTCTTCTTCAACTTTGTGGCTGGCGTTGGAAGTGCTGTCGCTTGACCCAACAATCTCGTCGAAGCAAGACCATAGGTCTTGATGAGGTTCAGTGCTGCAGCTCTTTTCCTGGGTTGAGATGTTCTCGGTCGTGACTACCTCAACCGGTGAAGATCCTTTGCTCGTGTTGGTTTTAAAATTTAAACTTTTAAAAGCGTTTCACAAATCTTTTGACAGACTAGAGTTCCGAAGTTCCGGTTCATTGTTTCCGAAGTTGGCGACAAACATGTAGTGTAACGTCTCACAGCCTAGGGCGACGTCTACAGTAAATGAGATTATTTTATTAGTACGAGCTTATTAACTAAAACAATTCCTGGGTGGGCCTCTCATGGACTCACATAGCAGGAAAATAGCCTGTATATCAAAATAGCCGGTACCATAAATGTACATATGAAAGACAGGGCCTACAAAAATATCTAAATCCAAAATATTTATTTTGAACCCTGAGTTCTAACCGAGAAATCACAAGACAAAGAAAGTTTCCGCTCCGCGCGCAAAATTCCGTCTCGTGGAAAACAGGCTTAAATGGGCCGAGTTGACTGTAAATCAACAATGTAAAATCCTTTATTTATGATCGGAGGAACATCTTGTGTTGATTGTTTGCAAGCTCTAATCATGTCCTGAGCATCACAAAAGGAAACCTCAGCTAAAAAGAGAATTTTACATGGTTGTATCCGCAAGACTTTATACAGTATTCTTATTTAATTAATAACAACAGGGTTCATATAAATAGACACTGAATGAGCACTATACTTACGGTACGTAAACTCCAGCATTTGATTGATAACTCTTGGCTCGTAATCTTCGATTCCCATCTCCTTTAAGATAATCTTCATTGCCCTAGCATCTCTTGGAGTACTTTTAGCAGGGGTTTCCTTGCTCTCTGAAGATGTGTTAGCAGACGCCATCTTGTTTTCTTTTAAACAGGTAACATGCCCGAGTATTACCTGCACTGATCATAACTGCCCGAAACCAGAAAACAAACATGGCGGATTCGAATGAAAAAAGTGGGAAAATGGATGGCAGAAGTACTAAAGACATATTAATTGAATTGTTGAATGAATTCGAGAGTTGTTCTGGGTAGGTTAATAATAGTTTAACGTCAGTTACTTAGCTATAAATGTAAGTCAACGAATTCAAAGAGCAGCCTGCATAGTTTTATACAACTTGACTCTTTCATCTACTGTACTATATATTTTCTATTAAATTTCTCGTAATTTTATCAAGCCAATTGCTATCTAGCTAATGTCTATTTGAGTTTAACTGCGTTCTGGTCTTATAGCTTCAATCTGGCTAACGTCACACGGTTTTGTTCATCAGCGAGCCCTCCTATTAAATAGCAGTTTAATATCTTTGAAGTGCGAACTGCGAAAGTCAATTAAAATCAGGCAACTCAAAAACAAATAAAAGCAATTAGACAGTTGATTAAATATAGCTTAAACTTGCATGTAGGTACAGAAAAATCTCACAGCTTGTCAACATGTTGTGTTTGTAGCGGGCTTTAAGCTTGCAACAATGCTGTGTCACTGTGTGAATTTAATTATTTTAAAAATATTTGTTGTCAACTGTCAAGCTTAGAACTAGCAACTTTAATCATGACAACTTGTTACAAACTTGCAAACAACTTTTTTCTGAGTTGTCTCAACAAATTTACGGTGGTGTTTGAGATTGGGGGGGAGGGGGATAATTATCCTCAGGAGAAAAAGAGGTCTCACTGGAAAATTTGCATTCAAGTGTATAAATGTATACTGAATGTCAAAACTGGAAAAAACCTGTGAAACCCCCTCAAAGCACTACATGAGAGCTCAACTACAACTCTACTCACATGAGTTCAAAGCTCAACAACAGGGTCATTTCCAAGTGGTCGCCCATCTAAGTACTATCCCCATCTAACTGGCTTAACTTTTTGGTGAGAGGCAGCACGCTAACAGAACTGCATTGAAAAGAATCTGCATTGAAACAACTGCAGCAAATGAGTAAATGACTAGAAGTTAATGCAGTCAATGAAAGTCAGTGGAAAGGCCAACAAGGTAAGCCGAAACCTGGTCCTAATCAAGGGGAACATCCCAAGTTCATGCAGTAACGCTGGGAATCTGTGTAGAAATTGTGGTCGCAACTCTTACTCCAGGGACCAGTGCCCTGCCCGAAGTGCACAATGCCATTGTCACAAAACTGGATACTATGCTAGATCTTGTTTGTCGAACCAACAAGCAACTCAGTGAAGTTGGGGCTGGCAATAATGAGGATCCAGGCACAGAGAGAATGCCTTCAGAAGTGCATGAGCAAGTGTTTTTAGGGTCCATTGAAACCACACCCCGAACAGGCATATAAATACAGTACAATGTCATGCAAAGAGAAAGCAGGACTAAAAGTTAATCTAGTGGACACCACTAGTCCTCAAGGGAAGCAAGCCAATGTGATGTGCAAAATAGACTATGGGCCTAAACAAATATCCTACCTGTGTTTGTGTCAAGGGCGCAACCAGGATTTTTGAAAGGGGGGTCGTTTTACCACATGGGGCATGCCCCCATCCCGAAAATTTTTCAACTTTGGGTCTCTAAAATGGCATTTCCTGCATTCGGAGGAAACTTTTGAGCAAAATATAAAGGTTTTAAATCACATGTTTTAACCGTGCATCCCACTATTTTTAAGAAATATCTCGGTGATTTCGGTCCAAATGAGATTAGACTTTCATTTTAATGTTGTTTGAGAAAATGTTTGATAATTTGCAAGTGTCTATTAGCCAAAATAACGTATTGATCGTGGGCACAGTTTTCTTTCAGGTTTTAATTGTGCTCCTGTTAGAGCAATAGAGTGTTGACTTGGTTTTGTCTTGGTTCAAAGTATTGTACAATCTCAATATGCAATGGCGACCACTGTACTCTACCCAATTAAACATAACACAGTAACACACCAGACCTCAAAATGGCGACCAGTATCCCCAGGAGTCACGACATTTGCATAAAACGTAAGGAGAAAACAAGATCCTGACAAACTCTTTTGCAAATTTTATAAATTTCGAATTTCATATCTTCAAAGTTCAGTATAAAAACAGCAAAACTCAAAGGCCCCAAAAAGAGTAAAAGTAACTTTTGACCTCCAAAATTTCCACCACACCCCCAAAAAGGGGGGCGATCGCCCCCTCTGATCACCCCCTCTGATCACCCCCTCTTTGCGCGCCTGGTTTGTGTACAAACAACTATAGCCCAACTGAACAAGCCTACAGTAAAACTGTCTGCATATGGTGGCACAAACAAACATTCTGTGGAATCTTTGAACCAAGTCACAGTCACCACCAACCCAGCCCAGAATCAATCCATGTGGAGAGAGTAGATGCCAATGGTCCTGTTATCATTGGTAACACCGCTGCACAGAAACTGAATCTCTTGAAATTAAACTGGACCGTCACCACGAAACCCATCCATAACCAGGTTAACTCCCAAGGATTACAGCATCCCTTTCCT
Organism: Paragorgia papillata; assembly: GCA_035771165.1. Taxonomy (NCBI): domain Eukaryota; kingdom Metazoa; phylum Cnidaria; class Anthozoa; order Scleralcyonacea; family Coralliidae; genus Paragorgia; species Paragorgia papillata. The sequence continues at coordinate 1,561,949 of JAWNZC010000338.1, forward strand.
CTGACAAAGGACTACTTGTTAGAGGAATACAAGGATGTCTTTACTGGAATTGGTTGTTTTCCTGGTGCACCTTACCACATCGAATTAGACCCTGACATCCCTCGAGTCCAGCACCCACCAAGGCAGGTACACCTGCAGGCAGCATACCTCAGTGAACTCAGGTTCAAAAAGTAGGAATACTATGTGAAGTCCACGGTGAATACACACCATAGGTAAACTCTACAGTGGTTACTACTAAACCAAATGGAACCATCCGCCTAACAAGGCAGTCAAGCGCAATCCCTACTATGGACGCACTATCGATGATGTCATCCCGAAGATAGCAGGCTCAACGCATTTCAGCATTCTCGATGCAAGGAATGGCTACTGGCAGGTACCACTCGATGAAGAAAGTAGCAGATTATTCACCTTTACCACTCCTTGGGGAAAGTATAGATGGACCAGACTGCCATTTGGTCTACCGTTAGTGGACATGTGTTCCTGGAAGGGTTAAGTGGTATAGCAGATGACACATTCATACATGGAGAAAGTGAAGTGGCCCATGATCATCACATCATAAACGTCCTGGAAACAGCAAGGAGGAACAACGTGAAGTTCAATCATGACAAGTTCCAATACAAAGTGAAAGTGGTATCCTTCTTTGGCCTAACCTGGAACCCCCGATGACTTGGTACCAGATAAAGAGAAAGTCAAGGCAATTGTCAACATGCCGACGTCAACGAACCAAGCAGAACTCCGATCATTCATGGGAATGATCAACTATCTCAACAGGTTCTCCCCCACATTGGCTCAAACATCACTACCTCTTCGACAGTTCATGAAGAAGGACACATCGTATGTATATGGCAGCCCGAATACGAGATGGCATTACAACAGCTGAAACAAATCATCTCTGAGGCCCCTGTTCTGTCCTTCTACGATCCAGAAAAGGACAATCTGGTTCAGGCGGATGCGAGCATAAAGGGGCTACAGTAGGTTGCGTCCTGATGCAAGAGGGCAAATCTGTCCACTACACAAGCCTCTCTTTGTCTGAAGATAAATCCAGATACAGAAACATCGAAAGGGATCTGCTTGCTGCTGGCTGGTCACTTGAGAAATTCAACCACTATGTCTATTGGGGGAAAAGTAATTATCGAGACCGATCACAAGGCCTTGGAAAGTATCTGGAAGAAAAGCATACCATGTGCTTCACCCCGCTTGCAAAGGTTACTCCTGAGGATGGCGAAGTATGAAGTCGACATAAGATATATACAAGGAAAGTCAAACGTCGTGGCTGATGCGCTATCACGAGCTAGTTACATGGAGGCACCAACCAACAGTCCCGAGACACCATTAATCGAAGTGGACTTGGTAACAACTAACAAGGACAATACCTGTATCACCTGCAAAGCTTGAGGAGATCCGCCAGTGTACTGCTGGTGCGGCGCCACCTGAAAGATGGAATACAACATGGGTGGCCGGAATATAGCAGTGAATACCCTCCTGATCTTAAGGAATACTGGACATTCCGTGAAGATTTGAGAATGGTCTTATCCTCAAGGGACCCCGCCTTGTTATTCCGTGTAAGCTTAGACAACCAATGCTTGACATTGTACACCACGAGCCAAAGAAAGCATGTTTTGGCCAGGCATCTCCAATGACATCAAACAATTGATATGCAAAGTGCCCAACCTGTCCACAGTTTTCCAAGCAACAGCTAAAGGAACCTCTACACCCCCGCAACATTCCTAGTTTCCCATGGCAAAAGATAAGATGTGACCTATTCGACTACAAGCAGTCATTATACTTCTTAATTGCAGATTACTACAGCTAATACCATGTGATACGAAAGCTGACTTTGACTACATCCGCATCCATCATAAACCACCTGAAATCCATATTTGCGGAGTACAGCATACCACAAACATTGGTTTCAGACAACGAGCCTCAGTACAGTAGCCAGGAATTCATGCTGTTCTGCAAGAAATGGGCGATCGACCTGCCACGTTACCAGCTCTCCCACATATCCGAAGAGCAAGGGATTTATCGAAAGGATGGTACAGACCGTCAAAAGCATACTCAAGAAATCGGATGATGCTGCCGAAGATCCATACCTTGGGATTTTGATCTACAGATCCACACCCATCGATTAAGAATTGCCAGCTCCAGAAAAATTGCTGAACCAAAGAGAATACCGTGGTTGTAATATCGCAACCTTTGCTGATCATGTAGCGGTCGTCTACAACGAACGTAGTGCAAGACTCCAACATGGAATGGCTGCAATATCGCCAAGATGTCCAGAAAGAGCAACATGACAAAACATCCTGTGATGGCCTCAGTGAATTATTATTAATTTTTAGTCTTTGATTTTCTTCGAAATGCCCACTCAAATAGTCAAATTATTGTAATAGTAATACAGTTGATGTTCTTGGGCAATGCGGCTAAAATGAGCCTGAGTGATCAACTCTATTGTTATATTAGAAATTGAAATACTGTGATTCGGGAAATAAGGTGATTGAGCAACAGGATTCGCGCAGCTTTCTAAATAACATGAAGACGTTGGTTGGGATTAGATCAGCTATTAAACCGAACTTGTCGGGAATGATCAGGGGAAGCGTAGAAAATATTGAGCGGGTATTGAAGCGTAGCAAATATTGAGCAAATGTTGAAGCGTAGCAAATATTGAGCGTGGACCCTCTTTTTAATTGAAAATTATTTATTTTTTTCAGAGAGTTTTTTGATTATACTTTAAAAGTTTCTTCTCAAGTAGTTCCTCGTAAACAACCGAGTGATTCTTTTCAGTCAGAGGTATACTTGTACTGTCGTCTCTAACTTTCTTGTACAATTAGATTTATTATAATTATACTTTTGTACTTTTTGTTTGCGTTTTAAATAATTCTAATGTGAAAAACTATTTATCCAATATCATAGCTGAGCTTCGATTAATAGTTGGCTCCTGTCCATAATCTTCGTGCATAATCTGAGGGGCCGTTTACATGGACTAAAAGTTGGCTCGGGTAAGAGGGACACCCTACCCCCTGAGACAACTTTGTCGTGTGTTTACATGAGGAATTAGATTATGACTTTCTGAATCGGTTTAAGCCTGGAGGACTGGGTATAGTTTAATGCATCTAATTTAAGATAGCCGATCGTCGGGAAGAAACTGTAACTGTACTGTTAGAATTAAACGATCGAATTAAACTCACAGAAGCTTTTATACTTCTTCAGGCCAATTGTCAGGTGTTCAACGATTGTTGGAGACCAAGACCATTTTTTTCGCTTCGTATTTGCTGCTCTATCAATTGTTTCACTTTTTCCCGCCATTTTGTTTCGCAGTTTTGCCTCGGGTAGGCGAGTCAACTTTATCTCGCCCCCTAGGGTAACCCTACCTCGCAAAGAGGGTGACCCTACCCCAGGGTGACCCTACTACCCGAGACAAGTATGAAATTCTCCATGTAAACGCTCGCTGTCGAGACTAAGTAAAATGAACACAAAGTTGGCTCCCCCAGGGTACATGTAGCTCGGGTGGCAGGGTGACCCTTCTACCAGGGACAACGTTTGTCCATGTAAACGGCCCCTGTGTCAGTAGTTGGACACGGATTTGGCAAACAGAAGGGACAGGAGTTCATCATGGTTTTTTTTCTCTCAACGACAATTCAACTTTATTTCCGTTTAATCAACGGCCGTTCGATTTGTCAGCTCTTATCAATTACATCACATAAATTTGCAGTCGACACATGAATTTACAGTCGTTGTTACAGCGTCGTTCTCCCCAAGCTACGGAGGTTTAGGATGTGTCATCTCAAGACGAATGGTTGACGGATGAGCTCGCTCTTTCAAGGGAGGACGCCTTTTATTGTGCGCCTTCATGCTTAAACCGGATAATGAATAGATGAAATGGAGCTGCATGTATAACAACAACCAGTACATTGGAGCTGCCACATTGCCATAGTAAAAACAATGGACCTTTTTGTTGATCCAAAGTTGACCTTTTTGACAACGTTTTGAGGCCAGTTTGAGGTGCAAGGAAGAACTTTGCTTGGCCTGGGTTGTAATCGATTACTCATTTTACTCAAAATAAGAAATTTGAAAAAGATAGGAAAAAAGCTAGCATTTCTTCAGTTTACCCTCGAACTAAACATTTAACTCATCATTACATGGTTACTCTTTTTGTAGGCTTTAGATCAGGTGATCGAAAAACACAACCAAATCCAAGCAGCTGCACAAATAGGTATTGATTGTATGTTATTGATATTGACGAAATACCAGAATTTTTTCTGTTCAGAAATAGCAATATTCTATATTATTATATAGCATGCTATCGGATATGAGCTTTTGCGTAATCTGATTGGTTCCCTACTACCAGGCTATCAGCTCATATCCTACTAGTAGAGGAAAAATAAGATGGCGGCATGTTTTTTAAACTGCCGAAAAGAGTTGAAATTGACGGATTTTTATACAGAAAAACATCAACACCCTCAAACCAATGACATTTCGTAGGAGATCACCAGTAAAGAGACATTTTTTATTTAGATAAGCATTTGGAGTAGTAAAAAGCATGTTCTTTTTCAAAAACAACCAACTAAGTAATTTAGTTTCACTGCCGAAGGTGTTTCAGTTTCATTTTTGGATGAAATCAAAACCTTTTTCACGACAGCAACGCTAATATAAACAACTGACCCACCTTTTGACTTCATAAAGGTACCTTTTAATCTTTTTTGTTGATCTGCTTAACACATTTTTTGCCTCTCGAGCAACATTTATGCAACATTTCAAAGCTGTTTACCGAACAGCTCAGCGAGAAACTCTATGTGAATGCATCATTACGCATGGCGGAAGTATTAGTTGCCTATGCCGGAAGTTTGTCGTTTGAAACATTTCGCTGCATGTAATTTTGTCTCTTGTACAGTGCTTGGCTATATAATAAAACAGTTATACCATTCGCTCTCGTCGTATACGAACTAATAGCCAACTCGGCGAAGCGCCTCGTTGGCTATGAGCTCATATACGACTCGAGCTCATGGTATAACTGTTAATTATATAGTCGGCCAGGGCATAGCCAAAACTTCACTGCCCTTATACCCAAAAATATGAATGTTTGCCCGTTTTCCACGTTTAGATTCTTAATAAGAAAAACTAACTTTGAAACTTAAGAAAAGTAACTTAACAAAAACTAACTCTGTCTCAAATTCTTGGCGGCATCCGACTCTCAACTTCTTACATGTCATGAAAGGGAAACCGTTTAAGAGGAAATCTAACTGTTTTTGTGCGATGGTTTACATGCATAAGTACAAATTAGAAAACATTAAAATATGGCAAGAAAATTCTCGTACAACGTTGTAGTATCCACGCCACGCGCGTTACACGTGAACATGACGTGTACGGCTCACGTGTATTGGTAACTTGATATTGAATAAAGATTATGTTTTACACTGTCATGGCGTGTTGATGTTACATTGGCGACGAGGATGGGATCGATCGAATTCACAAGTGAACTAAGAGCAGATATGGTCAGCAACAAGATCAATTAAGCACAAGAAGAATACGGAGACCTACACAAGAAATTCACAGCAAATAATCAGCAGAAAACCAACAGAAACAGCAAACACGCCAACGTTGGAATCAAGCCAGACAGATTAGTGAGTCAGACTGTAAACACTAAATGCAAAGCAAAACGAGGCAATGGAAGAAGCCCCAGTAGCAGCAATTCCAGCAAACGAAATCAGAGTATTAGCAGCAAGCAAAGCGTTAAAGATAGAGCCATTCAAAGTCCCGGACAACCATCTAGAGGTCGGAAGAGCGTGGGAGAATGGATAGAGGATTTTGAGCACGAACTACAGTAACATACTTCGAGATAAAAGAGACACGAGACAAAGTAAGTGCTCTTAAGATATACGGGGGACTAGAATTGAAGAAACTAGCTCGTAATTTACCAGACCCGCCAACGATTGACGATGACAACGATTACAAGAAACTAAAACGGAAATAAAATTCTTACCGAAGAAGAACAAACATCATGCAAGATACACTTTCAGTAAACAACGAATGGGACCGGAAGAAAGTATTGTAGCCTACACCGCCCGAATGCGTGAGAAAGCAAAGGACTGCGAGTTCGAAAATCAAACCAACGACCGAATTTTAGAGCACTTAATCCAGACCATCAAAGATAAATATCTGATCAAGAAATGCATACAAAAGAAATGGACCCTAGAACAATTTCTTGAAGAAGCCAGTCAAAGAGAGGATATCAACCAACAAGTCAAAGACATGAAAGACGTATTTAAAGTTACAAGGGTTCACCGACGTACAACCGGACCGAGGAACAGAATAAATCACAGAAGAGGCGACTGGAGACAAAATGGACCACAGCGCCAGTGTTGGGAACAATCAAGGAAGCAAGACCACAAACCAGAAGCAGCAAGGAAAAGCGGGAAGACATGTGATTACTGTGGGAAAAGAGATGCTCACAAACCTGGCCAGAACTGCCCAGCGTATAGCAAACAATGCTTAAAGTGTGGAAAATATAATCACTTCGCAATATGTTGCAAGGGAGGAAACCGACAGAGGGAGAAGCCTGAGTTCAAAAAGGAACAACATGAGATAGAAATTCGTGGGGAACACGTCAGGAAAACGAGAGATTCTAAGTGAACAGACAGCGACTCAAGCAGCTGTTCTGACAATGAGTATATCTGTCAAACAGCCCGACATGTGTCACATCAGGTAAGAGAATCAGATCTGGAAGAAATGAGGACACTGCTAATTAGGATAGGAGACATCGACGCAAATGTAGAGCCAGACACAGCGGTGCAAGCGCAAATATAATGGATGAATATCAATTCAGAGCCCTTCAGCATCGGTCAAACGAAATCAAAGATCTTCGATCAACTAAAGACACTCTCAGCACACTTCAGTCAAGCCTGGCAGTAAAAGGCGAATTCCGCACAACACTGCGAACTAAGAACCGAGGAACGAAGAGCAAATTTCTAGTAATCCAAGGAAAGATGGACTCACCACCACTACTATGCAAAAAGACACTCATTGAGGATGCTTAGAATCGAACCAGAAGGAACACTGAAAGAAACCAACGAACTGAAAATAAACGCAGTGAAAGCAACTGACAACCTAGAAGCACTCATCGAGGAATGCAAAGAAGTATTCGAAGGGATTGGATGTGTCCGCGATAAGAGCACAGGAGAAGAAGTGGAAGTCAAATTAGAAATGGACCCAGAAGCAATACCAGTTGCAAAAAAACACGACATGTTCCATACCATCTGCAGGAACCATTCAAAGAATGGCTCAAACAAGGAGTTGAAGAGAAAATATTCGAGAAAGTACCTGACGGAGAATCCATTACATGGTGTTCTCCTCTAGTCGTACAACCAAAACCCAAATACACGAACGTGGACAAAGAGAAATTGGAACACCAGATGATCAGAGCAAGCATAGACATGAGAATACCAAACCAATCAATGAAGCGCAGCCGATGCGTCCATCACCTAAAATAGAGGACTTCGAGTACCATCTGCACGATTGCAAGAGATTCTCGAAGCTTGACCTCAGACAAGGATACCATCAACTATCACTCCACCCAGAAACAAGAACGGTAGCAACGTTCAGCACACCGTGGGGAAACTACAGACCCAGAAGATTAGTGTTTTGGAGCCAAATCATCTCAAGACGTTTTTGATGAAGACGAAGCAGAGCATAGAGCAGTACTCAGGACCGTCCTCCCGCGTGCCAAAGACCACGGCATCACATTCAACAAAGAGAAATGTGCATTTGACAGAGAAGAAATCGAGTTCTTCGGACACACCTTCACCAAAGATGGACTGAAACCATCATCGGACAAAGTTAGAGCAGTCAAAGAATGCGGAACACCCAAGAGCAAGGAAGCGGTGCGCAGTTTTCTCGGAATGGCCGGTTACCTAGACAACTTCATTCACAACTACGCAGCCATAGCAGCACCATTGTACCGACTAACAAGGAAAGAAACAAAATTCCGATGGGGAAGAGTAGAGGAGGAAGCATTCACGAAAATAAAGAACAGTATCTCGGACAACAGAACAATGGCATACCTTGACCCAAAGAAGCAGACCATCTTACGCACGGAGGCAAGTTTCAACGAGGGACTAGCTGCAGCTCTTCTCCAAAAGACGAACAAGGGTATGCAACCAGTACACTTCATCAACAGATCTATGACGGAGACAGAGAAAAGATACAGTCAAACGGAGAAAGGCGCACTAGCCATCAAGTGGGCCAAGCAAAGACTGATAACGTACCTTCTCGGAGCACCAAGATTCCAAATTGTAACAGCACACAAGCCGTTGCTGCCTCTATTCAAGAAAGCTAAAGCAAATATGCCTCCCACGATCGAGAAATGGGTAATGGAAATGCAAGATGTAGACTACGAACTAATCTACGAACCTGGGACACCTAGGGAAAACCAAGACAAAACTGATGCTGAGACAGAAATACTGGTTTCCACTCATGAACAGTATGATCGATACAGCAATTGACCAATGTTATGAATGTAAAGTAGCCACCAAAGAGAACAGAGAAGAACCAATAAAGGTGACCACCATCCCCAGCCGACTGTGGGACACAGGATCCGTAGATCATGGTGGACCACACCCAGATGGCCATTACAACCTTGTCATGATAGACAAAAGGACACGATATCCAGTGGTAGAACCGGTGTCGTCAACCAACTTTCAAACGAACAAAGAGAGAATGAAACACATCTCTGCCACCTATGGGACACCAAGGTGAATCGAGACCGACAACGGACCACCGTTCAACTCAGAGAGTTTGAAGAATTTGCAAAAGAAGAAGGATTTCACCACCATGTAATAACACCGTTACATCCTCGGGCAAACGGTGAAGCCGAAAGATTTATGCAAACGCTAAACAAGATAGAGCAGATAACCAACCTTCAAGGCAAAAACCGACTCGAGCGCCAAAACATCATACAAGACATGCTTACCGCGTACAGATCGACACCACATCCCGCAACAGGAGTCCCACCCTACGAAGCAATGAGTAGCGAAACATACGGACTAAACTAGATTACGCAGAACCAGAAACGACGGAGAGAGAAGACAACGACAAAATCGACCAGAAAGATGCAGAGTACAAGCGGAAGATGAAGGAAAACAGAGAAGGAAGACAAACAAAAGAAACAAAACTAGTACTTGGCGACTATGTATTAGTGAAACAACCATGGAGGAACAAGTGGAGTACACCATACGAACCTGTATTTTACATCGTTTACAACATTCGAGATTCTCAAATAACAGCAAGACGGACGACAGATGGACGAACAGTCTGCCGCGATGCAAGTAAGTTCAAGTTGTTGAACACGTTAATCGAGACCAGCAACGAGCACGAGGTTGAAGAGAAGAAACACTCACCAATAACAATGGAAGCAAGAGAAGAACTGAAATTCCAATCAGCCTTGCCGTCAGCAAAGAGACAGAACAAGAAAAGACAACAAAGCCAGATACGGGACAGACACCACCAGAAACAAGCCTAACCGAAGAAAGAGAAGAAAAGGAGCAACCGTTGACGAAGATATATCCAAGCCGACCCAAGCGGGAGAGACGGAAAGCAGCGTACCTCAAGGAATACGTAGAACGTTGACAAACAATATGAAAAGACTGTTGAGTTCAGTTAATTTAAAAAAAAAAAGAACATAAACATTATACATAGCTATTTTCTATTAAGAATAGGAGGGATGTAGTATCCACGCCACGCGCGTTACACGTGAACACTGACGTGTACGGCTCACGTGTATTGGTAACTTGATATTGAATAAAGATTATGTTTTACACTGTCATGGCGTGTTGACATTACAAACGTAAACTTGTCTTATATTTGATTTTGAGTTTGTTTTTGAAATGCGTATAGTAAATATTGGTTGGAGTGGACATCAACATTCTCCGACACATTTATGAAATTTCCAAACGTTTTTTGAACAAGATGCCTGGGTCAGGCGTTCACTCGGGCTACTGGCAAAGTGCGGAGGACGTCTCCTCCGCAGAGGCCCTTTTACGCGCGAGAAAAGGTGGGCGTGGGCCGAGGAAGATCAGATCGAAGGCTGAATGTGGTGCATATTTTACATTGGTGAACATATTAACGATTAAGACAGTTGTTAGCCACATCTGATTACTGTTAAACTACAAAGTCAGTCATTTCGAAATCTACCAACAATGTGCAAGAACACTTTGATCAAAAGGCATAGCTGTTCAACTTTTTGTCCAACTCCCAATACGCGTATGCGCATGCGCATTTGCCCGTAATAACTACCACATTTGTTCCAGTGCATTCATGACCTTTTTTGTGTTGTTCAAACAAATCTGCGGGTTATCTGCCAACTTATTTACCGTTTTCTTCCAAAGCTCAAGACCAACATAAGCGACATTCGGAAATCGTGAAAGCAAAGGAAGAACTGGCGAAGAAAAATCAAGAAATTTTACAGCTGCATTCGCTGTTAAATGAAACTGAACAACTACTGGTTGGTGTATACATGTATATTGTCTATTATATAAAATAACATTGCGTGCTGATTGGCTTAGAGCCGTGTTTCTATAATTGTATGTAAACATGGAAATTTCCCGTCATTTGTTTTTTCCCCCAAATGTTATCTAGTAACAGAATAGAAAACATTTTTTCCGTGTTTACATAGAGTTGCAGCAACACTTGTGAAAAATTGAGAGAACTGAAATTAGCGTAGAAACCCACTTCAATTCCTCGGCTTCAATTTCTCGTTCTCCCAAACTTTCACTCATGTTTCTATAACTGTTTATAAAATAAGGTGTCCTCTACGCACGCTCTGATTGGCTGGGCCTCGTGTATTTATAAGAGAGTATGAAGATCATGAATGACGTAAAATGGCGTGGAGTGGCGTAGGATGGCATCACCTGGCGGGAAAAGCTAGCGAACTTTCAAAACTAACCCACTCAGTATACAACATACTGTTATCCTTAGGCGGCCTGAATTTAAAAAGTTCATGATCTAAATAGTTTTTAAAAAAGATAATATGGTATATGCACAGGTTAAAAGGCACCAAAACAATATATCAACTAATGTATTAAAACTATTAATCCTATCTACTTAATCTATTAAAACATTACAACCATGCTAATAAAAAGATGTCTTAGCACAGAAAAATTATCCCACCTTTAGTTTGTTTTTTCTTCGTATTTAATAAAACAAATAAAACATACCGCTCCTGTGCATATGTACTCTTATAAAGGTACATTTAACGTGATGTGAACACGAAATAACTATACCATAAAGGCTCTCGGCTATTGCCTCGTGCCTCTACTCACTTCTTTCGTGTTCAAATGACGTCGAACGTGCCTTTAAAGAGTACATAAGCACGGAACTTTATGTTTTATTTGTTAAGTGCCTATGAAACGAAAATTAAGTTCGTCTTATTTGAAAAAACCACTTAAAATGATAGAGTAACATCTTTCGCAGTTTTTCGTTTCCGTGCATCGTTTTTGAGATATTTCAGTTTGTTTGATATGTAAATTTGACTTATATAAGATAACTTTACGTCGCACTTTGCATAATGACTTATTGCAAAGTGTTCTATATATATGTTATTGTCAAAGAAAAGCACTTGGCGAATTAGGAACCATGTGCGAGTGTTTCTCCTACAACAGTCTGTAAATTTTATTATGTGTTTTTGTTTGACCATAACAAAGATATATAATTTTTGCGATAAGTCATTATGCAAAGAGTGACGTAACGTTATCTTATACGGTAAGTTAAATTTACATTTTTTATTTATTTATTTTTATTTTTATTTGCCACAACATTATATCACATGAATACAACAAGTAACATAGTGGCTGTTAACGTCATTGTTGCCATAGCAACAACTCTTGCTATTTATTTGGCAACAGTTTTTGATTGTCAGACTGTTTAATTATGCATAACATTTAGTTTTATTCTTTTTCCGAATTGTTTAATCACGTGTTTTGGACCTCAAACTTGTATTTTCCATTTTTCAAGAAAATGTATGGAGCCACCTTAAACTGACTAATACTACTGCAGCATTTGATAGTAGGAGACAAGCTATTCCAAAGGCTGTGGTTCTCGGAAAGAAAGAACATCTAAAATAATTTTGTTTGTGGGTGGTCAAAGGACGGTAATTATTAGGATCAAAGTTCCTAGTATTGTGAGAAGGACAAGCAGGTGTAAAGTATTTATCAAAGTTAACATTAATAAGACCATTCTTATATTTAAAAATTAGTGAAACGTCAGACAGTTCGCGTCTAAATTCAAACGGTAGCAAATCAAGTGAGACGAGTCTTTCCTTGTAGCTTAACTCCTCGGAGCAACGGCGGCGGAACCACGGGGACTAGGGGGGCTATAGCCCCCCTAGAGGACGCATCTAGGGGGGCTAAGCCCCCCTAGCCAGTAGCCAGCACACACCCACGTACATAGTACGCTGATACACAGAATAGATACTTCTGAGTTCTAACTTCTGTGACCTGTCAACTACTCCAAAACTGAACTTACCTGTTGTAAACACTGATATATAAGGTTATGGTCAATTTGGTTCAATTATTTGTTAGTTTGTTCTCAGGTTCGAGCGTCTTCTGCCCAGTATCGGAGTATCTCAGTTATATCCCAAATAAACAAATCAAATAAACACAAAGACATAGACATACACATTAGACATGGCAACAAGATGATGTTTTTGAAAAGAAATACTACTTTACAAACACAAGAAAAATTTTAGATTCTGGTCAAAAGTGCTCTTAAAATGCAGGAAAGGCCATTTTAGAACCCCAAAATTTCAAACAATTTGGGGGGAGCACGCCGCAGGACATGTAAAAGTTTACGACCACGCCTTTTTAACCGGTGGTTTTGCCCCCCAGCCCCCCTACTTTCAAAGATGTTCCACCGCCACTGCCTCGGAGGGATAGTTGAGAATAAACTTTACATATCAAACAAACTGAAATATCTCGGGGACGCAGCAAGGAAACGAAAAACTGCAAAAGATGTTACTTTATCATTTTAAGTGTTCTTTTAAATAAGACAAACTTAATTTTCGTTTCATAGGCACTTTAAATAACACATTACTAAATCATCATCATTTGATTGGCATATTATTAATCACGTGGTATTGAAACGAATTGTCAACACACTGTCTATGTCATTTACAGTAAATTTTTGTTCCATTTACCTTGCAAAAATCCTATTGGTCTTCATTAAATATAATCACGCTGAAATGTTACAAAATGTTGTAAAACCTTACTAATCCAATGACCAGGAAATAAATAATAAAACAAATAATGAATATGTTCGTTCGTTCGTTCGTTCGTTCGTTCGTTCATTCGTTTATTTTTTTTTCTTTTAGTCTAATGCTCTATTTCAAGCTAAAAAGAAACACGCGGCGATCGAAAAGGCAACAAAAAGTAAGTGCATTACTTGCATAGGTAACTCAGCTCTTATGCCGCTTTCAGTGTAGTCCAGCCTAGTCTGGTCTAGTTTAGTCCGGTCTACAGTCGAGTCGAGTGAACTCTATATATACCTGGAAAGCTTACTGCCAATAAAAAAGTGAGGCAAAAAATGGCGGCCGTTAGGCATTTTTGGACGTCAGTTCCAGACCCCACGGCCTACGTGGCCATATACGTAGTAGTTTACAGAAGGGGGGGGGGGGGGTTCTACGTGCGGTGGATCTGATGGATCTCTTGATCCACCGGTGACGTCCCTATTTATGGTCTTATGGTTGTTACCCAATCATGACGTACCCTATCAATCAGTTAAACTGTTTTTGTTTTTTTTACTGAAACAAGTGTGATTTACAGTTTACTTAATTAGAGAAATTAAAACGTTTAGGGTTTTAGTGACAACTTAAATTACGTTAGATTCTCAAGGACCTTTGTGTCCCGAAGGGACTTTTATTTTCAAGAATACACTTCGTCTCCTCCCATACCCCAACATTCCTCCAGACACCTCGGTTTTAAATATCACTTAAACTAAATATGGCTCGCATATTCTTACCATTCTACTCGTAAACATTCATTATTTGTATAACATTGGTTTTTGGTAGATAAGATTACTTCAGAAGAATTGATCAAGTATGCACATCGGATCAGCAGCAGTTGCGCTGTAGAGGCTCCACCAAACTGGATGCCAGGTGAGGTCCAGTAGATTGTACAAGTAGTATAATTAACAATTGGAAAAAGACCCGAGTTTTCTATGAGCAAATAGTCAACGAGGCGAATTAGTATATAAATTTACCAACAAATGTTAAATAAATTCTCGATCATAACGTAAAGTGCCAATGCAGCGAAATTTCACCCCAGTTTTTTATGATTGCATTTGAAAGAACACTTAAAATGACAACGTAACATCTTTCGTAGAATTTCGTTTCCTTGCTTCATTCTTGAAATATTCATGTTTGTTTGATATGCAAATGTCATACTTATGACATCACACTGCATAATGACTTTTTGAAATAGCATCAATTTTAGGATAGTCCAAATATTTTACACCCAGGTACTGTACACACGTTTAGTGACCAGTCATGGCTACATACATGCAAGTGCAAATTTTTATTAAGTACTTTCGATAAGCACTCTCAAAGAAAATCATACTTTTCTAAAAAGTCATTATGCAGTGTGATGTCATAAGTATGACATTTGCATATCAAACAAACCTGAATATCTCAAGAATGAAGCAAGGAAACGAAATTCTACGAAAGATGTTACGTTGTCATTTTAAGTGTTCTTTCAAATGCAATCATAAAAAAACTGGGGTGAAATTTCGTTGCATGCCTGGCACTTTAACAGCCAACAAGAAACGTTCAACATTGTCATTTCGGACATTTCCTTGGTCCCGTACAGTAACTGATCAAAAAGTAAAGTTTTCTTGCACAATTTAGCATGGGTTTTCATGTACAATATTGAAACAATATATTTTCACTCATTTGATATGTCAAAATGACAACGAAACATTCATTTGCAATTTTTGCAATTTCAAGTTGCAAGAAACATTCATTTTAAAATGTAGTTTACATCACGAAATCTTATCAATAGCAAACGTAATTTTGAAATGTGTTTTGTTTGCAGATATTTCGTTTGAAAACAAACACAGATAAACAATTTAACGATCTTACCATTAATAATTTCCATTCTAACCATTCTGTAGCCGTTGTTGTTTTCTGTAGAACTTATTTCTTAACCGTAAATGTTCAATTTCTTCTGTCATTTGCCCACTCATTTATATAATTTCGGCGCCATTGTTGCTTAACAGAACGACCGCTGGATCCAGTGATCATTGCTCGTGACAAACTACGCATTTTGTGATTGGTCGATTTAATTAAAAGAAGGCTTGTCATTGGCTTATCCTATTGGTTTATATTACCAATTATAAACTCCTGCAATAGCCAATGAAAGTTGAGGATTTGCATTATAAACTTGTAAATTTATACTAATACTGTATAATACCCAGTACATAACACGTAACATGTGAACACGTAATACTTAGCACAATAGCACGTAACTCATGACGAAAATTCAAAGAATAACTAGCTGTATTTAATTAATCAGTTTTTAGAAATCAGAGAAAAGATTACGGTCAAGTTTAATCAACTTATAAGTCGATTTTCTCTTACAATGTTGATTCATTTGAGAGGCTGTATCCAATACTCAACATTTTTATTGTCATTTAACGCTTGATATATAACAAAACACTTATTTACTGGTACCTCGGGAGAACAGTACAGCAAACAACGGCAGTCTCGGGGCCACAAAACACACTTTTTCTCGGTGCCAGTAAGTAAGTGTTTAATGAACATGTCACGTGTAACAACTTAAAACATATTAAAATATGCCTCCTGTAACTTGCAATTTGAACTTTTGATAGGTGATTCACGACGTCCGTATCCGCAAGATATTGAAATGCGATCTGGATGGTTGGGGCAAATGCAAGAACGACAAGTAGCAGAGGAACAGCAAAATGACCAGAACTTTTCTACAGTTCAAACATCTTTGGAACAAGAAAACCTTTTTGGCAACTCTTTGTCTGTCGTACAGAATGGACACCAAACTGTTGCAGGTATGATTTATATTTTTAGTATAGAAAAACGAAAAAAAACCCCATTTGTTTCGTAGCTTCAGTGTTGATACAGAATTTTCTGCCACTTAGAAAAATCCTTTTTAACCCTTTCATGCATGACTTTTGGAGACCTTGACGAGAAAAATCGAGTGAAAATATAAAGTTGCTCCACAACAACAATGCGAATAAAAGAGTTGCCTATGACAACAACCTCGTACCTAGGGCATTTTGCATGGATATTTTTGACTTTTTTAAATATTTAGTATATAAATGTAATGTAATGTAATGTAATGTAGTGTAATTTTCACGATCGTATTTTGAACGAGCTTTAATAGCTCATAGGCGAAACGTGGTTAAATAAATTATTCTATTCTATTCTATTCTATTCTATTCTATTCTATTCTATTCTATTCTATTCTATTCTATTCTATTCTATTCTATTCTATTCTATTCTATTCTATTCTATTCTATTCTATTCTACGTCGGGAGATCGGCGAAAATGGCCCTGGCATCAGCTGGTCACGTGACACCCAGAATTTTGGGGCGTTATGGCAAGAAAATTTATTTAAATTCAAATTTTCATAAATAAATTAATAAATCTGAATTAATCGAGTTCTTAAACCGGCCAATCAGATTATAGAATTGACCAGCAGACGCCAGGCCAATTTTCGCCGACCTCCCAACGTGGAGGCAAAATGCCCTGTGTACGAGGTTGGCCTATGAAAAGAAAATTAAGTCTGTCTAAAAAGATAGAATTGTGGAATAAAATTTTTTGCAGTTTTTCGTTTCCTTGCTTCGTTGTCGAGATATTTCGAGTTGTTTGATCTGCAAATTAAACATTTTGACGTCACACGTGCATAATGAGTTATTGGAGAAGGTTATATTGTTTCTATTATTAAACCAAATTAATTCGGAAAAAGCATATGTAAGTCTGTTTCTTCTACAACACCAAGCATGTGGAATTTACTGAAGTGATTATATTTGATAATAGCAAAGATAAATAACCTTCCCGAAAACTCATTAAGATGTTGAATTTGTATATTAAACAAACTGAAATGTCTCAAAAACCAAGCAAGGAAACGATAAACTGCAAAAGATATGTTAATCTGTCATTTTAAGTGTTCTTTCATATAAGACAGACTTAATTTGTGTTTCATAGGCACTTTAAAGGGTAAGGGCAACATGTGAAAATATTTTACCCCACACCTGACGTCAGAGACCATCTCATTTTGAAATATTGAAATATCTTGAAAACGAAGAGAGATACGAAAAAGTTGTAAAGGATGTTCTATTACAATTTTATGAGTTCTTTCAAATTAGACAAACTTAATTTTTGTTGCCAATCCCCTTTAAAGACATGTAAATGTGAAATATCAGTTTTAACGATCCAATTCAACTTTCTTTGAGTGTAGTATTAAATGATCTTCAATAATTTAGACTGTTTGTGTTAGTGTTTATAAAATAAACAGACTAAAACTTGAACGCTTACGCCACTCGTGGCTTATCAAATTGAACACGAGAAGGTAAATATATATTTTTGCGTGACCATGTATTATTGTCTATATATTTGAGCACGTAGAGTGAACAGTCCGCACTGTAATGTAATGTAATGTAATGTAATAATAATATAATAATAATAATAATATAATAATAATAATAATAATAATAATAATAATAATAATAATAATAATAATAATAATAATATAATAATAAATATATAATATAATAATAATAATAATATAATAATAATAATAATAATAATAATAATAATAATATAATAATAATAATAATAATAATAATAATAATAATAATAATAATAATAATAATAATAATAATAATAATAATAATAATAATAATAATAATAATAATATAATAATAAATATATAATATATAATAATAATAATAATAATAATAATAATGGAAACTTTATTGAAATACTTTATATATATATATACAATTATAAATCTCACTAATTAAGGTAATTTATAATTGACTACTTGAACCTATTTATTGCTAACAACTATATAGAAAAATTTGAATTTAAAATGTATCTTCAAATGTTCATTAAGTCTGGATTTGTCCAAGCCTTGTTTCTACAACAAAATATATAGTATGTTGTTCTAATGGCGATAGACATTATTTTCTTAATACAAAAATTTTGGTGATTTTTATCAAGACCTAGATCGTATTACATCTCCAAAAAGGTACGACATTCTTTTGAGAAAACACCTAAGGAATTGATTGATAAATTTACAAATTTGACAGTTTTAAAATGTTCCTTTAGCTGTGTAATTACATCCCTGTATCTTGCTCTTTTGCGATCAACGTTAGTTTGGAGATTAGATTCATATCCGACGGAGAGTTCAAGGATATAGAGACAATCAGTGGAAATGGAAAGAAGCACATCTGGGCGATACATTTCACCAGTTATTATTGATGGGCTCTTATATCCAGGAAGATCAACGAAGAGATTAGAGTTGTTGACAGGTTGTAGCGTTTTTGCAATAAAGTTGAGAACAGAGTCATGTCTCCATGTAAATCGTGGAAGGTAGGATTGGCATCCAGCAACTACATGTAGGAGGGTTTCAGGGTTTAAGCAGAAGGAGCAATCAGAGTTCGACCTTATTCCCCATTTAGTAAGGTTTTTGCGGGTGGGAAGAGAGTTATTGATGTAACGGTTGGTAAAGTTATAAATGTTCTTTGGTAAGTTTGATTGAGATTTAGACCATATGCTGTTTAGTTTCGAAAGTGAGAACTTGATAACGTTAGAGAAGAAGGTGCCTTGGAGAACCAGATGTTTCTGAAGTTTGTTCTCTTGTCCGGAGTTGAAACTTTTAAGAACTTCCTTTGTCGAGGTGTAAACGTCATATTGAATGTTTGTATGGTCACATGTTGATTTCCAGAGATCTTTTATGGAATCATAATAATAATAATAATAATAATAATAATAATAATAATAATAATAATAATAATAATAATAATAATGATGATGATGATGATGATGATGATGATGATGATGATGATGATGATGATGATGATGATGATGATGATGATGATGATGATGATGATGATGATGATGATGATGATGATGATGATGATGATGATGATGATGATGATGATGATGATGATGATGATGATGATGATGATGATGATGATGATGATGATGATGATGATGATGATGATGATGATGATGATAATAATAATTATATATATTCTACTTCCTTTCCTTTCCCTTCCTTTCCCTGCCATTCTCTTCCTTTCCTTTCGTTATCTTTCTTTCCTTTCCCTTCCTTTCTTTCTCCTTTCTCCTTTCTTCCCCTCCCTTTCCTTTCCCTGCCATTCTCTTCCTTTCCTTTCGTTATCTTTCTTTCCTTTCCCTTCCTTTCTTTCTCCTTTCTTCCCTTCCCTTTCCTTTCCCTTCCCTTCTCTTTCATCCCATTTCCTTTCTTTCCCCTCTCCTTTCTTTCCTTTCCTTACATACGCTTTCTTCCCTTTAATTCCCTCCCCTCCCTTTTCTTTTTTCTTCTTCCCTTTTCCTTCCTTTTTCTTCCCGTTCCGTCTATTTCCTTCTTTGCTGCTCTTTGACAATTGAAAAAGTAATGTATGTATGTTCACGATGCATGAGATTATTTTATTGCTATTTCTAGATTCAGGAAATACCAACTCTGGTGTACCAACATGGCGTTCAGCATTGAACTCGTCCCATTCAGAGGTACATTTCATCAAGTACAAAAACTACAATAATATTAAACGGGAAACTGAACGCCGCCATTTTAAGACTTGGTGTATATATTGCTGCTCTGATTAAAGTGAAAAGCAGTCAAGTTTGCTATTATAACCTGACGTTACCACAACACTTCACGACATAGGGTGGGTATATCCCCGAAATTAGAATTATAGAGGAACGGGCCACCACCTAATGTGGGTATATCCCGAAGTTAAAATTATGGAAAATGGGGTCCATGTTTCGTCAAGCCACAGGTCGCTCAGACGCGTGATATGACAAGCGACCTTGTAGTAAACTCGTTCTCAGGGCCTTACGGGTTTTGCCTGGGGACGCCGCTTAATGAATAAGGTGATGTCAGCCTCGTCCACTGAACGCAGTTGCGTGGCAAATACGAACCATGCACATCTGCACCGTTTAAGCACAGATAATCCATCATTACATATTCTTCCGAATATGTTTTTACGGGTGTTTCGCCAGCTTTTCTCACATTTTCATTAATTTTGAAGTTGTTTCTAACTGCCGGCAATTGCTGCCATTACTTATTTATAATTTGAGCCCTATAAACAAATGCCCGCGAGTTAGCTTGCGCGTCTGCCTTGTTTCCACCAATCACACTACCTAAAACATCCAATGTTATCTCGATCAATCGAGATGTGGTGATAGCTCAGTCTGTGCCGGGGCCATTTGTTCCCGCCATTTTGGCTGCCATCTTGGCTCAGCGCAAAAAAATGGCCCTGGGGACGAGATTGCCTGTGTACAAGAGCCGTAAGTAGTTCTAAAACTTGAGGTTTGAAAAAGTAATTTGATAGCCCAACTACGACGCTTGATTTGTGTTTGTTTGTGTATTTTTTCTTAGGGTAATGTTTTGGGGTTTTTTTTGTTATAAAAGTCGAGTAGTTTACATTGCACTATAGCGATCGAGCGGCGGAGCCGCGAGGCGAACACACAGCGGTCTCGTGCGTGTTCGGCTCGATCCAGTTGCGTGATCGGCTTGCGGCTTCGCTGTTCGATTGCTACGTGTTCGCCTCGCGGCTACGCCGCTCAATCGCTAGTACAGAACAGCAAAACTCAACTTTTATGAAGCATTAATCGCGTTTAAATAAAACGCTGCAATACGAGAAGCGCCGCCATAATAAAATAACCAAAACATTACCGGAAGAAAAATACAAGTGTCGTATTTGGGCTCCCTGTGCTCTACCTTGTGAAGATGAGAAGTGTTCCTATAGAGACTTGAGAAGCTATGGCTATATGTTTAAATAAATAAAAACCTGACTGTCCTGACCGGATTTTTTTTGTTTGTTAGTCCTTTTTTATTCTCACTATCACTCCATGCTTTTCGTTTCTATTTCTAGCTTAATTCCGCGACACAACCAGGTTTCCTAGCTCCAGACATACACATTGATATCAACAATGGACTTCTTGGAGTTCCACGTGACGAACTCGAGCAAATGAGTAGCTCGTCATCGTCGACGTCTAGTGACAGTCCTTAAGGTTTCGGCTAAAAGGGATGACTCAAAGGTACCTGTCTAGTCCTCTCGCGGCTTTTCCGAAACAGGAAGTAAACCAGATTTCTGACTAGGGTTAGGATTTTTCCTGTGGTCAGGGTATCGAGAAAATTGCTGAAATCTTGAGACTCACTGGAGCTTGACGGCAAATTTGAACAAACTGGGTCGTTTGACAATTTTTTCATATCTGACTTTGCTTGAGACATTTCGGTTAAATTATAGTTAATGGAAAATAGACATGGTTTGGAAGCTCGACAAAAGTTATTGTTTTATGATTTTGTTCAGGTTTATGGAAATCTGTTCACTTTTACGGTTACTGAACATATATTGTGTTTTCTGTATAATGAAATAGCCATCCAATAGCAACAGTTGGGTCAATCGCTCAACCGTACTGTTTAAGGCACTGATCTTTATATAACTGGATTGCTCATCCGGTTCCAAAAATGAAGCTGACGTATTTAAGCTGACGTATTTGAGATGACGTATTTTGAGTACCAAAAAAAGGCCACCACGCAAACTTTTTATGTTTTCGTATCACGAAAAGAGACGAAAAAAGCCACATTGAAAATATTTCTGCTACTGATATATCAAACATAGAACACTGTAAAAGATTTAGAAGCTTATTTTTTTGCACTTGTTGGTATTATTAAGCAGTAAAAGGTGTTATTTCGTAGTTTTTATTTACTCTGCCCAGTATTCAATAAACTTGCCTATATCACAAAACTCTTAGAAAATCAAAACCAATATGGCCGCCATGCAGTGGCTTCAAATTGTATACTGCTGACCATATAGGATGAGCAATGCAGTTGTATAGAGATCAGTGGTTTAAAGGGCACAGTGTCACTAGGACACAAACTTGAAAGAATTCGAGGACAACAAATCCAAGTAAATATAGTTAGAATTATGGTGATCGAATATCACACACTTAAAGGTGCCGTCCAATCCGTTCTGCGCATGATCCGAATCTTTGTTTATGAGGACCCTCAAACATAACATTCGTAGATAATTACATGAAGTACTCAGCTCAGTGTAAACCGTTAGAAACAACATGGCAGAAAACCAAGCGATTCGGCGAGGATATCTCTTCGGATTTCTTCTATTTCTTCTGCAAATGTTTTGTTTTGGGTACAAGTAATGAAGAGGACGCAAAAAACCCTTACAATCTTAATGAGATGTAAACATTAGTTTCGTACATGCGCAGAACGGACTGGAGAGCACCTTTAAAATCTTGGACTAAATAGGTGGGAGGAAAATGCATTAATGACTTACATTAATGAGTGTTTGTAACATCTGGAAAAACACTCCCACTCGTTTATGAAACAATTATAACCTATCAAACTCATAACTCATTAATAATTCATGAGGAAAACATAATGGATCAGTCACCGAGACGTTGTTGTGAAATGTGGTAATAAATGCCCATTATAATTAAGACAAGTTTTACTTCAAATTTCTCTTTAAATACTGATTTGTTTGAGAAGCTATACCATACACTCGAAAGCCGTTTATTATCTGATTTGAAAATACCTCGAAGTGAGTTAAATACCTCGACTATATCGCCTCGTTTTTAACACACTTCTCGGTGTTTTCAAATCCGATAATAAACGGCTTCTCGTGTATGATATATTACATAACAGGCACAACAATGTTCATACGCCACTTTCATAATAGCTATTAATTTGAATATTTTTTATGTGCATCTTAATCAGCCTTTCTGGCTTCGTTGTATTTCTGCGATTCAAAAGAACTTTTGCTTCATAACGAGGCTAGAAATGCTCATTTAGATGCACATAAAAGAATATTTAAGGCGAAGGCCTTTATGAAAGTGGTCTATATGGACTATATGTTTGACTCTCCTTGGTTTGACGGGGCGAAGTGAGTGTCGTAACAAAAGTCCGTAACCGGTGTGCGCTCGAAGATTGTGCTCGTTGATGGCCCGCGCTGATTCAAGACACGTTGAGACTATCTTTCTGTATAATTGCGTTTATTTATCTTGCTTACAGCACACTTGCACTGATCACAAGTGCCCTACTCTATGTTTACAGCTTCTATTAATACACAGAACACGGGAAGTCTAGCTAGATAACTATGTCGAGCTGTTTCCTAAACGTTGTTTCATACTCAATATAGAAGTATACATGGTCTGGAAGCCTGGCAAACTTCAAAGGGGTTAAAGTGTCTATGAAATGAAAATTCATCCCTCTTTTATGAATATTCGAAAGAACATGTAAAATAATGAATAATGGTTTACATTATGTCCATCTGGTGACATCACACCTCAAATTATATAACGTGTAATAACGCGTTATATAATTTGAGGTGTGATGTCACCAGATGGACACAGCATTACAACTAAACCGAAGATCAGGCATATATGTTCAGACTGGTTCGACAAAATGGTCTCAAACTTTCAGCCAACTTACTTAGGAAAACTAACATGGCTATTGTTGTTATTTGGTTCACTTTTCTAAACCGTCCTATTTCACTAAAAATTATAGAGCACAGATTGAAAACAAAGAATTGTGAAAATAATAGAGAGTAACTTGAGAACTATTACCGCATTAAAATTCTAGCTTGCTATTAGACAACTCCAGGCTATGTATATTTCTATTGACTACATGCACATGGCTATTGCTATGGTATTATCTAATAATATTTGCAACAAAATTAACCCTAGGCCTTTGCTAAAATAACCACGTCTACGACGAGTTTAAGTTCATTTAATAATGCGGATTGGCCGTTTAGGTTTTACAACTATTTATTTTCGTAAATATTCCCCGTCCTAATTACAAACGTTTCCACAACATTTACTCATGCACCATGCATGATGTATTTGATTGTACCGAAAAAGATGCCTGCACATCTATAAGCATATTACCTCGCGACGTTAACCCTTTCATGCATGCATAGCTCTCCGAGACGTCTCCCCTTGACGAGTAAAATCGTCTGGCGTTAGACAGAGTAAAAGTCGTCCAATAGCAGTCCGAATGAAAGGGTTAATCTGCCATCTTCTTCGGTTCAATCAAATACATACACATATTTATACATAAATACAGCATTGGTGTATATATATATACCCTCTCTTTGCCAAAATTGATCATCCCAAAGTCCTATACCTTCAGACGACTCTACAAGAAACATTGTTTACTACGCACAAAGTATTGTTGTTAAATGTACCTGTCGCCCATAGCTAAGGAGGACGCTCATGCCCTGATATATAACGACCTACCACATGTCCACTAGTGGCCAAAATTGACTGAGCCGCCCAAAGGAGAACAGTGTTATGAGACAAAATCCATAATAAAATGCAACTTAAGGTACGTTTCTCAGAATGTCAGGCAGAAATCATGTTTAACAATAAAATTTATGAAAGAGTTTTTGGAAGAGAGCCAGACACTTGAACTGGTTTCAGTTCAGTTTCATTGAGCAAATATATTAAAAAAAAATACTGAAATAGATTAGAATTCAAAATTATTGTTGTTTTCATACACATATACATGTGTATGTACATTTTCAGGAATTCAAATTAAATATAATACTCCTAATATAGCACTATTCGATTCTAAAAGCAGCTTAGTTACAAAAAAGTTGAAAACCTTGCAGAAATATATATGTGGCTCATTAATTTTGGCCACCAGTGTAGTCTTTTTACAAAAAAAGAAGTAAAACTCAGTGTAAATGTGACAAAAAGACACAAACTATATATGACTTTTATGTCGATAAACATGCATGGTTTGGAAACCCGACAAACTTTAAAGCAGTTAAGCCTATAGCTGTAGTTCTCACTTGTCGTAAGAATCGATATCGTAAGAGTCGGGGACAGTTCTTCCCCGATTGTGGGCGATTCTTACGACAGCCACGTTCACACGTACTTGTCGTAACTAGTACGGGGACCGTCTGAGATACATTTTCAGCCAAATAGAAATGATTCCGATTCTTGCGATGCTTCCGATCATGTTCACACTTGTCGTAACAATCCCAGACGATCGGGAACAGGAAAAATCTCCGATTCGTACGACAAGTGAGAACCAGGCTTTAACGATCGAACTACGATTCATGTTAAAAGTACCTTTGTTTTAGCTTTATCAATATATTTAAACAGTACGGTTGAGCGATTGATATTATATGATTGCTCAGTAACGGTGAAAGTGCATACATTTCCATAAACCTGAACAAAAACATAAAACAATGGCTTTTGTTGAGCTTCCAAACCATATTTATTTTCTATCCAACATAAGAACATAACTTAACGACAAACGCGTAAAGGAAAGGTCGACCTTTTCCTTATGTCGTTATTTTTATGTCACAAGTGTACACCATGCACGCATGCAGGCTTTGTACTGAAGACGCGCGTCTGATCGTCATTTCAACACGAAACAAGTTGACTATGCAGAGGTGGTAGCCAAATACCTTAAGGTGATGTTACACGGGACGATTTTTACGGACGAGTTTTAACGCAATAATGTTGCACGAATAATGCGTGTAACGTGCCGTCTGGCAACGACTTTTAACGCACGGCAACACGTTGCATAATTTGAACTGGCTTCAAATTCTTGCAATATCGTTGCTCAGATTTTCATCAGTTGATTCGTGTAACATGCAGTATTGCCGACAATTTTCAACGCAATATTGTCACCATTTTCCCAGAATCCCTTGTACTGTAGGAAAGGCGGAAGCCAGAAAAGTAAACACAAACAGTAAAATGGAGGACGAAAATGAAATGTGTCAGGTTTCAGGCTGTATAATACCCATATTGCGGCTACATGCAGCATGTTGCACGAAAAATGGTCTCGTTCGACATGCATTGAAAAGCGTCGTTAAAAATCGTCCGGTTTAACATCACCTTTATTTAGCCAGGTTCAGAACTTGCAAAATCGGTCTGTTTTCAAAAACTGAATACTTAAAAAGATATACGTTCGGTTAACTTCGTTTTAAGTCATTTCTATACTCGTTCTATGCCCGTTGTCTTATCATTCTTCCCGCTTGTACTGACCTTACCGTTTGGGAGCGCAGGTTTCAAAAACGACAGAACTGAGAAGGTGGCGAGCAAAACAGCCGTTAGGATTGTTTGAATCAAGCTGGAAACAAACTGATTTGTCAAGAAAAACTGAACAGATATCCAAGTAAAAGCAAGGAAGGAAAGGAACATGAGCACAACCATGAAACATACAAGCAAAGCGAAACCGTACCGGCCTGTGTTGCTTCGTTGTTTGCTGAAATAATATGTCAGGATGTAAACAAGAAGAAAAAATGAGCAGATTGTAAGTAGGACTAAAATGACCCTAGAGGGTTCGGCGAAAGCTCCCAGGACAACCCATGAAAGATGATAACAGATTGCGTAGCATAACAGGTAAAAGGCAGATTTTATCATTTCCGTGCGATAGCAACACCCCATCCAAACAAATAGTACCGTTGAAATTACAGAAGTCGAAAAAGAAACCACAAGTACAAATATAACAAAAGGAGTCTTATTGGGAAGTATGATTCCAATACCAAAGACAGCATATTGTACAATTATCTCTAAAGATACAATTAGTACAGTCGTAGTTTTAAGAGCGCACAGTATGTGGCTTACGTCGCAGTTTCTGTCATCTTTCTTCTCTCCTTTTGGTGTCATTTCGCTGTCTTCATTTTCTTCAATTTCTTTTTCTTTTATTTGTTGGGGGTTTTTCTTATCATCCCTTTCTTTTTTTTCTTTTTCTTTTTTTTCTTTTTCTTTTTTTTCTTTTTCTTTTTTTTCTTTTTCTTTTTTTTCTTTTTCTTTTTCTTCTTTTTCTTTTTTTTCTTTTTCTTTTTTTTCTTTCACTTCTAAATACGTATAGATATATTTCAGGAAGCTGCCAAATACGTAAGCTCCAATTACAGAAAACAAAATCTGAAGGCCGTAAATAACGTAACGAATGACTCTAACATAGCTCAATTGATTCCCACTTCCACTCACGGCGCTGACACTGTCAATTCTAACCACGGATTCCGCTGTATTGAGGCGGGGATCTGAAGACTTCGGAATGATTGTGAAGTCCTGGAGCTGCCAAAAAGAATATCAGTATGTATATACATTAAAATATTCTAATAATAAACAGGTGTCGATAACGATACCGGATTACTCTCGTGGCGGATTACTTTTCACGCCGGTTAGTAGTCCTGGTTACACGAGACCGTAGCGATCCGATACGTGCTATATGGTTGTAATCACTACGCTTTGGATGTGATATGAAAAGTAATGCAATACGTTTCGCTTGCCGTGTAACTGGTTCCGTCCCATACATTCTGCTCGAAAACCTCTTTACTAGCCTATTTTGGCATCTTTTATTATATAAAATAGAGTGTTTTATTGATTTTTCCGCCACTAGTAAAAGTGATAATCTCACATGTGCGATTATTTATGATAATCGCACATGTGACGATTATCGCTGAATCAGCATTATAGTTTAATGCAATTTTTGCAAGGCAATAGGACAATTTTTTTATATAATAAACAGAACAATACATGGATGCTTGGAAATATGAAATTTATTTCTGGTGTTGAACAGGATATGTCACTCGTTTGCTTCGCTCACTCGTGAGATATACTGGTCAATACTCGAAATAAATTTCATATTTCCGCACATCCATCCATGTATTATTCTCTATTTAATATGTTTGGCCAGCTTTTTTGCTGCTCAACTATAGTCAACTAGGACTTTGGATATAGTAGTTTATCTTTATAATCTCTCAACAGCACTCTACTATGATATTTGTAACTCTTTTCTGGGCATGGTTGCCATTTGGCAACTTATTATATACTTTTACTCTGGCTACGATTTTATTTCATCGTCAAGTGAAGACCTTCTGGTGTCGTGCCGGGTAAAGGCTTAACTAAGATGCGTCATATTTTATTGCCACGCCTTTCGAGCCTTCTTCCCTCTCAAGCTTTATTCGAACAGGAGATTCAATACTTAGACAGTTACAGGCTATAGGCGACAAGTTCTTCGTCAAATTAAATTTACGTCAAAATTCGGGGTTTTTTTCGCCGACAAGCCAGTGCTGATGTATGCACAGAGTTTCGGACTGTAAGAAAGACGCGGAAGGCTCTAGAGAAAACAGAAATGCGAGTGTTGAGAAGGATCAGAGGTGTGAGTTTGAAAGACAGTAGTGAAAAGTGATGACATTAGAAGTAGCCTAGGAGTAGAAGCAATAGGAATGAAGGCGGGGAAAAACAGACTGAGGTGGTATATGGACATGTGGGAAGAAAGGAGAAGAATTAATAGCCCAGTGAAAAGTGCAATGATGAGTGAATTGCCCAGAAGAAGAAAAAGGGGGAGACCAAGGAAAAGATGGTTGGATGGAGTAAAAGAGGTGATATGATAGATAAAGCAGAATTTCACTTATATCAAGATACGTTAGATAAAAGAAGATGCATGGAGACAGATAGTTGCACGAGCAGGAACAGGGCCTAGAAAAAAAAATATATAGGTACATTTTAAAGTGCCTATGGAACGAAATTTTCAATTTGGAGAAAATAACGTTAAAATGAAGTTTGAGATTATTTCTTTCGACTGTGAAAGTTTCAGGGCGAACAATTAAAGGAAAGTATGTTTTATTGACGTTTGAAAAACGGGCTTTTGGCCTAGAAAGTTGAGACATTTTTTATTCCACAACTAATGACATCACCACGGTACGTCTACATCAATTCTTATTTGTTATCGAACAAACTGCATGTTCAAAACACTAGGCTTTAGAAAATTAAACTTTCTGGGGAAAGTTTTCACAAAGTTGTGTAAAATTTATTCATATCGAGTTACTTGTTTTGAAATATACATGGTTGAAGCCGTGTCGGAGGGAACCGTGTCGTGTTGTGTTCGGGGGGAATGGCTGCGCATGCGCCAATATTTCGAATTAAATATGGCGGAAGTAAAACTTCATTTTCTACAATGACGTATTCGGGCTAAATTAAGCGTCGATACGAGTGATATAACAAAAAAATCCAGGTAATCAGAAACATCAAGGATTGGACTGCTCGTGATAAAAAACGATTTCTTGCAAAGAAAAATAATCATCTTTTTTTTCCTAGCTAACAATCAACATTTTTCACAAATCTGGCCAAGGTAGAATTATACAACCCGCTGTACTAACTCGAAAAAATTAAGGCGACGTTTTAGTTGCTAAGCATCATTTTGTCATATAATTGTTCTTTATTCATTAACAAATCATATATAACGTATTTTCGCCTGAAAAATAGAGTGAAATACGTTGAACGGTCTGTTGTCGTTTTTCAAACACGCATTTCAAACTGTACAAAGTTTCCTAACCCACATCTTGCCGTCTTTGTTTTGTTGTGTTTCCAACCAGGGGAATTTTTGGCATGTTTTTAAAAACCGTGCAAGTTTAAATTACGGTTTTATCCTGTACTTAATATAACTGACGATATATTGACATAAGCAGCAAAACTACCTGTAAATGTCTTGTCGTTTCATACACGAATAACACGCCACAAAACACGTTGTTTTAACTCGTAATTTAATAAAAAAGGAAAGGTAAACAACGGTTCCAGGTAAGCGAATAATCGTAAGTATTTACGTATTGAATCACAATATCTTCGTAAAACAAGATGTCTTCTTCCCTCACTAGAGTTCCTTTTTACCTCGAGGTCCGTCACGTGATCCTTAAAGTCGCGACACGCGCGTGCGTCACGCGAATAGCAGTTACATGGCTCCCCTAAATTTACTAAATTTACTCAATAAAGGTAACATAACAGTATCTTAAATAAAGGTTTCCATAACTTGAAAGGCTCCTCGTCGGGGATTCCCGGTCATTATTCACATGGTACTAACAATACCAGCTTGTGAATTGGACGCTCTAGTGTTGTCAATGGCTTGGTTCTCTTTCCTTGGTTCGTAATCGTCGGATCTCCAACTATAAGCTTCACTTTACGAACTAAACCATCTTCTTCTTCATCGGCCATTACTACACGAGCTAACGACCAGCGATTTCGAGGTTTATCATCGTCTTTAATCACGACAACGTCATTGACTTCGAAATTTCTTCTTGGTCGGAGCCATTTCTGGCGTTCTTGCAGGGAATGCATAAATTCCTTCCTCCACCGTGTCCAGAATTCATTGCTCAGGTGTTGAACTCGTCTCCAGTGCTTACACAAATACATATCTGCAGTCTGGAACACTCCAGGAGGTGGAAGAACTATTTTACTTTTCATCGTTAGGAGATGATTAGGCGTCAAGGCTTCTGGACAGTCAGGAGAACTTAAGTTGTCGACCGTGAGGGGGCGACTGTTGACAATCGCCTCGGCTTCACACATAAATGTATGAAGAGATTCTTCATTTAGTTGATTTCCATTCTTATGAAGGAGTGCGTTTAGAACGTTACGGACAGTTCTAACCTGTCTCTCCCAAACTCCTCCCATGTGACTGGCTTTGGGAGTGTTAAACTTGAAGTCGAACCAGTCACAATTCTCCTTTAGCAGCGCTAGCTCAGCTTTAATCCTTTCTTGATTCATTTCTTCGAGGCACTTTCGTAACTCGGCAAAGTTAGTTCCACAATCACATCTGAGTTGGCGAATGGGTCCTCGTCTGTAGATAAAACGTCGGTAGGCATTTAAGAACGAGTCAGTTTCAAGGGTCTCTGAAACTTCCGGATGAATAGCTCGAGAAGACATGCACGTGAAGAGCACGCCGTATCTTTTCATTTCTTTCCGCCCTTGTTTTATGTACCACGGTCCGAAGTAGTCCACGGCACTATAAGTAAAGGGGAGCGAGGCTTCCAATCTTTCCTTTGGAAGATCAGCCATTTTCTGATCCTTTACGGTAGCACGTAACCTCTGGCATGTCGCACATTTCTTGACGAGCTTTGCTACAACTGACTTTCCACCAATAATCCAATATCCTGATGATCGGACTTCATTCATTGTGATCCCTGGTCCTTGGTGTTCAACTCTTTCGTGAAATTGTCGCACAACAAGCTCTGATATGTGCTCCTTCTTCGGTAGTGCGATCGGGTGCTTCACTTTGTCATCGATGCTCGCACTTCTTATTCGTCCCCCAACTCTTATTAGACCATTCTCATCGATAAAGGGGTCTAGTCGCGACAGGGTACTTGATTTGGACACCATCCGTTTCTTTCGTTTGGACTTTGAATGATCTTGGTCTTCTTTGCTTTGTTTCAGTGAGGTCAGTTCCTTGCTGAAGGCTTGTTTCTGAACCAATTTCACAATATATTGCTCCGCTAACTCCAATTCTTCCACTGTAACAGATTCGTACTTCAGGTTGGGCTGGATTTCTGGTCCTGCGTTATTTGGCGTTCCCCCTTTTCGAACTCTCGCGAGGAGCAATCGACGGTAACGAAGGCAAACGGCAACGGCTTTCTTTGCACGATGCAAGCTGGAGAAGTATTCTAATCTTTCCACCATGCTCGATATCTTCTTTACCGATGTTGTAAGCACAGAAGCTTTCTTTACTTCAATATCACCTGGCAGAAGTTTCGTCAAATCGCTTGGCTGGTCACATTCACTCCAGTCTTCGCGTTGCTCGTACAGGAACTCTGGTCTGTTGATCCATCTGGCATTGTCGATGATTTCGCTTGCCTTTAAACCACGAGATGCATCATCTGCGGGGTTTAACTTCGACTCGATATATTTCCATTGATTTGCAGCGGCGTGATCCCTGATTTGTTGTACACGGTTAGCGACGAAGACGTGAAAGCGTCGCGCTTCGTTGTTGATATATCCCAATACAACTTTGCTGTCGGTCCAGTAAACCTCTTCGACTTTGTCGTAGTCAAGTTCGTTCTGCAGTATCGCGCTGATCTTGACAGAAACGAGGGCGGCAGTCAACTCTAATCTCGGTTTGGAGACTTGCTTTAGTGGTGTCACGCGGGATTTGGCCATAACCAATGAACAATGGATTCGATCACCTTCATCTGTCAACCGGAGGTAAGAACATTGGCCGTAACCATTGGTGCTAGCATCTGAGAAATGATGAAGTTCCACTCTCTTTAAATTTCCAAACTCATCTGGTTTGAAGCATCGTGGTACTTTCATGTGTTCAAGGAGGTGAATATCGGTTCTCCATCTTTCCCATTGGACTTTCAGCTTCTCTGGAATTGGGTCGCCCCAATCGGCGTTATCTTTGCATAGCAGCTGCAGTATTCTCTTTCCAGTCAACAAGACAGGAGCAACGAATCCAAGGGGGTCGTAGATTGAGCTTACCGTTGCTAAGACACCACGTCGTGTAAATGGTCGATCTTTCAACGTAATACGGAATTGGAAGGCGTCGGTTTCGACACACCATTCTCAAACTCATTAATAATTCATGAGCCGAAAACAAAGGAAATCAGTACCGAGACGGTGGTTTGGATATCGGAGGAAGAAATTACATAAATTAAGCCAACTTTCGCCTCGATTTTCTCTTAAAATACTGATCTGTTTGAGAAGCTATATCATACACTCGGAAGAGTGTTTCATCAGGATTCCAAACACCTCGAAATTTGTTAAAAAACCTCGGCTTCGCCTCGGTTTTCAACAAAAGTCTCGGTGTTTGGATATCCTGATGAAACACTCCTCCTCGTGTATGATATATTACTTCCACACCTAGTACTCGCTCTATCGGGAGGACGTCATGATCTAGATCCAACTCCTTTACTTCGGTAGCGCGATTCTCGATGGCAACTGATTCGACGATCTTTCTTTCGTTCGACAGGAACTTGTGCAGGCGAAAACCTCCATTTCGGCACATCTCGACCCTGTTCTTAACGAGTGTGGTGGCTTCTTGGACTGACGACGTGGACCTTAACCCGTCATCTACGTAAAAATTATTTCTCGGAAAGTTTGCTGCGTCGGAGCCAAACTCTTCTTCGTTATCCTCTGCGGTGGTTTTCAATGCTAAGTTGCAGCATCCGGGTGACGATGTGGCTCCAAACAGGTGGACCTTCATCCTGTATTCCTCCGGATGCTTTGAGATGTCACCGTCGGTCCACCACAAGAATCGCAGGTAATCGCGGTGTTCTTCGTTTACTCTAACCTGATGAAACATCGACTCGATGTCGCAGCTGAAGGCTACCTTCCCCTGACGGAACCGACAGAGTACTCCAGTAAGCGTGTTCGTAAGGTCAGGACCCTGCAGGAGATGACGATTCAACGACTCACCTTGATATTCAGCTGAGCAATCGAATACCACCCTGATTTTGTTGGGCTTTCTTGGGTGATAAACACCGTGATGGGGTATATACCACGCCTTTTCTTCGGTTATCGGAACTTTCTCGGCGTAACCTTTCTTCACCATATCCTCAATAAAGCCAACGTAGTCATACTTGTACTTGGCATCTTTGGCGAATCGTGTTTTTAGACGATGAAGGCGGGATTCCGCAAGGCTTCTGTTGAATAGTAACTCGATGTTGTCTTCTCGAAAAGGGAGTGGCATCTCGTAATGGCCATCGTCCGTGATATGAATCGCATCCTTTGTCTTCTCCAGGAATCTTTTATCTTCTTGTGATAAGGATTTTCCTCCTAATTTCTTCTCTGAAAAGTCCTGTTCGAACATTTTCTTTACTGTGGTGGGATTTATCACTTCTTTAGTTGGTTTACGTGAAATGAAATTTAACTCTGAAGCATCTTGAGACAAAATATCTCGAGTATGTATTCGATGACAATTGGAGCTGATCTTCTTAGCGTTGTGACTCTTGTGATTCGTTGCGCCAATCAAACCCCATCCAAGTGCGGTTCGAATAGCATACGGGTCCCGTGGTTTTCCAGAAATAACATCGCGTGGTTTAATGGCTTGTACACAGTTGTTTCCAATGAGCAGCCCGATATTAAGGTCGTCACGATATACAGGGATCTTCTTCGCGATTGGTGTTAGGTGGTTCCAATTTCTTGCCATTTCGGCGGTTGGAAGTTGATCTCTTCGTGCTGGAATCTGCTCTGGTGAACGACTTTGGAAGAGGAATATCAACCGACTTGTTTTCTGGTGAAATAACCAATCCGCTGATTTTCTGGATCTTGATATCTTGCACAGCGTGCATTGTCCCTAGTTCAATGACTGTCTCGGGGCCTTTAATTCCTAGTGCCCTGCAAACACCGTCTGTGATAAAGCAAGTATCGCTTTGATCATCCAGTACTGCGTACGTCATTACTTTCTTGCTTGGGGTATCTTCATGGCATATCCACACAGGCATGTTCAGTGAACTCGTTGGCATATCTTGACAATCACTCGCGTGGCAAACTCTGATACAATTGTTGGTTGATACGTGGGTCTCTTCTGCTTTCACTCTTTCTTCCCCTTTATCATTCTCAGGGCTGGGCTTAGCTTCGAAATGAAGAACAGTTGCGTGAGGCTTCTTGCAAGTACGACACTTGACATTTCCTTTACACTGCCTTGCCATGTGACCTTGTTGCAGACACAAGAAGCAAAGTCCTTTCGATTTGGCGAACTCAGCCCTTTCCTTAACCTTCTTCTTTAAGAAGCCATCACAGACTTACAGCTTGTGCTGTTTGTCGCAAAAGGGACATATATCCTGTCCTTTCTTTACGGTATCATCACCATGATTTTGATCTGATCTCTTGCTTGTAGAGAAAGATCCATACTTTCTTTTCTTATCGAATTTCTTCTCTTCTTCTCTTGTACCCTTTTGGATTTCTCTCCTCTTGGATATTAGGGCCTCGTGGGAGAAGACTGGATGGGTTGCATCTACTGCAGCTTCTTGTACGAACTGTACTAGATCATTGAAGGTGTATTCCCTATTCTTGGCTTCAACTTTCTTGGCACTTTGTGACCATTTGTTGCTGTAATGAGATGGAAGTCTTGCCACCAGCTCTTGTATTGCTGAGAAGGTATCAAATTCCCTGAGATATTTAACTGTTTTCATGGTTTCTTGGGTTGATACCAGAAAGTCACTTAACTCCTGAAGCTCGGTACCTTTACTGCAGATGGGCCAGGATTTCAGCCGTTCATGATACGCCTCATAGATCTTGAATGGATCACCAAAACGATCTTGAAGTATCTTTCTAGCTCTCTTGTAAGCATCCTCGGTTTGGAGACCTAGCAAACCATGTATCATCTTCTGCGCAGATCCAGAAGTATATTCCCCGAGGTAATACAACTTGTGGCCTGGCTTAACAGCTTCTTCTTCAATTAAAGCGTCGAATGCAGAGACCCATTTAGGATATTCAAGGATATTTCCACTAAATACTGGTGGTTTGGGAGCAGGAAGTGACATTCTCTTCATCAGTTCTATTTGCTGCCTTTGAATCTCTACACTGTCTCTTTGAATCTGTTCCATTAGGCTAGTGGAATGAGGAGTAGGTTGAATTGATTGAGATGTACACAAAGGCGTGGGTTCAAAGGCAGGGGTTCTTGGGTCTAACTGTGTTTCAATACTACCAAGGTTTGTATTTTCTTTAGCATCAGCTTGACTTCTTTGACCAATACTCGCATCTTGGTAACTGGTACTCGGCTGGATAGTACCTGGATTGATTACTGCTGATTGTTGATTGGTGTTGTGCTGGCTCGGGCTAGATAGAGCTGTACTTGGTTGATTGTTGCTAGGTAGGGGTGTACTCAATTGATTGTTGCTAGGTAGAGGTAACTTTGGGTCTTCTATGAGTGTATAATGTATTGCTTCAGCAGCATTAATCTCACCCTGTAGCCTTTCTTGCTCTCCCTTTCGTTCCAACTCTCTTTGAAGATTTTTTAACTCTTCTTGCTTTCTCTCCAGTTCTTGCTGCTTTATCAGGCTGGTCATCTTTTCTTTAAGTCCCGCAGCATTTGCTGCAGCTTGTCTTGATGACACCGAAGAAACTCTGGACAATTTAGAGACAGAACTTCTTATATTAGATCTGTGTGATCTTTGTGACAGCATTTCAAATCTTTCTTGTGTTAAATCCTTAATTTTAGTCTTTACATCTGCAGAACATTCTAAGTAAGTATCACATGCATATATGATCAAAATACTCATGGTCTTCATTAGGAAATTCATTATCTGAATTAAGTAATAATAAATCAGATACTTCGTTGTGATATCGTTTTAGAACATCCATATCCATGTTCAGACCATCCTTAATTACTGGCAGTTAGTTTTACTATGTCAGTACATTGTTCTCTTAATAATTGGTCTAAACGACTGATTCTAGATTTCACAGCCTCACCTGCTCGATTTCGTTTCTTTCTGAGGTTCTCTAGGCTCGCTAAGACAGCCTTTCTTGTGCGAGGTCGAGCTTATTGTCCTTGTGACTCCAAACTTCTTATGCTCCATTGGTCCTCTTGTTTGTCTGCGACAAAGGCATCTTGTTCGGGTAACAGACTTTTTCTTAACCCGTCTTCTGATTCCAATGGGACTTCGTCCTCTACCAGTTGTGTTTCCAGTTCATCGCCTTGGGTCTTTGAAGCCATAGTCTTATCCTTTGATCGAAATATCACTTTCAGCTTTCAAAACACATTTGAAAGTCCCTTCGTTGTTTACTGTAAATGTCTTGTCGTTTCATACACGAATAACACGCCACAAAACACGTTGTTTTAACTCGTAACTTTAATAAAAAAGGAAAGGTAAACAACGGTTCCGGGTAAGCGAATAATCGTAAGTATTTACATATTGAATCACAATATCTTCGTAAAACAAGATGTCTTCTTTCCTCACTAGAGTTCCATTTTACCTCGAGGTCCGTCACGTGATCCTTAAAGTCGCGACACACGCGCGTGCGTCACGCGAATAGCAGTTACACTACCATTAATCACAATTAATTAATTATATGGTTCTGTAGTTCGGTTCTCAGTCATCAAATAAAAAAAAATTAAACACTGTCATAAACGACTTAATAACAAGGTATCTTTGCCTTCCTACATTTTCCCACCTTTTTTGCCAAAGGTTGGAAGAGTTTTTAAGACAGCTTCTAGTGCATTTTTATGCGGTTTAGCGTTCTTTTAAGAACGAACTAGACAAATAAACATGTTGAATTAGGTACACGTACGTTGCGAAGCGCTCGATCAACTTGTGGAGGAAAACTGAGACACTTATCTGCTTCACATGAAGCTCGAGAATGTGGCTCCAAAAGCGAAATTTTTATTTGCCTTTCCCACTACAATCTTCTATCGAGCACAAATAAATTGTAAAAGTGGAAAAAAAGGGGGGGGGGTGAGCCCCCCTGCCTTTGCGGCGAAGGTAAGGGTGATTATACGTTGAATATTTATACATCTTCGATATACAGCATTTTGAAAATTCCATATCACTGCAGGGTGACAATCGTGGTGAAAATCGTAAGAAAAATCGTGCCGTGTCATAGCTCAAAACTCATTTCATGAAGTACTCCACGTATTACCATTTGATGACTGCTGACCAGAAGTATTATGAATGAGCCATATCGAAATGCCAAGAATTAAGAAAGGCCGAAAAAAATGAAGAATAATGAAAAAATTGTTGTGGGCGGTAAAGGTTTTATAGCGTTTAGGATTCTGTAAAATCTTCCCCTAAAACGCAGGAAATCCCATTTCAGAGACTCTAGATTTCAAAATTTTCTGGGGGGGGGGTCATGCCCCGGACCCCCTTAGAGGTTTCTCGCGCCGGGCTTTAAATGCACGTTTCAAGGATGTGGACGTATTTGTTTAAGCAAAGGTGGACTGCAAAACCTCGACGAACGCATAAAACATAGTTTCGATCTCTCTTGACAGCCATTATTTACTTCGAATTGACGGCTCAAACATAAGTTTAGCTCAGCAGTTTACTTTCTGTGCAAGCGCTATTGCGTTTTCAAATTGACTAATCAGCCGTCCCCCCCTGTCTGGAATTTGGTCGTCTTAAGAGCGATCAGGGACGTAGCCAGGGGGGAGCCTTCAGATATAAAAAACAGACATGTAACTACAAAACTGATGCAATGTGAATTATGTCAGGAAATAAACTGTAAACAGTGTATTCAATCTACTGAGTGTTTGCATTTTGAGTATATCTATATGAAGTTTGCGTGTTTATACCTGCAATGATATTCCAGCAATTTTGACAAAAGTAACAGTTGCCTAGAAGTGCACTTTGACAGTTACCACAATATTGGTTCGGTCACGTTCGGCATTACCAGAAATTTGGGACAAGATGGCGTCGCGCGGGCGCATATAGGCCATTAAACATGACGGCCAAATCGTATAAGGAATAATACAGTAAAATCGTAAATTTTAAAATTTATCCTACTAGGGACATAGACTTCTCGGTTGCGGAGCTCGATTCCTGTTAAGAGTTAAGTAAGGAAACGTTATAACAAAAAATGTTCGCTTACCGAAATACACAGCCGGTTCCCAACATCGATTTATTTACGCTGCTTATTTGACTCATTCTGTTATGTAAGCTATAGTAATCCTGCTAAACATGCGATACAAATCTGCCAAATACACCACTTTCCTTGCGAACGATGCAAAGTGCGGAGCTTGCTATGTATTTAGCAATGTTCGAACTGCTAATATAACTCGTAAATATCTCCGTATCTAACAACATTGCGGTTCCCAAAGCCTTTAAACTTTCTTGGTTTTACAGTGTGTTTGAGCAATACACCAAATCGTAGTTTTATTTAGGCCCACATGCAAATTAGTTTCCTTTTCAATTTGGGCCCCTATGCAAATTACATCGTGTCTATTAAAGCATAACGGGAAGATAACATAGGCTGGGACTATTTTTTCATGTTTTGAGTTCATTATTTTTAGACACTACGTTTAGGATTATTGTCAAGGATAATTGAGAAGCAAATTTTATCCTTATAGAATACCTAAGCATTAAAAGGTTTCTGAAATCAGAAATGTTATAATGTTTACTGCGGCTGCTTCAGCCTCATGTTATAAACGAACTACGTTTTATCCCGACTCAGATTGTATGCACAGTCGAAACTCCGATTTCGTTTATCAGCAGGAGGACGTTATGTCTAAACGTGGAGTTGAGCTGCGAGAAGGACAAACGACGAAGCCACGGAGGTCTCTTCTCTTTCGAGCAGCCTGCAGCCATGTTTGTTTACTTTGAAAGCAGAGGCAATCTTTGTTCTTAGCACCCGTTTGCATTTTCGCAAAATATTTACTGTATATTATTATCATGGGAGTAACCACTGGCTACGAACGTGGCCGCAAAATGTCCCAAATTTCTGGTAATGGTGTAGTCATATCTTACGGTTTCTCGTGAATTAGACTACACACGCAAAAACCCACACTCTGTGTCAGACCTGATGCAGAATGATGTCAGATCTGTTCAGAGAAATGTAGCGACCCCTGATACAGCCTGTTGCAGTATCAGCAATGATACACCTATGATATCATATCTGTATCATACCTGCAGCTATACAACAGACTGTTCAGAACAGATTCTGTCAAACTGTATCAGCCTGACACGGTCAGTGCTGTATCAGTTTGATATAACAGACTGAACAGGTATGTTGTCTACGGAGCTGTTACAGTCTGTTAGAAATTCTAACTAAATGTTTATACATCAGCGCTGGTACATTCTGTAGCTGTCAGGCTGTATCAAGGGTCGCTACATTTCTCTGAACAGATCTGATATCAGAGCTGATCAGACTGCGTTTTTACGTGTGTACATTCAGTTCAGCTCTGAGCCATTGACATTCTACTGCCAAAATTCTTCAAACACAGCAGGGAACCGGACATTTGAAGATGTGAACTTTTGACATATGTATGCGCGGTGCCAATTGTTTACCAAAATTTGCAACCCCCGGCAAACGAGAATAAAAATATCAGGGTGTAATTCCGGGGGGAGATTTTAATTTTTTTTGGAGAAGACGTCTGTTCTTGAGAAAGGTGTCTGTTTCTACAAAGAAGACATCTACGGAGAAGACATCTACTTCTACGAAGACGGCGTCTGTTTCTTTCTTTTGAGAAAAGATGTCGACGTCTATTGCTCAAGAGACAGCTCTTATTTCGACAGAGAAGACATCTGTTTCTACGAAGAAGACGTCTATTTCTACGGAGAAGGCTATTTTTTCCACGGAAAAGGTGCCTGCTTCTACGGAACATATGCGTATTCTGACGGAAACGCTCGGTTTCTACGGAGAAGAGATGACCCTTGTGGGCCACCGTACTGAGATAAGACCCTGAGTACGTAGCTGCGTGCAGACGCTCCTTCCCCCTCCTGAAATCGTGGAAACGGAAGGAGCGTCTATCATGCTCTCCATCACGTGTATTAAACAATTCTATTCTATTTTATATATGTACAGTATAACATTCTTACCGAAGACAAAGCATATTCCATATACTCTTGGTGTAATTCGCTGGGAAGATCTTTACAGAAGTCAGGAACAGACAGTTCTAGCACATGTCGTTCGTGATATAATGTCCCCAGCGATACAACAGCAAGCATATCGCGGGGCAGAACGGCATAAATAAACGACAAAGTCCAGATATAGTGTTCTTTGTCTCGTGTGCTGTTACTGCTTGTGTTATAGAACATGACTTTCACAAAGATAAATTTTGACAATGCTTTCTTTCGAGGAAACAATGCCCTAGAAATGTTATGAGCATTTGAGTAGTAGTTTCCATTAGAACTGGCTTTCCAGAAATTCGCCTTCGGAGGAACATCATCTTTCAGCGACATTTCCAGTTCTTGCTCAAGGCATGTACAGTTTACGTCCGTACACTGTGGCCCACCGTGGATGGTCGGGAAACACGTACAAAGCAACAGAATTGCGGCAGTTATCTTCATCATGATTCAGTCAGTGGCGGATTTAGCATACAGCAGACCGGAAACGCGACTGACGTAAAAAATCACAAGAATAATTGCGCAATATTTTAATCTCAAGAGTTATGCTGGCAGTCAGGCTTGGCCAGACCATTAGGTTTCAAATTCGCTTTTATCGTAATTTGCGAGTCAGCAAACACCGGGCAGGGATGACCGGTGGCCAGCGTTCGTTTTGAGAGTTTTGACTGGAGAGATCTGATTGGTGTTTGATCAATTTGACCAATCTACCTCGACCTGGTGTCATTTTTGACCGATTTGCCTCAAACCTGATTGGCTAGCTCTCGCGTTGATTTTGGGCTTTTTGACCGACTTGCATCATGGCAACCATCGATTGCTGAGTCAGCTGAGATACTGAGTAATTTATTCATTAAAGACTTCTCACTGTGTTTCAGTCATGAGTTCTGTATAAGTGTTTTCGAACGGGTTGTAGCTGCTTTTAACAGCAACGATGAAGAAATACTGCGAAAAATCTACGATGATTTGTCATCTAGATTACACAGTCATCGACTTATTTCAAGCGAAGAACATTTAGACGCGATTGGAAGCATTTCGAGCTTCTGAATTTTGGCGCGGAGTCATTTATTCCCCCACTGCTGTAAGGTATTAAAGACTGGTACTACTCAAATCAGCAGAGCGAGACATATACGATGTTTTCATCGCTTCCGAAGCGACAGTTTCGTTATCCGCAGATCAATTTCAAAGCAATCGCGAGGTGTATTCTTATGTACCACGTGATAGCTTGTTTACGAGTTAACAATTGGATGTGTATCACGTGGTACATGGGAATACACCTCGTGATTGCTTTAATATTGATCCGTGGTTAATAAAACTGACACTTCGGAAGCGATAAAAAAATCATCCATGTCTCGCTCTACTGATTTGAGTAGTAAGTTAAGATCGTCTTATTTCATTTCAAATCTACAAACATTCTAGTGTCGAATATATGTGTTTTTGTCCAGTCTCAATATTGTATTATTTATCATTTTGCATCCTAGTGAAGTCAGTGAAGTCTGAGTTCAGAGTTCCAACATATATTTATTTAGCAATATATTTCACGCTTGCCAGGAGCTCTTACAGTATATGAATTTGAAAGGATCAATTGATCCTTAAGCCAAGGTTTAGTTCAACGTTAAATTGGATCTTTCTTTTCATGATTTTGAAATTAATACTGTTTTCAAATTATTGTTAGTCTCGCTATCTTGCTCTGATGAGATTCAGATTTATCTAATTAGCTTATATCAAATTACGGTAGTTGGTAGATAACATATAATTTATTAAATTAGAGAAAATTCCACACTACAAGGCCTTTGAGACAATGAATAATAATTAGTTAATTTTTAGAAAGCATGGGTGTTTGCGCCTTGCGCCTGTCTCGTTTGGCTAACTAATATTTTAGTTAGCTTTGTAAATATACGCATAAATGCTGTATAACCTTCTCAATAAAGTTGAAAAAACATCCAATTTGGACAAAATATTTTGTAAACATGATAAAAAGTGCCATTAAAAATATGTTTTAAAAGTTTCAAAATTATGCTCAGATGTGCTGTCAATTTCAAAAAATTTCCGGGGGGCATGCCCCGGACCACCCTGCAACTGTGGACCACAAGTTTGACTGACGTTTTCAAATTCCTAAATCCGCCCCTGTTCAGTACAATTAAAGGGGAATAACAGTCTGTACTGCGCATGTTTCGCGTTTGTTTATTCGAATATTTGCATGGAAGTTTCATCTGCCTTTCATGTTCATGTAATGGTTTTCAATTACAAAGCCTTCGCCGTACTTCCCTTACAATACACTGCTACAGTTCAAGTATTCTTATAACAGCCACTATCTAACTCTTCTATCCATTTTTGGTTTCTCAACACAAAACGCCTAGAAGAGTCCACTTAATTGTTGAGGCAATTATATGCGATTATGTTTTTATTACAGTTATAAACTATATTCATGGTATGCATGCCGGCTTCACGCGATGCACATTCTTTTGTTTTAAAGATACATATGCAAGTTTGGGAGGAAAATTTTTGCACTTTATATCAAACAAATAATATACACGGAATGATAAAAAATAAGTTTATATTGCCAGCCTTATTGAACTCACTCTGTCTTGAGTCTTTAAAACAAACTCAATTACCGTTGGCGTAGCAGCTTGAAATGAAGTAGCTTAGTCTGTAGTTGCTACTATTATGTTACATGGCAAAAGCGCTAGCGACAGGCGACCAACAAAAGAATAATATATACATGAATGTGCAGAAATATAAAATGTATTTCGAGTGTTGTCCGGAATCGGATATCTCACGAGAGAACAAATTGTTCGTTCAGTAATGCTGTTATACGTCCTCTGTTTCCGTGTAAACATATTCCACGAA
The DNA here is from genome assembly GCA_035771165.1 of Paragorgia papillata. Lineage (NCBI taxonomy): Eukaryota > Metazoa > Cnidaria > Anthozoa > Scleralcyonacea > Coralliidae > Paragorgia > Paragorgia papillata. Next base: position 1,605,302 of record JAWNZC010000338.1, read on the forward strand.
TTAAGACTAATTAAGGCCAACACTTATCGAACAACGCCAGACGACATCGGTCCACATGCATCGATCCAGATGATTTTTTATGGCCTTCACTGCCGTGGCAATAGAAGTGTTCTTAAAATATTGTTGCAATTCAGTTACCTAGTCTGACCAATTCATCTGATGAAATGTGTTGAAAACTTCTTGTTTTGAATTGGATTGCATGGTTTGTGGTTTCTAAACAACCATACGAAATATGATCCAACACCAATCAAATTCAAAGCAAACCAGGAAGTTAATCAACAAACTTCATGAAATGAATTGGTTTGACAGAGCAAATGAATTGCAACTATATTTCATTTTATATCAATATTTCAACACTAATCTATTAACCCACAACATGCAGTTACTGCTGCAGGTTGCAGGTAACCGCGCCGCGCGCCGTATATTTGATCGTTGCATGTTTGCTTTGTGTCAACTGCTACTTGACACGACGCTAAGTATGAGTTCAGCAAGTCAAGGTTATTTTTAATGCTTGTCGACAATAACTCTAAGCTTTTCCACTCTCATATGTCCTTCCGCGTTTGCTAAGTTTCATAGTTATTATCTCACAACTTGCTGTCTGTGATCCCGCGCGTTAAATGTTATTAGTGTTCAATTCCAGTAAATTGGAATAAGTGAAATGTGATTAGTTAATACAAAAATAAACATTAATTTAATTACAACGGACAAAAACTTCATTTGAGCATTAAAAATAACCTTGACTCGAGGTGGTTGGACAAGTGTCACGTGAATATCTCGACCAATGAAATGACTCCATTTTCTCATCGTTCTCGCAAAGTTGATCGGCTGAAATTTTTGCATTGGACTTAGGGGGTGTTCATATAATCCCGGTAACCGGGCTGGCCCGCTTACCGAGATCTCGCATCACACTTATTTCTCTATTAAAATTTCGTTATGTTCATACAGTAAAAACTCGCTAAAAAGAACCTACATTTTACCAAATCAGCCTGGGATAGGTTCTTATATTCTTATATATTCTTATATAAATAAATTCTTAATTTCAGCCTGAGGTTCTTAATAGTGCACGTGGTAGGTTCTTGTTAGCGGGTTTTTACTGTATGAGAAACCGGGCCGGCCCGCTTGCCGGGACCTCGGTAAGCGGGATGAAATTTGCCCATATGAACACATCGCCCCGCTTACCGGCGTTATTTTTGATAGGATTAAAGGATAGTTGAATGTTTTATTGTTTATTGGAATAGAAATCTCAATTGTATAATAAAAGGATTGATTTTGAAGCAAACAAACCTGTGCAATACGACAAAATTGTGAACTTTGATGGCTGATCCGCTGATGTCTAGTGACGGATCGTCAGACAAGCTAATAACTCGGGCTACCTATGGTAGGCCGAGTCTAGGTTTCGGGTTATAAATCCATGTCCTATTTACACGAATTTTTATCCTTAGGTTAGGGTGTGTGTTGGGGTAAGGCTTTCATGAAGTACCTGGGTTATGTAGGACATGGAATTATTACCAGGTTTTGGCTCAGTTTTGTTGATTTTTTTTAATTCGGTGTCACGATTTTTCATTTTTGCACTTTTTACTTCCGCTACTATCATACTTCCGGTGAGTTGTTAGGCCGTGTCTGAGGCCGTGAGGCATGTTGTAAGCTCTTTAATTGCTCCTTTTGCTTTTGGAGTTGGACAAAAAGTTGAACAGCTTTGCCTTCTGGTCAAGGTGTTCTTGCACGTTGTTGGTAGATTTTGAAACTGACTGACTGACTTTGTAGTTTATTTAACAGTGATGTGGCTGACAACTCCTTGATCGTAAATATGTTCACTCACCTCTGTGAAGTATGCACCACATTCACCCGTCGTCGATCTGATCTTCCTCGTCCCACTCCCACCTTTGTTCGCGCGGTAAAGAGCCCTTACTTTAGCAGTAGCCCGAGTGAACGCCTGACCCAGGCGTCTTGTCCCCGAGCCCGGTGAGGGTGCTACTCTCGACATGTGTGGAGTCCACTTTACACGCGTGTTGAAATGCGAATCAGTTTGAGCGATCTGAATATATATATATGGATAAACCGTGGATAAAAAAAGACAGCAACAGTTTATTTGATGTTACCATGGGTAGCTATGACGGCGCTGAAGTATGCGAACTAGTAGGCCTTTTCATTCTAAACGACCTAGGGAAAAAGTTTGGCAACCAAAATATTGGCCTATATAGAGACGACGGATTGGCAGTACTAAAAAATAAGACCGCACGATTGGCAGACAAAACAAGAAAAGATCTTCACAAAAGTTTCGAACAGTTTGGCTTAAAAATCACGGCAGAAGCAAATTTAATTTCAGTAAACTTTTTAGACGTTACTTTCGACCTAAGCAATGGAAAATACAAACCTTTTCGAAAGCCCAATGACGATCCATTATACATAAACAAGCAATCAAACCACCCACCAAGCATTTTAAGACAGCTACCTACATCAATCAACAAGCGCATTTCCCTCCTTTCGTCTGACGAGCAGGCATTCCATGAAACCGCACCAATTTACCAAGATGCATTAAGGCGCAGCAATTTCAACCATGAGCTAAACTACACACAAGAAACACCACAGCAAACACGCAGAAATAGACACCGCAATATCATCTGGTTTAACCCTCCATTTAACAAAAATGTCAAAACAAACATAGGACGCAATTTTCTTAGCCTTATTGACAAGCACTTTCCAACAGGACACAAGCTTCACAAACTTTTTAACAGAAACACAGTCAAGATTAGCTATAGTTGCATGAACAACGTCAAGTCCATTATCACGAAACATAATTCACGCACAATCAGGAAAAGCAAGCCGCGAAGCATAGTTACAAGCAGTTGCAATTGCAGGATTAAGGACAATTGCCCCCTACGTGGACAATGCATGACAAACAACATAGTATACAAGGCATCTATTTCCATAAGCAACACGAACATCACTAAGCAATACATTGGCATGACAGCAAGTACATTTAAAGAGCGATATCGTAACCATACTAAATCTTTCCAGAATAAAAAGTATTCAAATGAGACGGAACTTTCGAAATACATTTGGAATCTAAAAGAAAAAACCCAAAGTTTCGACATAACCTGGTCTATACTAAAACACTCAATTTCCTACACGGGAGGATCAAAAAGATGCAATTTATGTTTGGACGAAAAACTTTTCATCATGAAGGCAGACAAACAACTCTTACTAAACAAAAGATCAGAAATAGTTTCGACGTGTCGGCACAAAAATAGATTTCGGATCAATTACAACTTAAACAATCAAAGGAATGCGCGCAACGTTTCGACGCCCACACCCACGCTCCAAATGAATCCGCCGGACGTTTCGACGCCCACACCCACGCCCCAACTAACGCATTTAAGCAGCCCACTAACCGATATTTTTCAGTCGCCTGATGATCCCGTTTAGGGTGAAACCTCTGGTAGCGAAGACTTTAAGGTAAAACTATACTTTATACTTTGTATATATATATATATATATATATATATATATATATATATATATGTGTGTGTGTGTGTGTGTGTGTGTGTGTGTGTGTGTGTGTGTGTGGACCACTGATCTCGAAATAAAACTGGATAGTGCAACCTATTGTCCACTGGTTCATAAAATGAAGCCAACTAAACAAAAGAAATCCGTAATTACTAAGGGACCAAACATGCTGAAAAATGTTTTTATGTCTTCTTAAAACGTCTTCTGTACCAAAAAAGACTATTGAACTATATTTTCTTTCAAAGATTCAGCATCTCATTCAACAAAATGTTTATATCGGTGCCAGAATACGCTAGAAAGACCATCACTTGGTCCCTTAGTAATGGGTGACTTCCGGCTTCATTTTGTAAACAATAGATGCTTAATCCAGTTTTATTTCGAGATCAGTGGTGTGGACGGACCATGCGCGGTGAAGATTGTGGGGCACTGGGAATAAAATGAAACAACAGACATGCATTGATTGGTGGGCGTCAATTGTTTAAAAATGAAAACTGTAAAATGATGATAGCAAAATACACCGTCATTACTCCTGAAATATTTTAAACGTTTTTTCTTGACGAAAAAAGTGTTTTCCACTTTTGTGAGAAAAACCTGTAGTGAAAATATATTTAAATCTACATTTATCACACTGAAGAGAGCAAAACCTACAATGGAATCGCGAAAAGCGAACTTGAAGGGAGAGTGACGAGGAAAAAGCAAAACGATTGAGAAAACGAAGAGAGAGGTCGCGACCAAAACTGTAGAAGAGAGGGAATGTCAACTAGCTAAGAGAAGAGATGCTTACAGAAAGCGGGCAGAACAAAGTAGACGTAAGTAAACTCAGTATGAAAGAGAGAGAAGGCAGCGGGAACAGGGACGTAGCCAGGATTTTGGAAGGGGAGGAGCGAAACTTCTTTGGGGGTCTGGGGGCATGCTTCCCCGGAAAATTTTGAAATCTAGAGTATCTAAAATGGCATTTCCTGCATTTTGGGAGAAGATTTTACACAATTCTGAAAGTTTGAAAAGTCATAAAATACTAAGAAAAACAACCGTTGAGTTAAGTTACATGCGTGCGATACATACGGAGACTACCATTTCATATATTATTAGTCACTAGCGTCAGAAGAGCGACTGAGATCCAGTCAATAACCGCTGGGTAAATCACCTGTGCACCTGAGTACGCGTGTTCAAAACAAAATTTCATCATGCAAAGGGGGGGAGCGACCGCTCCCACCGCTCCCCCTCTGGCTACGTCTCGCTGCAGGAAAGTGGTGAACACAGAGAGAGAAGGCTGCAGGGTTTAAGACAAAGGTCTGAGGAGCAAGCAGACTCGAAGTTCTGTCAAGAAACACGTCTGCACGCATTGAGGAAGAGACGCCTGACCAACGAAACCAGCGTCTTCAGGTACTCCGTGAAAACACAGCCTCACTAATTGAGGCAGAGATGCCTGACCTCTTTTCTTATTATTCAGCGTAAGTTATAAACAAAGCAAAAAGGTTGTGAACTGCCGAGAATTGGAAGAACGAAATCGAAATACTGACGTTTCGAGCAGAGCCCTTCATTAGAGTGTCGCGATGAAGGGCTCTGCTCGAAACGTCAGTATTTCGTTCTTCAAATTCTTCAAATTAACATCTTCCACCTGCGTAATATAGGAAAAATAAGGGACTATCTATCTACGTCGGACATTGAAATTCTTGTCCACGCGTTTATTACCTCTAAATTGGATAGTTGTAATTCTCTACTATATGGGCTGCCAAAATTCTTGATAGATCGATTACAAAACGTGCAAAACAGTGCAGCCCGCTTGGTAACACGAAGTAGAAAATTTGATCACATCACTCCTGTTATGAAACATCTACATTGGCCTCCCGTCAGCCAACGTATTATCTACAAGATGCTTCTTATTACCTACAAGGCCCTAAATAATCTTGCACCATGTTACATTAGGGATATGCTAAAACCGCTTACATCAACACGCTAATATCTACGAAAGGACTTCTTTCGGTACCTCGAGTGAAATTAGTGAACTATGGTCAACGATCGTTTTCACATGCCGCCCCTAAACTGTGGAACGAACTTCCGGATGCAGTACGCCAATCTGAATCACTATCTATTTTTAAAACTAAATTAAAGACATATTTATTTAAACAATTTTATGAGTAATTGACTCTAGTTTTACCTTTTGTCAAATTCGACAGAGATCCACGACAATAATGGGCCATAAAATCAACCCAAACGCTCCCATCGACACCAAACTCGGCCAGCACCATGTCAGATAGTTCCTTCAACTGACAGACTCCCAAAATTGCCCTGCTCTTCGCTCAACGTAGAAATAAAGCAAGGTTTTTTAAGCGACCTTCACAATTTTCGATGTGGCACAAGGCTTACATGGATCTGTGTGGACACCAACTGTTTCGGGCATGCGTAGTAAGCCCGCCTCCCGTTCAAATGTTTATACCTAGCCCTCCCGGGACAGCAAAAACTTGATCGCTCCAGGAGTCCCCATGCATGAAAGGGCGGTTTTGTCAAGGGCATTTGTCTTGCAGCGATCAGGTTTTTTAGTGCTCTTAAGGGAAGCGAAGGTGGACAAAGACAGATTACAAACGATAACCGCGCGCTATTGGATGAAAAGATAAAGATATTGAAGGATCTCGACGAAAAGGTATTGGAACAATGCGATGTGGAAAATATTGAAACTGAAATTGGGGAGTCTGAGGAAATAATCTCGCGCACATTGGACATTCAAAGGTACATTTCAGAGGGAATATGTATAGTAAACCGCTTGTGGAACCAAATATATCCAACGAGGAGAATTTGGTTGAAACCAACCCAACATTACACGACAATCAATCAGCGACATTGAACAGTGTTCAAGAGCAATCGATGATCTCCGACCCAGCAAATCAGGCAACAACACATATTAATTCATCGCCAGTGTCTAGTCAAGTTCGACCGAAACTTCCGAAGCTGGTTTTGTCCAAGTTTAAGGACAATGTGACAAAATGGACGACCTTTTGGGACTCCTACAAAACTGCTGTTCATGAAAACTCGGCGCTCACACCAATAGACAAGTTCAATTATTTGAATTCATTGTTGGAAGGAGTCGCAGCCAGATCGATTCAAGGTTTATCTTTTACCGCAGCAAATTATGACTCTGCAGTGGAAATTTTACACGAACGATTCGGTAAGACCCAACAAATTATTACTTTTCATATGGATGAGCTGTTGAAATTATCTGCGTGTACAAGTGAACTTCACTTCGATATGTCTATGACAAGATAAGTGTACACACATGCACGAGGACTAGCGAGCTTGGGAGTCGCGTCTGAGCAGTATGGAAGCCTTCAGATACCAATTATTATGGATAAACTACCGCCACAGGAGAGGTCTGGCAGATTGACGAATTGTTGAAGACGATTAAGTTAGAGGTTGAGGCCAGAGAAGCAAGTGAAACGAGCAAGATCAAAACAGCAAGCTGTCAACGAGGGAAAGAAATTATTCGAGGCAAGATACATCCACATCAATTAAGTTCCCTGTTCACAAAATCTACAAATGATTTCAAGTTGCGATGTGTTTACTGTGAAGGGGAACATTATTCAGCATCTTGTAAGAGTGTTGTCAATGCGAAAGACCGCAAGGACATGTTGCGAAAATCAGGACGTTGTTTTGTGTGTCTGAAGACCAACCACAAGTCGAAGGACTGCAATTCACCAAGGGCTTGTCGTCATTGCAACAACAAACATCACCAGTCAATATGTGAGCAAGGGCACGTAACGAAACCCCCTGGCCAAGATCCTCCCAAGGAACACATTGAAGTACAACGTGACGAGGTAACTACTGGATGTGTGAGTGTGAATAGTTGTAGCAAGAATAAGAGAACTGTTCTTCTTCAGACAGCACGAGCCATTGCCTGCAATGAAGCAAACACACGTTCTATACCAGTCGTCAGAGTATTGTTTGATAATGGGAGCCAGTGCTCATATATCACTGACGGTCTATAATCGAAATTGGGCCTGACACCTGTGAAGAAGGAAAACCTGAGATTAAACACCTTTGGGGAGTCAAGATATAAAACACAGAATTGCGAAGCTGTGAAGTTACAACTAAAGAAGCCTGGATGCAACAATTCTGTTAATACCACAGCTCTGAGTTTTCCAGTGATCTGCTCATTACTACCATGAAGAATCGATGTAAACTGCCCACATTTAGAAGGATTGGAATTAGCTGATGATTGGAGCGATCAACATGCAAGGCTCGATTGATCTCCTAATCGGGTCTGACCACTACTGGGGTATTGTCCAGGGGGATATAAGACGTGGAACAAATGGCCCAACCCAAGTTAGCAGTAGTCTCGGCTGGCTCTTGTCTGGCCCTGTTGATGAGTCAGTGGAAGATACAGGTACTCACTCGAACTTGATTATTTCACGATCAACTGATACCTGTAGCATTACAGCTGACGACAACTTAGTGAAGACCATTGAAAAGTTCTGGGAAACTGAAGCAATTGGCATAAAAGAACCATCTGCTCAAGATGTTCCAGAGTCTTTTAACCCGAATGTCAGCTACACCAACAACCGATACGAAGTAAGCTTGCCATGGAAAGAAGAACGCCCTTCAGATCACTACAACCTGAGCTTCAATCGTTTAAAAATGTTACAACGAAGGCTGGTACAAGAACCAGAACTACTGAGGGAGTAGGACCAAATAATTAAGGATCAATTACAAGAAGGTACAGTATAATCGAGAGAGTTACTGAGCCTGGAATCAACCGATCACACAACGAAGATGTCCACTATATGCCTCACCATGGAGTTGTTCGCAAGGACAAACAAACCATGAAACTTCGGATTGTATGCTCAGCTAACCATGGCAAAGATGAATTGTCTATTAACGACTGCCTACAACCAGGTCCTAACTTCATCCCAAAGTTGTTCGATATGTTGGTGAAATTTAGATGGCATCCTGTAGCGCTTACATCAGATATCGAGAAGGCCTTTCTCATGATTGGTGTTCAGGAAGCCGACAGAGATATGCTGCGATTTCTTTGGTTTGAAGATCCCCCCAATTTGAACAGTGAAATCAGTCACTTCAGATTCACAAGATTAGTGTTTGGTCTACGCCCATCACCTGCAATTTTAGGATCAACAATTGCCCACCACTTGGATTTGCACAAGAACATTCACCCTGAACTAGTAAAGCAGATCGAAGACTCTCTTTATGTGGATGACCTAGTAACTGGATGAAGCCAAGGCATTGCATGTATATCAAACTTCGAAGAAGGTGATGGCTGCAGGAAGTTTCAACTTAAGGAAATGGCATTCGAATTCGCCTAAGCTGCTCAAGAAGTTAAATGAAATGGAAATTGAAAGCAAGTTTGAAACCGATGACAGTGAATCAAGTCAGCTGATCCCTCAGGCCATTGTGCAAGAGGACGAGACCTACACGAAATCGACAATTGGATCAACGAGCACTGGGAATGAAGAAAAGGTCATGAAATTACTTGGAGTAAGTTGGAACTGTCAGTCAGATGAGTTGCTATTTAATTTGTCTGATCTGATCGATTATGTCAGGTCGCTACTAGTTACCAAAAGATCACTGTTGAGGTTGACTGCAAAGATATTTGATCCCCTGGGGATTCTAAGTCCGTTCATTATCAAGCTGAAGATTTTATTTCAAGTTATGTGCCTCGGGAACAAAGTCTGGGATGAGCCCCTACAAGGAAAAATGCTGAACAAATGGAACACGATTGTAGTGAACTGAAATCGTTGAACGCTGTCAGAATTCCGAGATGCTACTTTCATCTGGATTCAAGTCCTGTGGAAACTCATTTACATGCTTTTAGTGATGCTTCTGGGCAAGCGTATGATGCAGTGTTGTATATGAGGTAGACCTACAAGGACGGACATGTTGAAGTTAGACTCATTGCATCCAAATCGAGGGTCGCGCCCTTAAAGAAGCAGTCCATTCCTCGCCTGGAATTGCTTGGTGCTGTTATTCTTAGTCGACTAGTCAACACAGTGGTTAAAGCTTTGCCTAACAAAGTACCAGTCACCTACTGGGTAGATTCAATGACTGTTCTTTGCTGGATCAAGCACGAGAAATTGTGGAAACAGTACGTTAATCATCGCGTGAATGAGATAAGACAACTAACAAAGAAAGATGATTGGAGATTCTGTCCCGGAACGGAAAATCCCGCTGATTTGCCTACGCGTGGTTTGTCTGGAGCTGAGCTACAAAATAATCGATTGTGGTGGAACGGCCCGGAATTCCTTCAATCTCCTGAAACCAAGTGGCCTATGTGTCCCACCAGTTCAAGTGTAGACGATTCTGCATCGTTGGAGCTTGTAAAGAATCCTCCTCGCATTGTTCATTCGCTTATGAATGTATACAGCAGACGGAAGCATGTTGCATGTTGACATCGCCAAGGTGATTGACTGCCATCAATACAGTAACCTTAACCGTCTTCTTCGTGTCACGGCCTAGGGCCTATGTACTAAGATTTTTGCGTAACCTCGAGAATCGAGTGAGAAGGAGAGTGCAGATGTCGACGGAAGTACTGACCAAGGAATTAACAGCGACAGAGTTGACCAATTCTGAAACAGTACTAGTTTGCAAGCTGTAGCATTTGCGGAGGAGATCCAATACCTGAACAGTCGTCAACGGTCATCGCCACCTGTACGCGTTGCTCAATTTGGGTTGTTTCTCGATGAAAAGGGAACAATACGATGCAAGGGGAGAATAAATGAAACGATGCTTCATCAATCAGCCAGCTGTCTGATTTAGTTATTCGAGAAACGCATGAACGAACGAATCACAGTGGCGTTCGTGATACCTTGGCAACGACACGCGAGAAATTCTGGATACTACGAGGAAGGGAAGCAATTAAGAAATATAACAGACATTGTGTAGTATGTCGAAAGCTAGAGGGAAAACCTTACAGACCACGGCGTATTCCTGATTTACCGAGTTACAGAGTGTCAACAGATCCACCAGTTTCCCATACGGGTTCGGACTTCGCTGGCCCTCTATATGTTAGAAACGCAAAGGGGCAAGGTGATTCGGCGGACGAGAACACTTCCAAGGTCTATGTGTTGCTGATGACATGTGCATCCACGAGAGTGGTACATTTAGAGTTAACACAAGGACTGAGTGTACCGGCGTTTTTGTTGGCTACATTTATTTCTGACAACGCCAAGACCTTCAAGTCGGCTTCAAGGGAAGTAAAGAAGATCGCGCGATCAGAAGAAGTGTTGTGTTATTTGACCAACAATCGAGTAACATGGCATTTCATTGTGGACATAGCCCCTTGGTGGGGAGGCTTTTGGGAGAGGATGGTTAAAACCGTGAAGCAGAGCCTTAAGAAGGCTGTGGGACGAACAATGCTCACCTACGATGAATTGAACACGATCCTGATAGAAGTCGAGTCGATCGTCAACGCAAGACCCATGACCTATATATATACGACGATAACGAATCAGTGTCGTATCCTCTCACTCCATCGCAGTTGATTTATGGCAGAAAGATTACAAGTACGCCAAACTAGCAGTCATTTCGAAGTTATCAGTACAAACAATGTACTAACAAGAAGAGCGAGACACCACAGAAATTTACTTCGACAACTTACGAATCATTGGCGACGCGATTATCTCTTGAGTCTTCGAGAAAATGCTATTACTAAATCGTGTATTCCGAACACGCCAAACAGAATTTCAATTGCCGTGAGCGATATTGTACTGCTGAAATCGGATTCAACATCAAGAAATTTTTGGAAACTAGCGAAGGTTGAGGAACTGATTGCGAGTAGAGACGGAGAAATAAGAGCCGCAGTTGTTAAAACAGTGACCGATCAAGGCAAACCTTCACGATTAAGAAGAGTGATACAGCAATTGATTCCTCTTGAAATACGAGCATCTGAAGCAAATGAACAGCGTGCTCAACCTCAAGATGATGATGGAGAATCGAATCAAGAGTCAACCAGTACCAGAGTGCGTCGCAGTGCAGCAGTTGTTGGAGAACTACGTCGTAGAGATAATAACTTGTAAATACTGTATAATAATAATGAATAGTGACAGTTGATCACTGTAGTGAATCAACAGTGGGGAGTGTAATGAACGTTGATATGTTGTTATGAACACTAATTATAATCAATTATTGGATGAGGCTTTTTTGATATCAAGAATTATCAAGGTCGAAGTCTGTGTTATCTGCCGAAGCCGAAGGCTGAGGCTGATAATACAGACTGAGACCTTGATAATTCTTAATATCAAAAAAGCCGAATTCAATAATTGTTTTATTATACATTTTCAGCTGAGCAACCATCTATTTAAACTGTTTTAAGATATAGTTATAAGCTTACTTTCTTCGAAGACAAAACAATTAAATAACATCAGTTTATTGAAATGTCAAAACGACTGATAGGCAATGTGCCAATGACAAAAATATTAAAATGCACGTATATACACAACAACAAAGGAAAAAGCCTTAAAAAAATGTTCACGCCAAGCTAGCATTGAAACTTACAACTGTGCCACAACGTTCCCGCTTATCAGTTAAAGTTAACGTTACAGTTATAAAAATTGAATTGCTTGGATAACTGTGAATGAGAGGTTTGTATATTCAACACTGTTTCTTCTTGGGAGAGCGACAACAGTGGAGATAATTCCATATCAACGTGCGTGGGAGAACTGCAGCTAGCGACAGCCATCAAAGTTTCGGACATTTCCCGTCTTGTATCCAGGCTAGTTCGGCTGTAACTTCTGATGCTGCTTTCACTTTTGTGACCACTGACAGCCATAATGTGCCTTGCTTCGAAGCCGGACCTGTCAAGTATTGTCACAGCTGTTGCCCGTATCGAGTGATTCGTGTAGACAGTTGACAGGTTTCCCTCTTTTGAGATGTTTTTCATCTTGTCTCCAAGAGAACGCTCGCCGACAACCATGTTGTCAAACCAAACGTTGTCGCATTCCGAAACATTTTTCTTCGGTCGCTGGAAAAGAAACTCGTTTTTAGGGTTTAAGTGTTGAAGATATTTCTCGAAGGAAGCAACAGGACAAAAAGGGCCTTCTTTTGCGAACATTGTTCCTCCTTCTTCAGCTTCGTCGTTTTCTCTATGGTTTTTGGTCAGCTCGTCTGTTGTTTTTGTTACGTATTTCCCCCCCTTTGCATCAACGCTGATTGTGAAGTCGGATTTCTTGAGCTGCCGAAGATTCTGGCGACCTCGACGGCAAAAGTAAAGCATTATTTCGAAAAATACTTTGTTTTGAAGCGTTCTTGGATGGTTTGTGTTGAATAGGTTACCTTCGTAGAGCTTTCGTATGTCTTCATCATGGATTGGTTTCTTGTGGTTGACTTTCGCTAAACCTTCCTTCTTTAATTCGACACATTTTGCCAGGAATACTTTGTTTGCGTTGTTAAAATCTGTGTCGTTAATTATATCCATGTCATGAAGAGATTTGAAGTGTCTGTTAAGTCCAAACCGCAAAGATGTTAAAGAACTCTTCGAATATGGATTCCCATCTACTTTTCGTGCTTCGACGTAGAAGGATTTTAGGACTTCAGCAAGTTCCTTCTTATCTTCTGGCTGAGGTATTTTCTTCTCACTAAGATATTCCTCGAAAACTCTTCTTGCCAGTTTTGTAGCTCTGTTTGTGTTTGCTGAGTCTTTATTTTCGACCAGCTTGTCAATGTCGTCCTCAGATAGAGAAGCAAACCTTACTTTCTCGGCCATAACTGAAAAAAATTGCCGGGCTGCCCGAGCGAGCAAGCGGTTTTCCATGGCATGACGTCAGCACATGACTGATAACTCTTTTTCCTACAGATAATGGTTACAGATAATGGCATCATGGGCTCATATCATGACAATCTCAGCGGCAAATTGCAGATATCGAGATTTCTCACAAAATTTCTGACCAATCATAATCAAGGGTTTGGGAGAAATGTATAATAATGTAAATGCTTGGATAATTTTGTTTGGTTCACATCCGGTAGTGTATTGACGTTACTGTCAAACCGGTTTATCTGGATTTTGTTGTTTTTGTAATTTGATGTTAGATTGTGATCGATTTCAAAGGCGAAAGGACGAATATATTATTATAAATGTGTACTACCGAACGAATTACGATTATTTTATAACACACACAATAATAGTTTATAAACAAGCTTACAGTGCTATTCTGCAACAAGACGCCTGGTCAGGCATTCACTCGGGCTACTGCAAACTCGCAGCTTAAATTAGAATACTAAACTTACAACTTACGCTGTTACAACTTACGCTGAATAATGAGAAAAGAGCTGGCTAATGTTACAACTTGTGCTGAATAATGAGAAAAGAGCTGGCTAATGTTACAACTTACGCTGAATAATGAGAAAAGAGCGCCATAATGTTACAACTTGTGCTGAATAATGAGAAAAGAGCTGGCTAATGTTACAACTTACGCTGAATAATCAGACTGTAGAGCTGGCTAATGCTGGATAATTGAGAAATAGCTGGCTAATGTTACAAACGGGGCTGAATAATGAGCAAAAATGGTTGGCTAATTTTACAAATATAGGGCTGAGTAATACGAAAATTAGTGACTATATAATATCTATTTATGTAATTTTGGCGGATATGGCACCCCATATTTTGTGACGTAGAAGTTTCTTCCTACAACTTATATCACATACACCAGAAGGATTTGCTTTGATAAATTGCATGACGGTGATGGATTTTCTAAATTGGCAATGCCACGAGTCAACCTGTCTGAACGATTTGTCTGAACACACTTGTGAACTACTGAACTGTCAAGGAGAGTTTATATATCTTGTCGAGGTAAGATATCAGTTTCTACAACTGACAACTGTGTTTCTTGGTAGGAGATTTCACAGTTGTTTCCTTCTATTTTTAGGTGTATATTGGTGTGGGTTCATTGTGTTTGCACTGATCAGCATTCAGCCATAATTCTGATCAGACGCTACTATGAGCGTGTGTGCTTTTTGACTTATACAAATTCTGCAAAATACTAATCTGATGGGCTCAATGGTACATTGCTGTATAATTTTGTTAAAACTCCAGATTTGTCAAAACATATTAAGCAATTAGAACAAGAGGCATGATTATTTAATATTTGTATATTATAAAATTGTGTGTATATCCTGTTAAAACCCTTGCCATATCATGTCAAGCGATAAGTTGTAGTAACTTGTAGTTTTCAATTTTATAATTAAAAAAATATAGAAGAAATGTGTAAATACTCTGTCTATTGTATTTAATATTACATTTTTGGACTTTCCAGCCTGGTGACCAGGTGAGAAAAACTTGGGTGGAGTGGGCAAACTTGGGTGGAGTGGGCAATCTTGGGTGGAGTGGGCAACCTTGGGTGGAGTGGGCAAACTCGGGCTGAATGGGCAATCTCGGGTGGAATGGGCAATCTTGGGTGGAGTGGGCAATCTTGGCTGGAGTGGGCAAACTTGGCTGGAGTGGGCAAACGTGGATGGAGTGGGCAATCTTGGGTGGAGTGGGCAACCTTGGGTGGAGTGGGAAAACTCGGGCTGACTGGGCAACCTTGGGTGGAGTGGGCAACCTTGGGTGGAGTGGGCAAGGGGGGTGTCACATTGGCCACAGACTGCACAAAGTTGCCTGTGAAGGTTTTTAATTTGTCCCAGAGGCAGCACTTCACTTGCGATAGTAACTTCTAGTAAATAGTCTTCTATTGTAATTTTTTACTGGTGACTAATAATACACAGTACAGGTAATACACAGTACAGGTATTAGTTATCAAAAGATAAAAAAGTTTCTTACTTAATTTTAAAACAGGAATCAGAAAACAAAGCAAGAAGTTTGTCATCACTTTCTTTTAATTAACTAGTGCCATTTGCAATCAAAATTGATTTTGAACTTCTAACATAAAAGACACACAGTAAGCCTATATAATGTCTAAATAAATATGACAGCAAAATTTACTGGATGCACTGTACTTTAAGGATTTTATACCAATGAAGGTGGTGATGACGATAATGACAATGGTGATGGTGATGATCATAATGGTGATCACAATAATCATGATGATGTTGATGGAACAAGAGAGAATTAAAAAGATAATCCTATTGTACCAATTGTGTATGATATAGGAAATGTTGTTAAAGGGAAGATTCTATTATATAGCCTTACTGACGAACAAAAATATGCTTTTTCAATCAAGCATTATCGTCCAACTGCTACTGACCAAAGTCCTTCAACAAGAAGTCACTAAGAACGGTAAAAGATGCACTTTCACATATCAGATTTCATGGCTAGATGAATGACCTTGGCATGTTTACAGTAAAGAATTGCAGGGGGCTTTGTAAAGCATGTATCTTGTTTGACAGCGTACAAGATAAAAGTAGCAGACAAAGAGGAAACTTTGTTAATAATGCCTATCAAAATATTCGTAAATCAGAAAAGATTATTCTGCATGAAAAAGCTCAATACACATGCAGCTGCAATGGAGAAAGCATTTCTGTTTGTCAAGAATTATGAGAATCCCACACAGAGAGTTGATCATGATGTTATATCAAACTCAAACTATGAGAAGAACCTGCATATCTTAAGAAGAATAGTTGAGGTTGTTCTGGTTTGTGCCAAGCAGGGAATTCCGCTTCGAGGGCATCGCGATCATACTAAACCTGCAAATGAAAATACAAATGTCAATCAAAACAAAGGAAACTTTTTGGCTATTCTTCACCTGCTTGCAGACCTGGTTTATACAGCGAATGTTATGACTATCTAAGAGAGACATTAAAGGATGAGTGTCCAGCTAATGCATTGCGCATTTGTGTTTTTGTTTTGAAAATAATCATTACCAGAAATTTGGGACATTTTGCGGCCACGTTCGTAGCCAGTGGTTACTCCCATGATAATAATATACAGTAAATATTTTGCGAAAATGCAAACGGCTGCTAAGAACAAAGATCGCCTCTGCTTTCAAAGTAAACAAACATGGCTGCAGGCTGCTCGAAAGAGAAGAGACCTCCGTGGCTTCGTCGTTTGTCCTTCTCGCAGCTCAACTCCACGTTTAGACATAACGGCCTCCTGCTGATAGACGAAATCGGAGTTTCGACTGTGCATACAATCTGAGTCGGGATAAAACGTAGTTCGTTTATAACATGAGGCTGAAGCAGCCGCAGTAAACATAACATTTCTGATTTCAGAAACCTTTTAATGCTTAGGTATTCTATAAGGATAAAATTTGCTTCTCAATTATCCTTGACAATAATCCTAAACGTAGTGTCTAAAAATAATGAACTCAAAACATGAAAAAATAGTCCCAACCTATGTTATCTTCCCGTTATGCTTTAATAGACACGATGTAATTTGCATAGGGGCCCAAATTGAAAAGGAAACTAATTTGCATGTGGGCCTAAATAAAACTACGATTTGGTGTATTGCTCAAACACACTGTAAAACCAAGAAAGTTTAAAGGCTTTGGGAACCGCAATGTTGTTAGATACGGAGATATTTACGAGTTATATTAGCAGTTCGAACATTGCTAAATACATAGCAAGCTCCGCACTTTGCATCGTTCGCAAGGAAAGTGGTGTATTTGGCAGATTTGTATCGCATGTTTAGCAGGATTACTATGGCTTACATAACAGAATGAGTCAAATAAGCAGCGTAAATAAATCGATGTTGGGAACCGGCTGTGTATTTCGGTAAGCGAACATTTTTTGTTATAACGTTTCCTTACTTAACTCTTAACAGGAATCGAGCTCCGCAACCGAGAAGTCTATGTCCCTAGTAGGATAAATTTTAAAATTTACGGTTTTACTGTATTATTCCTTATACGATTTGGCCGTCATGTTTAATGGCCTATATGCGCCCGCGCGACGCCATCTTGTCCCAAATTTCTGGTAATGTTATAAACGACTCCACGAATCTGTGAGTGTGTTCTATTCGCAACGGCCTTTCAAGTACATATTTCGCACTTTACAGACTGTGCATAACACTTCTGTATCCTGTATACACGCTCCACGTTTCTGACGTATTTCTGTTTGTCTGCTCATAGAATATAGGGAATAAAAGGATCTTATAGGCTTTGCTAAGAAACTGCACGTGTCGAAGAGAAATATATTACTTTTGACGCTCCGGGTGAAATTGACATTTGTCTTTGTCTGAGAACTCAAAAATATTTGGATGGTCTTCACTCTTGTGTTACTGTAGCCTATTCGAAGGGAAAGGAGCCTACACTGCGATTAATTGGAGTATTGCATTTGAAAATTAAACGCCAGAGAACAAGAGCGCCTAATCAAAACAAATCCTAATCGAAGATGCAATCCAACAGGTAAACCACTTGTAAACAACTAACAGCAGCATGAATGCGTCTTATTGAAATGAAAAAACTTTGAGTCTAGCTAGCTCTTATTAAATGGCATCTAATTTAGTGCTACCTTTTGTTACGATCTCTTGTCTGTCCTTCGTTTGGTTTTGTAAGAAACGCCGATCGACTAATACTTGTCTCGAAATACAACTCCACGGCCCTCTGAGTGTAATAAAATATTATCAAAAATATGACAATAGCTACTTACTAAATCATCTTTGCTCTCACGAAAAACGTAAATTGAGTCATTTACTGCAAGGATTGCTCAGATATCGAAGGATTGCTTCACTTGTTGAATTTCGTGGCCCGAAAAATGGCCGCCAGCAAGGTTGTAAGCGCGCAATGCATTAGCTGGACACTCATCATTTAAAAGAAGAATGGATATGGGATAGTGAAACCAAGATAAAGGCACAAGGACTTTTTACAGCATCCAGATAATTTGGTCATGTACTGGCATTTTCCGTTGCCCTAAATGAACTTGAGCCCATTCAGCCACTTGTTACAAAGTTATACAGAAGCGAAATCAGGATATCTTTAAAGGATATCTTGACATGCATGGTTGATAGCACCATAGAACGTCTTAAAGAAATGAGAGAAGATGTTGATTCAGAATTTCAAGAGTGGTATAACTAGGCTTCCGATATAGCGTTATCTGTTGGTGTCGAGCCTATACCAAGCTACGGACTGCCAGATGCTGGAGTGCTAATCGTGATAACGTAGAGAGTGGAAGTGCTGAGGAATATTACAAGCGATCCGTTGGAATTCCTTTCCTAGTACTGTTTAACCTCCTACGAACTATCATGTTTTTGCCATACTTTCTGTATTGGAAGTGCCGCTGAAATACTAAAGAACTTATTGATGACGGAATTCATCTTAAAGCAGAAATGAAGAGATGGTATAATTTATGGAAAGAAGAAATGAAAAAGCGCGAGGTTGAATATGAGAAATTAAGAAAAGAAAAGCAAAGGAAGAAAGAAAGAGAAAGAAAGATTTACGAAAAGCAAAACGAACAAGAGGAAGAAAGATCCAACGAAACAGATGTTACGATGTGATGGTAAAGCAGCTTACGATATGCCCGAACCATCTGATAGTTTGCTTGATGCCTTGAAATTAGCTGACAAAGACAGTTTCCAAACATTTATAGACTTCTTTGTCTTGGTTGTATTTCCCCAGTTAGCTCCAGTGAAGCTGAACGAGCAGCATCTGGAATTCGAAGATTAAAGACTGTTTATATATATAAGCACAATGTCTTCAGAAAGAGAGTAACTTAAACTTGATTCAGTTACAACAAGTAAAAAACATTGACGTCGCCAAAGTTTTACAACTATTCATTGACAAAAACCGACGTCGTATGTTTGGAAGATCTGTTTTGTTTAATTGAATAACCCAGTGCCGTTGACTCGATTTAAATTAATATGCAGACGTAGCATTTAGTAGTTATTTTTTTCTGTATCAGTTGAGGTTACATTCTGAATTCTGTTTTTTTTTATGATTCTAAATAGTATTATATTTGTTGCTAACTATAAAACTATATGTTAAACATATAGTTTTATCAATATTGTTGCAATAGATATACCAGGCGGGAAACGTAATTTGAAAATGAAAATAAGTGCCCAGCAAATAACTCTTAGACAAGACATAACTTCAAAGATAAAATTTTAATTAGCTAAGGTTTCGTTGCTTAAAGCGCAACATCATCAGAGCAGTTTGAAATCTTAAGGATAATTAAGTATTTATATATACATGGTTCAAATATTATATTACAAACGGTCAAAATAGTACAATAACAAATTCAAAAATTTAAAGAAACAAATGAATGAACAATGAATCAATGAACAAATGAATGAACAATTAATGAACAATTTACGTTCATTTGTTTCTTTAAATTTTTGAATTTGTTATTGTACTATTTTGACCGTTTGTAATATAATATTTGAACCATGTATATATAAATACTTAATTATCCTTAAGATTTCAAACTGCTCTGATGATGTTGCGCTTTAAGCAACAAAACGTTAGCTAATTAAAATTTTATCTTTGAAGTTATGTCTTGTCTAAGAGTTATTTGCTGGGCACTTATTTTCATTTTCAAATTACGTTTCCCGCCTGGTATATCTATTGCAACAATATTGAAGAAACGTTACAAAGATATGGATCGCTTACTGCCTTCAGGAAGTACCAACATTTGGATTTTAAGCTTCAGAAGGCGACGCTTGATTTAAAATTTCTGGATGAATGCAAGAAGAATTCTGTCATTCCGAAGTTTCTGCACTTTAAAGTTTCTAACCGTCAACTGCACAATTCTTATGCTTACTTCCAATGCCAAAAGAAGTTGTTAAACGAAGAAATAACCATTAAACACTCAAGAATCCATATTCTTACCAATTAAGTTACTGAATCTTTATCGATCTTATCCACTCTTGTCTCGGCTATTGATGTTATACATCTCCGTTCTCTCATGCGAGCGTGAAAATTCATTAAAGATCCGTCACCATGAGAAAGTCCAAGAAAAGAAATTGTTTCGTTTGCGTATTGATGTCTCTAAATCGTCTACACCTGACCAGACAAAGTTATATTTAATTATTCGTCACGAAAGCTTACAACTGTCCAAAAGAATCTTCTTACCCGAGGGTTGAACTTCTCGATACCACCTAAGAAACTTCGCTTCTGTGACTTCTTGGTTCCTTTTGAAATGTTATTTCCTAAACTAAAGAATCTTCCTATATCTGTTTAAAATCTGGCTTTGATGGAGAACTTATAAAAACTAGGATTAAGGACATCGCACTCACTGGACACAAAAGCTATTCTCCTCCTAAATTTATCTTCTCGGATGACGAACTGAACACCCTGAAATCTCTTCAAAATGATGACAGCATCTACTTAATTAAACCTGACAAAGGTAATGGAGTTGTTGTCATTGACCGGGAAGACTATACATCAAGAATGCAAGAAATTCTTGACGATAACACTAAGTTTAAACGTTTAAACAAAGATCCTATAAAGGCGACAGTTGGTCGTGAAACTCGCGTACGGAACTTTCTTAAAGAACTTAAAACTAATCAAGTAATTTCTGAATTATTGTATGATGAACTTACACCAATCGGTCTCGACCAGGTACTTATACGGACTTCCTAAAGTGCATAAATCTAATTTTCCTCTAAGACCTATAATTTCCCTTTTGCTACACATTCCTATAAAATCGCTAAATTTCTTGTTCCTCTCCTCCATCCTATATCAACTAATATTTACACCATAACTGACACATTTTCGTTTGCTAAAGAACTTCTTAATCTTTCAATAGATACTAATCGTGTTGTAATGGCTAGCGTTAAAAACTGTCATTTCTTGTTCAGTGGTGAATTGTATGAACAAATTGATGGTGTTGCTATGGGTTCACTGCTTGGTCCACTTTTTGCTAACATTTTCTTATCTTTTCATGAGAAATCATGGTTGACTGACTGTCCTTCTCATTTTAAACCTATCTTTTGTCGTCGCTATGTTGATGACTGTTTTCTAATTTTCCGCTCACAGGAACATATTCTCCCATTTCTTTCTTATCTTAATTCCAGACATCCTAACATTCAATTTACTCATGAGCTAGAAAATGACTTATCTCTTCCTTTTTTAGATGTTAACATAACCCGTTCTAATGGTGCTTTCTTAACGTCTGTCCTTTATAAACGTACATCCACTGGATTATTCGATCACTAACTTTGACAGCTTTATTCCCATATCTTATAAAAGAGGACTTATTCTTTCGCTAGTCTCTCGTTATTTTAATATATGTTCTTCTTATGTTTCTTTCCACGCTGAGCTAGAGAAAATTAAACAAATTTTCACTCTTAATGGTTATCTAGTCCCATTCTTGGACAACTGTATTGGTACCTTTTTAGTTAAAATGTTTTCTACCAGCCATAGTATTCACTCTTGCTCTAAACAAGTTCTGTATTTTTCTCTTCCTTTTACTGGTTCCCATGGTCTAGTGATACGAACCCAACTCCGCAAACTACTCTCCTCTGCATATCCGCAACTGACTTCCGTTTTGTATTTCGTCCTTCTGTTCGCCTCTCAAACTTCTCTCCTTTCAAGGACCGAATTCCCTTTGGTCTGAGATCACATGTTGTGTACTCGTACAAGTGTCAATGCTGTGGTGCATTGTATGTCGGACAAACACGCCGACACATTCACACACGTATCTCAGAACATATGGGTGTTTCGCCGTTGACTGGAAAGAAGCGTTCTGTGTCAGCCTTGTCAAGTATTCTTTCTCACAAGCTCAAAACTGATCATCCTGTTGCTCCCTCTGATTTTAAAATACTTACGGCTTCTTCCACTTCTAAATTTGAACTCTTACTGAGGGAAAGTCTTCTAATTTCTAAACTTAACCCCGTCCTTAACGCAAACATAAGTTCAGTACCTCTTTCTTTGTTCTAGCTTATGACTAATCTAATTGTTATAATCATACTCTTTAACTGACTATCTGAAACATGATATTTTATTTACTTTTTGTTATTATAATCTTTACGTTCATTTGTTTCTTTAAATTTTTGAATTTGTTATTGTACTATTTTGACCGTTTGTAATATAATATTTGAACCATGTATATATATATAGTTTTATATTAACACTATTAGTCATCCTCCAATGTCATTTTGGCACAATCCGTGTTTGATAACTGTGGTATTGAAAATACGATTTAAGACTTTTAATTTAAGTGCTGTCAGAACGCGCGGGAAATGCCGTTAAAGATGGACCCCTATTAAAATGTGGACGCCTAAAGTAACTTTGCCCTAATAGCACTCATGGGCCCCTGTCCTCGAAAATCCCTAGTTGCGCCCCTGTTATATACTAACTTCAATGTCACTTGGTTGGAAATGTCTATTACAAATGTGTACGTTGCCTTCGTCTATTTATCTGTGAATGTCTTTTATACCAACAACGGCGTGTCGTCGTGTTCCTTTGTAATACCGTAATATTTATTATTTCTCTTCGCCAAGACGCCTTTGCAACATCTGAAGCAGATGAAATGCTTAATAGACTTATCCCTTTGTGTTTCTTCTCGGCCGCGATTATTACTCTACACGCAAATGTTGAACAATTTGCGCCCGGCAGTACTTTTGCTGAGCGTAGCTAAACAGTTGACATCTGAAACGTGCCCCTTCGTTCCACGTGATCAGAAGTGAGAGGGAGCAAAAAGTGTGCGCTTTGAAGTACCGTGATCGAGTTATGGAGCACACACGACAGCCAATCAGAAACGTTGTTATCGTCCATCATCCTGAACACGAACACTCCGCCAACACGGAGTACAGTATTTTCAACATGATGACGGCTGACCAGGCGAATTAATCATCGCAGGCGCGGTGGCGAACGGTACTTCCTGTCACAGGTCTGCGAAGCTCGCAGCCAGTAAACATCAGCCAGGTCAACAAGGAGTGTAATGGCGAAATACGGAGTTGCTTCACTAAAATCGCTATATCTCACGAACTAGTCGCTCGATCTTCACGCTACAACCAGTAGTCATTCAGAGAAATTTGCTGTTTAGAAGGTATGAGAAACATCTGAAAGTGAAAATTTACGGAATTAAAACCGCCACAGTATCGTGGCTACTGGCTGCTTTAATAGCTACTAAAGCATTCTTGTCGACTTTCAACTTGCCTTTTCGGCTAGAAAAAGAGTAGCCACTCTTTGAAAACATTTCAAACATTGAGTACAAAGATGAAATCACTTTTTGTTGTTGTTGTTGTTGTTGTTGTTGTTGTTGTTGTTGTTGTTGTCGTCGTCGTCGTCGTCGTCGTCGTCGTCGTCGTCGTCGTCGTCGTCGTCGTCGTCGTCGTCGTCGTCGTCGTCGTCGTCGTCGTCGTCGTCGTCGTCGTCGTCGTCGTCGTCGTCGTTGTTGTTGTTGTTGTTGTTGTTGTTGTTGTTGTTGTTGTTGTTATTTATTGAATTGGACGAGTAGCTCTGAACAACGAAGCAATTCTGTTAGGTGAATTTGGGGGCAATTGGACACTGAAATTTGCTGACCGGTATTCCATAAAAGACAACCCGCTTTTCAAAACTAAAGTTATATAGTTCTGCAATGATAACTTTAATCCCCGAGCCCGGGCGTAGGGCCGAAGGCCCGGAGCCCGGTGAGGGTGCTAATCTCGACACGCGTGGAGTCATTTTACACGCGTGTAGAAAAAGCAAGGGAGACGAAAATCTGGAAATAGTTTATATATACTGTATATATATATACGTCGTAGGGTGTCACGCGGTAAGAATTGTTGGATACTGGTGACTAGCGACGAAGAAAACTATATAAAAGTATAAACTCTCAAACAAATAGTATTTTGCTTTCGTTTATTTAAACGAAACGAAATGGAGCACGAAGAAAAGAAGGACGAAGAAAAGAAGGATAAAAACAACCCGTTTAATATATCTTGAAGAGAAACCAATAAACCAAACGCCGTAAAACCAAAACTCGATCTGAATTCCAGTGTTTGTAGTCACTCCGTGGTCCAATAATTTTAAAGTTAACGGTAGGATTCTTGTTGTTTTCAAGACTTCGCTTAACCTAAACAATATACAGCTTCACGTTTTTGTGCTTTCCCTTTGCTCGTCCAAACCATAAATCAGCTTATTAACTAAAGCTAACTTAACACTACCTTTATAAGCTTATGTAGACGTGAGTAGTGAACCCCCCATATGGAGTACAAATTGATGCCGCCTCATTAAATATTCAACTTATAATTTATTCATTCTCAGGCTCGATCCTTGGGGATTCCTAACCCTAATCTTATTAGTATACATTTTATATAGCGGCGCGTTACGTCATTGGCGCCTAATCCTAGTGTTCCGGAACCCCCTGGTTTTCCCACTGGTGTTCCGGAACCCCCTGGTTTTCCCAAACCCTAGCTCATACTCAACCCCCCGTGTAATACGTCATAACCGATAGCTCTCCGACTAATTTCCGAAGTTACGTCATTATCAAAAGGCATCCCACTTTCTTCCTTATAAGTATTAGTAATTACCTTTTCATTTATACATTTTACCCCACTGTCAGTCAACACTTGTGGGACACGTAGGTACAAAGAGCATGCTTTATATTTTATATCTGAAACCTCATCTGTGTGAGTATAGAGAGTTTGGAGCAATCTAATTGTCTGAATTGGCAGAGATAACTTGAGGTAGTTCTACTTAATAACATACCATGAATATTATATTAAGGTTAGAACCTAAATATTCTAACAGAGTAAGTCATCCTAGAATCATTGCTAACTAAACCCTCGTTTATAAAGCAAGTCAACATATCGTAAGAAGAACTTAAGATATATTTTAGATGAGGAATCACGTCGAGAAGTCGTGAAAAGAACGAGTTTTAAGTGTCGAAATATGAACTAAAGGCAAAGCGATTTATTACTTTGAAAGCGTTGCTACGCTTTCTGTTACTAAGCTAGGTCGATACTTGTTTTCGTTGTCAAAAAACATTTCCCACGACACGGGAGAAAATTATTTAACACTAACCATATGTTGACCTCGACGCCGCTCAAGAGAACTGAAACTCACCGTCACCAGTTCGAGCAGCTTCAGAAACTCACGAGAAAGAGACTAACGTTCATCTTACTATAAAATATCCGAGTAAAACAATACTGAAAGAACTGGTAAATGACTTTGCGGTCCTCGGATAAGCAATTGTTCACGGCTCTCACCAGAGTCTGAATTCTGACTTTGGAAGTTAACGGCTTAGTATTTTCACGACGACAGCCTTCCACGCTCCGAGTAAAAACAAAGATGGAGTTAACAAGTTTTGAATTTTAAAAGTTATGCCTAGAATGGAAACAGAGCCCCTCTTCTCTTATGCCCTTTTGATGACTATTGCGTCATCAAGAAAATAAAATCCTGAGTGGCTTCCCAGTATAGCAGTGACTGGTTCGACAATAATGATATTAAACTGTAGTATAAAGCCTGGTTTTCACTAGAGTATAAGCACAAGCATATGGCCGTAAACAAAAGACAATACAAAGAAATGTAACTCCTGTGTATGCCAGACTTGGTAAGGTATCTGACATTTTGCCTGGAAACGTCAATAGTATAATAATTGTTCAGTGCAACTATAAACGCGACAATTGTTGTTGTTAATCCGCTGTAATGACATGTTTAATAATATAAAAGTTTCACAGATAAAACTATTTTTTGTTGTTTTTTCTTGCAATTGAGCTGATGCTTATGCTTATGCCGTTAGTGAAAACAATGCTTAAACAACAATTATATTACTTTTCAAAAAGAGTATTTAGCACTGACAGATCGTTAAGAAAATGTGAATGACAATATTTAATATTGCTAGGCTCGGTTGAAATGAAAGCTGTAATTTAGGACAAAGAACAACAGATATTTTTCTCAACATTTTTGTCTTAAATATAATCACAACATAATAAGTCATAAAACATATTGCAATCTCAAAAACAAACCTGGAATCACATTTCAGCGAGTATATTTATTTGCAGAGACTTCATAGATATTTCGATAGTGACTTTTTTATTTGGAAACTGGTGTTGTTTACGATTTGTTGCAATTACGTACCATATAGTTCTGAAGTTGACACATCGACTGCCACAGCTTTCACAGCCTTCTTGTATTATAAATGTCGCTGTATGTGAACCATTTCCCGCCATATCATCTTTCATCGCCTAGCCACAACTCTGGTGATCTAAACACGATGGAAAAGTTGGATGGAAAACTCTCCGTTTAGCACCGCTCTCAGTCGATCGAACCGAACCGCATCTGACGTGATTCGTTCAGCGATTCGGCACTATGTATCCCAAGAGAATTACATGTAAGGCGGCTGACTTGATCAGGCTTCGCTCGGCTGGATTGTGAACCAAACACGAGTGGCAAGGCTTGAAATCATTAGGGACTTCCCAACTGCAGTAGGAAAAAACAAAGGAAGACTTACAGCGAAGGATAATGGAGTGGCAGAACTGCATGGAAAGAGGAGGACTGAAAGTTAATGTTGATAAAACAGAAGTGATGGTCAGTGCAAAACGAGGAAGAGATGAACTGATAGAGGTAGAAGACGCACATCGAAACATTTTGAAACAAGTGGAAAGGTTCAAATATCTAGGAGGAATAATAAGTAAAGAGGGAGGCACTGAGGAAGATGTCAGAGAGAGGATAAAGAGCGGATGGGCGAAGTGGAGGGAAGTGAGCTGTGTGGTGTTGGATAGGAAAATGCCTAGGAGACTGAGAACGAAGATATACACCACAGTGGTGAGACCAGTTATAATGTACGGATCTGAAACGTGGGCTTTGCGGAAGAAGGAGGAGCAACAGTTGGATAGAACAGAAATGAGAATGCTGAGATGGATGCATGGAATCTCATTAAGAGAGAGACGTAGAAATGACGACATACGAGATGAAGTTGGCGTAATGGCAATATCGGAGAAGATTAGAGAAGCTAGAATGAGATGGTACGGTCACGTGGTGAGAAGAGAGGAGGATAACCCGATAAAGATTGCATGGAGATATCCGATAGAAGGTCGACGAACGGTTGGTAGGCAGAGGATGAGATGGAGAGATGCCTTAAAGAGAGATATGAGGTTATTGAACCTGAGAGAAGAGGATGCCCAAGACAGAGTTTATTGGCGTCAGCGTACTAGAGCGGCCGACCCCGCGAGGGATTAAGGCGTAGAAGAAGAAGAAGAAGAAGAAGAACTGCAGTAGGCAAATTCACGAAAAGATCCTTTCTCTCTTTGACGACGTATTTTATAGTATGCTCTTGATCTTTATTCAACCTTTTAATGCTAAAAACTTGACAAACTTTGATAAGCGCACTCTCGATACTTTCTGTCATTTCAGATTTGCCTTCGCTCCTTGTTTCCACGCGTTCTCAGCCAGTGGCGTAGCTAGGAATTTTTAGTAGGGGGGGGGGGGGGGCAGGCATCCAAATTTTCCGAAAAAATGGGCGTGGTTATAATGGGCGTGGTCATGGATGTTGTCAAATAGAGGGATTGCAATAAACATGTTTCATTCATTCATTCATTCATTCATTCATTCATTCATTCATTCATTCATTCATTTAGTCACCGTAGCCAAGGGTCGTCATGGTTACAATCACCATCCATGTCGTATCCTTGAAAGAAAGAGCTTCAGTTCAAATGTTTATTTACGAATGCTATTCTACCATAATACAAGACCATTTGAAAATCAATCCCTCGCGTGTAACATAGGCCTAACATAAAGTAAAAATTAATGAAAAGTCAACTGTTGACTTAGAGGTACCAACTTTAAAATGCTAGGACGCCAGTACAAATTCGTAGTTGTAGCTACTGGCTAAAAAAAACCACCCCAAGAAACACTAGGATATGTGGAATGCCGCCTTGCTAATGGGCAGAGTTAGGGGGCTGTTTACATGGGAGCTGGAACGGAAGAAGTAAGCGGGACGAGATGTTTTTTCAGATGGGATAATTGCGACCGGGACGAATCACAATACAGCTAGAAAGTTGTAAAACCACAGAATAATAGAGAAATAGATAGAAATTGATGTATTATAAAGAGCTGCTGTCCTCCTATAAGCCGTTGTCATTCATTCGTATCGAATGTACAGCTTAAGAATAAGAATAAATACTCGAAACGGTATCTGTCATATCGTCCTGGTTAGGCGAGACAGAGCATATATATGGCGAAAATTGTCTCTCTCAAGCCGGGATCCCTGTTGAGGAAACCGGGATCTCAGTTAGGCGGGACGGACTAAAAACGTCCCGGCAAACACATTCTTCATATAAATGAAATGAGATAAATAAAGGAAAAATATAGTAGCGATGCGATCCCACTTAACTTCCCGTACCTGGGAACGTTCCGTCCCACCTTCCATGTAAGGTAGCTTTATATTCTGGGTGTCACTTTTTTGTGGCACCTGTAAGCCACGGACACAGAAACGTGGAGAGTACAAGCCTAGGATTATGGCGGCTTAATTTTTGACGACATCATTTTGTGGAGAAAAGCATTCCGCAGGTAGACACAGTTGTGGTGCCCTGACGTACTAGCGGCTAGCTCGTCTAGTCAGTTTTATAATTTTGCATGTAAGTTTATGCAGAATTGATAGCCACAGCCACACAAACGTCATGGGCTCTAGTATTGTCGCATTGAGAACGGAAGCGATGTTTTTGACACGAGGGATTTTTGGCGACTTTTTGACGATTTCCGTGAAGCGAAGCGTTCGCATGTAAACACAATCTAGTGCACAAAATTACAGTGCCCTGACAAGTTACCGGCTAGATCGTCACGCAGCTTTATACTACAGTGCCCTGACAAGCCAGACACTGCCCAGACGACCTGTTAGGTAGCTTTATATTCTGGGTGTTTGACGGAATCTTACGATAGGCCGTGGCACCCGTATAGCCATGCACGGACACAGGGGCGTGGCGACTGGGGTGTGCGGGGTGTGCGACACGCCCCCAATAATTATAAATATCAAATAGTTGGTCAAACGAGGAAAACGAAGAATTAGCATTGCCTAGATAACTAGATCACCACTGTAATTTTTAAACATGTTTTCCACTTTATTGGTTACTTTTAGATTAACATTAAAATAAAATGTTTCTGTCTTGCCTTGTCTTGTTTTGCCCAGCTCCTAAATACCCGTTTGTACATACCCCCCCCCCCCCCCCCAATCGTGATTCCTTCGCCACGTCCCTGCACGGACACAGAAACGTGGGCTCTGGGAACGAGAATAGAAGCGGCGACGTTTTTGATGCCCAACAGCGCAGCTTTTTTCTCAGACAGTTTGGTTAACATGTTCAAAACATATTAAACTTTCCACGCATTTATCATTCAAATCATATTTGTATCTAATTATTGCTGCCTTACACCAGTGAACTCGATGTTAATGTGATAACTGGAACGCTAACGCGTAAACCAAAAGGTGAGGCAAAAAGTTCCAGGCCCCTACGCGGTTTGCAGGTAGGTTTCAGAGGCGAAGGCTCGAAAAAAGGTTTGAAAAAATTATTTATCAAATTATTTTGTGATGCTAAACGTGCTTTTAATGGTTTCCCATTGTTGTGCAGTGCTGTTGTTGTTTTATTTATTGTATAGTTATGCTAACGGCATATTCTATACTAACTTATACTAAGTAACGAAACTCTAATATATGGTTTATTCTATAACGAAAAGTTTGATTTAATTTCTTGACTGACAAACTTCGTGCACGTTATGTAAAGACAATGACTTTTACTATAGCAACAAATAAACAATTACTGCATAATTAGTTCGGCAGCATAGCACAACCAATCAAAATTTAAAATGCGCGTTTAGCAAAGCGTGATAAAATGATTCAATACCTCAATGATTAATATCTCAAGACCGGTGGCCGTGTAAAAAAACATTTTGTGGGAGACTGAAACCTACCTGCAAACTGCGTAGGGGCCTGGAACTTTGCCCCACGTTTTGCCCCACGAATGATCGACTGGACGTTAGCGTTCCAGGTATCACATTTTAACTTACATCGAGTTCACTGCCTTACACATACACAAAGGTCAAATTAGTCCAAGTTCGGTTGCACTTCTTTTCTTTTCGAAAGGTGAAGGATATTCTTATAAGTTTGTATTCTAACTTGTATATGATATGATGGCAGCCTAAAAAGTAAGTTGTTATAAGCTCGGCTTCAAGTAGTCCACTTCCGTGGCGAAGATAATGCGACATTCTACGCACCTGCATGTGCTGCGCAACATATGGACACTATCGATCGAACATTTTGGTCATTAACGTTTACATTAAAACACTAGTCACGTCTTGAAATTCACACAAATCAAGTGTAATAAAGAAAATGGCAGAGCTCGAATATTTAAGTGCATTTCTGTTGTCTATATGTGCATTTATTTAAGGGGATATCTTACTGGGACCTATATATGCGCCGCTACGGTCTTCTTGTATATCGGATAAATTCTGAGCCGTTTTGTGCTAAAGCTAGTAGAATGGCCGAATGTCGTCGCATCGTCACACACACCGATTTGTGTCGCAAGGTATCCCGAGATAAATCGGTCACCCGGCTTACACACGTCAATTTGTGTTGAAGAAAAATCAAGTATAAAAATAAACCAAGGATGGGCGGAGCTTGAACAAAAGAAATTTGGCTTGATTGCAACACAAATCGGCGACAGGTATGTTACACTTGTCGATTTGAGCGGCGTTGCAGATTTTCGTTACAAGTTTTTGATCCCTTATCAAAAACTTGCAATGCTTCAGCAACGCATAAATCGGCGTCGACTGGGTATGTTACACACACCGATTTATCTCGCTAGAAGGTTCTAGCATCCTGTATATAGGGTATAATCCAAAAGGTAAATATTTCCTTTCTCCTATTTCAACAATTTACTATCCTTCATTATTAACCTGATGATTTTCATTTGTCAGTCATGTTTAAGTTAGAAGTAGACTCGTTTCCATTTCTGTACATTAAGTGAGTGATTAGCCGCAAAATGCCGGTTTCATAAACAGATATAAGATAGTGTAGATGAGGCAATAGTGTCTTTCTGCATAGACTTTATATCTGCTAGCTGATACCAGGGGCGGAATGGCAGCAGAAAAGTTACCGGGAAATTATATGAAAGGGGCGCTTGGTTGGGTGGAAAGCCTGAATGTTCTAAGGGTCCCGGCCGGGGTATGCGCCTCTGTGTGCCCGGGGCGTTCCAGCCTCTAGGAAATTTTTGAGCCTCTGAAATCGTGTCTCCTCGATTTTGAGAGCGGCATTAATAATTTTAAGCACAATTTTATGTATTGTGTATGCCCATATTTTTTGTGACTATACAACATTTAATAGACAATAATATATCATATACTATGTATGAGTATATATTTAAGTCACAAGTGAATTACTGTCCCACGATTCAACTATATACTCTTAGTCTTACAGTTACGGCAAAATGTATTATATACCAGAACTGATTACATAAGGTTACATCTTATGAAGGAAAAGATAACACAATTACACCCAGAGACAGTAGTTTAGAAAATACAAATTGTATATCAGTGTGTTTGGAATTTACGACTAGTAGCCTAGCAATGCAACTATAGTAACAACTGTATTTCGTGGGCTAGACTGAAGAATACCCGTCAACTCGCTTTCTCATGACCACGTAGCCATAGTTTGAGTGGATATGCGGATACGCGGTAAACGTCGCAGCAATTATGACGGTCAGGGGTTAATTTCCACTGCGTACCCGCGTATCCACCAAAAAATAAACCTAACTTTACTTTATTAATGACGATTCTTGTTACTTAGTTACTATAATGCCTCGTTCTTTAAATAATCTCCACTGCGTATCCGCGTATCCACCAAAAAATAAACCTAACTTTACTTTATTGACGATTCTTGTTACTTATAGTTACTATAATGCCTCGTTCTTTAAATAATCCCCTTACTTACTATAATGCCTCGTTATTTAAATATAAAAATTTTAATGACGATTCTTCTTAGTTAGTTACAAGGATGTCACGTTCTTTAAATAATTCCGACTGCGTATCCGCATATCTTTTAATGTAACAGCTTAAAAAATGGACGGGTATTCTTCACTCGCTCCATTTCGTGTTTATGTTATGAGCTGTATTTTGTTAATTCTTTGTGGGGGCGCCTGAAACGGAAAACAAGGGGGCAGCGGGAAATTTTCCAGTGGGCCAGTCCGCCTCTGGCTGATACGAGTCCTTTTTAATTAGATTCCCGCGCATGACCGGAAGTCTCTGATAAAAAGTAAAGTGAAAATTAGTTAATTGGCGATGGAAGGATATCTGCGGAGCGGTAGTGTCCGGGAGACGATTTCTACTATATCCTCTGGGACAGCTGTTTAAATAAAATGTTTGCTCAAGAATATTTATTCACTAACAAAATATTCAAGGTTTTGTCTTGGACATTAACAAGCAAAATGCCGGTTTAAATAAATAAATGTTTGCCCAAAAAGATTTACTACTAACAATATATTCAAAGTTGTGCTGGACATTAGCAGCAAAATGACAGTTTATATAAATTAAACGTTTGCCCAAGAATGCAAACAAATTATAAGTCTTGTGTTGGACATTAGCAAGCAAAATGACAGTTTAATAAAACGTTTGCCCAAGAATGCAAACAAATTATAAGTCTTGTGTTGGACATTAGCAAGCAAAATGCTTGCCCAAAAATATTTCACTAACAAAATATTCTGAAGTTTTGTGTACTGTTGAACATTATAGTAAGCGAAATGCCAGTTTAAATAAAGTGTTTGCCCAAAAATATTTTACCAACAAAATATTTAGGGCTTGTTTACCACGGTTACCCTAGCACGCGGGTCAAAGTTAGCCCGGGTTTACAAGCAAAATTTCATAGGTAGGGTCACCCTGCTGCTTGGGTCAACTTCATTAGACGTGGTTACCAAGCATGCGCACTAATAACAAGAAGCCTGGAACTAGTAAAAAGTTGTCCTGGGTAGGCGAGTTATTCCTATCAA
Organism: Paragorgia papillata; assembly: GCA_035771165.1. Classification (NCBI taxonomy): domain Eukaryota; kingdom Metazoa; phylum Cnidaria; class Anthozoa; order Scleralcyonacea; family Coralliidae; genus Paragorgia; species Paragorgia papillata. Next base: position 1,638,570 of record JAWNZC010000338.1, read on the forward strand.
ACGCGTCTACAAGGACAAAGCATAACCCGGCTACATAGCACCCGGGTTAACCTAGCGTCCTTATAAACATGACAAACAAAAAAAACAAGAAATGTACGAGAGCTAGGGTAACCTCCTTGTAAACAGGTCTTTACAGTTGTGTGTGGTATGGTAAGTAAAATGCCCATTTAAATAAATAAAACTAATGGTTTGCAAAGAATGTTTACTAGCAAGATATTTTAAATATTGTGTTAAGACATTAGCAATTAATTAATGCTGACAAGACTATACGGTTGTTGTGTCTTCCGAATCCGCATACTTAGCATGTAGTAAGTGCATGGTCGTTGTGGTGCGTGTATGCCTTAAGGAAATAATGTTGAATTAAACTTTCAGTTGTTTTGCGGTACAAGATGTCGTGAGTTGTTAAATTCAGAGAACTCAGTCTGAGCTCGAGATAGAAGTCGGACCCACAAATTTCCGAGTATTATAGACCCTTTTAATAAGTGCAGGGTACGTCATTTTCCGCACTGTCGACATCATTTTCAGCCTATGTTCAGCCTATTTTCAGCCTAATTCTATTGAAAATATACAAAAGCTAAATTGAAAATAATTCAAAAGAAAAATTGAAAAGAAATTGGACGCTCTAGCCATACATTTGAGCCACTGGAACTGAGATAGCAAACCGAAGTTGTTTATAATATTTATACCCGGAAACGAGGCAAACGTGGCGTGTCACAAGTATATACTCGTTGGGCTACAAGTCGCATTGTGTCATATTTTTAAATATTTTTTATTTATTTATTGTTGTATTAGGCTACGTCCACACGTATACGTTTTCGTAGCGTTTTCATATTGTTCTCCGTCCTCAAGGGAATAGAAAACAATGGTCTACTTAACTGAAACACTGTGAATATGAAAACGCTACGAAAACGTATACGTGTGGACGTAGCCTCAATTCAACTTTCATTTAAATAACTGTTTACTAAATAATGAATTAAAACACATGCGGTGTAGAAGTCTTATCTAACACAGTCTTATAGAATATCCCTGATGCATGTACATCACGCTGTTATTTGCTTTTCGATTATGTTCTTGCACACCATCAAATCGTGTATTCTTGGCTTTGGAGAAAAACAATTACTTTTGAACTAGTCTTCGGTCTTTTTAGTTCTATCGGTTCGTCGAGCAGAAATCTCATCTAGATTCAATTGGTTTTTAAAAAAATGTTGCAAACAATAGCCATAAAGTGATACCGCTGCTAAACGTTATGGGTAACCTCTCATTGAAAATCAATCAAATTGCTTTTTGTACAAAAGTCAACATTAATTAGTGTGCCAGCGATTCACGTCGAGTTCTTTAGACCCCGAACAGCATGGTGGCGAGACCTCTTTGTTTATTCATCCTAAATTAATATCTTGCGGTAGATGGAAACAGTAATGCCTATTATCTGCATCGTTTCTAGAACGTTCGCTGGCCAAGACAACAACTGAGATTATGTCCTTCAACAATATCCACATGCCGCGTCGTTTGGCAGACTCTCAACAGAGAAATGTGAATGCTTTTGCGTAGTTGAGGCCAAAAGAAATTGCGTAGTGTTCAGAGTTTATTTCCAAATTCTGATGTTTGGGTCATTTAAACGGAGAAAATAAGTCGCGACAATACTCAGTTGTTCTAAACTTGATTCGGCAGGGACATCTGATTCATTCTGGGTAATTAAGGAACGTAACTGGTGAAATACAACAAAATGCCTTAAGATTGCCAATTGTTGTATCGTTGAAACGTGTCTTGAGGTCAGTGATGATAGTGTCTAAAACAACATTATAGACTCCGATTTTAAAACTATCTTTCGCATCCGCGGCAGGATTATCAACATCGGTTTCACGAGCTTCGTCATGAAATGCTCTCCTTCATCGGCATCTTGTGCTTTGAAACTCCGTTGGAAAGTCAATTACCATTGGAACGGGCCGTTGCTTTTGCGATGGTATCTTCAAAGTGGTCGTCATTTGCTCGCATGCCCGAAAATTGCTGAATGCATGCTTCAATTAATTAGCACGATTAATTAATTGCTTCAATTAATTAGCGCTATACAGACTTTAAAAGGTCGTGTGAGAAACTTAAGAGACTAATAAATGCCAGCGTTAAGTGCTTCGTCAGGAGTCTTGTGAGTCAGGAGTCCCGCCAGGCCGCCACTATCGTATTTCATCAGGAAAGAGCTGACAGATAAAACAACGTAACCTAATTCCCTTATTGTTGAACGGAAACTGTTTTTACGCACCTTTATAACAAGTCACAAGATCCGACATTATGTATCATATGCTCTAATGTGTCAACACAGCAAAAACTATTAAGTACGATTAATAACAGGTTAGCGTTAATCATGTTACAATCAAGAACTTTCCCAAGTCCCAACAACCCAAATTTTCCGACAGACGACAAGGATTTTCCGACAAACGGCCCTGCGAAGTCGTTTGGGGTGGAGGCGGACTGGCCCACCGGGATACCGGGAAATTTCCCGGTGCGCCCATGGTTTTCCGTTTCAGGCGCCCCCACAAAGACAATTAACAAAATACAGCTCATGCATGACGTAAACATGGAATACAGTTGTTACTATAGTTGCATTGCTAGGCTAATAGTCGTAAACTCTAAACACAATGATATACAATTTGTATTTTCTAAACTACTGTGTCTGCATGTAATTGTCCATGTCATCTTTTCCTTCATAAGATGTAACCTAATATGTAAATTTTCTTGTATATAATAAATTTTGTAACTGTATAGTTGAATCGTGGAACAGTAACCCACTTGTGACTTGAATATATACTCATACATATAGTCACAAAAAAAATATGGGCACACACAATGCATAAAATTGTGCTTAAAATTATTAATGCCGCTCTCAAAATCGAGGAGATACGATTTCAGAGGCTCCAAAATTTCCTAGAGGCTGGGACGCCCAGGGCGCACAGAGGCGCACACCCCGGTCGGGACCCTTAGAACATGTAGATTCAGCCTTTGCACTCAACCAGGCGCCCCTTTCATATAATTTCCCGGTAACTTTTCTACTGCCAGTCCGCCCCTGGTTTGGGGGGAGGGGGGGCGAGAGCCCCCACTGCCCCCCCCCCCCCCCCCCCCCCCATCTAGCTACGCCACTGATCAGCAATGTTTATACTTGAGGTATTACCTTAGTTTATAGTTTGGTTAATATTGACAAAAAGTATTCGAAAACCAATGTAATGTTTTTCTTCTTTCTTAGTTTTGGCTACGTAACGTACACTTTGCATGTTCTCAAGCCTGGATTTTTAAGTAAAGATTATATGCCTGATCATTTGTCTTTTCTTTTTGCAGTATTATATGTGACTAAATTAGAAAAACGAAGTCAGTACCCATTCGTCGAAATGAAGATTTATAGTAGTGAAGAAGTCTGTCACTATGCTCTTTTATGCTCTTTTTTGTCGTAGTTACTTCTGTGCAAGTTTTTTTCTCAGTTTTTTCGGCGGCAAACCAGTTTCGGAGTATACCCGGGGAATTTTTGTACCGGCATTTTGTTTATCCACGCGTGGAATAATTAATCCACGCGAGTTTCGAGTAAACGTGCGAGTAATTAATAGAGCTGAATAGGTCGTGGATCACGCGCGGATCACTTCGCGTTTCCACGCAATCTATTATGGCGGTTACAGTCTGATGGTATCAACGCTGTGTCATTTATTTATTTATTATTTATTTATTTACAATTATTTTAGCACGGTAACATCTCAACCAGCGTTCTATATCAAAGTTAGGAAAAAATTGAAAAGGTTGATTTTCAGATGGCCGTGCATTTAAGATAAAAAAAAAATATGTACAGTACAAGCAAACATATTAAATTTAAAATATATATTTATATATATATATATATATATATATATATATATATATATATATATATATATATATATATATATATATACATACATATACACACACAAACACACACATACACACATATATACATATACATATATATACATATATATATATATATATATATACATACATATATACACATATATATATACACACACAGTAAAAGTTATTAAAAAATATGGTATAATTTATATAAAATTATTAAAAATTACAATCCTTGTTTAGATTAATTTCTTTTTATTATTTAAGTCATTCCAAACTGTAGCACCTCGGTAGCTAAAACTTCTTTTTAGAGCATTAGTATTTGGTTTAGGCAGAGAGAGAACACAATTGTTACTCCTTAAATTGTAGGTTTTGTTGCATGAAATTGCAAATAATTCTTCTAGATAATTGTTTGAGTCACCCTGCATTACTTTTGCCATTAGAGAATTCATTTGATTTTCTCTTCTTGATAGTAATGTCTCCCACTTTAACTTAGCTCTGACAGCATCAAATGGTGTTTCGTAGCTATCTATCACCTGTAAGAATTCGAGCTGCTTTGTTTTTAAGTTTCTGTAATTTGGTTTGTAAGGTTTTTGAACAATTATCCCACACTAGTGCGCAGTAATCAAAGTGCGGCAATACGAGGGCATCATAAACAGCTTTTAAAGAATTTGTATTGAGTAGATCTTTTGATCGTCTTATCAAGCCTATTCCTTTGGAAGCTTTCTTAGCAACTTGATCAATATGATCTTTCCAGGTGATGCATTCATCCACTATAACCCCCAGTGTTTTAGTGGACGAGACACGATTAATACTGTCAGAGCCAATAAACAAGGCGGGATCAATTGTAACTTGAGAGAGCTTTTGTCTCGAGCCAATTAACATGTACTCAGTTTTGCTAACATTTAAAGTCAACTTATTAGCCAATAACCAATGATGAACATTATTCAGGTCCTCATCTAATTTCTCTTCTATCTCATAAGAAGTAGTACGTGCCACTCACGGAAAGATTTGTGACGTCAGCAAAAAGAGCAGGGACAGATAAGTCCAGACATTTTGGCAAATCATTTATGTAAAGGAGAAACAAGAGAGGACCAAGATTTGACCCTTGAGGTACACCCATTCCAACGTGTTCACTTTTTGAATTCGAAACCCCTACTTTACATACTTGTTTTCTTTGACTTAAATAAGAGGTGAACCAACGGAGAGCAGTGTTCTTAATGCCATATAGTTCTAATTTCTTTATAAGTATATCATGATCGACTGTGTCAAAAGCCTTTTTGAGGTCCAAGAATACAACGCCGTTTATAAGGCTTTTATCCATATTTACTAAACAGTCATTTGTTGTTTTCAATAACGAAGAGCAAGTGGAGTGGCCCTTTCTAAATCCAGACTGGTATGAGTTTATTATTTGATTTGTGACAAGATAGTTATTAACTTGTTCAAACATAATTTTTTCAATTATTTTAGGTATGTTAGACAAAACCGATATTGGTCTATAATTACCACATTCATCTCGGTCACCAGATTTGTATATCGGTGAGACTCTCGTATTCGTCCAATCGTTTGGAAAAATACCATTTGATAAGGATAAATTGAAATTAAGTTTCAAAAAGGGTGCCACAACAGTTGCAGAATCCTTTAACAATTTACCAGATATTTTGTCGGGTCCTGAGGCTTTGTTTGGTTTGATTTTCATCAATTTTTTAAAAACGTTTTCCTCAGTTATGGTAGTAAAGTGAAATTCACTGTCAACTGCTGCATGTCAAATAGTGAGAAAAATCTAGACATCACGCCTGACATCAGTGCTGATACAGACTGTGGTCATCATAGCTGTAACAGGGGTCGCTACATTATCCTATTCAGACCTGATGGAATCATAATGTAACAGACCTGATATCAGTGCTGTTGGATGCTGTAACACAGCGTGCGTTTTTATATGTGTTTTTAGTGATGAGTTTAATCAGTTAAATATGTTTTTGCATGAACGTACTAAAACATTTAAATGGTGAGTGAACTGCACTTTCATCGGCGGACTGAATTTTTGCAATGTATTGAATTGTTTTCTGTAAAGTAATATTTCTTTGATAGATGTTTGCAGTTGTGTGAATTTTATGTAATATATCTAACTTGTTCATTTTCTATCTGAATTAGGTTTCTTAAGTATAGAAATCACGAAAGTATCACACGGTGTGATAATTTCGTTATTTCTATATTTGAGAAGTCTAATAACTCAGATAGAATCACTGCATGAACAACGCGCGAATAACGCGTGTTTTATCAACCTTGTTGCAAGCTGACAACTGCATGCAGACTTGTTGCATGCGGCTTGTTCACAGCAAGCTTGCAGCAAAGTTGTTGACAACAGCACTGCTACGGCTCTGTTACGACAACTTGCAGCAAGCCTGTTGACGACATGCAGCATTGCTGCAGCTCTGTCGCAACAACCTACATACAACAAGCTTGTTGACAACTTGTTGCAGACTTGTCACGACAAGCCACAACAAGCTGAGCGAACACATCCAGGTTCAGACTTGTTGACGACAAATTGTATCAAGGCCGGCAACAGACTTGTTACAACTTGTGCGTTTCATGGCCGTGTAGTTGACTTGACACATTGACATGCACACAAGATTCGACTATATATATAACTTTATCATGTTTTCGCGGAATGCTGCATGTTACAACAGTTTCGGTGAAGCATGTCCGCTACGTGCAAGAAAGATCAAAAGACTTTTTGTCAGAGATTTTAGTCATACTGAAATTCTGTTCTTTATGTCCTTTTAAAGATATTAAAACATCAATCTCATTTTTCTATCCAGCAGCTCACCTTTTGCTGAATTTAGAAAGAAGTTCAATCCTCTAATAATATGCATCTCTTCGACATAGTTTACCTCTACTCTGGCCTAAAAAGTTTTTGAACGTAACTTTAAACAGTTTATAAGCTGTTCATGACTCAACGTTCTGGTGTCTTGATCAGGGGTTAATCTTTGTGAAGACTGAGGTCCCATATACTTATGCGCTAGAATGAATGCATTTGTTATTCACCAGAATTTTTCTCGCGAAGTCCCTCAAAATTTAATTCCTAAATATACTAATAAAAAAATTATAGTTTACAAATGAAAAAATACCTTAGGCTTTATTCCAACCATTGTTTTATACGCTTAGTCACCCAATGTTTGGATCATCAATAGTTGGTGTCATTTGTCCGTTGGGTCAAATGTGTACAAGGTGAATAATGTACCTGCTGCGTATGTTCAAGCATTTGTTGTTTGTGTGACTCGAATAAAGAAGATCAATGCCACCCACACTGTGGGTCCAACAGAGCTGTGAAAGACTGACGTACTTCATAGAGAAAGTTGACAGGGGTTTTTCTGATATTGGTTGCTAAACCAGATCCCGCTATGTCATGATTCCGGTTTTACTTGACTATTTACCGATGTTTTGTCAATCACGTGGTCCACTAGAATACATCATCAAAGGTATATATCAGTAGCAAGCCGAACTTTGCTTTAGCGAATGCGATATATGCACTGATCTCTAAAAAAGACCGGATCCAGCAACCTGCTGTATATGTTAAGGCCACGCAAAAAATGTAACTCATTTAAAATGTGGCAGTCATCTTGGAGGGACTACTTTGTGGGAACAGCAATGTGGTTTAAATAGGCAAAGCAGAATTTTCGCGTATTTAGGCAATTTTCTATTCACACAGCAAAGTACGCATTCCAATTATCTAAAGAAGTAAAGCTTGATTAAACTTTTGTATACAATATTTAACAACTCATCATAATTTATTGGTGTGTTTTACCATGAAAAATACATTGCTAAAACAAACAGAATCCTTGTGGTTATGCTAAATATAGATATTCCATTGTTGGCCAGCCTAAATATCAAAAGTACAGATGTCTGGCACTAGCTCCAGTGCAATTTCTTGGTGTTTTCTTGCACTGTATGTTAAACATTAAAAAAAAATTAAACTGATTTACAGAAGCAAGTTTAACGCTAATAACAGACCAACTACTGAATATAAAATGACAAAAATAATAATTTAAAATACAGTGTATCAAATTATGTAATATTTTATTAATATTTTAACCTAGTTTTACAGCTAGTTAAAGACATTTGAATGGATGATTTGACAGATGTTTTAACCTAGCTATAAAACTATACCAGTTAAAAACTTGTGTCCAATCATCCGTTCATAGATTTTCCTCCCGAGACTATTTAGTAACACGTCTTTGCTAAAATATATATTGCACATGCCTGTTTGTATCTACTGCGCGTGCGCTAGTAGATACTGTGCTATCGCGCTGTTAAATTGTTATGTTAAAAAAAACGCCTTAGGAGCCAATCAAAACATAGAATGAAACGACAACTGACGACAAAGCACCGAAGCCAAAATAACTATTGTACACCAAGTATTTAGTAAGTCAATGCTATGACAGAGCTAAATTAAAGTGACAAAAATGCAAGAAATATTCCAGAAGAGATTGCTTTTACAAATTTAGTAATTTTTTTTCAGTATGAATTGTAGTCAATCTTAAATTGTGATGTACTAGCTAGACGTTGTTGGAATGACAGCAAAAGTTTTTCAAAGTCTCTTTAAGGTCGTTACACATTCAGAGGAGGCAATTTATATCGCCAACGTATGTGTGCAGCAGTCTCGGATCAAGCTTCGTTAATTGAAAAGGGCAGGCTGTGCATTGCCGAAGAGAAATGGATGACCTTCTTCTAAGAAAACAATATGATGTTCCTTTTCAGTGACAAATTTTTTTACAACAATCAACCGAGTCATTGCGGCGGAGATACAGCGGTTTTACCATAAAAAAATCCGAGGCTGGCTCTAAGTTCAACCGGGAGGTGAAAACCTTGGAGCTGAGCCAGGCTGTTTTGAAAGAGGCCATTTCGTATTGAGAGCACATGAAAACAATGATTGAAGTGGCATTTCAATGAACTTTTCTCAATTGAAAAATAAGAAACAAAATTAAATCGAGTTCGAAATTCGATTTTTGTCGAAACAAAAGACAAGAAATGGAAAACAAAAAAATACCGTGTTGATATACTCGAATCGACATGTATGAAAATACGTTAAACTACAGGCAATCGTGTTTTGTTAATTGAGAACCAGTGTTTTCTATTGGAGATTGTGTTTGACTTTGGTCTCGCGCCATCTAAGGGACTGTTTATACATGAATCCGGATTGAGATGTAGCTCATTCCCGGATTGAGTTAAATCCGGTTCTCATTCAAGATTGAAATTTTGTTCCGGAATCGTGTAAAGGCCATGCGAGATATCATTCCGGAATGAAAAAATGTGACCGAGAGGACTATAACGAACAACGCATATACGCGTTTTCTAACATTTCTAGATTTCAGATTTGCCGCGATCTCATTCGCATTAGTCTTCCCACGCGGTTGCGGGAGGCGGGGAAGACTCTGGGAAAATCGAATTTTCAGATGTGATTTTGGATATCCCGTTGGATATGCGCATGCTCGTTTTGCTTCCGCTTGCCTTAACTGTTGAGTGAAGAAGGCTCGTTTGACGGTTTCCCACGTACAAATCAACAAAGTTTTTGTCGGTTTTCTCTTTGATTCCGAATGTTTATAATTATAAACCATTCGGGCTTTCGGGAAATTAGCATTTTGCCTTAACGGTAAGTTATATATATTACTATGAACAGTTCTTTTGATAACTCCCATAGAGTGTAATAATTAATATCTGATCGAACGAAATGTCTTTGGCCCGTAAAATGTTTGGCCTGGACTCTGGCGACTCGATTTACTTACTATTCAACAAGACAAAAAGCGAGTAATTATAGTTCGTTTCCATGTGAATATTTTTGAAATTCCCTTGTTTTTGATACTATTATCGTAACGGAAAATTGCCGAATTATTAAAACCATTTTCAACGTCAGCCGCCCATTAACTTTCAGTATGAAATACGCACGTTCGATTGTTCCATATCAAAACTATTTAAGGGGTAATGTTATAGATCGAAGTCAGTGTATTGATTTATATAAATCTGGGGAGATTTGAAATAACTTGTGGCACTGCAAACATTGCCCGTTGAGTAATTCCCGACCACTTCCGCGTTATTATGAATTATCTGAAGACAACCCGCAACCGCGTGGCCGGAAGACTACTGGGAACGAGATTGGATTTCCCGCGGATTTCAATCCTGATTCCTGGAACTCAATTCCCATGTAAACCCGGATTAAAACGAAACGCTTGGCGCTTGCTACCATGTTATACCCAGGCTACATGTATGGATGTCATTGCAGCGGCTTTGACAACACTTCAGTAGATTTTTCCCATGTACTCACTACGACTTTTCAGTAGCCCGAGTGAACGTGACCAGGCGTCTTGTTTAATTATAGCTTTAATTAAATTATTCATTGCTCACTTCGAGAACTCGAAAAGGCGGTATTCATGCGTATAGGCTCCCACTCACATCAGATTCCTATCAGTTCATGACTCGCCAGGCCATCGTGCATTTTCGATAAGTTCTATATAAATTTAAAGGATCTTTTACGACGGGGACCTTAATATATAGCATCCAGGGCTATCCGACGTACTTACGGACTGACGTATATATATGTTATTTACCGGCTGGGAGGTCCGTATAGAAAAATATTTGCCCGAGGTCCTAAAAAAGGCCCGAGGCCGTAGGCCGAGGGACATGCACACTGCATGAAAACGAGCATATTCCTTCGTATTCCGATGTCTATACGGCTTGGAATAAAACACATTTTCTGACAGTTTTCCGACCCTGATTACGGGTATGAATATGACCCGTATTGTGCCGTATTCAAGTCGGATTATGGTTGTAAATATACCACATATTCACACCATATTCAAAGTAGAAATACTGCCTTCAATATTTCAGAAAAGCAAATTAGCACGGGGTGTAAAAGGTAGAATGTAATATTTGTACTTGGTGTAGTAACTCGTGTTTTACACCCTATTCACGGATGCAAAGTAGATCGTTTTGAAATTTTTTTAACTTATCTATATATAATATGGAAAGAAGCTATATTTGCTTCTCGTTGAGATTGTTAACTACAGTATTCAATTCAGCCTTTAGGCACCCTACTTATGTGGTACGCCGACTTATACTATGCTGCTTATTTTTCTGTAAATACTTTCTGATCTGAGTTTAACTAATTTACTTTTAGCAGATGAATATAACGATATTCCTATAATATTAAAATTTTGAAAACCGGATGCAAATCGTTTCAAAACGCGCTTCCTGTAGTATCCTGTATCACCACCGATCTCATACCTGGCGTAGTGGCCGTATATTCCTACTGACCTCGCTAGATGTATACATATATAATTATATCAATGTTGGTGAAGAGATTTAAGATAATATCGGGAATGCGCGTGATATATATGCCACTAGTTTTCTAGATTAAACCATTAGAAAAAGAGTGTCTTTTTACTGGGGGGTTTATAAACGAATGGATTAATAATCCGGGATAGACTGGAAAAAATTTCGGTTACAAATAACAGACAAAACTACGTTGGTGTTTTATTACCCGTCTTATCACCACACAAGAAAGTTTTATTTCTCACGGAAGGTATTTTCTGTTAACAAACAAGTTGGCTTATAACCAGGTGAGCTTTATAATCAATCAGCTTTTCTACGCTATTATCCGATTTCAACTGAATCTATATCTCTTCCCCTGACCCACGCCATGCACACCCCCCTCCCGCAAGACACACAAAAATATTCATATGCAATACAACTCTTGTTCTATATAATCATATATCAGCTACATAAAATTTATAAAATACAAGTTCAATCTACAATGATGCCTTCGTACGCAGAGTTTCACGCACGTGCTGGTGCATGCAGTGTTATTTGGTTGACTTTTATATCTACCTCAGCAGATACCTCACCAGGGGATATCAACCTTCCCAGAGTTCCATTTGTACTCATGCACTGGTTTAGACGTCTGCGGCGCAGGCTACTTGCGTTACAGACTTACAGTGTTACACTTACAGCTGTCACTTTCAAACGCTTTCAGAGACAGTATCAGGTTGGCTCGTTCGAAACCTTGGGTCAAAGAGTATTCGTAGGATTTGTTTGAGAGTTTCAGTTGTTTGGTCGTTATGTCTGATCCTAGTTACGCGAACTCCGAAGGAATAGATATAAACGACACGAACGTCAGTTTAGAAGACGACGAGGAAAGCATAAATATTAATACCACAGCCCACAGGGGAGACGTTGAATGCTATCCTTCAAGACATTCTTGAACAGCAAATGGAGACAAACAGAGTAAGTTGTGCGAAAAATTTATTGATAGTTAAATTTGTTATTCAAATATATTACTTTATTGAGTTAAAACGCAAACCACTTTGACCTTTACAGAGATTAGACGAACAGAAAGAAGCCAATGACAAGCAACGCGCCTCGCCGCCTCTATGAAAACGTGTCCGGAGCAAGAGTCGTTGGCGCGCTAACTTCAGTGGCAAGAAAATACTCAAGGCAACTCGTCCATTAGAACGACAGAGAAACGTGCCCATGGATCTTAAGGTTTGTAGGGCATTGCGCCTTTTTTAATTCAATACCTGTCGACTTGATAAGACCTCGTTAATGTGGGTGATCCTGGCAATTATTTTGTCCTTATAAAACTTTTGATGTGCTTATTTTAAATCGGATAAAGTCCGTCCCTACTAAGTTTATAATATATAAAGTTAACGATTGGAAAAAAGCGCAAAGGCAGAAGAGACGGACTTGGTTCACTTGCGGTTTCGAATCTAATTAACATATAACTTACTGGCGCGAAATATTGATATTAACCTACTGTATTTATACCTAAGCCAGCCCCATTATAATTTCGCTCCAGACGATTTTACTTGTCAAAGGAAAATCTGATCATGTTTCGTCTGAATGCACACAGATTGTCTATTGTACATTAAAACTAAATAATTAAATTTAGTTACTTCTTAGGATGCAGATTTATATGTTTTAATAATAAACTAATTTTATGTTGCAATGATAATCTGGCTCGTGTCCTGATGTTTCGTCTGAATGCACACAGATTGTCTATTGTACATTAAAACTAAATAATTAAGTTTAGTTACCTCTTAGGATGCACATTTATAAGTTTTAATAATAAACTAATTTTATGTTGCAATGATAATCTGGCTCGTGTCCTGATGTTTCGTCTGAATGCACACAGATTGTCTATTGTACATTAAAACTAAATAATTAAATTTAGTTACCTCTTAGGATGCACATTTATAAGTTTTAATAATAAACTAATTTTATGTTGCAATGATAATCTGGCTCGTGTCCTGATGTTTCGTCTGAATGCACACAGATTGTCTATTGTACATTAAAACTAAATAATTAAAATTTACTCACCTCTTAGGATGCAGATTTATATGTTTTAATAATAAACTAATTTTATGTTGCAATGATAATCTGGCTCCGTGTCCTGATGTTTCGTCTGAATGCACACAGATTGTCTATTGTACATTAAAACTAAATAATTAAATTTAGTCACCTCTTAGGATGCAGATTTATATGTTTTAATAATAAACTAATCTTATGTTGCAATGATAATCTGGCTCGTGTCCTGATGTTTCGTCTGAATGCACACAGATTGTCTATTGTACATTAAAACTAAATAATTAAATTTAGTCCCCTCTTAGGATGCAGATTTATATGTTTTAATAATAAACTAATTTTATGTTGCAATCATAATCTGGCTCGTGTCCTGATGTTTCGTCTGAATGCACACAGATTGTCTATTGTACATTAAAACTAAATAATTAAATTTAGTCCCCTGTTAGGATGCACATTTATATGTTTTAATAATAAACTAATTTTATGTTGCAATGATAATCTGGCTCGTGTCCTGATGTTTCGTCTGAATGCACACAGATTGTCTATTGTACATTAAAACTAAATAATTAAATTTAGTTACCTCTTAGGATGCAGATTTATATGTTTTAATAATAAACTAATTTTATGTTGCAATGATAATCTGGCTCGTCTCCTGATGTTTCGTCTGAATGCACACAGATTGTCTATTGTACATTAAAACTAAATAATTAAATTTAGTCACCTCTTAGGATGCAGATTTATATGTTTTAATAATAAACTAATTTTATGTTGCAATGATAATCTGGCTCGTGTCCTGATGTTTCGTCTGAATGCACACAGATTGTCTATTGTACATTAAAACTAAATAATTAAATTTAGTCCCCTCTTAGGATGCAGATTTATATGTTTTAATAATAAACTAATTTTATGTTGCAATGATAATCTGGCTCGTGTCCTGATGTTTCGTCTGAATGCACACAGATTGTCTATTGTACATTAAAACTAAATAATTAAATTTAGTTACCTCTTAGGATGCAGATTTATATGTTTTAATAATAAACTAATTTTATGTTGCAATGATAATCTGGCTCGTCTCCTGATGTTTCATCTGAATGCACACAGATTGTCTATTGTACATTAAAACTAAATAATTAAATTTAGTCACCTCTTAGGATGCAGATTTATATGTTTTAATAATAAACTAATTTTATGGTGCAATGATAATCTGGCTCGTGTCCTTATGTTTCGTCTGAATGCACACAGATTGTCTATTGTACATTAAAACTAAATAATTAAATTTAGTTACCTCTTAGGATGCAGATTTATATGTTTTAATAATAAACTAATTTTATGTTGCAATGATAATCTGGCTCGTGTCCTGATGTTTCGTCTGAATGCACACAGATTGTCTATTGTACATTAAAACTAAATAATTAAATTTAGTTACCTCTTAGGATGCAGATTTATATGTTTTAATAATAAACTAATTTTATGTTGCAATGATAATCTGGCTCGTGTCCTGATGTTTCGTCTGAATGCACACAGATTGTCTATTGTACATTAAAACTAAATAATTAAATTTACTCACCTCTTAGGATGCAGATTTATATGTTTTAATAATAAACTAATTTTATGTTGCAATGATAATCTGGCTCGTGTCCTGATGTTTCGTCTGAATGCACACAGCTTGTCTATTGTACATTAAAACTAAATAATTAAATTTAGTTACCTCTTAGGATGCAGATTTATATGTTTTAATAATAAACTAATTTTATGTTGCAATGATAATCTGGCTTGTGTCCTGATGTTTCGTCTGAATGCACACAGATTGTCTATTGTACATTAAAACTAAATAATTAAAATTTAGTTACCTCTTAGGATGCACATTTATATCTTTTAATAATAAACTAATTTTATTTTGCAATGGTAATCTGGCTCGTGTCCTGATGTTTCGTCTGAATGCACACAGCTTGTCTATTGTACATTAAAACTAAATAATTAAATTTAGTTACCTCTTAGGATGCAGATTTATATGTTTTAATAATAAACTAATTTTATGTTGCAATGATAATCTGGCTTGTGTCCTGATGTTTCGTCTGAATGCACACAGATTGTCTATTGTACATTAAAACTAAATAATTAAAATTTAGTTACCTCTTAGGATGCACATTTATATCTTTTAATAATAAACTAATTTTATTTTGCAATGGTAATCTGGCTCGTGTCCTGATGTTTCGTCTGAATGCACACAGATTGTCTATTGTACATTAAAACTAAATAATTAAATTTACTCACCTCTTAGGATGCAGATTTATATGTTTTAATAATAAACTAATTTTATGTTGCAATGATAATCTGGCTCGTGTCCTGATGTTTCGTCTGAATGCACACAGATTGTTTATTGTATACATGCAGCTGTACATTAAAACTAAATAATAAAAATTTGTCATATCTTAGGATACACATTGATATATGTCTATAATAAACTAATTATATGTTGCAATGATAATCTGGCTCGTGTTCATCTCTTAGGATGCACATTTATAAATTAATGATAAACTTAAATTCTATATTGCAATGATAATCTCGCTCGCATGGTTTCATCTAAGAAACAGTGAACTTATCCAATTAATAAATATTTTCGCTAGGAAATCAAATGTGTATTGCTAACATTTTAATATGCCTTTTGGTTTTAGAGGCCGTGAGAATTCATTTTAGATCAATAAAAAAAGTTGCGAATAATTCCGTTACTCACGGAAAAAGAGGAGAATGTGTATTCGTAGCAGGAAAGAACGGTAAGGCATATAATTAATACGTTTTTTTATTGCGCTCATCACAGGACAGTATGCTTGGTGGAATTATTAAAAGAAACTGCCTACTGTAGCATATGCTACAGTAGGCAGCTACGTGATAACCGCTAGAATACAGGACTTGATTGTTATGCACACTTTTATATACTGATCAGTGGTGCTTTTTTGGTGAAATTATTAAAAGAAACTGCTTGGTGGAATTATTAAAAGAAACTGCCTACTGTAGCATATGCTACAGTAGGCAGCTACGTGATAACCGCTAGAATACAGGACTTGATTGTTATGCACACTTTTATATACTGATCAGTGGTGCTTTTTCCCCCCAGCAGTTGTTAGAAAGGAGGAGAAAACTAGAGGCTACTGAGGAGAACATCAAAAGTTTGGAGCGGTTTTAAAAATTGATTACATGTCAGAGGACGAGGATGTTTCGGATGGAGATGGTTCGTGTCATCTAAAGTTGAACAGGAGGGCAGACAATGTCACAACATTTTTCAACACCCTGGACAATTGGGCAAGGGAAAAGAAAAAAGAATATACATATGTCCAAGCCAACCGGTCGAACCAAAGTAGCCAACAAGCCAACAGAAAGCCAACAGAACGGCTTTCTCAGGATAGACCTTGTGCAACACCACAAAATGGAACTTCTCACCGTGGGACAACTGGGAGGCGAAACGTGAACAGTCAGTCAACTTCCAGAACAACAGCACACAGAAAAATAAACTACACAGCACAGGATGTTGTGTCTGCAATCTTTAATTAATGAATATTGTTAGTAAATGACAACAGAACTCATACTGTAGTTAATAGCTCATTTTAGTCGATTCTTATTGTTCTTTTTAGCGATGTGTACCCTATACACTCCTAAGATGGCCAGACTAAAACCGAGTAAATTATATTGTTGACTACAAATTCATGGTATCTACTGTAACTAGATAGTGACATCAAGAACGAGGTCGCTATCTGTTTTGATGCCTTGATCATGAATTTATGATGAGCAATATAGTTGCCCAATTCCTGGGAACCTTGACACAACCATCTCGAGTAATGTACGACAGGAGCGTCTCCAAACGAGGAGAGACCAATCTTAAGGTTGTGCGCGCTGGGAGAAGCAGTGCCCTCATACGATAAAATGCATATAAAATGTGGAACTTATATTAGTCAATGCGCATATGCCAAACCAAGGCCTCCCACATTCGCTAATTGCATGATACTGTATGTAAATCGAGTTAGTTAGCTCCCTCCTTCAAATATGAAAAGTTGCCGTTCTTGCATAGAAAATATATTTTGTCTTTTCTTCATGAATTATTGCTGAGTGTTACAAGTAATAGATAAAATATGAGCGACCAACCTACTGTATATAGGGATTTGAGATAACCCATAAACAGCGCACTCGAATATTTTTCTATTCTATTATTGAATTCGCCTCTGTTCCAAGATTTAATTTGATAATTCACCTGCGAATATCTATAGTGCAGATAGTATTCTGAGAATGTACAGCAACAATTGTTACTGCAACTAATTTTCGCAATTTACTTTTCAAACATGGTGGCTAGATTTGCTCAACCGTCTAAGAAAGAAATCGAGAGTATTATATTAGTATCCAATGGTCTCATGTTGAATTTATAATTAAGAAATGTACATGTAGTAACAAACGGTTGTTTGTTTTTGCGTCGTTTATTATCTGATTTCTTAATTATGAATTCAGTTAGCGCGACCTTTACCGGGGTTTCAGAACTCACGCACGTGATCAAATATTTTTCTTTGATTGGCTAATTAACTCATGAATTATTAATGAGTTTGAGAAAATTAATTAACAAATGCCCAGTCATGAGTATAATGAATAAGGTGTTTCGACGTCGTAGAAACAAAAACAAATAATTTTACATGCGTAAAGCTCTATTTTACTATATCGGTTAACTTGGATACGACATTGTTAAAGTCAAGGTTTTATTCGCATATACAAATCTTGATTGAATTTTGACAATTTTTTTTAGATTTCCCTCATTATTATTATCATTAATAATTTATGTAAAAACATTGCTCTAAGACACATGCTTGCTGTGTGTATGGTACCTTTCTATTAAATTACTGTGATTATACATTTATTCAAATATAGGTAAGTATAAATACAGATTTAAATAATAATTACTTAACTATGATTGTTTGTAAGACCTAATTTAGTTAAGTATATAGTGTTTATGATATTTGATTAATAATAATTATATAGTTTTGATAAATAATACATATACTTGAGAAAAACAGCTTTCGAACGTGAATTTTTCTGTAGTGTTTCTCATTTGAGTACATCTTTATACTTTTAATGAATACTTCTTACTTTTATTTTAATACTGTCATACTTCCTTTTGTTGTTTGAAGCTTTGCATGGCGAAAATGTATTTTATATAAGAAAGTTTGTAGTCTTACACCTAGACTTGGATCAAGTCTGTCTCGTCTTACACCATGTTATTTAACAATTATTCGCCGAAGGCGAGGTGAATATCGGTGTATAATAACCGAGATGAAGTCGAGGTTATTATTCACCGATATTCACTGAGCCTGAGGCGAATAATTGTTTTAGTATAAATACACATTTTCGTACTTTTAGGAACAACATTTTCTTTAAAATTGTTAATTTCCTCATCTGTCGCATTGACAACTTGGCTGGCGGCCATTTTGGATAAACGCTGTAGGTGATTATCGAGAATTAATCCGAAGTAGCTCGACCAATCAGCGCGCATGATTTTCTATAATCACCTGTGTATTTATACTAAGAAATTTTATTCAATTATTAATAAAATGTTATAACATGGTGTAAGACTACAAACTTTCTTATATAAAATAATTATTTTATTTTAATCACCCAGACTACACAGACATACTGATATTACTAACACTCTTCTTACGCAAGAAATCAGCTTACATCACCAATAGCGGCTTTTCTAACTAGCGCTCAACAAGAAGAAGAAGCCATAATTATGTACTGTAAGGATACTATAGTATAGTTCCAGAAAACAAGATCTGGAAAAGATCCAAAATACCCAATTCAAATCAGCAACCATAGGCAGAGTGCTGCTTGTTATTTGAAACATTAATGTATAGCATAGCAAAATTATGACTGTAGTCTTATATGCAATTTATGTAGTAATGTGCGCCGATTTGAAAACGCAACATTCTCTGAGCTTCCACCCTCCGAATGCCTGCTGGATGCCTTCACTGTTGAACTGGTAGACCGAGGTTGTTTTTCGACATTTATACCTGGGAACTAGTCAAACCGTACGACAGCTAGTGTACAGAAAAAAGAAACGAATTTTTTTTACCAACTTCAAGAACATAGAAAAACATCGAATGATAATTTACAAGCCGAATAAACAATATAAATCAGTTACAAGCAAAATGAAAGAATGAGGTCTGCAATTCAGCGCGATAATCAAAAATGTGAAATTTTAATTATTTCCAGATCTAGAATGTGTGTTAATGTCCTAATATTCGGACAGTAATCACAGATATTGCAAAGTATTCAACAACAATATTCTTATAGAAATCAGAGATATTCTAAAGTCAGAATATTAGGTGTGTTTTATTCCGACGTATTCAGGGCAAGAATATCCCCATATTCCGGGAATATTCCAGACGTGAATACTTACGAATATGTATGAATATTAGGGGTATGGCAATCAATATTCAGAAGTATAGATATCTGAATACTTGCGTTTTCATGCAGTGGCATTTTTGAGACCGAAGGCAAATATTTTTCTATACGGACCGACCAAAACGGTAAATAACATATTTATTTTTTTGTTACATAATTAGAGAAATTAACATAATTGAATTAAGTTGCGTAATCGAGATGACGTTCACGTGATATTCAAAAGTCCAAAGTTTATCGTTCGAGAGAGTAAACAACTGCCGACATGCAGTCTTACTGACTTTTACAGGGAAACTTGGAACCTTTTTTGTCATAAAAAAACATTCAAAACTCGAAGATCTAGTTACGAAGGGAAGTCAAAATGAAGTCCAAGTGTTTTTAAAGTTTAGTTGATAAAGATTCTTCGTCGTTCTTCTTCGTCGCTTGCTCGTTTTTGGCTGTTCGCTTGCATGGAAAGTTGCTTTCAATATTTGGCTGACTACACTGGAAAATTGAAAGTGTGGTCCTCGAGTTTGAAGACGAAAATGCTTGTCAGTAAGCCATTTGTAATTTCAAGTTTCAAGGACATGAGACGATGAGGTTGGCATGTGGAAAATGTTTGGTTAAAAGGTAAAAGACTTAAAGCTTGTAGCGGTTTTCGGTTGAGTATAGCGGTTGGATAACAGAAGAAAGACAGTTTATTGTCAAAAGGTTTCACTGAGCTTTTCTATCTTAATCTCGTGAAATATTTTTTATATATATTTCTATATAGTTTCATTTAGTGATTCAAAATACTGTCTTCACAAGTTTATGTATGTTATTCCTACCGTTTTAAACTGTTTTCTTTATAAATGTCAACTCGTAAATTTTGCTTTCAGTTTTCCCAGCGTTTTTTTTTTTAAATTCGCTGTTTACACATGAAGTTGTCAAAACCATTTGGATAATAAAACTCATTTGCATCCCCGTAGCTCTCTGTTGAATTTATTTTTTCTGTGGCAAGCGAAATAGTTATGAAAATCGGTCAATTTTAAATGAATTTTAAAATTAAATTTAGGATTCCGTGACCGTGGTCAGATATCGTAAAAAACTGCCCGCTCACGCAGCCAATCAAATTGCAGCATTACCTAGGATTCCGCCCACTCACGATTGATAAAAAAATAAACGTATATATTATGTAAGTAATCAGTTAAGTGTATTTTTAATAAATTACTTGCGTGTACTAAAAGCCATCTCAGTAGGTGTACTGTCAAAAATGATTTTGTAATATGAGCGTAACTTGTAGAGATTTGATCAAGTTTACGACTCAAACACAGCTCAAACATTTCAACTGTGGCTTTAGTACAGTCTTAACTTACTTGTCAAAAAGTATAGTCACGTAATAACGTCACAGCGGGTCAACGAGTTGTGTTCGCAACAAGCCTTTGCCTATCAATGTACCGGCTATTGAAATCACTGGTAGCTTAGAACAATCTACAACACTGACAACAAGCTTAATTGTTGATCATAACAATTTGTAAGTAAACTTGCGAACATGATTTGTTTCAGGATTGTTTCACTCAATTCCCATGTAAACCCGGATTAAAACGAAACGCTTCGCGCTTGCTACCATGTTATACCCAGGCTACATATATGGAAGTGATTGCAGCGGCTTTGATAACACTCCAGTACATTTTGCCCATGTACTCACTGCTTCTTTTCAGTAGCCCGAATGAACGTGACCAGGCGTCTTGTTTAATTATAGCTTTAATTAAATTATTCATTGCTCAATTTGAGAACTCGAGAAGGCGGTATTCATGCGTAGGCTCCCACTCACATCAGATTCCTATCAGTTCATGATTCGCCAGGCCATGGTGCATTTTCGATAAGTTCTATATAAATT
Organism: Paragorgia papillata; assembly: GCA_035771165.1. Classification (NCBI taxonomy): domain Eukaryota; kingdom Metazoa; phylum Cnidaria; class Anthozoa; order Scleralcyonacea; family Coralliidae; genus Paragorgia; species Paragorgia papillata. The sequence goes on from JAWNZC010000338.1 coordinate 1,660,084, forward strand.
TAAAGGATCTTTTACGACGTGGACCTTAATATAACTATAGCATCCAGGGCTATCCGACGTACTTACGGACTGACGTATATATTATGTAAGTATAATCAGTTAAGTGTATTTTTTATAAATTGCTTGCGTGTACTAAAAGCCATCTCAGTACTGAGTAGGTGTATGTCAAAAGTGATTTTGTAATATGAGCGTAACTTGTAGTGATTTGATCAAGTCTAAGACTCAAACACAGCCCAAACATTTCAACTGTGGCTTTAGTACAGTCTTAACTTACTTGTCAAAAATTTCAAACTATATATAGTATAGTCACGTAATAACGTCACAGCGGGTCAACGAGTTGTGTTCGCAACAATTAAGCTTTTGCCTATCAATGTACCGGCTATTGAAATCACTGCTAGCTTAGAACAACCTACAACACTGACAACAAGCTTAATTGTTGATCATAACAATTTGTAAGTAAATTTGCGAACATGATTTGTTTCAGGACTGTTTCACTCAATTCCCATGTAAATCGATATCCGGATTAAAACGAAGCGCTTTGCGCTTGCTACCATGTTATACTCCAGGCTACATGTATGGATGTGATTGCATCGGCTTTGATAACACTTCGGTACATTTTGCCCATGTACTCACTGCGAGCCCGAATGAACGTGACCAGGCGTCTTGTTTAATTATAGCTTTAATTAAATTATTCATTTCTCACTTCGAGAACTCGAGAAGGCGGTATTCTTGGCTAGCCCCCACTCACATCAGATTCCTATCAGTTCATGATTCGCCAGGCCATGGTGCATTTTCGATAAGTTCTATACCAATTTAAATGGTCTTTTACGACGTGGACGTTAATATATAGCATCCAGGGCTATCCGACGTACTTACGGACTGACGTATACGTATATATTAAGTAAGTAATCAGTTAAGTGTATTTTAAAAAAATTGCTTGCGTGTACTAAAAGCCATCTCAGTACTACTAGGTGTATGTCAAAAATGATTTTGTAATATGAGCGTAACTTGTAGTGATTTGATCAAGTCTAAGACTCACACACAGCTCAAACATTTCAACTGTGGCTTTAGTACAGTCTTAACTTGTCAAAAATTTCAAACTATAGTATAGTCACGTAAAAACGTCACAGCGGGTCAACGACTTGTGTTCGCAACAAGCCTTTACCTATCAATGTACCAGCTATTGAAATCACTGGTAGCTTAGAACAATCTACAACACTGACAACAAGCTTAATTGTTGATCATAACAATTTGTAAGTAAACTTGCGAACATGATTTGTTTCAGGATTGTTTCACTCAATTCCCATGTAAACCCGGATTAAAACGAAACGCTTCGCGCTTGCTACCATGTTATACCCAGGCTACATATATGGAAGTGATTGCAGCGGCTTTGATAACACTCCAGTACATTTTGCCCATGTACTCACTGCTACTTTTCAGTAGCCCGAATGAACGTGACCAGGCGTCTTGTTTAATTATAGCTTTAATTAAATTATTCATTGCTCACTTCGAGAACTCGAAAAGGCGGTATTCATGCGTATAGGCGCCCACTCACATCAGATTCCTATCAGTTCATGACTCGCCAGGCCATCGTGCATTTTCGATAAGTTATATATAAATTTAAAGGATCTTTTACGACGGGGACCTTAATATATAGCATCCAGGGCTATCCGACGTACTTACGGACTGACGTATACGTATATATTATGTAAGTAATCAGTTAAGTGTATTTTTAATAAATTACTTGCGTGTACTAAAAGCCATCTCAGTAGGTGTACTGTCAAAAGTGATTTTGTAATATGAGCGTAACTTGTAGTGATTTGATCAAGTCTACGACTCAAACACAGCTCAAACATTTCAACTGTGGCTTTAGTACAGTCTTAACTTACTTGTCAAAAAGTATAGTCACGTAATAACGTCACAGCGGGTCAACGAGTTGTGTTCGCAACAAGCCTTTGCCTATCAATGTACCGGCTATTGAAATCACTGGTAGCTTAGAACAATCTACAACACTGACAACAAGCTTAATTGTTGATCATAACAATTCGTAAGTAAACTTGCGAACATGATTTGTTTCAGGATTGTTTCACTCAATTCCCATGTAAACCCGGATTAACACGAAACGCTTCGCGCTTGCTACCATGCATGTTATACCCAGGCTACATATATGGAAGTGATCGCAGCGGCTTTCATAACACTTCAGTACATTTTGCCCATGTACTCACTGCTACTTTTCAGTAGCCCGAATGAACTTGACCAGGCGTCTTGTTTAATTATAGCTTTAATTAAATTATTCATTGCTCAATTTGAGAACTCGAGAAGGCGGTATATTCATGCGTAGGCTCCCACTCACATCAGATTCCTATCAGTTCATGATTCGCCAGGCCATGGTGCATTTTCGATAAGTTCTATGTACTATTTATAAACCGCGCAGGAGGGCTTTATCGGATATAAAACACGAGGCGATAGCCGAGTGTTTTAGAGCCGATAAAGCCCATACTGCAAGGTTTTTAAATGGCTTCAAAAAGAATCACTTCATACGTTCATTGGCGTAGTAATTTTGAAAATTAAGCTTATCTCAGCCGTTAAAAACCAGCGAGAAACTTAGAGCGAGTCTATATCACATATATAGATCCGATACGCTCATGATTTTTCTTTGTGTTTTCCTCATGAATTATTAATGAATTTTAGAAATAAATTTAAAGGATCTTTTACGACGTGGACCTTAATATAACTATAGCATCCAGGGCTATCCGACGTACTTACGGACTGACGTATATATTATGTAAGTATAATCAGTTAAGTGTATTTTTTATAAATTGCTTGCGTGTACTAAAAGCCATCTCAGTACTGAGTAGGTGTATGTCAAAAGTGATTTTGTAATATGAGCGTAACTTGTAGTGATTTGATCAAGTCTAAGACTCAAACACAGCCCAAACATTTCAACTGTGGCTTTAGTACAGTCTTAACTTACTTGTCAAAAATTTCAAACTATATATAGTATAGTCACGTAATAACGTCACAGCGGGTCAACGAGTTGTGTTCGCAACAATTAAGCTTTTGCCTATCAATGTACCGGCTATTGAAATCACTGCTAGCTTAGAACAACCTACAACACTGACAACAAGCTTAATTGTTGATCATAACAATTTGTAAGTAAATTTGCGAACATGATTTGTTTCAGGACTGTTTCACTCAATTCCCATGTAAATCGATATCCGGATTAAAACGAAACGCTTTGCGCTTGCTACCATGTTATACTCCAGGCTACATGTATGGATGTGATTGCATCGGCTTTGATAACACTTCAGTACATTTTGCCCATGTACTCACTGCGAGCCCGAATGAACGTGACGAGGCGTCTTGTTTAATTATAGCTTTAATTAAATTATTCATTTCTCACTTCGAGAACTCGAGAAGGCGGTATTCTTGCCTAGCCCCCACTCACATCAGATTCCTATCAGTTCATGATTCGCCAGGCCATGGTGCATTTTCGATAAGTTCCATACCAATTTAAATGGTCTTTTACGACGTGGACGTTAATATATAGCATCCAAGGCTATCCGACGTACTTACGGACTGACGTATACGTATATATTATGTAAGTAATCAGTTAAGTGTATTTTTAATAAATTGCTTGCGTGTACTAAAAGCCATCTCAGTACTACTAGGTGTATGTCAAAAATGATTTTGTAATATGAGCGTAACTTGTAGTGATGTGATCAAGTCTAAGACTCAAACACAGCTCAAACATTTCAACTGTGGCTTTAGTACAGTCTTAACTTACTTGTCAAAAATTTCAAACTATAGTATAGTCACGTAATAACGTCACAGCGGGTCAACGAGTTGTGTTCGAAACAAGCCTTTGCCTATCAATGTACCGGCTATTGAAATCATTGATAGCTTAGAACAATCTACAACACTGACAACAAGCTTAATTGTTGATCATAACAATTTGTAAGTAAACTTGCGAGCATGATTTGTTTCAGGATTGTTTCACTCAATTCCCATGTAAGCCCGGATTAAAACGAAACGCTTCGCGCTTGCTACCATGTTATACCCAGGCTACATATATGGAAGTGATTGCAGCGGCTTTGATAACACTTCAGTACATTTTGCCCATGTACTCACTGCTACTTTTCAGTAGCCCGAATGAACGTGACCAGGCGTCTTGTTTAATTATAGCTTTAATTAAATTATTCATTGCTCAATTCGAGAACTCGAGAAGGCGGTATTCATGCGTAGGCTCCCACTAACATCAGATTCCTATCAGTTCATGATTCGCCAGGCCATGGTGCATTTTCGATAAGTTCTATATAAATTTAAAGGATCTTTTACGACGTGGACCTTAATATAATTATAGCATCCAGGGCTATCCGACGTACTTACGGACTGTCGTATATATTATGTAAGTAATCAGTTAAGTGTATTTTTATAAATTGCTTGCGTGTACTAAAAGCCAACTCAGTACTGAGTAGGTGTATGTCAAAAGTGATTTTGTAATATGAGCGTAACTTGTAGTGATTTGATCAAGTCTAAGACTCAAACACAGCCCAAACATTTCAACTGTGGCTTTAGTACAGTCTTAACTTAATTGTCAAAAATTTCAAACTATAGTATAGTCACGTAATAACGTCACAGCGGGTCAACGAGTTGTGTTCGCAACAATTAAGCTTTTGCCTATCAATGTACCGGCTATTGAAATCACTGCTAGCTTAGAACAATCTACAACACTGACAACAAGCTTAATTGTTGATCATAACAATTTGTAAGTAAATTTGCGAACATGATTTGTTTCAGGACTGTTTCACTCAATTCTCATGTAAATCCGGATTAAAACGAAACGCTTTGCGCTTGCTACCATGTTACACTCCAGGCTACATGTATGGATGTGATTGCATCGGCTTAGATAACACTTCAGTACATTTTGCCCATGTACCCACTGCGAGCCCGAATGAACGTGACCAGGCGTCTTGTTTAATTATAGCTTTAATTAAATTATTCATTTCTCACTTCGAGAACTCGAGAAGGCGGTATTCTTGCCTAGCCCCAACTCACATCAGATTCCTATCAGTTCATGATTCGCCAGGCCATGGTGCATTTTCGATAAGTTCTATACCAATTTAAATGGTCTTTTACGACGTGGACGTTAATATATAGCATCCGGGGCTATTCGACGTACTTACGGACTGACGTATACGTATATATTATGTAAGTAATCAGTTAAGTGTATTTTTAATAAATTGCTTGCGTGTACTAAAAGCCATCTCAGTACTGAGTAGGTTTATGTCAAAAGTAATATTGTAATATGAGCGTAACTTGTAGTGATTTGATCAAGTCTAAGACTCAAACACGGCTCAAACATTTCATCTGTGGCTTTAGTACAGTCTTAACTTACTTGTCAAAAATGTCAAACTATAGTATGCGGTTGCGGGAGGCGGGGAAGACTCTGGGGAAATTGAATTTTCAGATGTGAGTTGGATATCCTGCATGTTGGATATGCGCATGCTTGTTTTGCTTCCGCTTGCCTTAACTGTTTAGTGAAGAAGGCTCGTTTGACGGTTTCCCACGTACAAATCAACAAAGTTTTTGTCGGTTTTCTATTTGATACCAAATGCTTATATACACTTTGAACTTTGAACTTTTGAACTTTATTTAATCACGGAACTATTTCACCAAAAATACATACAATAAAAGAAAAAAGTGTTCTTCCAATAGTCCGTGCACACCAATATAGGAATAAAAATAAATGCTATTACAATCTAAATTATTTAGTTTATTTACAAAGAATATTAGTAATTTTATACATCCACAATACAAATTAATTAGTGATCGACTTCAGTTGATGATTAAAATTACGAACTGAAGTCGTCAACTTAAGTTCATTAGGGAGGGAGGTTGTTCCAAACCACTGCTCCTCTATAGCTAAAAGCTTTTTTCACGTAATTGGTATTAGGTTTAGGAAATTGGAAATTAAATTGGGATTGCCTAGTTTTATAATCATGTATCTGGTCAAATATCGTGAAACTGTTTGTTAGATAATTAGGCAACATCCCTTGTGTCATCGTAAACATTAAGGTAGATAATTTTTTATTTCTTCTTGTTTCAAGATTTTGCAACTTAAGGGAATTCAATAAATCAATAGATCAGTATTCATATCCACACTGAGTTATTATTCTTGCAGCTCTGTTTTGTAGGCGCTGCAGTTTATCACTCAATGTAGTACCAAGGCATCCCCAAATTTCAGAACAGTAATCAAAATATGGTTGAATAAGGGTTTTATAGAAAGTAATAAGTATGTTTGTATCAACAAACTCTCGTATTCGTCTTAAGATATTAAGACCCTTAACCTTCTTAGGGCGCTTTCCAATTGACAAGGTTAGACCGGTCAGTCTGGCCAGAATGGACTTGCTTTTGATTAGGAACAAATTTTCCAGTCTGACCGTCCTAAGTCTCAAACGAATCGTGTTCCATTTAACATGACTGACCGGTCAAACCGTGTAAATGGAAAGGCCCCTAAGTTATCAAGTTTATATGCTCACTCCAGGTCAAGGTCTCATCCACGCGCCATTACACTAAGTGATTTGGGTTTTCTCACTCTCTGAATTGGGGAATCACCTAAGTTTATTTCAGGATCAGAGTCAATTTTATTTAGTCGTTTGTGAGATCCAATAATCATATATTCTGTTTTGCTGTTATTTAAAGTCAGTTTATTTGTTGTCATCCAATCAGAAACATTTTTTAGATCCTCGTTTAAATCCACAGTAATGTGAGTTGATGTTTGAAGCGGAGACACTTATTTGTGTATCATCAGAAAAACATGTCACAATTTGAGTTTATCAAGCTATTTGGAAAATCATTGACATAGATTAGAAATAGAAATGGTCCAAGAATAGACCCTTGCGGTATTCCCGTAATGATTTCTAAAGTTTGAGAAATTTTTCCATTTATTTGACAATATTGACTTCGATTGGACAGATAAGACCTGAACCATTCATGAGCAGTTCCCCGAATCCCATATAGGTCTAATTATTTTAATAATATACGATGATCAACTGTATCAAAAGCTTTTTTCAGGTCTAAAAATACAACTCGATTGAGTTGGCCTATGTCAAAGTTTTGATACCATTGATTTGTAATTTTCAGTAAAGCAGAAACAGTTGAATGTCTTGCTCTAAAGCCATGCTGAGAGTTTGTGAGAAGGTTATTTTCTAGAAGATAGGAATAGAGTTGGCCATGCACCAGCTTCTCCATAACTTTAGCAACAATAGAAATAACTGATATAGGTCTATATTTATTCATGTTATTCTTTGCCCCATTTTTGTATACTGGAATTACTCTAGATGTTTTCCATTCATTGGGAAATACACCTGCCATTAAAGATTTATTAAATAGTGTAGCAAGAGAGTTAGCTATAATTGGAGCGGCCAATTTAATTAGTTTAACTGGGATCTTGTCAAGACCTATTGCTTTATTTGGTGATAATGCTAATAAATGTTTTAGAACCTCGCAAGTAGATATTTCATGGAATGAGAATTGGTTCTCAACCCTGTTTACATATAGTATTCAGGTGGATTTTTAGCAATTGGAATAGCTTTAGAAAGATTATAACCAAGATCAATAAAGTGTTTATTAAATGCATATGGTAAATCATCCTGTTTAATCACTTTATCATTTGTATCATGCATTTCTAGGATTTTTTTACTTTTGGTGTTTTTATTGAGTAATTGGTTAATAACTTTCCAAGTACCTTTAATGTCATCTTTCTTATTTTGTATTTCATAATGGTAATGATTACGAATGGTATTTTTAATTAATCTATTATAAGAATTTCTACCATTTCTATAACTATTCCAATCACCAATGTCATTTGATATACTAGCTTTTTTTTTAGAAATTGAACATTCCTTTTATGATCTAATATTTCTTTGTTTATCCAAGGCGTACGCTTTTTGCCAATTTTACTTTTCTGAAGAGGTGCATGTTTCTCCACAATTTGCATGAATGCATTCTTCCATAGTAACCATAGTGTATTGAGGTCGTTATGTTCATGCAAATATAAAAAGTTCAGTGATCTTACTTCATCTAAAAAAGTTATTCTCAGAAAAGTATTTAAAGTTTCTAAACTCGATGGTGTTTGAAGTTCCTTTAAGTGAAAGAAATTTGCGAATACCGTATATTAAATAGTGGTCGCTAATAGTTATTTTCGAAACGCCAGAATTAACAATCATATCAGGTCTATTGGTGTAAAAATGATCTATTAAAGATTTAGAATGGCTCGAGACTTTAGTTGGTTCATTGATCAACTGTTTATATTGGTAAAAGTTAGTAAGAAATATAAATTCTTTTGTATTTTTTTCCTCAGGCATTTTCAATGACAGGTCACAATTTATGTCACCCAATATTATGCTTTATTATATGGCAGCAGCGCTGAGAGGTCCGAATACGGAAATCCTGTAATTTGATTGGTTCATAAGCGGTCGGATATTTCCCGTATCCGCCCGCTCAGAGCGGAATCTGCCGTTCGGGACCGTAAGTTAATTTTATAAACAAAATGGCAGTCATGTATCGGCAACAAGATGGATTATAATTTCAGAACTAACTCATTGTTGAAATATATCGTTCAGGTATGTTGTCAGAAAGTGTATAAGCTTTCATTTGATGTATAGTTCGAGTTTCCACGTTTTGTGAAAGTTTTTAAAATGTCCAAAACGTTCGTAACATTGTTCGTAATAACATTTACTTCTCACAAGTATTACAATTCCGGATGATTTTTTATTCAAACTACTTAACGTACGATCTTGAGCTATAACAAAAGCAATTGAAAATTACTATTTGGGGTAGAAAGTTCAGGATTCTAGGTCAACGGAAAGTACTTTAAAAATGGGAAAATGTCTGCCATTTTCGTTTAGTTCGTTTAGTACTAAAAAAACATCGGTCCAATATTTCACTAGTACAGACCTCACGCTCGGTCAATAAGTAGTTATTCTTTACCTTCCATATCAATAAGCTCAATAATTTTTTCAAAGTGTTTTAATATTTCTTGAGTTGAGTTTGGAGGCCTGTACCAATTGGTTATAAGGAACGGCTTAACTTTGAATTTATTAATTTCTATAGTAAGAATTTCAAGGTTTTCGCTTCCTAAATCTGGTCGTAAGCGAAAATTAATAGAGTTTCTTATGTAGAAGCCAATGCCGGCATTACACCATTCGGGCTTTCGGGAAATTAGCATTTTGCCTTAACGGTAAGTTATATATATATTACTATGAACAGTTCTTTTGAGAACTCGCATAGAGTGTAATTAATATCTGATTGAACGAAATGTCTTTGGCCCGTAAAATGTTTGGCCTGGACTCTGGCGACTCGATTTGCTATTCAAGAAGAGAAACAGCGAGTAATTATAGTTCGTTTCCATGTTAATATTTTTGAAATTCTCTTGTTTTTGATACTATTATCGTAATGGAGAATTACCGATTTATTAAAGGCATTTTCAACGTCAGCCGCCCATTAACTTTCAGTATGAAATACGCACGTTCGATTGTTCCATGTCAAAACTATTTAATGTGGCAGTACGACCGAAAATCGTTAACGATTTTTGCGGCTTAATCACTTCTTATGCTTAGAAGTTATACAAATATAAGAGTAAAAGCAATTTTAAGGTTGATTTGAGTGCATAAACATCGATTAAATATCGTATAATTTGGCATAAAATCACTCCGCCATTGCCTTTTGGGAGTCCGCGAAATCAGACAGCGGTACTACTTTGTGACGTCATCTACTCAACACAAACGCGTGATAAACCAGCCAAACTATAGAGAACGTCTTGTTGATTTGCTATACCTGTTTTGTTAAAAACGTCTTCACCTACCGAGTCGAGTTCTAGAAACTCTGACAGCGAAAGCGAACTCTATGCGGACATTGCTGGTATGGATGGGGTCAACAATAAAGTGTTTGACAACGATCTAGAGCCGCTTGTAATGACTATATGAGGAAGAAGCGCACCAGAGGAAGCGCACATAATTTTAGATTATGAAGGAGAATACAAGAGAACAAGAACAGCAGGTCTGGAATTTTCATTTTTCAAGACGTTTTATTAAATCATGAAGTCCCAGTGCAATCATGGTACGTAGTTATTAAAATTTTATTATTGAGAGAATCATCGGTTGTGTAGTTTCCAAAACAAGCGAATATTTTTCTAGCTGTATTAAAGTGTTCGTGTTGCTCTCTTGAAGGTGTCGTTGCTGTTGTGAGATTAGCCTGCGGGCAGGCCCTCCTGTTGCTGTGAAATGTGGGCCTGCAACAAAGCATGGGATTTTTTCATCACTCGCGGCCGTCAGAGGCCGTGTATTTCTATTGGTCGAATTTGGCGGCCGCGAGTTTCTATTGGTCGAACAAAATTAATCCAGAATAAATTATTTCTGAAGTTATTGTTTACGGACTTCAACAATGCATGGAGTGGATACATATTCCAACAAGACGGCTATTAAAGACGCCGTAGCTCTTAATATTTTGAAAACACATCGCTGTGGAACAAAAGAAAAGAAATAGCAAAGTAGATCCGGATTGAAACTCCATGAATCTCTCTGTCTGTCAGTGTCTGGCTTTATAATACAGAAGCAAGTGTCATCACTTCGTCCGTCGCCTCAACTCAATAATAATGTGCCGTTCAAAACGTCAAAACATATTAATAAGAGGAGATTACACATTCACTTAATTCATGTAATAAAGATTATTGATAAATGAGGTAAGCTCTTTTTCAAACGAAGTTTCTTTCTGCCCTTAAATGTCTGTGCTATTGTCTGGAACTTAATTGATATTATCCAATTTGTGCGCCAGTGCGTCTGGTATTATTTATTATCGAAGCCGACTGGCTCGAGGCTACCAGTTATTCAGTTCAGAATGACCCAGTTTTTTAACTCAACAGCCAGAAGGAAAGTCTTGCTAAATTTGATAAAACACTTGAATTTCTTAACTATTAATATGTCGCCGTTTAGACTATAATGATACGCACCTGGTTCTATATGTCGGCTATCTTTGAAAGCGTCTGAAAGTGTCTAGCTATATGTTAATTTAAGTTAGGTTTTCGCACCTTCCCTAGCTACGAAGGAGCGTAACTCATTTCATGTTCGTTCGTATACAGCAGTTCGTGAAAGTCTTCGTTTTGACCTTTTGCAACTTGCACATTTACATGAGAAGCGCTATCTTGACGATATTCTGTCGCGATGACCTGGATCAGTGAATGCCGTGCAGTGAATCACAAACACCTAATCTCGAATAACGATTTATCAATGTTTCTTGCAAAATCAAAGTTATGTTCGTCTTCCACAAATTAGAGATAGCAAACTTATAAAACTAAGATCTGAGGTTGTCATGATCCAATCTTAGTACATTCAATTTGATTCAAACTGAGACGTTAGCACGCATCGCTAAACTGTTTCGCTACATGCTTTTAGTCTAAAGTTGAATATTTTAAACTCCTAACTACATACCCGATAATCGTTAGATGCGTTACATTGCTTCTGGCTTTCTTATAAACAGATTTTTTGAGTTTTCAGTAACGAGTATAGTTGATAGTGTGAAATTTACATCTTCGGATTGCTTTGAATGAGGATTTTTACACAGACTTCCGGAAGAATGTGATTGGTTTGATTCGCGACATTTGCATATTAATTAAGTGGGCGTTATCGATTTACCCCTAGGATTGTTGCAGGCTTTCATTTCACAGCGCCGCGTTGAGAGAGCCTGCTCGCAGGCTATTGTGAGATTGGAGCCGTGCCGGAAAAAACTAACAGTGCTTGGACGATAAGGAGAATCAAACTCGCTGTATTACCGAACACCCAGGATTTAACGTCGTTTGTTTACTACGCATTTTATTGTTATGAGCCACGGATATATTTTACACACTAACATGCATTAACTCTCTCTGTCGTATTTACATGTAACATCTAGAATATAATTGATAAAATCTAAATACGTCATTGTCACCATACTGTATATGCATTTACATGTAGCTGAACCATATTATAGTATTTTGCTATTACCAATAGTTGTATTTTATTATAATATATCATGAATATATATGTAACATTTTCATCTGTTTATATACTGTCTACTAACTGCTCGGCCCATTTTTTTGTATCTGAATATAGTACTGCCGTCTTTCTACTTAAACTATTATTTGTTTTGAATAACTGGACCTTATCTTCAGGTATTTGTTTTCTCTTCCGATTTCCAGTAGACTACCCTAAAATTAAAATATACTGGTTGAGTGGTTGTCAAAACAAACTACATGCATTATATTGTTATTGAATACTGTCATTTTACAGCGGCGGCGCGCAGAAGTACATTTACGTGCGAAACTGCAATGTATTCTCTTGCATCAGATCTGTACATTCTTGTACGGTATGGGTTTCTTCATTCGGCGTAACTGTTTATTACATGTTATGATGTTTAGGAGAAATTGAGATTTACCTTACATATAACCAACTTACCTCTTTAGGGCTTCATATCTGGTGCATGGCATTTCAGGTGCACGTTCGGCGCTGCTAACCTTTCTGGCGTTTTCTCAGTTGTACGTTTTGCAAACTGAACAATTCTTTAACGGCCTATAAAATTTTCAAGGTCCACGCAATATTTTTATTGTTAGCTACGTGTGTGATCAAATTTGATCCAATAATGAAACACAATCGAGTCATAACAAGTTTATACTCTTCGTTGGCTTCTCTTCGACGACGGACTTTTGGTTTCCATATTGACGGGTTTAAGTCATCTTTTAGGCATCGAAGGCTGCTCGCACCTTTGGCCCCTTACGTGACACCTTTCTAAACAATGATCAGCAAAATACGCAGAGCAAATAACAAAGTTGTTTAAAATTAGCCCGATATGTTTTAACCGAAAATAAACCCAAACAAGACGCTTTTTAGTTTTGGGGTTCTGGTGAAGCGAAATGCCAGCATTACGATCAGCGCAGTTACTACACCCTTGAGCAACACAACTGAGATGGTGGCATAATTTTGTATTGCTTTTCAAGAAAATTTATTACATGTAAAAACGTAGAATAAGTCGGGAAGACGCGTTTAAACTATGTACGTATATAGTAGGATATATGAATCTTCTTGTTGAGTGTTCAGTAGATGAGGTCACAACGAGCTACCGCTATTAATAAATTGCAGGCTCAAAAAAATTTCGAAATCAAGCCAAGTGCTCGTAAAAGATGCTTGAATTCTGATAGCAAACATTTTCTAAAATCGTTTTTAAATACACGGTAAGTCATATTAGGACCGTAAGAAGTATTTTGGCTAAAAAAAACGCAAAGTGAAAATTCGATTGTACTGCCACTTTAAGGGGTAATGTTATAGATCGAGGTCAGTGTATTGATTTATATAAATCTGGGGAGATTCGAAATAACTTGTGGCACTGCAAACATTGCCCGTTGAGTAATTCCCGACCACTTCCGCGTTATTATGAATTGTCTGAAGACAACCAATAGAAACGCAGAAAAAATTTCATCTCCCCAGAGTCTTCCCCGCTTCCCGCAACCGCATGGGAAGATGCAATCCCTGCCCTTTTTAACCCCTGCCTTTTTTGTGAGACCTCTAATACTAAGTTAGACATTAGATAAACAAATAATTAATCGTCTGTTGTAGTACGCAATACAATTCTCCGCAAATCTGGCGAGACTCAGTGGCCTCTAGTTCGGCTTCAATCTCGTACTCAGTTTGTAATATGCTACACCAAGTTTTTCCTAAAAACAACTGCCTTTCTGAATTTGTGGGCTCAGCTTTCGAATCTCATGGCGAAAATGAACCAATCATAGAGATAGAGCTGGATTTTGGCAACCTGTAGGGTATGTCGCTGTGATAATTTCTTTGTTTTTAAAGTAAAATTTCAACTATACTCGCTGTAGAATTAGATGAAAACGTTCGCTCAAATTGCTGCAAATGGTGTTTCCGAGGTTCTAGATTTCAAAAATTTCCAGGGGAGGACCCCCGGATCCCCCTACAAATGCGGTCACTAATTGCCACTACTTCTGCGCCGCCCCACTTTTTGACACCTTGCTAAGGCACTGGTTGTTGTTGTGGTTGTTGAGTGTTCTCGAAGAAGCATAACGAGGATATCCCAAATAGTTTAGAATACTGAACGACTTTGCCCTTTTTTTGCGTTCAACCCCTTCCCTCGAAATTTTCAGTTGCGCCCCTGTTCATGAAACTGCGAATGGCATTCTGAAACCATGAGTTGGATGGCAATGAATTTGTCACGAAACTGCGTGCTTTTATACGTTAGTTCGATAGGTAGAGAAGTAGAGTGCCGCATAGTCTTTCAGTGTAATATAACTAAACAATTGGTGAACTGAGAAGTCGACTTTCCAGTAACCACAAAATATACATATACGTTTTGAATACTGAAGAACTTCAAGTAAAGTACAGGCTCTGATAAAGAGTTCCCATACGTCAGAGTATTTCTGTCGTACTGGAATTCTGTTCTTTATGTCCTTTTAAAGGTGTTAAAACATCAATCTAATTTTTCTATCCAGCAGCTCACCTTTTGCTATTTAGAAAGAAGTTCAATCCTCTAATAATATGCATCTCTTCGACATAGTTTACCGCTACTCAGTCCTAAAAAGTTTTTGAACGTAACTTAAACATAATGAAAAGACAAACGTTCTCTGACCAAATATTTAAATTTAATTCGAGCTTTCGGCTGCCAGACTGCAGCCTTCAACAGGATAATAAAAATGAAATATAAAACCATATATACATACAAATGTTGTGGAACGCCTAGTAATCTGATACAATGTTATTAACCTAATGTGTTATTTTATTTAGTATAATGCTATACTGTTCGGGTAATGGTTTTGAGTTATTGTCCGATCACAATCAATGCCGTGTGCCAAGACTCTAGTGTTTTCCCAACCTCGTACCCAGGGTTTTTCTCTGCGCCCGCTGGAGAAAAGACCCTGGTAGGAGCTGCTGACGATTTGCTGACGTTGCACCGAGCAAAAAATGTAATACGGGAGGGGATGTTCTTTTTGTTATTTTGGTGAATTCTGTCGTCTACGCCGGCTAATCTAGTTGTTATTTAAAATAAAGACTGAAATGTTTCTACCTGGTTGTCGATTATCATTGCAAACACTTACTGGTCAATAATTACTTGTTTAAAAATGGAGACATCAATTGAAGATTACTCATATTGGTGATTTCATGCCTAAAACATTGTCTTGGCTAGCTGAAAATTCTATCTTCGATTTATCTCTTTGGAATTTTAAAGCAGGTTAGTTTTCGCACTTTATTTTTTACAATAGCAGTGGCAGGTCGATCAAACAGTTCGAAGTCTGGCATCTTCATTTGGTACCAAGTATAGAGCATTGTTTTCAATTTAAAACCAGTATAACGCCAATGGATATTGTATTAAAAACGTAAGTTATCTGCCATTTTTTGAGTTCAATCCATGCAATGTTTGGCCTAACCTTATATATGACCTTTCATGCAGTCAGCAATAGCGATTATTCATCGTTAAGTATAAAATATGCGATTTTTAACAGTGTCCCACGTTATTTTGTCACTGATTGTAGTTTATAATGAAGTTAAGTTTTGTCGAAGAAGTATGCAGAAGAGTTTTTCAGTTCTGTTTTAAACGTTTGTACGTGTCGTTTCAATAACATTTCTTACAAAATTCTAAGCCTCAAATGCCAAGATATAATTACACAGTAAAACCAACTGCTGTTTTGTATAATTTTAATGATATCTGCGATTCAAGAAGGGGAGAGAGAAATTTGGAGTCGGAAACATGAATTAACCAACAAACATGCAGATAGTTTATATTGTGCCGAGTTTCAGGAGTTTTTCATTTTTGATGAGTTTTGTCGGTTATTGTCGGGGAAGGATAGAGGGTTTTACTTTTGTCAAAATCGGTCGCAAAAACATATGAAAGAACAGCCCATTTTTTTACGTACCGTTTTGTCATGTTGGTTTTCGGTTGAAGTAAATAAAGGTCCGGCCATTTCTATCTTTTTTAAATGCCGTCGAGGAGTGGAAGTACTGCATCTTTTAACTCTATTAAAAGTGGCTTGGCTTTCAGAAATAACATACTTGAAGGACTCGAAACTGTAAAGTCGCCTTTCACAAGCTCTGCAGACCAAACGTGGAAGTGAGTCGGCATTGGGAATTGAAGCACAGTATATATCTTCCGCGGCCGATAAGATCTTGTTCTTTATTTTGAATACATTTTTTTGAGTGTCGCACATCACAAACAGAACGACACAGGCGACAGCAATTTGTGTTTATATTTTGAGTTGCGTAGATTTTTCTTGGACTAGCTTTCTGGTACAGCTTTACTTTTAATGACATTGCTCAAGACTGATATTATGTTTTTACATTCAATGGGAAATATCGCGAGTGATAATATTTATAATAAAAGTAGGAAAATCATGACGCTGACGCTAGCCGACTCCGAACACAATATTACTTTGCCTCCCCTCTCAGAAAAAAATAATCGTCACCACCCAGAATATGGGAGGTGGCGTCAGCAGCTCCTACCAGGGTCTTTTCTCTCGCTAGAGTGAAAAACCCTGGGTACGAGGTTGGTGTTTTCCTTGTCCTGTATAGGTTCCCTTGTCAATGACTTTGCCACCGTCGAAGTCGATTCTATGGTCATTAGTCCACGCATGGTTTGCAATGTTTGAACCCGCTTTGTTTTGTTTAGCGTTTCTAATGTGTTCCTTTTTTCGTGTAAATTTGCAATCAATTTTATAAACAACATTAGTTTGTTTTTCGGAGTCAGGTCTAAAGCTCGGATTAAATTTAAATATTTGGTCAGAGAATGTTTGTCTTTTCATTATGTATAATCCTGGCCGCGCTTCGTCAATTTTTTCGTAACAGTTTATACTGTTCATGACTCAACATATCGCAAGTCGCAACTTCGATCTAGTGTCTTCATCAGAGGTAATCTTTGTGAAGAAAAGTCCAGTACTTATGCTCTCGAATGTATTTGTTATTTACCAGAATCTTATTCGGAGTCCCTCAAAATTTAATTGCTAAATATACTAATACAAAATTATAGTTTACAAATGAAAAAAAATGTTTTAGACTCTTAGTCACCCACTGTTTGGATCAATAGTTGGCGTCATTTGTCCGTTGGGTCAAATGTGTACAAGGTGAATGTACCTGCTGGGCATGTTCAAGCATTTGTTATTTGTGTGACTCGAACAAAGAAGATCAATGCACCCACATTGTGGGTCTCACATGCAGAGCTGTGAAAGACCGACGTACTTCAAAGAGAAAAATGACAAGGTTTTTTTCGGATACTGGTTGCTAAACCAGATTCTGCTATGAACCCGGTTTCCCTTGACCATTTACCGGCGTTTTGTTAATCACTTGGTCCACTAGAACACAACATCAGAAGTATATTATTCGAAGCTACGACTGTTGAACGAGCGCTCATGAGAGAAATCGGATGGAAACCAAACTTTGCTTTAGCGAATGCGAGATATGAAGTAATCTCTAAAAAAGACTGGATCGAGCAACGTACTGTACATGTATGCGGTGTCCATCTTGGAGGGATCACTTTGTGGGAACTGCATGGTTAATTAAGGGCAAAGCAGATGTCCAATTGTCTAAAGAAGTAAAAGATATTCCAAGGTATTTGCCAAAAAATATTGGAAGTTTAGCCGAAAATCGTCGGAAAAAGGGGTTTCAAATTTCGTGATTACAAGCTATAGTAAAACGAACTGATGACCGTATACAATAACAAGGCAGACACTTCGCGTGGATTTTCGATCATGTTTAACTGTTTGCAGGTAAATATGAATTTTAAAAATATTGAACATGTCTAAGTAGGAGTTTTTGCCACTCAAAATATTTTAATTTTTTTCTCTTACTTCTTTTAGAGATGTAACGATCATGATCAGGAAGATCCAGTCAAAAATCTTACAATAAACCTTGAAGTATACTAAACGTGAATAGCTATTAAACAATCTTAAAAATTCCCAGAAATAGAAACACATTGAAAGCTAGTTCTGAGAGTGAGAGACCCCCACCCCCAATGCTTGAAATTTTTGTTTTAGCACCATCTATTTTCTACCCAAGTTCATATTGATTACACTATCAAAATATATTTTAATTTCCTCAACTTCCTATTAGTAGAATTATATTGTGCTCAGTTTTATGCTCTGTATTGCTTCTACATCAGTAATTCAACCAAACTTGATTGAAAGTTAAAAAATTATATATTATATTATATTATATTATATTATATTATATTATATTATATTATATTATATTATATTATATTATATTATATTATATTATATTATATTATATTATATTATATTATATTATATTATATTATATTATATTATATTATATTATATTATATTATATTATATTATATTATATTATATTATATTATATTATATTATATTATATTATATTATATTATATTATATTATATTATATTATATTATATTATATTATATTATATTATATTATATTATATTATATATTATATTATATTATATTATATTATATTATATTATATTATATTATATTATATTATATTATATTATATTATATTATATTATATTATATTATATTATATTATATTATATTATATTATATTATATTATATTATATTATATTATATTATATTATATTATATTATATTATATATATTATATTATATTATATTATATTATATTATATTATATTATATTATATTATATTATATTATATTATATTATATTATATTATATTATATTATATTATATTATATTATATTATATTATATTATATTATATTATATTATATTATATTATATTATATTATATTATATTATATTATATTATATTATATTATATTATATTTTATTATATTATATTATATTATATTATATTATATTATATTATATTATATTATATTATATTATATTATATTATATTATATTATATTATAAATTAAACATTATCAATGGTACTAAAAATTATAATATAATTTTAATGGAAAGTTAGGAGCATCAACTTAAATGTAATGAAATGCTATTAAAACAATTAAGTCTTTATCTATCAGACATGTTCAGCCTTTCCTCTTGGGCATTTGCAAACTTGTATTTAAAATGCCATGCTATAGAGGCGACAATGCCGCACTCCTGGGTGAAAAAATTATAGGGACAAATTTATCATTTTGTAGTTGTACTTCTCAAGAGTCAAGATGTTTCTTTGCAAAACATCCTTTTGACTCAGTTGAGATAATGAGATCTGGCTGGATGAAAATCATAAACATAACACTGTAGCGAGAAGATGATCTTTAGCCCTTTCTTGCATGTCTTCAATTTGTCTTGTAGCTTGATTACATTTTCATATACAAAATATTTAACAACTCATCATGATTTATTGGTGTGTTTAACCATAAAAAATACATTGCTAATCAAACAGAATTATTTTGGATATGCTAAATATAGATATTCTATTGTAGGTCAGCCTAAATAATATATTAGTGATTTAGTGTGACTCGAACGAATTAAGAAGATTAATTCCACCAACACTGCACGGTGGTCAGAAATTATTTTTTTCTCCCACTTGGCTCACCAAGGTATTTAGAATATCCAGAATGAAACGAAACTGCGCAAGATCATAGCTTAGGCAAATCTACATTTTGTGGTCGTGATTTCACACTTGTCGTTGACCGTGTGACGTCACTAATGACGTTCAAACTTGGCGCCAAAATTTAGAATTTAAAAATTGATTTTAAGAACTGTATAAAAATGTTCTGTAATTAATACAAAGATTTCCAGCGAAAACCCTACGAAAATCCAATAAAACGAAGTAGAGTTATGACGTCATAATTACGTTTTGATGACATCAGAGATAAAATAAGTGCATAGTCCCAAATTCAAAAAACTACAAATTTGTTTTTCTTCTATGATGTACTTTGTTTATTTCTGATTTGGTTTATAGTTTTCGAGTTTAAATACCCCTAAAGTTTGATCGTATATGGCGAATTATTTACATTCTTTTACATTTCGCGGGAAATTTAAATTATAAAATCAGCCATAACTCATGTTAGAGCCTGGTAAACCGTAAGGTTTTCGAGTTAGCCATCAGTCTTGTTGCAAACATAAAGAGATATGAAGGAAATCGAGAAGAATTACTTAAGAACGGTAACTAACAATCATTTAGGGATATTAACAAGTTAAATTATAGACAAGTTGCTATTTTATTTCAGGTATTTCTCTGACAGTAAATAACGTTTAGTCTTTTTTGAGAAGGAAAAAACATTTAATTCTTTTAAGTAACTTACTTCGTTTTATTGGATTTTCGTAGGGTTTTCGCTGGAAATCTTCGTATTAATTAAAGAACATTTTTATACAGTTCTTAAAATCAATTTCTAAATTATAAATTTTGGCGCCAAGTTTGAACGTCATTAGTGACGTCACACGGTCAAGGACAAGTGTGAAATCACGACCACAAAATGTAGATTTGCCCAAGCTACGATCATGCGTAGTTTCGTTTCATTCTGGATACTCTAAATACGTACCTTGGTGAGCCAAGTGGGAGAAAAAAAATTAATTTCTGACCACCGTGCTGTGGGTCCCACAGCCTGAGCTGTGAAAGCCTGACAGGGTTTTTCCGATATTGGTTGCTAAACCAGATACAGCTATGTCATGTCTCCGGTTTTACTTGACTATTTACCGATGTTTTGTCGATCACGCGGTCCACTAGAATACATCATCAAAGGTATATATCCGTAGCAAGCCGAACTTTGCTTTAGCGAATGCGATATATGCACTGATCGCTAAAAAAGACTGGATCGAGCAACCTGCTGTATATGTTTAGGCCACGCAAAAAATGTAACTCATTTAAAATGCGGCGGTCATCTTCGAGGGACAACTTTGTGGGAACCGCAATGTGGTTTAAATAGGCAAAGCAGAATTTTCGCGTATTTGGGCAGGGGCGGACTGGAAGCAGAAAAGTTACCGGGAAATTAGGTGAAAGGGGCGGCGCCTGGCCAAGTGCAAAGCCTAAGTGTTCTAAGGGTCCCGGCCGGGGAGTGCGCGTGCCGTTCCGGTTTCTAGGAAATTTTGACCCTCTGAAATTGTATTTCCACGATTTTGAGAGCGGCATTTTTCATTTTAAGCAAGATTTATGTATGCCCATATTTTTTTGTGACTACAACATTTAATAGACAATAATATATTTTATTATATAGCATGCTATCGGATATGAGCTTTTGCGTAATCTGATTGGTTCCCTACTACTAGGCTATCAGCTCATATCCTGCTAGTAGAGGAAAAACAAGATGGCGGCATGATTCTTTAAACTGCCGAAAAGAGTTGAAATTGACGGATTTTTATACAGAAAAACATCAACACCCTCAAACCAATGTATAAAAAAAAAACATTGTGTAAAAATACATTAACAAATACACAATTTAGCATGTTAATTGGTAAAGTTCACCTAAAAATTACGTCTTTTTACTTTCAAAAACCCGACTAAATTAACGGGTTGATATTAATTTGTTGCCAAACAAAGAAACTCACGGTTAAAATCAAGCTTACAACACACATTCCGTAGGAGATCACCAGTAAAGAGACTTTTTTTATTTAGATAAGCATTTGGAGCAGTAAAAAGCATGTTTTTTTTTCCAAAACAACCAACTAAGTAATTTAGTTTTACTGCCGAAAGTGTTTCAGTTTCATTTTTGCATGAAATCAAAACCTTTTTCACGACAGCAACGCTAATATAAACAACTGACCCACCTTTTGACTTCATAAAGGTACCTTTTAATCTTTTTTGTTGATCTGCTTAACACATTTTTTGCCTCTCGAGCAACATTTATACAACATTTCGAAGCTGTTTACCGAACAGCTCAGCGAGAAACTCCATGTGAATGCATCATTACGCATGGCGGAAGTATTAAGTTGCCCATGCCGGAAGTTGTTTGTTTCAAACATTTCGCTGTAATTTTGTCTCTTGTACAGTGCTTGGCTATATAATAAAACAGTTATACTATTCGCTCTCGTTGTATACGAACTAATAGCCAACTCGGCGAAGCGCCTCGTTGGCTATGAGCTCATATACAACTCGAGCTCATGGTATAACTGTTAAATATACTACAAGTGAATTACTGTTCCACGATTCACCTACTCTTAAGCTGGATTTTCACTAGGCGTAAAATATCGCGCGCTCGACTTTTCTATTGTACAAATTGAATAGTTTTCTACATCGTTCCACATGGAAACTCACAAGACAAAAGAAAAAAGTCGAGCGCGCGATATTTTACGCCTAGTGGAAATCCAGCTTTAGGGGCTGTTCATATGGGAGACAGGACGGGACAAGTAAGCGCTACGGGATTTTTCATCCCGGGTTTATATGAGAATGTTTTCAGGCAGGATAATTGCGACCGGGACGTTTTACTACACAGCTAGAAAGTTGTAAAAACCTGTGGTTTTTAACAGAGAAATAACAGAGAAATAAATATAATTTGAAGTATTATAAAGAGCTGGTGTCCTCCTACTATCCGTTATCACTCATTTGTATCGAATAAACAGCTTAAGAATCAAAACAAATACTCGAAACGGTATCCGTCATATCGTCCCGGTTAGGCGGGACAGAGCATCAGAGCATTTATATATTATGGTTGAGATATGAAACCGGGATTCTTGTTAGGCGGGACGGGACAAAAATGTTCCGGCAAACACATTCTTCATATAAACGAAATGAGATAAATAAAGGGAAAATATTGTAGCGATGCGATCTGTCGCGTCCCGCCTTCCATGTAAACGGCCTCATAAAATTAGCTCTTAGTCTTATTAGAGTTAGATAATTTATTGTATACCCGAAAAATTACGTATGGATACATCTTATGAAGAGTGAATAACAAAGAAAATATAACACAATTACATGCAGAGTAAATAGTTTAGAAAATACAAATTGTATATCATTGTATTTACGACTTGTAGTCTAGGAATGATAATTGTCTTTTATGGGGGCGCCTGGAACGGAAAACCCGGTGGGGCAGTCCGGCTCTGTATTTGGGCAATTTTCTATTCACACAGCAAACGCATTCCAATTATCTAAAGAAGTAAAGTTTGATTAAACTTTTGTGTATACAAAATACAATATTTAACAACTCATCATAATTTATCGGTGTGTTTTACCATGAAAAATACATTGCTAAAACGAACAGAATCCTTGTGGCTATGCTAAATATAGATATGCCATTGTTGGCCAGCCTAAATAAGTGTTGTTTTCTTAAAGTTGGTGTTTTCTTAAACATTACAAGAAAAATTAAACTGATTTACAGAAGCAAGTTTAAGGCTAATAACAGACCAACTACTGAATATAAAATGACAAAAATAATAATTTGAAATACAGTGTATCAAGTTATGTAATATTTTATTAATATTTTGGCCTAATTTTACAGCTAGTTAAAAACATATGAATGGATCATTATCAGAAATTTGGGACATTTTGCGGCCACGTTCATAGCCAGTGGTTACTCCCATGATAATAATATACAGTAAATATTTTGCGAACGGTTGCAAACGGCTGCTCATTCTCGAGCCCATAGTTACCCCCTTTTTGGTCAGCGGGAGAGCGCGGGGGAGACTCTGTGAAACTGGATTGATTCTCTGTTTCGATTGGCTCATTTAAATTTATTGAATTCATCGATTCAAAACATACAGATTGTAAAATAATGAAAGTCAAATATATTGTTTAATTCAATAAACATATATATCTTCAAATTTAGACGCCTCATTTACATCTCCTCTCTTTGTTTAATATATCTGGGTCTCAGTGACACAAACAAACTTCATAGCAAAGTTTAAAAGACTTAAGACGAATTTCGAGCAAATTAATGTCGCAATGAACAAAACAAACCCTGGTGGGATTTGTCGTTATATTTTATGTATAAATGTAAAACAATTTAAACAACGAAAAAGCATATTTAAGACAATTAAAGAAGGAATCAGCCTTCGCACTCGTATTAAAAGGCTTGTGATCATGTGATCGAGGACGATATTGGCGTCGTGTATTGATAGTTTAGTAAGTTCACCTTGGATTTCAAGAACGTTTATGTCAAGTGCCACCACCAGCAGTGTCAGTCTCTCTCCGACAATTTTAACGTGCATTTGATCTGCATTTTATGCAGGGTTCTCACAAATATAGTATTTGCGATTTCAAACAAATATAATGAACACAACGCACATCCTGCACAGCAGCTGAGGCTACGATCATGCGCTTAACAACCGGAACCCCTCATTTCAGGGGTAATTAAATCCAATTTCCCCAGAGTCTCCCCCGCGCTCTCCCGCTGAC
This sequence comes from Paragorgia papillata, assembly GCA_035771165.1. NCBI lineage: Eukaryota > Metazoa > Cnidaria > Anthozoa > Scleralcyonacea > Coralliidae > Paragorgia > Paragorgia papillata. Next base: position 1,684,397 of record JAWNZC010000338.1, read on the forward strand.
CAAAAAGGGGGTGACTATGGGCTCGAGATTGATGGCTGCTAAGAACAAAGATCGCCTCTGCTTTCAAAGTAAACAAACATGGCTGCAGGCTGCTCGATAGAGAAGAGACCTCCGTGGCTTCGTCGTTTGTCCTTCTCGCAGCTCAACTCCACGTTTAGACATAACGGCCTCCTGCTGATAGACGAAATCGGAGTTTCGGCGACTGCATGTGCATACAATCTGAGTCGGAATGAAACGTAGTTCGTTTATAACATGAGGCTGAAGCAGCCGCAGTAAACATAACATTTCTGATTTCAGAAACCTTTTAATGCTTAGGTATTCTATAAGGATAAAATTTGCTTCTCAGTTATCCTTGACAATAATCCTAAACGTAGTATCTAAAAATAATGAACTCAAAACATGAAAAAATAGTCCCAGTCAATGTTATCTTCCCGTTATGCTTTAATAGACACGATGTAATTTGCATAGGGGCCCAAATTGAAAAGGAAACTAATTTGCATGTGGGCCTAAATAAAACTACGATTTGGTGTATTGCTCAAACATACTGTAAAACCAAGAAAGTTTAAAGGCTTTGGGAACCGCAATGTTGTTAGATACGGAGATATTTACGAGTTTTATTAGCAGTTCGAACATTGCTAAATACATAGCAAGCTCCGCACTTTGCATCGTTCGCAAGGAAAGTGGTGTATTTGGCAGATTTGTATCGCATGTTTAGCAGGATTACTATGGCTTACATAACAGAATGAGTCAAATAAGCAGCGTAAATAAATCGATGTTGGGAACCGGCTGTGTATTTCGGTAAGCGAACATTTTTTGTTATAACGTTTCCTTACTTAACTCTTAACAGGAATCGAGCTCCGCAACCGACAAGTCTATGTGCCTAGTAGGATAAATTTTAAAATTTACGATTTTACTGTATTATTCCTTATACGATTTGGCCGTCATGTTTAATGGCCTATATGCGCCCGCGCGACGCCATCTTGTCCCAAATTTCTGGTAATGTGATTTGACAGATGTTTTAACCTAGCTATAAAACTATGCCAGTTAAAAACATGTGTCCAATCATCCGTACATAGATTTTCCTCCAGAGTATTTAGTAACACATCTTTGCTAAAATATAGTGTACATGCCTTTTCGTATCTACTGCGCACGTGCTACTAGATACTATGCTATCGCGCTGTTAATTTGGTTAAGTTAAAAAAAACGCCTTAGGAGCTTATCAAAACATAGAATGAAACGACAACTGACGACAAAGCACCGAATCCAAAATAACTACTGTACACCAAGTATTTAGTAAGTAAATGCTATGACACAGCTAAATTAAAGTGACAAAAAAGCGATAAATATTTCAGAAAAGAGGGTTTTTACAAATTTAGTTAGTGTTTTCAGTATGAATTGTAGTCAATTTTTAATTGTGATGAACTAGCTAGACGTTGCTGGAAAGATAGCAAAAGTTAAAATTTTCAAAAGCCTCTTTAAGGTCGTTACACGATTTCATATTCAGATGAGGCAACTTATATTGCCAACATATGTGTGCAGCAGTCTCGGATCGAGCTTCGTAAAATGACAAGGGCAGGCTGTACAATGCCGAAGAGAAATGGTTGACCTTCTTCTAAAAAAAACAAAAATTACCGTCATTGTCGAGCAGAAAAGTGCAAAATCTGCGGAAGTCCATGAGCAAAATATGCTATATTGTCAAAGTGAAAATGCCTCGTGGTTGTGCCAAAAATCAGTGACAAATTCCCTACCCCAGGAAAATTTGTACTCTACTTTTATCTGTTGCTGAACGATTCACAATATAAAAATCAGTATTTTATTATGATTACTTATTGCAAACACTTCTTCTAAACTCTCCAGGCGTTTGCTTTTCAACCAAGACGCAACTGAAACTCCATATATTTCGCTTTAATCTCTTCCATAATCAAATCCAACAGGCAATTGACAGTCCAAACCACGCGTTGAATCCCTTGATAAAAATACTAGAGGGAGAGCGACGCAATTCAATTGCCTCTCACCCCAATCGCATTTTAGCACTGAGCAAAAGTACCAAGGCTCGGAATATTGGAATAATATTATATATCTAATGCCCCACCCAGGGCAAAGATTTGTTTTCAAATGCCCCACCCCTGGGAAGGTCCAATGTGTCAAATACCAAGCGGTAAAATTTGTGTCATAAATGTGCAAATATTTATTCCAGCTTTTACTGCATGCAGCAGTCTTGAAGAACAACCAAAGTATGATTGTTCTTATAATTTTAATGATATTTTATGCGTTGTTATTGATCAATCGATGTGTTGGTATGTGATTATTTGGATGGGTGACCACCTGTAAAGGCTTGAGATTTGTGACAAGTAGAATTGTTAGTGCTTAGACTCCTGTGGTTTGATAGCTTTCCTATGAGTTCTTATTTTTGAAAAAAGTGTGTGTGTGTGTGGGGGGGGGGGGGGGGGGGGGGAGGGGGGGGGGAGCATGGCCAGCACAGACAATTTTGACAACGATCTACAAGTACACAATTAATGCATCATATTATTCACAACACTGATACAATCTCGATTTTGATTGGATAAATTCTGGATGTTGCTGCAATCTGCAAAACACCCCCTGAATTCACTGTATATATATATATATATATATATATTGTGTGTATGTATGTGTGTGGACATAGAGGATTAATTCATTATTAATAATTACTTGAATTGATCCAATTGTTAATTGTTGTAATCAATTGAAAGAAGAAATTGTGTTAAAAATCGATTTGGAAGTTGAGTTAGAAATTGATTTAGAAATCAATATAGAAATTGAGCTAGAAATTGTTGTTTTAGTTGAGTTAGAAATCCAGTTAAAAATTGAGTTAGAAACTAAGTTATATATCAAATGAGTTAGAAATTACGTTAGAAATTGAGTTAAAAGCGAGTTAGTTAATTGCGTTTGAAATTAAGGTAGAAATTGAGTTAGGTGTTGAGTGGAAAATTTGTTTAAAAATTGAGTTATAAATTGATTTATATAATAGTGCAATCTTCCCTTTTTTGTTATAGACTTTACATTTAAGGAACAAACAAAAATGACTTCTTACTTGCAATTAAGTAGTAAAGCCCAAAATGCAGCAAAAAAAGCTTCAGAAAGGTCTCCTGTGATTAAGGATTATCCTACGCTACTTAAAGATGACTTTAGGCTCTCTGAAAATGGGATTTCCCTAGAACAACAAGACCTCCTTTGGAAGAAAGTTCACGACTACCTCAATGCTTATAAAAGCACATTCATTGGATTTCAAGTCGACCAAAGCATAGACTGCACTGGCAGGCTGAAAGATTATTTGAACCTTCACATTAACAACGTTGGTGATCCATTTACTGAAGGAAATTATACAGTTAATACAAAAGTGATGGAGTGTGCTGTCCTGGATTACTTTGCTAAATTGTGGAACATAGAACTGCCCGACTCAGTACAAGAGAAAGACCGCGATGAGGCATATTGGGGGTACAATCAATCAATCAATTAATCATTTCATCAATTATTCAATCAATCAATTAATCGATCAATTAATCAACCAATCAATCAATCAATCAATCAAATAATCTATCAATCAATCCATCAATCGATCGATCGATCAATCAATTAACTATTTATTTAATACATGATAATAAAATCATGCAATTGTTGCTTTTTAGGTACGTGGTGTCAATGGGTTGCACTGAAGGAAACCTGTACGCCTTGTATAACGCTCGTGATTATTTGTCCGGGGAACCTCTTCTTTGCAATGGCGACACCAAGATCGACCCTGATTTTGCAGATTGTAGACCACTGCTTTGTACCCAGACAGCAGAAAACTCCAATGCTTTCATACCAGTTGCTTTTTATTCAGAAGATGCCCATTATAGTCATGCCAAAATGATGCAGGTTCTAAAAATCAGCACATTTCATAAACTCGGAAGTGGTCATTTTCCTAGTCCATTGATCTATCCAGACGACTACCCGAGCAATTACTGTGAAGACTACCTTGATCAAAATGGTTGGCCACGTTTGGTTCCAGTTGATTCAGATGGCTCAATGCATCTCCCAGCGCTTGTCAAGTTGGTTAGTGCATTTGTGTCCAGAGGCTACCCTCCCATTGTCATTTTAACTATTGGGACAACATTTAAAGGCGGATACGAGAACCCACAAGCCGCCATTAATGAGTTGGTGCCCATACTAAAGAAGTACAATCTTTACGAACGCTGCATTCACTACTCATCAGAAGATCCCTCAAAATTTGACATCCGCCACGGGTTTTGGTTTCATGTTGATGGCGCCATGGGTGCTGCTCATCTTCCTTTTCTTGAGATGGCAATAAACGAAGGCTTAATCGATAACCAATTTCCAAATGGCTTTCCAACGTTTGATTTTCGTATTCCAGAAATAATGTCCATTGTTATGAGTTCACACAAGTGGCTTGGCAGTCCATTTCCGTCTGGTATATTCATGACAAAAAGAAAGAACCAACTGAAACCACCGACGAACCCACTCTTCGTTGTTGCTGGTGACACCACACTAGCAGGATCCCGCAATGCACATGGCGTCATGGCACTTTGGGATCTCCTGTCCAGAAAATCACACCTTGATTTTACAGAACGAGCAGTGAGAGGCGAGATGATGGCGACGTTAACATTGAAGAAATTTCAAGAACTGGAGGAAGAACTTGGAGAAGACTTGTGGGTCTTGCGCAGTCCTGGTTCGCTATTTATTTGTTTCAAGCAACCCAGGAATGACATTGTTCGCCGATATTCGTTGTCACGCAAGTCATTTCTTGTTAAAACCAAGCGGGGTACATTAGAAAGAAAGATTTATTCTCATATTTGCCTCATGTCACACGTTGACGAGGTGATGATTGGTAATATTATCAAAGAACTAAAAGAACCTGGGGCTTTTCCTGATCAGGACACAGACAGTGCATGAGTTAGTAGATACTAACGGTAATCAGATACTATGTAATCGACTACGTACTGGAAAAATACTCATATTTCTTATACGTTATTCGTTGATAATAAACTGATATTTGAAGTATATAATCAAAGATCTAGAGTGAAGAAACCTGCAGGGAATTTCCGCAAAGACATTGACAGTGCACCAACGTATAAATTTTACTAGGAACACGTAAACTCAACATTAATTCGTTTCGCCTACTTTTATTGCACTTTTGCAAATAACCTCCGCCCTCCTCCCCTGAGTAAAATAAGCACACCTCATTTGTCTTTGAATAAATAACCTCTCCTGCATGTAGCTCTTGCGATGGTTCCTTTAATCGAAACCTGCAATATATACTGTATAGTCATATTGCCTTAAATAATAAGTTTAGTAAAAGGAAAATTTTCATTCGAAAATACACAGAGTCACTGAGGAAATATGAAAAACTTGCGTCACGCCCTTTTAAATATTAGCGTCGGTAAAGCACTCTATAAATGTTTGCAAAATGCATGCTATAAGGCAAAACTCTGTCGACGTCAGCAAGACTCGACACAACCTCGTACCCAGGGTCTTATCTCCGCTCGCCACCGCCACCGCCCACCGCTACGAAAAGACCCTGGTCTGGGCTGGTCACGTGTGACGCAGACTTACTGGGAGTGGGCTAGTAGGATTTGTACTTTTGTAGGAACTAAGAAGACCGCGGAATTAATAATCACAGAGACAATGTTTGAAATGTTAATTTTATTTTATTAGTTGGTTTACCGTATATATAGCACCTTACAATGTGTTATTTGAAGTTTGCTTCACCAAATCTTGGTTTTAAAACTGTTTTCAAAGAACAATGTTTGTTGCGCCGCACTTGAATTGATTGTTTGCATTCTAGATCTGTTGTAGTTGCAGAAGTAACTACCGGACGAAATTACACCTAAATAACAATGAGAGTATTGGTAAATTACGAACACATTAGGTATTATAAGGTAGACGAATGTGTTAAAGTGACTAGAGCAAAGTTTCAATCGAAATGTACTAACACCTTGGGCTTTGATGTATATTTATGAAGTAAACAGTATACTAAATATTGCTCGATACTTAAAATCTCAGTAGTTATCTTGCTATATTATTCAACATTTAATGATTTTTTATAACATATTAAGCACTTTTTAATTATTCTGACTGCTTTATGTACTCACAGCGCAATTATATCTATTCTTAAAACAACAAGTGTATAAAAGAACAACGCAATAAAAACAACGTTCAACAATAGGTTCATTAGCGAGTGACTTCGATTCATATTAAAAACCTTGTTTTTTTAGTCAAAGGGGAATTGATATAGACTAGTGACATTAATATGTTGTTAAAAGATCAGTGTTTTCTTGATCAGCATGACGGCATCACTTCCCAAACAGGAATCGATTTTCAGCTCTGATCATGATTGCATGATTGCATGATTGCTAATTTCCCGAAAAGTCATGTTATTAGTTTGTAATATTATGATCGCCGAGGAAAAATTTGAGAATCTTACCGACAGGAAATTTACACGGTTGATCAGAGAAGTTGCATCTAATTTTCCCGTGCATGTTGATGAGGGAAAATATATGCAAGCGGGAAATTTAGAAGAAGACAAAAGATTTCTTTGTTTTCTAATTTTCCCTCATGAACATGCACGGGAAAATTAGAAGAAGACAAAGCAATTCTTTGTCGATTTTCCCTCATCAACATGCACGGGAAAATTAGAAGACAAAGGATAAATTTCCCTCTTGCATGAGCGATGAGGGAAATACGAGGTTTACATTCCCTCGGAGAACAAAAGAATCCGAGGCGATCATGGTATTATTATATTAAACGATGAATATTAAATTGCGTTGGCATTGCTGCCGCTGTTGCGTTACAAATTTAAGCCACTTTTAAAACAATAATAAAATATGTCACTAATCTTAGCTTTTGTTGAAAGCTATAGATGTCGAGTTTTAGCGATCTTGGCGATGTTAAATCACAAGGACTTTCAGATTTCCATATATTTATTCACAATAATGACATGCAAAATCCTCTCTTTGGGCAAACGGCAGGCGACGGGCGTAACAGCTTGGCATCGTAACTGATGAAGTAAACATTCATTTCGAGGAAGAGAATCCCCTCAAATTCGCTGTTCGTCGGAAGTTCAGAAAGATATAGGAAAAATATTCACAATCACTGACAACTTTTCCGTGAAGTGTTGCACTGTTGCGAAGCGCCTTGCCGTTTCCTGGCCTTACCGAACACCAAAGTGTCTGAGGGTCTTTAACCAAATGTTTTGCCAATGTTTTTTCGTCGGTATATTATATTATCGTCGGCATATATCGGTGTTTATTTTAAGATTCTCTTGCGACTTGCCTCCACCAGTCTCCATAGTCTCCGCGTTACAATGATGACAAATCCTAAGTTCTCTACCCCCTCCCTAACGGCAATGTTGAAAAGTATCCCAGAATATGGGATACACGCTCTCTCCTCCGCAGAGGCTCGGAGGAGAAGACGCGCGAGGAATGATGGGAAGAGGGAAAGAAAAGTAGCCTCTGCCAGATAATGTTGTCAATATGGCACCCAAATTCCGCGATGGACAGGCACCAAGACTCGGAATTTCAATATATAATCAAATTTAACTTACGGAAAAGTTGGAAATCCATAAATTGTGAACAAAAGACACATTTAAATTGCTGGCAGTGTGGCAGACAATTCTCATCTCGAGAATGTTAATATTGTTACACAAGGACAGGATTTTCCAGTTTTGAATTATGCAATGTAAACAAACGCTACCCGAGAAGTTTAAATCAAAAGACACTGAAATGTTGTAAACATAGATCTTACCTATGATAAGTTTCACGTATACACGTAGTGCATGTGGTACGTTTGCGAGCTTGGTGTAATGTAGAAAGTTAGCGCTGAGAATATTCCAGCGCATGCTGTTCGTCGGCTTTGTTTATCAACGATTCAACGTTCGATATTAAAACGTTTGTCAGTCTGGCAGGGTTTCGAATTTTTTTATTCGTTCCGGGTGATTTCCATAGCAGAATTCAGAACTAATAACGTCCAGAACAACATTCTAGACTTAGATCTTGAAGAAAACATTGTACTTCGTGCAAACTATCGTCGCTATCTCCCATGACCAGAGAACCGCAGATTTGTTTATACTTCACTGAAATCTCTTCGGATTCGGTTCGTTTGCCGACTTCGAATTCGGTGTTAAAAAATCCTTCTCCGGCGTACTTGCACTTATTGCAAAGCATTCTATATCTTCTTCAATTCTGCATTATGGTTATCGTAAAGAGAATAAAGAAGTCTAAATTAATTGAAATATAGTTTACATCTAAATTGATTTAAAATGGCAGACACGTAAACAGCAAGAATCAAATAAATTCATGTAATCGCACTATTTCTTCACGAAAATCGTCATGCTAACCTTTGATACTTAGATCTTGAAGGGAGTGCTGAATTTCTCCCAAATCGTCGGTTTTTTATGCCACTTACCACAGAACCGCAAATCCTGCCAGAGAACCGCACATTATCTGGCAGAGGCTTCTCGCTCTTTCTCACCTCTTTTTCCACCTTCCCGACGTTCTCCGCGCGCTTTACGATTGCCCGCGCGCCTGCGAATAGAAGCCTCTGCGGAGGAGGGAGGGATACACGTGACCAGCCCAGACCAGGGTCTTTTCGCAGCGGTGGGCGGAGCAGCGGAGATAAGACCCTGGGTACGAGGTTGGACTCGACAAACACCGAACGTAATAAATTAAAATTAATAAACTTTATCACCAATTGAAACGAGATAAATGTATGCAGTACAGTAATCGTTAATGTGATGCATTATTTTCAGAAACACATTTTTTTACGGCTTTTGGCTTAAACCTCGCCGCTTTCTCTCTCTCTCTCTCTCTCTCTCTCTCTCTCTCTCTCTCTCTCTCTCTCTCTCTGGCACAAGGTTTAGCAACTTAAAAGCTTGTTGATATATCTTAATATATCGAGAATGAAAAAAAAAAAAAACACGAAAGGAGTACTTCCCCGGTTATGGTAGAATGGCACTGGGCACCCGCAGTTTTGTTTACGAAGGGGACTAGGGGAGATGGCAGAATATGGCGATGAAACTTAAAGGAGCGGTTAATTTTCTTTTCGAAACAAGGACTATGTAGGCTTATTTTGATTATAAATATGGCCACGTGATTCCAAAAATTCTAGGCAAAACTCTTGGGAATATGAAAAAATTCTAAAATATCTGCAAAAAAATTTCCATGATATACATGTTACCTGCTGAAAAAGGTCAAAATATATAAATAGATAATTTAGAACTATTAACGTCTTAAAACAACTTATTTTAACACTTGGTATTATGATTTTGCTGTTACCACCGTAGATCATATTTAGGTAACTAGCTGATGGAATATGTACTTGAATTATGACAAATTATTGTGAGAAAATTAATTCTCATTTAGATAAATTGCAGGATTTTAGCAACAAAAATACCCAGTATGCCTAAATCCAGTATTATAATAATAACTAAAACTTGTCTCGGATTTCACATTTTGTATTTTATTTAAGTGTGGTAGGGTTCAAAGCATGGCGTAATACACAGCGGTACATTGCACTGCTGGCAGCAACAACAACAACAAGTTTGCCGCCGACGACAGTTCTTCCTATCAGAACAAAGTTCACGTGCACAATCATGTTTGTACTTCTTATTTTCAAACTTGTCAGGAAAGTGTTGTCCTCTCAACCGTAGAGGAAGTGGAACAGTGCTTGGTCGCCCTTTCCGTTTTCTACCAGAATGCCTGTTTTCCAATAATCCATCAATTACACTTTGGTGAAACATCTGTGGATCAAGGGTATTTGCTTTATCTGCTTTTTGGTAAATAATATATCCATTTACAAGGGCTGTTTCTCTTGCTTTGTGGTATAGTGTATGGTACCACTTCACACTTTTGTTCGGGTACTGGTAGGTTCCCAACATTTGATCGAAACGCGCGGTCTACACCATCCATGCTACGATTATATCTTTCAACAGCTACAGGTTTTTCAGTGATTCTTTGTCCGCCTTCAGCTGCTTTACTTCTTACTTCCTTATAAATTACTAAATTGGTATCAATGGTGCTTAGCATAGAGAGGCGGTTTGTATCATGCCATGCACAGACAACCATATTCCCACTTCGCATGAACACAGGAACATCTTCTTTCTTCATCTTTAGATTATTAGGGTGTAACTCTTTCGACAGCTACAGGTTTTTCAATGATTTTTTGTCCGCCTTCAGCTGCTTTACTTCTTACTTCCTTATAAATTACTAAATTGGTATAAATGGTGGTTAGCATAGAGAGGCGTTTGGTATCATGCCATTCACAGACAACCGTATTCCCACTTCGCATGAACACAGGTACATCTTCTTTCTTCAGCTTTAGATTATTAGGGTGTAACTCTTTCGGCATTTCACGCCTGTTAGCTTCAACTGTTCCAATATTCTTCAATTGAAGTTTTTCATACAGTATTGGGGGTGAATAGAAATTATCCATAAAAACATGTCCTTTTTCTCATAACCTTCAAGTAAACTTAATACAACATGATCTGTTGGTGCAGGAGTTTCCGGGGACCTTATAAAAACTCTACTTTGCTGTATAAACCTTCGACTTGCGACAATAGCCACTCTCTGATTCACACAAAAAATATGCCTGGATACCCAATCTTGTAGGTTTATTTGGTAAGTTTGTCGAAAAAAAAATGCGTCCTTTGAACTTTATCATGAATTGAAAGACATTTCTTCGGTTGATATACTTTTTCATATATAGGATTGAAAATGTCAAGCAGCGGCTGGATTTTAAACAATGGATTATACCCAAATTCTTGACCATTTGCAACTTTGTTTGGAAACGTCATTGAAATGTAAAAATATTTGTAATAATTCGAATCTATTCCTAGACATGACATTTTGAAAGTGAGTGGTGGTAAGGCAGTAAATACTGACATGATAAGTTGTACGTATACATGTAGTGCATGTGGAACGTTTGCGAGCTTGGTGTAATATGTAACAGACGTTCGGTGGACGTTCGTCAAGCTCAATTACTCAGAAAAGATTTCTGAGACACTAAATTCTCCAATATAACTAATAATGGCAGGCTTCCGACGAAGCTCCATGGCAATTTGCAGAGCTACAAATGCTTTCATCTCAGCAACAGATGTATACTCTTTAAATTTACAGTACGTCATGATTTATACCATGATGAACTTGAAACTCTTACAGTTGAGATCACAAAGCCAAATCAAAAATCATTTCTCATAACTACTTGGTATCGACCACCATCGTCTGAAATCAGTGTCATTAATTGTTTTGAAAAATTTCTCCCAAAACTTGAAGACGAAAATAAAGAATCTATCCTTCTTGGTGATTTCAACTGTAATCTCCTTGGAAAAAAGGCTGATCTTCATACCTCAACTCTCTTGTTCTTGTATGACGAATATCAATACTCGTAACTGATTAACTCCCACCCGTTTTACAGAAAATTCGCGTACTTTGATAGATCACTTGGCTACGAACACGCCCCGTAAAATTATCAAGAGTGGCGTTTGTCATCTTAGTTTAAGTGATCATGCATAGTTTGATTTTTTCAATTCGGCGGAACGTAATGCCACGTGAAAAACCAAGAATTATTGAGATTAATGTCCTCAACTACCAAATACTGCTAAGATTGATACTGACACAGTAAATAAGGCAATGTTTTTGTGGGGTTATAGAAGTGTGGGGCAACTGCTCTATATATTTTTGTTTATCTGCGATGAGCTGGGTCCTGAGAGATTCCAAGGGCAGATACTCGTAATTGAAAGCTGGATCTTGAGGAAGGCGATTAAGACAAATGCTGATTTTTAGCTGGGTCCTAATCTGCTCAAGACATATACTTTCACCGCGCGGATTTGAGCTGGATCCTGAAAGGCGACTAGAACATATACTCAATGGAGTTGGATCCCAGTCTGCCCTGCAGGACATATACTCCGAGTTGGACCCTTGATCTGGCTCAGGACATATACTCGTATGCAGAAATCAGAGCGATTGCCAAATTCCGTAAAGAAAACGTGAGGTCTATGGTAAAATTGCGACCTCATACTAGAGCAATTGCCTCCACAATCACACATATACAATGTGTGTGATCCCCATAGACCGAAAACCGCGAGCACGTATAATCGAAATTGGTGTAAATTAAGTCTTCCTCTGGCAGAGGTTGTGGATGTTGATCTGCATGAGGTGCTAGGCGCCGAAATCTGGTTAGCACTCTCGATGTCACGAACATACTTGTTTGGAAGTTCTGGCGTGAATCCCCCGTCAGCTGACTGGTTCGAGGCAACAGGCGCATTCGGCGGTGAGTGCTGCAGTTCTGTTAACGTTAAAAATGGGAGCTGTCCGAGCTGTTCGAGCCTTTCAAGCGGTGTTGGAGGCGGCGGATTGGTCGCTTGCTCAGTACGGACCGTACGCGTAGGGTTGGACTGTTGTTGGACGGTTTGGGCAGTACTTGGTGCCGGTTGGTCCTCGAACAACGACGCGATCGACTGCGACACGATTTCAGTTATCTGTGCTACCTGTTCGTCGCTAAAGGTCGTCCGCGGACGCAAGACTGCTGGCGCGACGGTTGCTGGACTCGAGGTTGAATTTGCTTCGTTGGGCTGCGTCGAATAGCTACCGAGACGTTCTCGCTCGTTTTGAAGGCGCATTGTGAGCACTCGTCGACCTCCTGCGCTCGAAAAGTTCAGTTCGCGACAAAGGTCTTTCAACTCCGAGATACTTAGCTCAGTGAGATTACTTGGTATTTCAACTGACGGTTGTGCTGCGTTAACAGTACGTAGATTTTGAAGACGGGCGTGTGATCTGGATCGCGTTTTGCTAGGTCGTGGCATTTTTTGAACGAATGTAGATCAAGGATAAAGAACGTCAAAACACGTAAGATTATTTCAGTCTTTACTGCTTGCGATCCAAGTAGGAATGATATTGAAATATGAATTTTACTAGGGTTTATGCCAATATATTTTACTATAGTACCATTGTTATTTGTGAATGAATCAAACAGTCACAGAGTATCTGAACAATAATTAATGATACTGGGCGTAGTAGCCTACGGGTTTGGCAAGCAATAATGAAAGTCTGTGATAGAGTCTTTCTTTGTTTAGACAGTTGTCCCGTTTAGGGCTATATTGTCGTGTAGACAAAGAACTGTTTTTTTATGACGAGTAGCTCATACCCTTAGGACTAGTGCGGCCAGTATCGTCCATTAACTCTAATTTTTAGTGCTAAAAATTGTCATTAAGGAGTTTCAAAGATTTCCATGCTCCATCTCTTTTGTGTGACTTAGAAAATCAACCATGGGAATGCATTAAACAATCTGATGATCCCAATGAAATGATTTCTATTTGGAATGTTTTTGAAAATTTTAAATGCCCACGCACCGGCCAAAACTAAGCGTGTGAGAATTATTGAAGCCCCTTGGATCACTCCTCATATATACGGTCGGCCAACCTCGATAAAAGTGTCTCAAAAACATCGTTGATGGCATTTTTTGTTACAAGCAGATAACCATGCCAGATAGTATCGGATAGTGTATATTTTGAAGGTGAGGGGGGTAACCAGCCGTAATTTTAAATTTATATACTAAAATTTGGGTTTTTTTAAAGAGACACTGGGATGAATAGTACTTTTATGGAGTGATGCAAACTATGCGTAGGTGTTTTGAAAGACTCGCTTCAGAGCGTTATTCGATCAGCATGCCTCCAGTTCTGGTTAACCTAATTCGCATGACTCACAATCATAAACAAACAAGAAATATGGCGTGAATACACCTAAATATAACACTTCGAAGAAAAGCCACAACAACGTAAGCTTGCCAAGAATCAGAAATTTCTTTGATCTGCTAGATACAGAGAAGTCTCATATTCGTAAATGACTTCGTTTTATTTTGGTAATTTGCCGATACCGTCATGTACGTAATGTTAAAGCTGAGCTTTTGTACTACAGTACAGTGTTGCTATATCTTCAGACATTTAACTCACCGGATCAACAGTGCTATCTTGTGATACACGGATGGAAACCAGCCTACACTGTGATTTTAAAGTAGTTAATTTAACTACAAAAACGTAGTTAAAAAAAAAGGTTCAGAATAACTAAATTTTTTGTGGTAATTTTAACTACATTAATTTAACCACACTTTCATAGTAATTTTAACTACATTTATTTAACCACACTTTTGTAGTAATTTTAACTACATTTATTTAACCACACTTTTGTACTAATTTTAACTACATTTATTTAACCACACTTTTGTAGTAAATATAACTACAAAAAATAACTGCAGTTTTGTGGTAAATTTAACCACAATTATTTTACTAGAATTTAAAAGTAAATATAACTACATATATATTTAATTACATTTGGGGGGTTAATTTAACCACTTATCATTTACAAAAATTAAGATATTTGCAGACAATTTCACATCACTTTTGACAACAATGTTCCGAAGTTCGTTCGAATATTCGCAAGTTCGTTCGGATGTTTGCACGTTCATTTGAACTGACACATTTGATTAGCTACATGGAATTCAATAGCCAATCAGATGTGTAAGTTCAAATGAACTTGAAAATATTCGAACGAACTTCAGAACATTGTTGTCAAAAGTGATGTGAAATTGTCTGTAATTAAAAAAAAAGTATTAAAAGTTAAACAATCTTGGCTGGTAGGTACATATAATATATGTATGAAAAACTAACAATTTTAAACTAAGTTCTTTTACAAATTTGTTGATAGCCACCCTTTTCTTCGAATTGCTACAATTGTCCATCAATACTGATTCAAAATACAAAAACATGTTCCTTGCCCAGGAAGGGTACTCCATATTACAAAATATAGTTGCTACCAACCAATAATGAAAGTGCAGTAGCCAAGCCCATATTATGCGGCAATATAAATTGGGTCAAGAGATGACAAACTTCCTGACATAACCAGCTGCAGCTCAACTGACTTTGCAATTTTGACATCAATTGATTCATCATTCTGATATAAGAAAAAAGAAAATCATTAGAATTGCTCTAAGAGGTACATGTACACAGGAGTGTAAAATATAATATATTAGGCAATATAAAATATCCAGATGTGTGATCTGTGTTTTCTAGCATATCAATGATATTGCTATTATATACCGGGTGGCGCAAAAAAATGTTCCCCCTCTTTGACACATTGTAATTAAAAAACTGAAAAAGCTATCTTATACAAATAAAATTTATTGAACGTAGTTATGTCTAACTTAAATTTTGATGTATGCCTTGCACATTTCTATAAAATATTAGCCGAGATATAGGCGTTTACACTCAATGTAGCGTTTTTGGAAGAAGCGACAAATGGCAAAAATGGTCTTTTAATTTGCATTATGGTAATAAAATGGTAGAAACACGCAAAAGTAAGAACAAATATTTGTCAGCGTCGTCCGATAAATTCTCATTCATTAGGAAATGCATGCCCATCAACCTCAATACAACGTCTTGCGCGGGAAAGCATGCAGTCGAACGGGCGAGTTCATTTGCTTTCGTAATGCATTGTACCGTAATTCCCATAGGGACCCAATTTATTCGAACGATGAGCAGTATTATTGGTATCTTTAAAAGATACTTCTAATGCATTATTCTTCTAATCTTTAAACATGTAAACACCGCATATCTGAAAAAACCCACTTTACTTTAGATTGTTTGTCAACACCTATCGTGCAATTTGCAAACAACCTCGTTGAGTCGCCATTTTTGCCATTTGTCGCTTCTTCCAAAAACGCTACATTGAGTGTAAACGCCTATATCTCGGCTAATATTTTATAGAAATGTGCAAGGCATACATCAAAATTTAAGTTAGACATAACTACGTTCAATAAATTTTATTTGTATAAGATAGCTTTTTCAGTTTTTTAATTACAATGTGTCAAAGAGGGGGAACATTTTTTTGCGCCACCCGGTATATATATATTTATTTATTATATAGATGCAAGTGTTTTACTGGAAAATAGACAGTGAGATATTTTCAATATCCTGACTAGTGAAGATATCAATGTCGTTTCCCATCCTTTGCATATTTCTATATAATAAAAAGAAAATTACATGTTGGCTTGAAGATATGAATTTTATCTTTTCGTGGCAAAAACAATATTTTACTCATTCGCTTCACTCATTCATAAAATATTGTTTTCACCACTCGAGGATAAAAATTCATATCTTCGCACCACCGTGTAATATCCTCTCTATATATTATATATACAAAAAAGCCAGGTAATGTATATCAGAAAATCCTGATGTATAAAAAATCTCAGTATACGGCATCATTGTAACTTTTAAAAAAACATAGAGTTAGAGCAATATACCTGATATTAGTATTTTGAGATATCAACCACCTTTATTGGAACAGATCACTATGTCATTTAGTCATTAGTCAATGAATTAATTTATTACTAGTATATTAAATGAAGCTTATTTTATAAGGATTTTACTTACCAATAACAGCAAGTTGAATGGTTGAACATAACTGAACAAGGTAACTCTACCCTATGCACTAGAAAACAAAAGAAAAAAATGAATAAGCAAACAAACAAACACACACATAAAAAACATACTGTTAGTCTGTTTATACCGACAATATGATGGTGAAAATACACTAATCACAAATAACATTTACCTCAATATTTGAATGCTTTAGTTTTATATAAAATAACCCTTATCAACGGTGGCTGAAGAATGGCAAAGAAAAAAGAATGAGAGTTGGTTAATAGGAACCAGAATTGATAGTGAAGTGAGAAGAGATTCCAGTCAACTACATTAACTTCAATATAAAATGGTTTGTATTGGACTATTGGACAATCAAACAGAAAATTCGACAATGAAAGCCAGTGAGAGAAAATTTCACTTACAATAAGTAGGACAATAGAAAACAAACGATAAATACTAAATCTCTGATGAGTGTTTACATACCTTACCTTGCTCTGAGAGTATTAAGAAGCTACTTGGACTATCTTTCAACTGGATTTTGATGGCTTTAGTTAAATCTCTCCGTAAGAAAAACATGTTACTTCGGTGAAGATAATCTGCCTGATCTCTTCGCAAACAAAAAGTCTTTTATTACCAAAAGTTTCTATATAGCTTGAATCCACCATCACAAAACCTACAAACGTGGCGGGAAGAAATGAGATGAGGCTATCCCAAGTATGAATGCGCGCTTGCTAGCTGCGCGGTTTCTTGGCTGCATGTCCCTGGGTACGACACTGGCTAATGTTTAATTTAGCCAGAAGTTTTATATTACCTGTAGCCTTTCTTTCTATTTGAAAAGTGATTTATTTCGGTTCTGTGTTTGGTTATGACTTATTGTTTTGTGAATGTTCGAGAAAAATATCAAGTATACTAACACCATAGTTAATTACTCTTGAGTACAACTCGAAGATTAAATAAAACTCGAGTCGTAAAAATAGCTATATGCAGTAAAACTTGTACTATTTCAATGCATTCAGAGTAGTTTCTCTATCGGAACATTAAGTTCAAACAACTATACCACAAAGCTATGGCTAATAATATGAATAACTACCTACATTGTTTGACTAGTTGTTTTTACTACAGTCAGGGTAGTTTTAACTACCTGAAATTTTTGTTAAAATAACTACGACAAGACTATGGCTTTGTGTAGTCAAAATAACTATAAAAAAAACTAGTTATTTTTACTAGTCTACAGTCATAGTAGTTTCAACTACCGGAAATTGTAGTAAAAATGACTACGACAAAGTTAAACTCGAGTAGTTAAAATAACTATGCGAAACAACTAGTTATATTCTCACTATAGCCGCAATCGTTTTAACTACAAAATTGTAGTTAAAACAACTATGGACAAAGTTAAACTCGAGTAGTTAAAATAACTATACGGAAAAACTAGTTGTTTTTACTACAGTCAGAGTAGTTTTAACTACGAAATTGTAGTTAAAACAACTAAGACAAAGTTACTACGTCCCAGATAGTTAAAATTACTACACGTATGTGGTTATTTTTACTACCCAAAAATAACAGTGTAGTTATCTTGATTAAGGTCTAAGCTACATATTTCAATGGTGGTTACCTGTTTGTAACAAAAAGTTGGCTGCTTGTTATGGCTGTTCTTCGAAGTGTTATATTTAGGTAAATTTGTTTGTTTATGATTCTGAGTTATGCGAATTAGAATAATCAGGACTTCAGGCACGCTGATTGGATAGCATTCTGAATTTAGCCAATCCAAATAAAAGACAAACGTATTAGGCAGCACTTTACAGATATCCCATTCATCACATTGTGGTTTTAAAAAGCTACAAATTTTAGAATATAAATCAATAATTATGACTGGTAACCCCCCTTACCTTCAAAATATACACTATCCGATATGATTTATCATGGTTACTTTCTTGTATCAAAAAATGCCATCAAAAGTAATATTTTGAAGCCCTGGCCGGTCGTCTAATATTAAAAAAACTTATGTTTCAAAGGGATAATCTGAAGAAAAAAGCAATCAAATCCGAAACTAGTGAATCGTGGGAGTCTTATCAGAAGGTCAAAAACAAAATAAATAATGAAATTCACAAACTTAAAAGAAACTACTACATATCCAGTATTGAGTATATATCATAATTATACGTATCCCCAAATCCCCTTTCTCAAGTCTTTTTGTCAAGAATATATTATGTTGTTAGTGGAAATATTTTTGTCAAGAACTATATTGTTTCCAGTATCCCACAATCTTCACCGCGTATGGTCCGTCCACACATATAGATACATATATACAAATATTCAGATTGCTCAAACTGATTCGCATTTCAGCACGCGTGTTAAGTGGAGTGCACGCATGTCGAAATTAGCACCCTCACCGGGCTCCGGGCCTTCGGCCCTACGCCCGGGCTCGGGGATTACAGAAAGAAAGAAATCAAACAAACAAAACTATTATTGTGACATGTCATGATATAAGTTGTACGTATACATGTGGTGCATGCATGTGGTATGTTTGCGAGCTTGGTGTAATGCCGACGTTCGGTGGACGTTCGTCAAGCTCGCTTACTCAGCTGTGGCTCAATATGGTTAGGGCGTCTAACCCAGGGGCGGATCTAGGGGTCGTCAAACCAGTCACGCGACTAACGTAAAAATTGCGGAGTTAAATAGTCAATTAATTAAAATTCGAATGATAGTCCAGTTATGATGAGTTATCTATTTTCAAATTTCAAGCAGCGGCACCATTGTAGTCCAGTTATCAAGTTTCATGCTGCGGCTGAGTTTCTGTAAAGTAATATTATCAAGTAAACGAACAGCGGACTTACGCGTGAGTTTTGACCGATCTGAGTCAGATTCTAGCATCTGATTGGTCAATATGCTCATCTCCATGGAGATCAGCAATTTTGACCGATCTGTGGGGAGTTCTGACCGATTTAGGAATCAGGGGCTCGTATACAAGCTATCTGATTGGCTAATTCCAAAAATATTCGTATTCTTATTGGTCACATTTTTTGACCGATCTTGACCGATTCGCAGCGTGGGATATGATCTTGCTGTATACACTCAAGGGCTGACGAATCCAGCCTTTCTGATCGCTGCTTGGCCACTGAGGTTCAATTCGAAGTCCCACGTTAGAGTAGAAAGAATTTAAACAGCAATGTCTTGTAGTATTTACGATACTGTTCAGTCTGCGTTTGCGGGGAACGATCAAAAATGTCTACAAGAAATTTATGCTGATCTGATGAAGCGAATCGACGCTTCGCCGAAGAGTTCTGTTGAAGAGCTTTTGAGTGCGATAAACAGCACGAACTTCTGCCTCAGTAGAAATTTTGGTGCCGAGAGTTTAATCCCGAAGTGTGTTCGAGATCAAAAGAACAAGTCCTGTACTGCTATAAGGTAAATTAAACATATTTTGTCTTGGTTTAGAATGTCTATTAACAGAACAAGCTGTTCTCCGATTTTAATGTTTAGGCTTGTATATGATAATCTCGATGGAATTTACCCAAATTAGCATATTTTTGCGGTCAAAAGGTTATTAATATCTAAATCATATAAATGCATTATAAAAGCAGCATTATATCAATTAATATCAGCTAAAGATTTCGACTTAGGTATCGATTATTCTATATATTTATTCACCGAAGTGACCGAACAAAATAAGTGGCATTGTATATTTGTATTTAGTCTATTTTGTTAGGCTATCAATAGACCGACAGCATGGTCTGGTGTAATACGATCATAACCTGCCAGGCTGCCAAAATTGCCTTTGGCTTTGCAGGAGAAAATGCTTTAACTGATGGGCATATTGAGTCATTGACTAGTGTCATAAATATATATTATCTATTATTCTATATATTTATTCACCGAACTAAATATGTGGCATTGTATTTTATAGTCTATTTTGTTGCTAATGTTAGGCTATCAATTGAGCGGACAGCATGGTGTGGTGTAATACGATCATGTGAAATAAACTGTAAACTCCTGCTTTAAGCCAGTTAATTTTTAATTTATACTGAAAACCTGGTCTGTTCTTATAGATCAGAATCACGAGTTTGTCATATATTATGGTATTAGCTATGTGTTCTTAGACATGCTGATGAGCCCTGATATGGGGCGAAACAGCCCCTTTTTTTTTGGGGGGGGGGGGGGGGCGTTATTATGATGAATCATACAACCCCCCATAAAAATCACCCCCCCCTGAGTGTTGACAACTAAAATTTTGACTAACGTATGAAAATTCCTGGATCCGCCCCTGGTCTAACCAGTCATTATAGAGGGTGTTTATATGGAGGCGAGTCAGCCCGGGTACCCGAGCTAGCCCGCTTTGCCGAGATACTTTTATTGTACATGAGAAGGGTTACTCGCCTAGCGGGCTGGCTGTGCTAATTGCGTAATTTAACAGTTCTGGGAAGACACGAAGTTTCATTGTTTTAAATATGAACTGTACATGAACAAGCAGTACTTATGAATTGTTAATATGTCAAAAAAGCTAATAATTTTTTTTTGTCGCGTGTACGAAGCTTTTAATGCCAGCCCGTGTAGGCGAGCCAACGGACCCGGGCCACCGACATCTCGATCTCACACTCTCACAACGCGAGATCTCGGCTAGGCGGCCGGCTGGCTCGGCTCTAGTATAAACACAAGATGAAAATTAACAAGAAATAATAGTACAAGCACGGTCTTGGCAAAATGGGCTAGCCCGGTCGCATTTAATTCAGACGAATTTAACTCAATCAATTAAATGCGACTGTAGTGCGACGTATGAAGCGAATTAAATTCGACTGAAGAGTTAAATTCGTCTGAGACGTTGTATCCGTCACGGTGAGACGGATACAACGTCTGAAATGCGTGTTGGTTTCAGACGTCGCTGTATCGTCCCATTGAATTAAATGCATAAATAATGATAACATATTTTTTGAGCCCCTGATCAGATTTTTGTTTACTAGCGGGCTTTTCCTTACTCGCCAGTTAATTAAATTCGTCGCATGAAACGAATTCGAGTTTACGTCGACTAGTCGACGAAGCTAACTATGAATTAAATTCGCATCCATGTATTATTCTTTATATCATAAGAAGCTCAAAATAAAGTAATATTTATGGTTTTCACAGAAATTTAAATGGAGCACATATATTAATGTCGGTCATTTTATATGTTTCGAAACAATGAAAACATAGCTAGCGTAAACTTGAATATTGATATCGAGGCTTTTAAAATTTCTACTTTTATTTACTTTAACCGGATAGACATTCGATTACACAAGGAAACTCGTAACAACATAAGATATATGTATAAGATTGTTATTTAACTTACGTATGTTTGAATGCAAATCTCCGCATATCGCACTGAAATTCAGTCCAGCTAAAATTATTTGAACAACGTGTATTGTGAATGCGACTGTGTCGGCCATACTGAGTTTCAATTTAAGACAGAAAGCGGTTTAGTATACGCTGTCAAAGCGTTCGAATGGAACGTCTGGTGCCAATTTTGAAATTGAAATTTTGAAAAATTGAAAGTGAGGATTAATCTATTCAGCACTGTGAATTGCGGTGGCGGTTTCCAAATTGGCTGTTTGCCAATGTGCCTAGCCGGTGGGTAGCGGCTGGAAAGTGAGTCTACCCTGCTCTTTAAAAAAAGCATTTTTTAATTCTTTCCTGTCCGAATCGGTCTTTAGTGCCAGACGATTTTATTCACGTCTAGGGAAGCTCTCGGACAGGAATGAGTTAATTTATCAACCTCGTACCCAGGGTCTTATCTCCGCTTCCCCGCCCCCGCCCACCGCTGCGAAAAGACCTTGGTCCAGGCTGGTCACGTGTCGTCTATCAAAATTTTCGACTGTGGGAGTGTCCCCTGCGCATCAATGCTTGACCTCGCTGGAATCGTCGAAGAAATGCATGTATACGTATATTGTTTTGTTTTCTGGTATTAGATTTTGAAATGAATGGTTAAACCGGTGATACGATTTTAAAATTGAAACAAAGTTGTTTTGACAGCTATTGTTTTTAGTTTATAATAAATCGCTGTGTTTATTAATAATAACACGCCGTATTAAATTATAGTCCCTCGCCAATTGTTTATAATATAATAGGTACGGATATCGACTAACCTTTTTAAAATGAACTTGAAAATTGGCATTTTATATCAAATATATTTATCACTTATCATGTTCGTGGATGACTGACCATAATTTTGTCCGCATGAGAACTGGTCAAAACAATGCAGCACAGTAAACGTCACAGTGGATAATGAAATGGAAGACTGTTTCAAACTCTCAATATAAACAATAAAATACGTATGTGTTTCACCTGTACGTTGTTGAATACCACACGTGAAAGCTCCCGTTATATTTAAGTGAATACGTCCAGTTAAAAGCCTCGCGATTCGAATGCTTAAAACGAATATTCTCCCATCAATAACACATGTCGCCAGCGCTACAAAGCCAGCAAAATATTCATCTTTGAGACTTTTGGCATTCTTATTGAATTATATCTCGTTTCGGATTGTTTCTCCAAGCCGTTGTGCACCTTTCGTGAGTCGTGACATTTCATCTGGCCAGATGTTTTGCGTTTTGTATAAACTACTCCGGTCGGTAAGTCGAGAAAGTTTTTTGTACCACCCTACCCACACTAAATTTATTTTGTACTGCCCATATTTTGGGCAGCACGTGACCAGCCTGGACCAGGGTCTTTTCGCAGCGGTGGGCGGGGGCGGGGAAGCGGAGATAAGACCCTGGGTACGAGGTTGTTAATTTATCTAAACCAAATTTTGTTTAGAAACATTAATTTAATTATTAAAACGTCAAAATATGTAATTCATGTGTAGTATATATTCTCAGATAAATATTAATGCCTAGCAAAGTACACAAAACAGAGATATAGGTTTAAGTATAATAATTTTTCCAAAAGGGGAAAGGTCCATTATAGGGTTGGAAATCAAGTTATGCAACACTGCACACAACATCTTTACGACCCTTACGGGTCAGTTAGCTTACTATTAATTAATGCCTGTTCGAAATTTTTATCCGGCAACACAATGTTTTCACTTTCATACAAAAACTCAAAATATTATCCGCAGTGTACTGTGAAATTAAGTAATGTTTGTAAGTAATACAATGTTATGCAATATTCGCTTCTTAACTGTATGGGATTTATCGTTATGAATCCCATGCAACTCATAGTACTTATCCAATTCACACGTCTAATAGGCAACTAAGAGGTCACGTGATCTCAATTCTCTTCAAATAGCAGGCATAGACCTTATTCAAAAATGGCTGCCGAATTAAAATGATTTTATGTGTGTATAAATTAGCCCTTATGACCTTATTTTAAAGTAACAAGTTCAAAACGAGTTCATAAGGCCTAATTTATATGTATATATAAAATAATTTTAATTTGACAGCCATTTTTGAATAAGCCCTATAGAATCGTAGTTCTTTAAAACGGGTATAGGGTGGTTTGATTTTGGTTGATTTAAAAAACTCGCATTGTCTTAGAGCATAGACAATGGAAGGGAACTGGATGGGAGATTTACGAAACCGGAAACGATGTTTGCACAACTTGCTAACGCCAAACGCCAAACGGCAGGCGAAGGTAAATTTCTTATTTAAAACAACCACTCACATAAAAAGACTTCTCACGTTAAAATATAACGCAAAATAATCATGACGACGAGGAAAAACAAAACGCAATGATTATAAAGGGCTAATGCACCTAACGGGTTGTCCCCACTGACCTCTATATAACTGGACAACGGGTGCCGCCCCACGAAAAAATGGTCCAAATACACGCCACCAGGCGACATCTTGTTAGGTCTGAGCTGCGAAATTTACCAATCACAGGCCAGTTTTGGCTAGCCGTGTCTTATGAGAGTAAAAAGGGCATGGGACCAAATTTACAAAAAAAAAACGAGTTGAGAGTTGACAAACATTTTGAAAGCCAAAAACGATTGTCGGTAAGCAAAAAGTGCAACTAAACCAAACATACTTACAGGTTTCTTTCTAAAGGGTAATTCTGAATGGTTTTATGTTGTATTTGTATGTTTCTTGACTTTCCTCATGTTCGGGAAGATGTTTTAACTGTCCGTTTGGAGCTTGCTTCATTCGACAACAAACACGGCAAAGACAAAAGCTTGGAATTTTCCACGGAACCTTTGTTTCACGCCATAATTTACATATATTTGAATGTCTTTTAATTTTTTTTCAATTTTTACTTTAAAAAAGAATTAAATTTCTGTGTAAACGTTTTTCTCAAAGCCTTTTTTTGCTTCAAGAGGTATCGGCGTGAGTCGTCAACACTTTGGGCTACTTTACGCCGTCGGAAGACCTAACAAGATGGCGCCGTTCAATTGGGGATCGGATACTTCATGTAATACAAAAGTATCGTGGATCCGCAGTCCAGTTATATAGAGGTCAGTGGTTGTACCACATGGCTAAATCAGACACTGCTGAACTTAAGTGGTATTACACTATTGTTTAATTTCAACAATAGCTGATCAGTGCTGGCAATGTGGGACCACCTGTTAGGTGCAATAGTTGCTTATAAGTGTACAATTACCATAGCAAGTTGTGCAAACATCGGTTTCGTAACATCGTTTTAAGTTTCCTATCCAGTTCCCCTTTCATTATCTATGCTAAGCGAAAATTATCTATAAAAAGCAATATTGCAGCTGGCCGCGTGAATAAAATAGATGTTTTATGCATGTACCAAATCTTCTTCAAAAGCAAATTTTGAACTCAAATTACAAGAAACACTTAACGAGTCGGTTTGATATGGTTCATGTCAGTTTTAGGAGAAGTTATAACGTTTCACGGTGTGTAAGTGTTTTTTGCTTTTGGCCGCCATGTTGGATGGCAAATTTGTGTCATCGAACATGGCGACCAAAAACAAAATGTGTTTTGATCATGCTAAACGGTATTTTTTTCTGCTAAAAATTGGCACGATATCGAACCGTTTTGATACATGTTTCTTGAGATTTGAAGTTTAACTGAGAAGATTTTGTACATGCATGAAATTTTTATTTTAGTCACGTAACATGCAGCTACAACATCGCCGTTTTCCCTAAGACAAAGCAGGTTTTGAAAATCAAAATTTTTACTTAATAAAACACAACCCTATATCCGTTTTATAGGGTTATAATTCCATACCTACTATTAATTTTAAGAGGATTTAGATCACGCGTGACTTCTTAGTGCAAGTTACTTATTATTAATACTGTCGTTTGTGCCTCAGTGGAAACATCGCCCGTCAAAAAATGTTCAAAACATGTTCAAAAGTTAATCGTTTTGAAATGACACCTTGAGATTGTCTAGACGTGATTGACTAAGAGCACAAACAGGTAAGGAAAACTTTTATGTATGATTTTGAAATAGAACATGTTTTGACGGGCGGTTTTTCCACTTAAGTGCAAGCAACTGCAATTTAGGTATATATAGGCCTTTTAAAATTATAGTTCGGTCCCCAAGATATTGTATCCGATTTACCCTACCTGATTAAACATTCAATTCCTTTGAATTTTCTTCATAAATTATCAATGATTGGATAACTCATTGGTTTATCTGAAACACTCTAGAATTCGCAAGCTGAAACTTTAAACTGAGCCACTTAAAATAATAATATCCTTTACCTAATTGTGAAATCAAGAACTTCGCGATCGGCAATAATTCTAAATAGTTTTCAGCTGCATGCCCTGTACTCCAATATATGCTTTTGTAAGTGGAGTAAATTACTAATAAGAATACTAATGTGCACACAGTAACGTTTCCGAGCGTTGTTTTCTCCCCCAACAAATTGATGAAGAAATTAGAAATCTCAAGAGGTCAAAATTTAAGGAAAAACAGTATAAAAATTTTTAATGCAAACGTACTGCAACCTATATAGTTTGTAGTTGTAGTTACCTTAATTTCATCTGAACTTCTCTTATATATATAACCTACATTATAATTAGCTAACTTTTTGGTTATTACAGTTAGTCTATATACCTATATCCATACGTACTTCATCGTTTTGCCGTTCCACGTTACGTAAACAGAGTAAAATCTACAATTATCTATACTGCATGCCAATCGTAAAAAATAATATTTTTTTATAATTAGGAGATGTTTATATATGGAAGAGGTCCAGGTTAGATAACTGGCCCTCTTTTCCGAGATCCTCCATCTCAGTCAAATCCGTTGTAAGATTTGTTTTAGTTTATATAAGAGAAGGGCAGCCCTCCTATATATATAGGCAAGATCTTGCTGGAGTTTTTCCATAAACGAAGCTCAAGAATGTTGGCTCTTCTAGGCGGGCAGGAAGTTTTCTTAGGAGAGCTTAAAATAATTACTGTGCGCATGCGCATGAAGGGCTAGCCCTGTCCAGAAGCCTAGAAAATTCAGTCACGTAAATGCGAGTGGATGAAATCCAAAGAGAACTCACTCTCCCAATATACACCTCCTTAGAAAGTGATCTAGAATAAACCAAAAGTTCCAGCATTAACGTTCACGAATACGCTGCATGTTGAAACTGCTTAGTTAAACCTTTTACAGATTTTCGGTTGCGAATTCATGGATCGTTTAAGTTTTGTTTTTTTTAGTGGTTAGTAATATAATCGGACGGTTTTATAGATCTGGTTTTAACACTAAAACAATGGAAAACCTCTATACGCAGATTTAATGAGTTAATGGACCCTTCCCCTTTTAACAAAACCCGCTATGCATCATGGTAGAGCGGTAACGCTCATCTGCCAAGCAGAGGAGCGGGTGTTTTGTGTGGCAGAGAACTTTTGCTTTTTAAACGAATGTCATCAAATAAAATAGGAAAAAAACTTATCTTACGGTTAAGGAGGTTTCTATTCGGACTCTAAACTAGATATAAGGCAATCGCGGCGGTTTCTGTTAACGTTGGAAATATTGACTCGGGTTGACTGGACAAACAATGGCAGTTCGAAGATAAACATTCTAGAAGAAGCGTCTTAATGTACAATTGTAGGTGAGTAGATTTGGCTATTTAATCTCATAAGAATCTTTTCTTATAGGACTAAGCGGCGACGCCTAGTTTACTTAGATCGCAAATATTTTGTGCATCGGAATGCATGCATGTTGAGGACTTTTCGTCTCTGCAATCTCGAGCAAGTTTGTCCTTAATTAATTACCACCAGTCGTTCGATAAACATTTATCTAAGAGAAAGACCTTTAAATTTGTTTTGGCGCCAGTAAACCCGGTTTCCTTGTCAACGGCAAAGCTCAGGTCTTTTGCAAAAGCGTTATAACTTGAACAGAGACTGTAATTTGGTATTCTTGCTGTATTTTGTTTCTGAATTTCTTTGTATCCGTGGAAGAAGCTTCTTGACACCATTAATTGCTGTAGGTTTTAAATATAGGTTAGTTTTCTTTTTTTAAATATAAGCATTTAGCTAAAAAGTTGACTTTCCAAGCTGACAAGGCAGTTGGCACAATTTTAAATTATTATTGTTGTTTGCTAATTGTTTGTAAAGACTTTTTTATAAATTTGATAAAAAGATAATTAATTTCATTTGTATTATAGAATTGTAAATAATTCAGTTAAACTATTAGCAAGATTTAGTTAGGTTAAAATTCAAATAATTATTGTGTACAAATTTATATAAATAGTTAGGATAGTTAGATATAGTGTTAAATATGTAAATAAATAAATATTAAATAAATAAACAGAAGCCAAACCACAAACAATGAATGAAGAAAACAACAAAGTACTGCGGCTACAGGACACAAAGTCATGGACAAGAGACTTAAAGTCACTTCCACTATTTTCACATGATCTGCTGCAAAAATATTTTATAACTGAAACCCAAGCAGATGACAGTGCAACCGGTGCTTATGAACACAAGAAATTAGGTTTACTTACCATCTTTTCAAAGATACAGTATAGGTATGTGAAACAAGTTCAAGTGAAACCAGAAGTAAAAATAGATGGTGACCAAGTACCATAATATGTTATTCAAAAAGAACAGTCCATGCATCAATGAAGAGTAAAAGTTAGTTATCTATGTGCACTTAAATCAGTCAACAGGAGTGTTGTTTGTGGAAATTGTTTGTGCAAAAAGAATTGGAAAAAGTGGATGCAGCAAACATGTTGGTGATGTTGCTGCACTATTGTTTTAATTCTTGATTATTATTACAGTTGGCATTAACAGAAGTTCCTGATGATATCCAACCTGCACACAGCTTCTTTAACAATTAATGGCCTGTGCCAAGAAATTATGTAACATATGAAGCAATGCTTTTGAGGATTTCAAGTTGACAAGGAAACCGGATTTCCTGGCGCCAAAACAAATTCAAAGGTCTTTCTCTTAGATAAATGTTTATCGAACGACTGGTGGTAATTAAGGACAAACTTGCTCGAGATTGCAGAGACGAAAAGTCCTCAACATTTGCGATCTAAGTAAACTAGGCGTCGCCGCTTAGTCCTATAAGAAAAGATTCTTATGAGATTAAATAGCCAAGTCTACTCGCCTACAATTGTACATTAAGACGCTTCTTCTAGAATGTTTATCTTCGAACTGCCATTGTTTGTCCAGTCAACCCGAGTCAATATTTCAAACAGAAACCGCCGCGATTGCCTTATATCTAGTTTAGAGTCCGAGTAAAAACCTTCTTAACCGTAGAGATAAGTTATTTGATGACATTCGTTTAAAAGCAAACGTTCTCTGCCACACAAAACGCCCGCTCCTCTCCCGCCATTTTGTTTGGCAGATGAGCGTTACCACTCTACCATGATGCATTGCGGTTTCTGTTAAAAGGGGAAGGGTCCATTGTTTAGCCTTAATAAGGTGGCGGTGCTTTGACTGTGCAACATATAAATGTTTCTACCCTTTAATAACTTTTTAGTGATTTTTATTGTTCATTTTAATTTTATATAGGTACTATAGTATAACAAGGCAGGACATCTCCTCAAATAGAAACAATGTAGAAAACCGTGTCCAAGGTAGGAGTGGACTAGCTCATGGCAAGTAAAATTAGTTTTAATTTAAATAGAAATTTACATTATTTTAACAAGAAAATAACTTGCCCTCATTATGTTGACAATTCTAAATTACTTCGATTTCTTGTTATTATATCGTACAGTAAACACCCGGTATATTAAAAACTTTTCACTTGTAAGAACCTGATTATTAATATAGTCAAACCAGGCTAAGTTATACGCTGTTGTGTATTTCATTTAGACATGAGGTCTTCATGAAATTATTAATTAAGTGTTCAAGTCAAATCTTCCATGTTGTTTTTCTTTGGTGGGTACATATAAAGAAGATTGAAAGTTTTCAATCTGATCAAAACGGATAGCTGAAGTCAATCGACAAAGTTGAGTGGATTGACTTGAGGTTCAGGCAATAATTCTTGAATGCTGCCATGCAATATTTATGTAAACACGCGGTTTCATTTGAAAATGACTTGATACGCATGCATGAAATTGGATCTTTTCGTGCAACATGCATGGCGGACATTGAGAAATGAGAAAATACTCCACGCAAATCTGATTCTTTAATAAGTAAACATGTGTTGTATTGACTTAAATGACGTTTTACGATTTGATTCGTCTGTGGGCCGCTTCATGTAAACGGGACCTAACTACGATAACTATACGTTTATATATATATATAGAGTATAGTTTAAGTGGGCTTACCTCAAAATGTTGAGTGTCGCAACTGTCAGTTTCAGTCGCCTGAAGATCGCCCCGCGTGAAACTGACAGTTGCGACACTCAACATTTTGAGGTAAGTCCACTTAAACTATACTATATTCGCTGTACCTTCATGGTATTGAACACTTGAAAACTCTACTTTGCCCGGCTGGGATTCGAACCCGCGACCTTCGGTTTTACTAGTCCGACGCTTTACTGACTGAGCTACAGGTCAAGTTGGGAGCTGGTGATATATATATACACACACAAATAAATCTTCATATTTCTCAAATTTGTTGGAATGGTTTTTCAACACGCGCCTAAAATGTCTTTTACGAAAGGCTAAATCAGTATCTTTGCTCTGTACTCTGAGATCACGATGTCAGGTAATTAAAAATATTATGGCACAAATTATATAACATCTTCATAGTATTTTAATGATGTACGTTCCTACGTGCGCATCTAATGAAATATACTCAAAATTGACTATTAATGTTTTATGTAACGGTACGAAAGACCAACAAAGTTTTCCCGCGGCTGCAAAAAATGGAGAGAATTCTGCATTTGTTGATGGCGTGGATGGCGCTACGGTAGATAGTGAAGTAAAGTCACAACCACAATCACAACCATCAGAACCACCACAACAACCGCAACAACCACAACCACCGCAACAACCACAACAAACTCAACAACCACAACAACCACAACAACAACAACAACAACAACAACAACAACAACAACCACCACAACCGCCACAACCGCCACAACCACCACAACCGCCATCGCAACAACCAGAAGAACCGCAAGAGCCGCAACAACCACCGCAACTACAACAAACAAGTAAGTAACATGACTTGCAATTTATTGGTCTATATGATGTTTTTTCTGCGAAAAGCCCGCGACGCGTTGACGTCAAAATAGTTTGGATTGCTACGATAGCCAGGATTGCTGAAGAGTGATTCCCATATAATAAATATATAACATTGACTAATAAACAAAACATATACTTGCCTTGTTCTTAACGTCAACCCCAACCGTAATATGACCATCTGCCTTAAACCAAATTATCTTTAATGTTTTATTTTTAAAATTCTATTCGCATGTCGTGACCGTACACAAACACCTAGAACAATTGATTTTATGAAGTTCCTAACCATGATCTCCCTCTATCAACTATGGTATAGCGCAGTGCTCTTTCTTCATTCAACGCCGCCCAGTGGCGTAGCTAGAGGGGGGAGGGCAGGGCGGGGGGGGGGGGGGCAACCGCCCCCAATGGACCTCTGAGTGTTGTTTGTCGGAAAATTTTGATGCCTGTCGGAATATCGGATGGTTGAAGACGGCGAATTAATCCAGAACGACTTACACCCTCATGTTATTGTATTTTATAAATAATAACTTTTTACTTTCGGTTTTTCCAAGAAAATGGTGGCAGATGAAAATGACAAGCCAATCGATAAATCGATATCAATTTATAGCAATTATCTAATTGATATTGATTGGTATTTGCCAATCGATAACCAATCGATAGTCACAAAAATCGGTCCATTTCGCAATCGATGACTATCGATTTGCCAATCGATGCCTATTGATTGCTATTGATTGTCATCAATTTTTGAGACTAATTACCAGGTTTCTTTGTGTCGAGCCAACATCGGTCAAACCAAAAAGCCACCGAAAATATGGAATTATCGATCTCGCCCTGCAAACAATGTCAACTGTATTTAAATTTTGGATTAAGTACTAAAGGATGTAAGTAGTGTCAAAAAGCGGGTCCTGGGACATAGTGTAATGGCCGCCAAAAAGGTTTTGAAAAGCTTACCACACCCCCTTCTAAAAAGGTTCGCGACCCCCTCCTGGATTTTTTAAAAATTTTGACTTCCGGGTTCGCAAAGGTTTCTGGGTTTGGGTTTTTTAAAATGGTTGCCAAGTTTTTGGGTTTGGGGTTTGCCAAGGGTTTTGAAATTTTTTAAAGATGGCTGCCAAGTTTTTTAAATTGTTCTGTTTATGTTTTAAATTTGGATAAAATAAAAAGAATGCCAAGAAAAACCAATCAAGTATTACAACCTGACCACAATAGGTCCTGGTTTTCCTGCGAAGACTGTAATTTTGAAGTAAAAACAAAAACAGCACTAAGGTTGCATAACAAGGTTGTTCATGGAGGGAAAAAAATAGACTTAATACAGAGTTGTGCTGTTTGTCTAAAAACATTTAAAACAGAAAAGGAACTACTTACCCATTTAAAAATTCATAAAAAAATACTAAAAAGTAAAAACTATACTACTAACCCAAAACAAAGGTATCCAAATTCCTTCTAAATCCATTCCACAAAAGTTTGTATTCTTATTTGAATACAAATTTTGAACTTAACTTACAGAGTTTTGTAATGACCAATTGCAAGTGTTGAAATTTTGTCATCTAGTATGACTCTTTTGTCATCCTCAGAATTCAAGGCTATTTTGTTGACATGAATGGTGTGGATGGTATGTTTGGTGCTTCTAAATGTGTTCATCCCTCTTAGTATGTTTTTTCCTGTTGACAAACATTCTACATAATCATCAAATTTGATATCATTGTTGATGACAGCCTTTGCAATCCCTTTACACTTCTTGTCCTCTGTTTCTTCCCATAACCCAGTTACTGGATTTTTTTCCTTTGCCATTTTTATGGCATAAGCTTTTGGCCTTAAACCCACAAACTTTGAGATTTGTTTAGAACCAGTTTCTGATTTCATTCTACCAAGCACCTTTTTGTATGCACCACACTCTATTCCACTTGGGTGAGTTGGTGGGAAGTTAGAGGTGTCGAACATGGTTTCAACATCTCCGGAAATATCTTTAAAGAAGTCATCAGTTTTGATTTCGTAACATAAGGAATCTGTGTCTGTAAATAACAACTTTGCTTTGTTTCCATATTTTGGTTTTATGTAGTTGTAGTTAAAGTCATACATAGATATTTTGCTTTTGTCTAGAATGGCAGCTCCTAAGTAGATGGGTTTGTTTAATTTTACTCTGGTTTTTCTCATGTGGATTGCTGCCAGGTTATCTGTAAATATGGTGTTCCCTTTGTAAGTTGGTTTTTTTGCTAGTTTTTCAAGTTGGTCGTCAAATGACACCAACCGGACATCAATCCTGTTCCTAACATTTTCCATGGTTTTTCCAAACACAGAGTTGTTCATGAGCTTAAAGAAATCTTTTTCAAAGTCATTCTTGGCTGCTGTTCTTAACTTTGTGTTAAGTTCGATGTATGTTTTCATCCAAGCTTTTTCATTGAATGAAATACCGCGATGGATTTTTGTCAGGATTAAACCATGCTCCAACATTTGTGCCAGGGCTTCATAGTGGACCACATAGTTTTTCTTGTCATTTAGGTTTGGTACCAACTTTTCAACCTTGTCAATCATCATCATTCTTTCAGCAGCAAATGGCATTTCATTGTGGAGATCATGAAGTTCTTCTGGATACTCAAGATCAACTTCCAGAAAACATCCCTTCCCTTCTGTTGGTAGATAGTTTTGCCAGTTTGGCAACTCTTCCTCTGGGATCCATTTGAAACCATTAACAGGTAGTGGTTCTGTCATTGGAACCCCGTACAGGTTGTTTTTGTCTAAATATTGGATGAACACACTTTCTTTCTTAGGATCATATTCTTCCATGTACTTATTGTTGGCTTCTGCATATCTGTGGGTAATTGTAGAAATTCCACCACGAATTCCTTTTTCAATCATGAGAAACATATTGGGGTCTGTTAAGAGTTCCAGCTTTTGTTCCGACATTTTCAACAAGGCATTCCAAGCCAATCCTGGAGATGTGTAGAACCACATGGGGTCAAGTTTGTAAGTGTTTTTACACATTTTTCTGAAACTTTGAATGACGTCTGAGAGTCCCAACACACCAGTTTTTAAGTAAAGTTCCATATAATCTTTTAAACTTTTGCAACTAAACTTACTCCAAACTTCCTGACCGTGGTTGTAATCTTCAATGCTTACATTTTTACCTGTTAGCCTTGAATGAAATTCTTTGTGTGGTGGATATTCTTTACAGTCCAACTTTTTTGGGTTGTTTAGAAACTCATATGGAAAAACTCCCTTTCTTTTTAGCAGATCAACATCTTTTTTTGGGTGGTCTTTGAAACCATTTTCAGTGTAGTGGAACTCGTCATTTGGTAAGTTTGATGTTAGTGTGGCCAAAGAACTTGACATGAATTTCAATGAGTCCAAGAACCGTAGTTCCAAGGGTACCCACTTCTTTTTAAGTGTGCCTGTTTTTGGATCCTTTTTCATTCCGCCGTCCATCCATAGTTTTTTATTGACACTAATATACTCCTCCTCAGTTTTTGCTATGCAACCAAGGGGGCCATTTGATAACCCTAAATATTTTACCAGTAAGTGACTGTCATACCCACTAAAATTATGAAACAAAACAGGAATGTGTCGCGCACTTGCCATTGAGTAATTGCAGTCGTTATGAGCTGCTCCCCGATATTTACCATTTAAATGGTTATGGTCTCTAACTTTGGATTTTGGAGTGTTTTTGCTTGACTTCCAAATACTTTTCGGGTCCAAATCTTTAAGTTTTTTGTTAACAAACCTTCCACCACAAACATAACAAGTTGTTGCATTTTGGAAGTTTTTTTCATCCTCTGTTGTCATAATAATTTTCTTTGGTTCTTTAAGATATGTATGCCAAATCTTTTTTGCTTCTTTTTCCAAGCTCTCGACAAACATTTGGCCAATATCTTCAAAATCATACTGTTTTGTGTGGCTTACATATTTGCCAGAAAACACAGATGGGTCAGAGCATATGATATTGAAACCATAGCTGATCGGAATGTGTTCTTGATACTTTTGGGTATAACTTTCTTTTTCGTCATTGTTCCCAGTTTTTAGGGTCTTCAGCATACACTCGAAATCTGCGACAATAATGAAAGGAACATCTTGGGTTTTCTTAAAATCTTTTAAACTCCATCCCATGATATTGTCGACACCTTCTTTTGGATATTCCTGGATCTGGGCATCATGGGATCTGCAAATTAAGTTGCTTTCATGCTCCTTTAATGCCTCCTCTGTTTCAAAAGGGTTTAAACAGAAGTCGCAAAAGAACTTTTTCCCTTTGTGTTTGTCATTTTGGCTTGTTAGAAGTTTCCCCTTGTCCTTGATAGCACTGAAATGGTCATTCCACCAGAACAGGTTAACCCTGTTTTCATGGTCAGACCTGGATATTTGCATTTGGAAAACCTTTTTAATTTCGTCATCGTATGACAAAACATTTACACCTATTTTGTTAAGCTTTTCAAATTTGGATATTTCTTTAATTTTGACAGGGAATGACAGACCCCTGACGTCATAGTCTTCAACCATTAACTGGATTGATACTGGAATTCTTTCAAGTTTTTGAGCATTTGGAGTTTCCTTTAAAGTTTCAGCAATGGCAACTGCGTACAGAAAACAATAGTCATCCTTGACATTTTGTGGGTTGATGATTGCCTTTTTGTCCTTAATGAATTTTGGTAGTTGCTGGTATCTCTTACCATTTAAAGGCTTGTACTTTGTTATTGAAATATGGAGTTTTTCAACTGACCTTATTGACCATCCAGAGTCCTTTTTCTGGTGGGATGCCAAATTTTCTAACATTTCCCTTTTTGATATTTTGTACAGCTCTGTTACATCTTCCTCAGTTGTCATGGCTTTCATATTGGACCCAAAGTAAAAAAGATCCACTTCTTCAAGTCCTTCCACATAATCATAATGGACAAGTTTACAAATGAGGGTTGTTTTTACTTTTTTGGAATTTTCAACCCCATTAATAAGTTTTTCAACAGTTGCTGTTGTTTGTTCCAAAAACACTATTGGATCTAGGAATCCCTGTCCCGAGATTTCGTACAATGCCGCCTTCCCATTTGCAAAATCTTTGATCATAATTGGTTCTGTCTGTCTGAGGTTTTTGTTGGCTTTGGTCTTTTTTCTGAAAATTTTTGATAGTTTGTTGCCAAGGACTTGACGGGTTTTCTTAAGTTTTTTACCAGCCCCCAACCACTTGTTGTTCCACTTAATTTTGTCCTGCCTTGTCTCCTCTTGTCTAATCTCTCTTGCCCATTTTTGTTGCTCCTTTTTCTGGAGTTTTTTGTAAGTTTTTTGTTGAAACTTAGTTGAGTCATCTTTCAACCTGTCTTGTTGGTTGATGAGATCTTGTTCTTTTTTTGCTTCTTTTGCCTTTTGTTTTTCTTGAAGCATGGCAAGTCTTGCGGGTTTAAAAGGTTTCATTTCCTTATCGCGTTTGAGCTGCCTCTGTTTTCTAAGGCGAGCATTTTCGCGAATTTTTAATAGTTTAGGATCATTAGTTTGTTTCGTCATTCCTTTATTAGTGTATGAAAAAAATTTAAAATTATTTCTTTAAACCAAAAACTTCTTTTTTTTAAAAACTTCATGAAAAAATTTCTATCCAACTTTGGATAGAAATGTTCGAAATGTTAAAAAGGAATGACAAGAAAACAGTATAGAGTCCTGTTTATGTATGTGGTTTTTAAAAAAATTTAACGACTTACTGACCATAATTTACCGTTGTACGAAACTTCCTTGTTTTTTTTAATGTAATAAGGAATGAAACTTGGGTTTTTGTGTAAACTTAGGGCTGCATTGTAAATACTTGGGAACTCTATTGTTTCGCCAGCAGCAGAAGTAAATGTTATTTTGACTGGTGTTCTTATTACATTTCTGTGGTACTTGTCGTAAACTTCATTTTTAACTAATGGGATGTTAAGTTTTTGACAAAGTTTTTCTGTGTTGAGTTTGTAGGAGCCTTTGACACCCATTTTACTACCTATTTGTTTTAGTTCTTTGAGGGATGGTTGTGGTAGTGTTTCTTCCCGTATTGTTTGAAGTCTTTTGTTTGCACTTTCTCTAAGTTGCATTCGTATTCGGAAAAGTTTTTTGAGTTCTTCTGGAGTTTTTGTATATGTTGTTGTCATTGTTTATTATAGTGGTTTTCTTTTAGAATAATATCTTATTTTTTTAATAAGATATTTTTAATTTTAAGTTTAACATGGTTTTTATTTTGTTTCTACTCTACTTACGAACCAGAGTTTGTTATTGTATGGGACAACTGTGTTGTTTTTAATGTAATAGTCAATGGTAGAAACACTTTTTTTCTTTAAGGTGAGGGCAGCCTGTGTCATACTTTCAAACTCTATTTTGTTGTCGTTATCCTCTAAAGCTGTAAGCAAAATTTTAACTGGAACTGGGGCTGGCCATTCTGGGTTTCCTCCAGATATGGTTGGGATATATGGGACATTAATCATTTCGCATAGTGTTTTTTGGGTTAGACTGAAAACATTTTTAAATCCTTTGTGCAAGGCCATGCCAGCTAGCGTTTCTCGGGGTATGGGGGTTCCAAACTTTTCCTCCCGTTCTTCCAACGTTTTATAAAGTTCTTCTTGTAGGGTTTCTATTTTCTCGTTGAACTCTTTTTTGGTCTGTGGTGCTTTTTTTTCTTGGAACTTAATTGTTATTTCAGCAATAGGGTTCATGTTTACTTTATTATATCTTTTAATTTTCTTTTTTGGATTCAATTTCAATAATAATGTTCATTTCTTTCATTGTTGTGCACCCATCGGTCTTTTTCATGTTGAACCCACTTTTTCTCAAGAATTAAGTTTCTCCTTTCCATCCTCTGCCGTCGAATTTGTCGATACCAGTTTTGGATTTTTGTTATCATTGTCATCATTTATTTTATTTTGTGTAAAAGAATCCACAGATGACGATTTTTTGCAACTTGGAACCTTTGTGTAATTTTTGACTGTTTTGTTTGTCCACCCTATTTGAACATTGCCTTCCATGACCAGATCTTCTCTACCAAAACTTAAACCAAACTGAAAACCTTTTTTGGTAATATGGTTTTTATTAAATTTTTCTTTTGACTTTTGCGAAGCTTTAGCGATGCTTGACTTTGAATTTCCCATTTGTTTTATTTTTTCCTAACCAACAAAGATTAGGAAAATAGTAAAAACTTTAGCAATATTAACTCAACTGTTACTGGAATCAACAGAACTGCCACCATTGCTGTTTTCAGAAGAATTTTCATCATTTTGTACTGTAACATTTTTATTTGGAGTTGGTTTCTTATCCCAAACATGTTTTGCAACAATTATACCTCCAGTGAGCAAACCAATCATTGGAATATATGGCGAAATTTTTCTAACCATGGACCTGACGTCATCGCAAAAAAGTTTGTTTGAAGATAATTCTGCATCCAGTTTTTCGTCATCTTGCACTAAGTCCAACTGTTCCAATAACTCTGAAAATTTGGTTACAAGGGTCTCAGTTAACAAAGAAGTTGTTTTGTCAAGTTGGGTTCTTTCATAATTTAACTTAATTTTTTCAAGTTGGTTCATTGAAGCTTTTTTCAGGTATGCTTCCGAATATTTGATCTCCTTTGCAAAGGATAAGCGAATTAAATCTTCTCGAAGTGTCAAGTTTTGCGGTTCGTCAGTTTTTTCTTCATTCATTGTTGCGTATTCTGCATTCATTTATAATGGTGTTTATTTTTGTTTTTTCTTATAGTTTTTGTATTCTGTGTAAACAAAATATGTCAAAGCTATTGCAAGGATCCACAAATTTTTCGCCAACCATGCTAGCCCCTTTGCACCCCAAGACAAAGCAGTTGCCAATATGCTAAGAATTGGTGCCAATACAGGCCAAGCAGCTTTCGCAAGTTTCGCCAATGCTTTGCCAAGTGCTCCTGTTGCTTTTGCAGTTGTTACAACAGCAGCCTTTCCAGCCAAAACAACAGTTGTTATGATCCCAGCAATGGAAATTGCAATTGCAGCAGAGACACCCATGTTTTGTTTAGCCCATTCTTTAAATTTTTCGAATCTGGTTATAACATGATCTTTCATCATTTGTTCTGTTGCTTTTTCCTTTGGTGCCTCATTGTTTAGCACTCTCATTTCATCAGCTTTTACCTTGCACACATTTGCCATACCTTTGTAAAATTCTTTTACAAGTGGGTTTTGTTCTGTGGCAGCTTTGTCAGTGTAAAGGTTTTCATTGGCTTCGGCAGCAACTTTGTTACCTTCTATGAATTCCCATCTGTCTTGCCCTGATAGCTGATTAATTTGAGCAGTTTTATCTTTTACTGTCCCCATAAGGTTACTAAGATTGCTGTCAAATTCATTTTCTTTTGCATTGGCAAACAAGACATCAGTTATTTTGTTGTTGATATTTCCTTTTTGGAAAACATTTTTGTTTTCAATGTCAATGTTATCCCTTAATATTGTCAATTCATCCGTTAACATTATTATTTCATTTCGCAAATCTTGTATAACATTTTCTCTAATTTCATTTGCTGTGGCTGTACCAGGTAAAGTTCCAATAACATCTTCAATGGTTGCATTGGCTGTTTTTCTGTGTTCTATGGCAGCCAGTGCTCTAAGTCTGGTAAATTCAGCAACAGCGGATCTGCTAGCTTTTTCGGATATTCTGAATCCTCCTTTACCATCCGCAACCATAACCTTTTTATCCTGAAAGATTAAACCAGTTAGTTTTCCTTTTTCGTTGTAAACCAGAAATGAATGTTTTAGAAGTTCTTTACTTGCATTGTCATAGTCTCCTTTTGGTTTTCCTTCAATAACACCATCTCTTGCGTAAACTTCCTGGCCTAGATATTTTCTGTAAAACCTCTTAACCCCATTTAGAAGAATTCGTCGTTGTCTTTTGTAATGTTTTATTTCTTCCTTTCTTTTCGCTTCTCGCTGAGCATTTTCGGCTTCTATGGAATCCTGTTCCTCTTTGGCAATATTTCCTTTATAATTTTTGATAAATTCATCAGCATCAAATGCTGGTCTGGAATCCATTCCTTCTGGAATTACATCTTCAATATCATCACCATCATCCGCATCGTCTTCATTCTCTATAAAAGATGACTCTGTAAAACCATCGTCAGCAGGGGAGTCTGTACCACCACCACCCATTCCATCCAGTTCTATTTCTTCTTTGGATTCATATTCGCCTCCAGGTCTGTTGTAATTATCCATTATTTATTTATTTATACCTGATCTCCAATAACTTTTACCAACTCCTCGCCATAGAATTTTCCCATAATGTCCTCCTCCTTATCCTGAATTCTATACATAACTGGAACTCCTCTAAAAACCGCTGACACAGTAAAAATTTCATTTGTAAAATTTGGGTCATAACCTTTTGCAAAGTTTTTTCTGTATTTTTGGATCCTAACATGGTCCCCAATTTTGAATTTTGGGTTTACTTGAGATTCTAATGGTGGTATCCCATACAGTGTAAGAAAAACTTTGGATTGGTTGCTATCATTGACATCTTTGGGTTTCATTTTAATAGTGCTATGGATGGTGTTGTTGTAACTATTGGTAAACTTGTCAAGACTATTTAACCACTCTTTGTTTCCTTTAAAAGTAAAAAATTTCCACATCCTGGTTTTTCAAGTCCTGTTAAACCTTTCCACAAGTGCAGCCTTTCTGTGGGATTTGGATGAAAAATATTCAATGTTTAGAGATTTCAACAGAGTTTTTACTCCAACATTGTAAAATTCCTTTCCCTCGTCAAATTGGACTGTTTCTGGATATTTTCCAAATCTTTTCTTAAATTCTTCCAACATTTTGCTAACACCAGGCACCATAGCGACAGTACTTTTTCTGTGGACAGGAACAGCGAAACCAAATCTTGACAAAATTTCAATACCTGTCAATATCCACTTTTGGTCATTATTTTCAGAACCAAATTTCGCCATATCCACCAAGTCCATTTGCATTTGGTCAGCAAGATTTTTTACAAATGTTTTCTGGTATTTCCTTGGTTTTTTAATAGGTTTGTGTAAAGTAAAAACTTTTTGGCTGTGTAACCATTCCTTAACTTGTTTTCTGGTTATTGAAGAATTTTCTTTAACAGCAGCTTGGTAAAGCTTTTCCATAGATTGGTAACCTGTTACAGGATTGTAATAAATATCTCGAAGTTCAAGATCAATGAGTAAAAGTTCATCTTCCATTTATTTCCAAAAGATTTTCATAATATCTTTACCAACATTTGCCAATATTTTTTACCAAAAGTCCCAAAATAAACAATGACAGAATTCAAAAAATGGCCAGAAGAATGGGATGTTTCTGGAACAGTCCAGAAATTTTCCAAACAAAAGAAGGCTTCTGTAAACATTAACACGATTACCATATTTGTAAATGAAAGAGAAAATTTTATTGTAAATTTGAATCCCATTGATCTAACATTTCAACAACCAATGAAAATAAGGAATCCAAACATAAATGATTTCCTCACTATTCCATATTTTACAGCTATTGCTGCCAGTTATGTTGCAAGTTACTTGTGCGGTATTTCTAACAAGCATTTCAAAAATGATTTTAAGAGATTTCGGTCTTCTTTTTTGACAAGCATTGTCCATTACCACTATGTTTTCCAGGTTTGAAGGTTTTTAAAACATCCAAACAAACTTAGAAGGTTTTTGACAGAAGATGTTATAAAAATTTTACAACACAACCCCAATGACGTTTGGGTTAAAAAAATAAGCAACTCAACACAAAGTGCGAAAGAATTTACACAA
This sequence comes from Paragorgia papillata, assembly GCA_035771165.1. NCBI lineage: Eukaryota > Metazoa > Cnidaria > Anthozoa > Scleralcyonacea > Coralliidae > Paragorgia > Paragorgia papillata. Next base: position 1,726,057 of record JAWNZC010000338.1, read on the forward strand.
GACATGAAAGATCTCGGATATGAAGTTAGATATGTAAATTTGACAAAAGAGAGTTATGGAAGAGTCAACACATATGAGGAACTGGTGTCAGCTGGTTCTAGACATCCCGATGATTTTAAACATTTCGTTCCCAAAGATTCCAATGGGTTAACACCACTGGGTCAAAAATTATTTCAACAATCCTTAGAATCCTTTGTTTACTGTGTTTTGGGAGCCCAAGCAAAAACAAGATGGGTCATTGTTGGCGAAGGTGCTAAAAGTTTACAAACACAAGAAGTGTTCAAAAAGTTAATGGAGGATACAATAGCCCAGGATGACATTACTGTTTCTATTTCGAATATGAGGCAGGCTATCAAGTCCACAAATGTTGTTCTAAATTTTGCTGTGTCTCCCGGTTTAATTTTAATCCCATCTGACATGAGAATCCTTATTAACCCAATTAGTGGGTTCAACAATGTTCTTACACTGGCCACAACAAAAATGGCTTTGGGACTTAACAGACATCTTAATATTGGTAAACCTGTTGGTAAAGATATTGGCAAACCTATTGGTAAACCTGTTGAAACCGGTGTAAGCAAATATAAGCCAGGAATATTTACACCTAACATTGCTGAAAAAAGCGACAACAGATTGCCAGAAGTTTTTGGGGCGTCAATCGGAACTGTTTTCTTGGTATTTAAAGGGATAGCAAGATTAATATAAATAAAAGGAATGCCAAGTTTAAAAAACCCCAAATTCCAATATTTAGATGTTTTTGGAAACCCAATTATTGAAATTAAAGAAGAAGATGAGTCAAAAGATTTTAATGAAAGTCTTTTGGAACTCGAAACCCTAAAAAACAAAAGTAGTTGTTGTAAAGAAAAAACAGAAGAAATTGAAGGATTCATAATTTGTGGAAAATGTGGTTTGGAGTTATTAAAGTTACATGCCTACAACCACAGAGAACCCTCAAAACCCATTTTGAAAAGATATGTAAAAACATTTTGGAAACTATTCCCAAAGGAAGAGAAAATTGTTGGCTATGAGATCATGAAATTTTTCGTCAAGTCAAACACAACTCTTGTGGGATTAGGTTTGGTTTTAGACAGAAAATACAGTTTAAGTTACATTATGACCATTATTTTTGAAATTTGCCAAAGAGATGATCTTCTAAAAAAAATGAAAAAAACAACTTTGGCGGAACTAAGAACATTCGATGAGATAAAATATATTTTAAATTATTCCCCCAAAAATAACGCTTACAGACCATACCAAACAGGATTCAAAGTTTTTGGGAATACTCTTAGTGTTGAAAATGTTTTAAAAATAGAAGAAATGAGTGGGATCAGAAAATGTAAGGAAATTACGAAATTGATTAAAGAAGGAAAGACAAGTCTATAAGAAACTTTACAAAATTTATAACATTTTTTGTTATATATTTTCGAAAATTTTTACCAAATCCTCAAACAACAACCGCCAACAACCAACCAGCACCAGCTCCTAAAAGTGTTACAGTAATAGTCATATATTTTTCCATTTCATCACTTGGTTGGTAATAATCATCAAGTTTTGGTTCCACTGGTTTTTCTTCTTGTAAAATTTCATGAAGTTCTTGGAAAGCTTTTGATGTTACTTCCATGTCATAGTTTGCATTTCGAATTTCGTCTTGTAGTTCCCTAACTTTGTCCTTTCTTTTAATTTCATTTTCAAAAAATTTTTCCTTATCTTTTTGAAGTCTTTCTGTTGCCAGGTTATGTCTTTTTGCCTCGTCAGCATAACCATGTTTGTTAAATGACTGGAACAAATATCCAGCACCTGCAAAGGCAACTGCATTGAACAACCCTCCTGCTATCATTGATGCCATTTATTTTAAAAAAAGAAGTTTGGATTGCAGTTCAAATTTTTACCAAGTCTTCTCTCTATGATTTCTTTGGGTCCACATTTTTTGGGATGTATCCCTTGTCCTGTGCCATTTTTACAGTAAATAACCCACCAGCAACCGCAACTCCAAGTTTGGCTGTTTCTTTGATACTTGCTGGGGCTGCTAAGGATTGGCCTGTTAACTTTTTAACGACCATACTCACTCCAACAGCTGCAACTGTTATCAAAGCTGCTTCATACAAATCATTTAAAACCTCGTTCTTATTCATTTATTAATATAGTAGCAAAAAATTTATAACATTTTTTGTTATAAGTTTTCAAAAAAGTTTTAGAAGATTTTCAAAATTTCAATTACTTTTACATAATTCTTTAAAGCGGGTATCAAATCATTTACAGCCACCTTTAAGTTTGTTAAATTTTGGTTTTCATTTTTTTTTAAATCTGTTTTCAAATTTTTCATGTCTTTTAGCACCCCTTTAATGGTTTCTAAATTTTGATCAATCATCTTTTTTATTGTAGTCTTAAATTTTTGGAAAGTTTTATGCAGTCTCATAATTCTGTGGACACAAAAAAATTTCAAGAAGAATGTCGCCAACATTGTGGTCAACTTTAAATTTTAGTTCATTGTAAACACCATTGTCCAGCATTGCCTCAGAATTAATGTTTGCAAATTTTTCAACTGATCCCTTCAACAACTGTCTTGTTGTAATTGGAAGAACTGCTGCTGTTCTGTCCCGTTTTCCAGAAAATGATGTCCTTGTTCCATCGATCATCTCGCAAGATATACAAACAAATTTCATTCCAAGATTTATGTTGACTGTTTTTGGACTGACCATGTTTGCTCCTGCTCTAATTACTGTTGTTTCTGGATATCCTAGCAAAGGACCAAGTTTCAGCAACGAAAGATTTTGTGTTGGGTATAGTCTGATTTTACAGCTGTAAGGAAGTAATTCTGACTTTATTTCGTTTTCCTTTAAAACCCTCATAATCATACCAACAGTCCAATAGCCATTGTCGAAACTAATTTTTTTTGTCCCATGCATGACGTAAGTTGGACTTGTTAAATTATTGTAATTCCAAAAAACTGTTGCATCTTTAACCATTAGTTTTGTATCTTCAATGATCAAAGGATCTTCAAATTTAATTGTTGTTTCTCCGTTTTTCAACAAAATTCTTAGGTTCCTCATTTATTGTTCTTGGTCTTCAAAAATTTATTAAGTTTTCTCCAAATGGTTCAACTATTTTGTGGTCATAGGGGTGGATTAAATTGATCTCCAATTTTGAATATTTTTTTGATTTCAATGTTTCTTTTATTTTTTTCTCTTCTTCTTTTGGAATGTCTAAATAATCATCTAAAATAACTTGCATATCTTTTCTATTTGGATTGTAAAATGTAACCAGTTTCGAAATATTTTCTCGGTATGGTTTTGCAATACTTGTCAGTTGCTGGGTAACAACTATTGTACTAATATTCATATGCCTTGCACCAAAACCAAGTTTTACCAACTCACTGGTTCTGTTTTTTACACTCTGTCCAGAAGCGCAGTCATCCAAAATAATTAGACTTGGGGTTCCTTTGCAATAGTCAACTACATATTTTAAGAAATCTTCTGACTCATCTTGATCGCAAGGGATAACAAAAAATCTTGGATCATTAAGATGTTCCCATTCCAAATATGTTTTGTTCCATACAAAAGTAGGACAGATTAGAACTATATTCTCAAATTTTTTTTTGTAATTTTCTTCTAAATTTTTAAGTAAGTAATGAGTCTTTCCACAACTCGTCATTCCAACAATAATCATATTGAATGGTTTTGGGTCTTCGTTTTCCATTTATTTCTTGGGGTTCTCAATAATTGACACTCTGGAATGCCCCTCCTTGGACTTTCAATAAGCCATCTGAGAGAATGAAAACATGGCATCTGAGATCTGTTGCTGTCGCCTTTTTCTTGATCTCCAACATGATTCCAGATTGGGTGGTTAAAAGTTTTGTGCCATCTCCATACACAGCATTGTCATTAATTGACCTAAGATCCACAACAAGTGCAAACTGGTTTTCTGTAAAAAATTCATCAGCTTGGATTGTCGGATAATTGGTATGTCTGAAAAGTCTCTCAGCCTCTTCAAACAATCTCCGTTTTGGAATGCCTTGGGAGTAAATGCTATTCGGGACTCCTTCAATGGTAATTTTGACCCTTTCGATATTTGGGTATACAAATTCTTCAGACCCACTTCTTGTCGCCTTTGTAAACAGCATTACAACCGCCTTCATGCTCTTTCTTGGCAGATTGATGGTTTCGTTAATTAATGTTGTTGCAGCAGCCCATGGTGTGGTTTTCATTAAAGTTACATGCTCAAATGAAAGTGCGCGACCCATTTGGTAAGAAGATTCGATCTCCTGGACCAAGGAAAAGTTGGTAATGGTTTCATACTCCAACTCGATATTTTCCAAAGAATAACCAGCCACAGATTGACTACTTTGCGCCTTCATGATAGAAGTAGCTTTTGGTAGAGTGATGATATATTGTAAATCATTCGCCATACTGTGGGGTGCATATAACCCATGATCCTTTAAAATCTTATCCAACTTGATCCTCTGTTTTGTTCCATACACAGCCGCATATGTGTCAGAAGAGGCATCATCAGATTTCGAAATGAGTTTTCGCTGATTTTCTGTCGCGATCCCATCTTCAATCATGTTTGCCCTCTCATGCTTGTCCATCCAAAGATCTTTGTAAGTTCCCAAAAGACTCTCTCCCGTGTTGTCGTAAACCTTCTCTCCTGCAAATCTGACTTCCAAACGTTCTTGGAGTTGTTTCGCAAGATTGTTGTTAAACCACGACTTTGTGTTTTTGTTTTTAAAGTCGAACAGGAGGAACATTTTGTCAGGAACTAATGTTGTCCCTGGTTTGAGTTTTGGGATGTGGATGTAAATTACTTCTCCCTCATTAGCAGAATTGGGATTGAAAGTAATTACATTTCGAGCTCGTTCCCCAGTTATTGAACTTCTGTGTAACCGGTTATAACCGGGTTCTAATTCAACTTCTCTCTCTGTATTCATTTATTAATATATATTGATAAAAAAATTTATAACATTATTTTGTTATATATTTTAAAAAGTTTTAATAGTTATTGAAAAATTCATCTTCATCTTCAAAATCTTCTTCAAAATCATCAGGCATCAAAACATCAAAATCTGCCCATAAATGATAACAATGGTTTTCATTATAATTTCTAATATCATATTTACTATACAACAACCAAAGTTTGTATCCTTCATAACTTCCCTTTGAGATTAAAAAAATAAGTTTTCCAATATTAAACCAGTTTTTACTTCCAAAAACACATTCTGTTGCATGGGTGGTGACGATCATTTATTGAATTTCTTTCCAATTGTGGAAAGAATTTCATTTTAAAAATTTAAAGATCATATTTCGAAAGATCCTTGAAAACTGTTTTTGACTTGTTAACCTTTTCTTTACTTTCTTCTGGCTCTTTTTTCCATTTGGTGTAAGTAATGTAAGTGGTAGTTATAGCAGCTATTGTACCAAGAATTGCACAAAGTGTGGAAATGTTTGGACTTTGGAAAGATTCAGTGACGTCATTTTCAGCTCTTTCCTTTTCAATTTTGGCTTTTTTTCTTAATTTTGCTTCCTTGCTTATCGCAGCAAGTTTTTTACCTTGTGCGACTCTTTTGGGATTTTTAACATGGACAGGAGGAGGTGTTTTTGTAATGGTTTGCTTTTGCGAGGCTTCAGCGATGCCCTGTTTGATCTCCTGTTTTTGTTCTGGTTCTGGTTTTTGTTCTGGTTCCATTTATTATGAATTTTGTTATAATTTATTTAAAAGCTAGTTGAAATTTTTTCAACAACTAGTTAGAATTTGTTCAAAACAGCTAGCTGGAATTTGTCTTGAAGTTGCTTTCAACCAATATCCATTTGGAATGATTGATGTTACAGTTAATGAAAAATTAACACTTGTTTGTTTTGGAAAAAATGTGTGGTTAATGAGTTTGTTTTGTGTTGTAAAAACTTTTCCACATCTGCATGTAAATTTTCCTTGGGATGTCCATTGAACAGATTTGAAATGGGGAGTAAAAACTGGGGTTTCAGTGGTTTCATATTTTACCATTGTTGCTACCATTTTTATTTTGTTTTAAAAAATGTTTTGTTCCTTTTCAATTTTTTTTATAAATATTTTTTTAAAGTTACTGTTCGCTTTTCTTTTTTCTTATCTGTAATTAGACTTGCGTAATGGATTATCGTTCCTAATGAAAAAGTTGTCTCAACAGGGTTTTCCCAAAATTTGTCGCACTCACTTTCGTCATATTTTTCTGGACATTTTTGGGAAAATAGATGCCAAAGATCTTTACCATATTCATCCCCATGGGTTTCGTTGTACAGTGCAAAACCAACAGACCTCCACTTTGTATAGTCTTCGGCAATATCTTTTGGTATCTGGTCAATATAGTTTTGTAACTCTTCCTCACTTTTTTTGGTATGGTCATCAAAGTTAATAATGGTTGCATTTCTTACCTTTTGTTCAATTTCTGGTAAGAATGATAATTTGTTAACAGATGTGTGTTTCTTTTGTCTAACAGAAAGTAAAAATATTAGCTCATGGTCAGAATATTGACTTGCCACATGATCCCTTTTTTCCTCAATAATGTAACTTAAAAGGTATGGGTCTGACGTTGGACTCTTTTTAGAACCATACAAAAACCAGTTTCCAGCAATAACAGCATTGTCAAGTTGGATGGTTGTTTTTTCTTGTACAAGTTTATTTATGTACAATCTTTCCCTTTGTGTTAACCAAACATGTGGGAAATGTAGGTGGAAACCATTTTTGTAAGTTTTTCCATCATCTTTGAAATATCCTGGTTTTTCCAACACAAAACAGTCCAAGTTTGTTTGGTCAACAAGAAGTTCTTTCAATATTTTTTGAAAAAGTTTTGCCAATTTCAGGACTTTCTTTTCTGTGTATAGTGGTTTTGGTTCCTTAAGTTTTTTACTAAGATCAATGTCAACAATAACAGGACCAATTTCTGTTGTTCTTTCCAAAAGATATTTGTTAAAGTTTCCGGATCTTGACAAAAATGTGTAGGCTTTTGTGTATTTATTTAAAAAATCATCTTCATCTTTAACAGAATATGATCTTTTGTTAAAAATATCCATGTGTGTAATGTTTTCTTTACTGAAACTTTCATACAACAAAGATGATAATGTGTTTTGTTTAAACTTGAACATTCTTTCATTATATCTTCAACCAATTCTAAGAAGGTTGATTTCAACATCCCAAACATTGAAAAACAGGAAGGTATAGTCATCACCAACAGAACCAGAATATGAGTGCAAAGACATTTGGGTCCCTTTTTTTATAGTTGCAATACCCTGACAGAAAATATGGTGGGGATGACTTTCGTTGTATGTTCTTCCCATGGTTACGGATTCTAAACCTGAAAGTTTGTTTGATCTGTCTGTAATATTTCCATGGTAAAGGTTTGTTTTTAGATCAAAATAAGCATTGTAAGTGGTGCCATCAAACCATGAAGATTTCTTACTTTGTTGATCTATTTTATGCCCATCTGGTTGTAGTGTAAACCAATATGAAACCAAATATTTTCCTGTATCATGGGTTGCTGTAAATGAGAGCAGGGTGCTAATGTTGTTTGTGTTGTCCCATGCTCCTCCCTTATGATTTGTTTTTCCACTATCTTTTTTATATTTTACCAACTGCGAAAAAGTTCCAGCAGGTCCTGTAACCCCTGTAACTCCTCTCAAACCTCTGAGACCTCTCAACCCAGTTGATCCTTTGCCACCAGGTAACCCTCGAACTCCCTGGTCTCCTTGGTCGCCTTTTGGTCCTGGATCTCCCTTATCCCCTTTTGTTCCTTGTGGTCCTTGTGGTCCTTGCGATCCTGTGGAACCCGTGTTTCCTTTGGGCCCTGTTGATCCTTGGCTCCCTTGTGGGCCTTGGGCACCCTGTGGGCCTTGGGGTCCTGTTGCCCCTGTGTTGCCCTTGTTCCCTTTCGCACCATCATCGCCAGGATCTCCTTTGTCCCCTTTTTGTGCGGCTGTTCCTGCCATTCCTTTGTCTCCCTTGTCACCCTTGTCTCCTTTGGATCCTGTTGCACCTGTTGTTCCATGGTCACCTTTGTCTCCTTTTTGACCTTGTGGTCCTGTTGCACCTGCTGTTCCAAAGCTACCTCTGTCGCCTTTGTTTCCTTGTGGTCCTCTAATACCAGTATCCCCTTTGTCTCCTTTAGACCCTTGCAAACCTCGATCGCCTTTGTCTCCTTTTGGTCCTGTATTGCCAACATCTCCTTTGTCCCCTTTTGGTCCTATTTTGTGGGCATCTGTACCAGCCATGCCTGTCAAACCCCTATCCCCTTTTGGACCTTTTGGACCTTGAGATCCTGTTAAACCTTTTAAACCTTGAGATCCTGTTGTTCCTGTTGGTCCTATTGCACCTCTGTCTCCACTGTTTCCTTTGTCACCCGTCAAACCTCTTTGCCCCTCCAAACCTTCATCACCTTTGTCTCCCTTGTCCCCCTTTGTGCCTGTTGCCCCTGTTGATCCTTGGGGCCCTGTTGCACCTGTTAAACCTCTGTCACCTTTGTCACCTTTTGCACCTGTGTCACCTTGTGGTCCTGGTTCTCCGTCAGCACCACCACCCCCTCCATAAGAATAATCTAGGTCATCATATCCATAGTAATAACTCATTATTTATCTTGGACAAAAAAAACAAAACCATAATATTTTTGAAAAAGACGTTACAAACTCATATGAAATTCCCATATTCCTTCATCATATCCTTATTAATTTTTACAATATCAGCTGGTAATAATGGACCATGGACGACTTTGATTCCATAAATTTTTCCTTTTAAATTAGTGTTACTATTGCTGGAGGAGGTTTTGTACCTCTCATTGAAAAATACAGAACAATATGGGCTTCCTAAGAAACTCAAATCCGCCGTAAAATCTGATCCATCCATTTTTTTGGCATTTAGGTACACACACGACCCAGTCCCCAACCAATGGGTCGAAACGATGTGTTTGCTCAAAATACTATGGGATGCTTTCATTGGGAAACTCAGATAGTTGTGGCCTTGGATCCCACCAATTAACAGTTTTGAGTATGAGTATGATTTGAAGCTAACAAATTTGTCATAATCGCCATTGTCGTTCCCAATAAGATAACACCAGTCACCAGGAACAGATGTGTCAACAACAGTACAAACAACAAAAACAGATACATCACCCCAACCAAATTCTGGACAAACAAAACACATATAGTTGTTCCCTGTGTTCTCAATGTAAACATTTCCTGGACCAATGGCATCTGTTCCATATGTGGGGGCAACATTTTCATTGTTTTGCCAAAGAACAGAACTACCTTGTCTTGCTTGGGTTATTCTTGCTGTCCCACTAATTGTTTTATAGGTTTTGGTGGCAGTTGTTAAATTAATGTCAAAAACAGTTTTGTAATTTTCTTCCACACCCAAATTTTTTATTTTCTTTTCGATGTCTTTAATTTTCTTTTCCATGTCAGAACCATCTTCAAATGATCTTCTCTGTCTTCCATAACCATAGTAATAACTCATTATTTATTTAGGGTTTTGTATCCAAATTTTTTATGTTTGGTAAAAAATTATAACAAAAAATGTTATAAGTTTTTAAAAATTTTTTAACATCTGTTTTTCTTTACTCTTTTTGTATGGCTTTTGACATGGTCTTGTGCTTCTATTTTGGTATTAAATGTTTTGAGACATGTTGTACACCTATTGAGCATATTGAAATTTTTTGTTATTTCATGAGAAAACTTTAAATGTAACCTCAATGCTGTTTTGCTGTGTGTTTCAAACTTACACCCAACACCCCTACACAAATAATGGTGGCTTTCGGGACTGTGGTGGATAACATTGTTTAATTTTAATTTTAATATTTTAACCATTTTTATTTATATGTTTCCAAAATTTTTAACATTTTTAAAATTTTTTTGTTTATGTTTTTTAAAAGATGTGTGTCAGTATTTCCATGGTGTTGTGTTGTAAAATGGTTTTTTGTTGTATTTCTTTTTGGGTTTCTGTTTAAACTCAGCAGCCAATTTTTTGTATATTTTTTCAAATTTGTGGTAATGTTTGGCTCCTTCGGTATCATTCATTTCTTTGCACCGTCTGGATTGTTTAAAATACTTTTCTCCAAAATCTTCTATTGAGATTGGATCAACAGAATTGTTAAGATTGTAGATTTCAGTGGCGTCTTGAATGTCTTGGGTGTCGAATTCCTGTTCTGGACTTGAATAATTATTGTTTTCAATATTTGAGTTCATTCTTATTTTTTTAATTTTTTTCAAAAAAAATAGTTCAATTTAAAAAACTGTGTCATATACCCCAGTTCTAACCAACATTTGGACTTTTGTTTCGCCTGGATGGATATAGTTGCAAACTGTTTTTAGGTGTGTACTTTTGTTAAAATATATGATATTTGGTGGTTTGCCTGGATATTTTGTAAAACCTACCCACATGCATTTTTCTCCGTCTGGACATAGGTTACTCCGTTTGTTATTCATTTATTTAATTTTTAAAAACTTGGCGACCCAAATCCAAAAAAAATCCCAAAACCCCCAAACCCAAAAATTCCCAAAAACTTGGCAGCCATCTTTAAAAAATTTCAAAACCCTTGGCAAACCCCAAACCCAAAAACTTGGCAACCATTTTAAAAAACCCAAACCCAGAAACCTTTGCGAACCCGGAAGTCAAAATTTTTAAAAAATCCAGGAGGGGGTCGCGAACCTTTTTAGAAGGGGGTGTGGTAAGCTTTTCAAAACCTTTTTGGCGGCCATTACACTATGTCCCAGGATCCGCCTTTTGACACTACTGATGTAACAATTAATTAAGCTATTACAGTCATTGGCATCTAAGCGTGTACACCGTCTATCAAAACATGTTCTATTTCAAGGCTAAATTTAAATGTTTACCCTAGTATAACATGTTTCCATTAGATGCGTACCAATAAGTCGTTGTTACTTTCAAATTAAAGTATACGTATGCATAGATTTATGTAATATATTTACCTTTCCATGCAATTTTTTTTTATGCCACGATAATGTTTGTGGCGCTCATTGAATGGGTAGACTAGTTTGAAGTCAAATAAGTTGACAGTTGGGTGAACACACGCAGTGTGATAAAACGTGCAAGGGAGAAGAAAAGAGGAGAAGAATAAATATTTGACACGTCACTATTCTATTCAAAGAATTTCTAGAAATTCTACACGTTTTAGAACCCTTTAGTTTTGCAAATACCAATCAACACCAATCGATCACAATTAGTTTATCGATTGCTATTGATAATCGATACCATCAATAGTCACAGTTGATAGTCGTCAACTATTCACATTGCATAGGCCAGGGACGGAGTTGTGGATCAGTGCTGCTTGCCAACAGCATACTCTTTCATGGGGAATGAACCACATCCACTTCTGGCCTGTGATAACAACAACTGTTCTTTTGATGACAACAATAAAATTATTCCTGAAGTAACACCACTGAACTGTGGTCCTCTATCAAAACGTATCGAAGAGCTTGCATCTAATTTCAACATGTACCTACTTTCTAAAAACAACGACGATGATGATGGTGACGACGACGGCGAATTGGCGACAACGACGGCAAAGGAGACGAACTGGATGAAAATGACACATGGGCAACAAAGCTGACACAGAAAATGACATTCTTTCAAAACGGAAACGATCACTTCACCAACGAAGACAAGGCCTCTGATAAAGACATTTTCCCAACGATCCTCAATAAAAAATCACTCGCCCTTAAAGAAACACAACACGGCTAAGAGCACAACCCAACTTCGTCTTCGACTGTCCAAATGACCAGATGTCAACAACTTGGCGTTGTCCATTTGAAGGTTGATCGTGTTTGTCGAAGTGCAGGAGGCTTGAAAAACCATTCACGTACCCATAGAGAAGTTCCAATACGTAATCGAATAAAGATTATTCAAAAGATCGCGTAAAACTTTAATACACTCTGTAGAATGTTGTTTGTGAAATAGACATTTTAATACTTGTCATTTGCAAACTTTGGGCTCAGGGCAGCAGATTTTCATGTCTGCGCAAGCGCGTTCGAGGAAACGTTTTGACCCATCAGCGGTTTTTCCCCATGCACCCGTCCTTTTAGGGTGAGGCAGTGACTAACGTGATACGACACTACGGCACGCAGAATCAGTATTCAATTTCAACCCGCAAAGTGCGCGTTGTATGAAGTTAAACCTCTTAGTCTTATAAGATCTTAATGTATTTAAAAGTTACGTACTTACGCACTGAATTATATGCCAATAAATTGAATTTTTTAAGTGATTTTCGTCGATTTCATGATGTGCCGTACTGCCGTATACGCTCTTAACAGTTCGGAAATTAATTTACATGGTCACATGGATATGACATTAGATATTTAATACTCAGTTTATCACCTCTTTTTAAGTAGCCAGTTGGTGGAAAGTTTCCACTGGAAGCCCAACTGTAGAAAAATACTTATTTTGTTTGATGAATAAAAGTCTTGTTTTTAATTGATTGTATAGCTCTATATACTCGCCGGCCGCGGCGTCTCGCGAGTCACGTTCAGGATAGCATGTTTGGTCAAGGTAAGACCAAACGAAAAAGGTAGAATGTTCTCTGTGCCAAATGACCTTTAACCGCGACTACAGAAAATGGCACAATGATAAGTACCACAGTGAAATGATAGCTGCCCATCGCCATATTCCGTACAAGCTGGCCGGCGCTCCCGAAAATCCATTTACGTTCGCACGGAAAAGGAGGCCTGATAAGCCTGCAGGTGCAGCAGAGGTTTCCGTATCAACCGTTTCGGGGCCGTCTTCATCGAGCGAATGTGAAGATACACTGATGACCATATCCACGGAGACACTAACAGCATAATCTCAATCGAGTGCATCTGAATGTACCACAACCAATTCATGCGAAAGTAAAGAGCAATGCGAATTAGACATTTCTGCTACTGAACAGTCCATGGAAGGGCACACTCGTGAAAACGTTGAAGAGCAATTACCTGCAATAGCCAGGATAAATATTTCGATCGCATCATTTTCCCTGCAGAAATACCGTACGAATCCTGCCCATTTTCGGGACACCAAAATTAACTCCAGTGTGCGCGCGGAAATCGTAAAAATTGGTTCATGTAAACCTGAAGACGAGGTATTCCCTAAAGATGCGAGTGATCGAAGCTTTCACCATTCGTGGTTTCAAAAAAATAACGTTATTCGTGATTGGCTGCTCAAATTGATTGCGGGACACGACCCTGTTATGGCCTCCAATCTAGCCAGCAAGAAATCAAGGAGTAAGTATACATCTCCACAGATTCAGAATGAGATAATTGATGCTATTGCTATGGAGATCAGAGAAAAAGTCGTTGCACAAGTACTTGCCGTCAAGTATTTTTGTGTAATTCTTGATACCACCCCTGATATCGCCCACATCGACCAGTTGGCTTTTTCTTTAAGATATATCTGTGATGGAAAACCTGTTGAACGTTTTCTCTGCTTTGACGAAATGGTAGGCTCGAAGGCGGTTGATTTTCGTGATAAATTGTTGCAACTCCTTGCACAATTTAACCTCAATTCCCAAGTCAATCCGAGGACAGGCAATGGATGGGTGTTCAACCATGTCTGGTATTCATGGCGGATCAAGCTTTGGTTCGCGAAATTAGTCCATCTGCGTTGTATGTACACTGCATGGCTGAACCTTATGCTAGTGAAGGTAATAAATGATGGAAAGCCATATCCAGTTCAACGACGACTGACGATTTCCCAACAAATATGTGAAAATGACGGAATGTCGGAATCCTCATAAGGACATCCGACTTCCTGGCTCAGGGGCCTCCTGTTGACAGGGGGGCCCCGACTCTTGCCGGGCAGCGCCTATAGGAGTTACGCCACTGACTAAAGCTGATTACTATGTTAATACATTGAACAAACACACAAGGAATCCAAAATAAATGTGGAGTACAATTAATAAGATGACGAATAAGAAATCAAATACTACCAATATAACTGAAATAAATGCTAACGGCAGAGTGTTACCAAACTACATGATATAGCAGATACGTTTAACATGTTCTTCAGTGAGATCGGCCCACAACTGGCAAGCAATCTTCCTGAATGCAAATTTCACCAGAAACTTATATCACACCGAATAACTTCAGATTTGAACCTCAAATTGTCTCTACAACTGATGTTTTCAAAGTACTTTCCAAAATTAAAACTTCTAAGGCGGCAGGACATGATAAGATTTCGCCAAAATTATTTTATCATAGCGTACTCTCTTACTACAATCATAAATCAGTCTATACACACAATCTCGCACACAAGATTGGTTTAAGTCCTACTTAGAAATAGAACTCATTTACTTTTTGAGTAAGTTCTGATGAGAAATCGGGATATTTTTTATTTGGGCTTAACGGCGTTTCTTTCTTGTTTGTCCACTTTCGTAATATCATTATAAATTTGTTTAAAATTTGAAATTCAAGGTCTTTATATATACTTCGGCGAGTTGGCCGAGCGGCGGTTGAGTACAAGAAAATCAAATTAAATTGAATAGACTGAATAGTTGAATGATTCGAATTCGGCCTGTTTTTGGAGCAGTGAGCAACAAGAGGTAAGAGCAACGACACTACTAAACTATACGGTAATTTATGTATGCGGTATGGATGTGTATACCGTTCGATGCGTGTGCATATTGTATTTAAAGGTCAACTATACCTTTTGAGGTTATTATTATTTTCTGTTAATTCGAAAACGTTTATTCCAAAACAGAAGAAAAAATTAAAATCGGTCACTCGGTTCTGTTTTTAAATTTTCAAAACAGTTATCATCTAACTTTACAAAAGTGAGGGGAAAAATGAATTTGCAGTAAAATCGCATGACTTATTGGGAAGATATTCTAAATATCTCTTGATGCACGACCGAGTTGTTTAGAAGAATGGGTACTACATAGTCAGTGACGTCATACCGGAAGGTATAGTTGACCTTTAATATACGTTTTCCAACGTTTTGTTCAACTGTTGTTTCGTTACGACTCTTCATGATATTTGTAATCACTACTGCTTAGCCAGGTTTCGGCCGTTTTAGTTTTATAAGAACCGGGATATCTTTAACAAGGTTACGACGTATGTTAATTTCGTTTACTTTGCGAGCATATATATGGTTGCCGTTTAACAAAACGTTGACGTATTTACAATCCAGATAGGGAAATTTACTTCTCGATGGTTTCAATATGAAAATCTGAAGTCTTTGTTCAGTCGGACGACGCCTCGCTGGAGATATTTGTATGCGATTGCCCATTGTGTTGATGTAGTTCGTGGTGTTGGTTTCTTGAGTATTTCGGCCAAGTTTTACCTGTCAAAGTTTTTGTTATTCTGCCCTATTCCCGATTTCCTCCGCACTGTTTTACTACGGCGAAGCCCAGGTTTTTGACACGTTTCCTTTTCACCAAGCAGCGTTTTTCCCTCCTTGTTGTATCGAACGCTACCCATCGCAGAGAATCGACGTCTTCGAACACACATATCAGATATGCACATACATGCAGACTGCCTTGGGCATTGGTTCTTCCTATCTGGCAACCTGATCATCGAGAGGGGCACTCTTAGTACACCTTATACACTGACTACGTCGGAGTTCTCGTGTTCGGTTGCTTTTGTGGAGGCATCCTTTGCCTGGCTGTTTATATGTGCCTCTCTCTCACAACTTGCCGTTTTAAGCTAAAAGCTCGCCGTTTTATTATAAGCCTGTCTTATCTTGTTCACGTCGAGTGAGGTACACGATAATCCGAACAAATTCTCTCGCATTCTAGTCTAGTTAGGAACTAATTCTGTCGCGGTGCACCGAAGTTTTGTACGATTCGTCTTATTTTTGGTGAAGCGGTGTCGTTGAACTTTATATACCTGTCTACATGCGGTTTGGGTGAAGCAATGCCTTCGCTTGCTTTTCGTATTGTGACACAAGTTTGCTTTCGGTGCACCGCAATTTCTCTGGCATATTTTGCTTGGTGAGATAATTTAATGTATAAATGTGCTTTTGGTGAAGCAATTTACATGTGCCTTTGGTGAGGCATTTACATATACTTTTGGTGAAGCAATTTACATATGCTTTTGGTGAAGCAATTTACATAATAATGTGCCTCTGATCGGAGCAATTTAATTATCCCTTGGGTGAAGCCTGAATTTGATGTACTTTGCATAAGCAATTTCATATATGTATGTGCTTTTGGTGAAGCAATTTAACGTTTTGCATGTGATTTAGGTGAAGCAATTTAACACATGCATGTGTGCATGTGCTTTTGGTGAAGCAATTTACATGCGCCTTTGGTGAAGCAATTTACATGTGCTTTTGGTGAAGCAATTTACATGTGCTTTTGGTGAAGCAATTTACATGTGCTTTTGCATGGTGAAGCAATTTACATGTGCTTTTGGTGAAGCAATTTACATGTGCCTTTCGAGCAATTTTATTATGTTTTTGGGTGAAGCCTGACTTTGATGCATGTAGGAGTGTATTTTTGGAGAAACAATTTTAATATATGCATGTGCTTTTGGTGAAGCATTTTTATTATATGCCTGGTTTTTGGTGAAGGCATTTAATGTATGCATATGCTTTTGGTGAAGCAATTTAATGTATGTATGTGCTTTTGGTGAAGCAATTTACTGTATGCATGTGCGTTTGGTGATTCTGCAATTTAATCTATGCATATTTGCTGAAGCTATTTAATGTATGCAGTCATGTGCTTTTGGTGAAGCAATTTAATGTATATGTAGCGCATTTTTGAGCCATAGTGAAGAGACTTTCTCCTCTGATTCAGGAGCAACTTTATTGACAAACGAGATTGAACAGCTGAACGCTACAAACGTCTTCTCTAGCTACATCGCACCTTCGGTTCTCAAATCGTTTGCGTATATTGTGTACCTATGGCCTGAGGAATGTTATAAAAGAAGCAACTAGATTATCAGAAAAAGTACAAACTTTCGGATTGATCTTATAATCGTAAGCCATGACGATAAAATCACAAAAACAGGTGTATGTCACTTGGGAATATTGGATCACAGCCTAAATTAACATCCAAGACAATTAACAATTATAAAAACCTTTTGACTCAAGTAAATTTAAGGAGGATATTGAACGTGCCCCCTGGAGTGTCTGTGAAATATTTGACGATATTGATGATCAAGTGTGGGCTTGGCAACATCTATGTAAGCAAATCTCTTCAGAGCATATACCTACAAGAAAAATTAGAACTTAAGAAAAGAGACTTCCCTGGATAAATAACGACATCAGGAAAGAACAAAACAAACGTTATAAATTGCTTACAGAATTTAAAGAGACTAAACATCCGGAAACGTGGTTGCTTTACAAAGCCACAAGGAATCGAATAAAAAGTATCTAAAGAGTGCGGAAATAAATTATTGGTAAGAGCAGTCTTCGGATGCTGAGAATAGTAAGCATTTTTGGAAAGTTGTAAAAAAGGCACAGGGTAAAGATAAAAAAGGAGGATTCCCCCTATTGACGATGGGGATGGTAACATATTGACTGACGATTTTGATAAAGCCGAGAGTTTGAATGCCTACTATACTAATATTGGAAAATACCTTGCTACGAATTTCGAAGATGAAAACCTCCAAACAGTTGACAAGTTTGAAAATATATATAGGGTATTACCCAGTGTTCATCACATAAACATATCAGAATATCAAGTTTTATATAAACTAATGCATATTAGTCCCAAACAAACCGGGGGTCCAAACAACATTACCGCTCGTGAACTGAAGACGCTGGGGAAACCTTACTGGGTGGACTTTTTAGTATTTACAAAAGTAGTATACAACTTGGTCATTTAATTCCTGATTGCTGGAAAGTGGGGAAAGTAATCTCAATATTCAAGAAAGGCATCAAATCAAATCGTGCAAATTTTAGACCACTTACGATGCTCAATTTGAACAGTAAGATTGTAGAAAATATAACTTGCGACTCACTTGATGCACATCTTTATAATGGACACTTGTATCAGAACCAAAGGGGATTCAAAAAGGCATTTCAACAGAATCGTTACTTTTATATCTCACATGCAGAGTCTTGCAAACAAGCGATCGATTCAACATTCAACACGGTGAATCACAGCATCCTAAAGTTGAAACTAATGGCTGCTGGTGTATCTCGGGTACTTTTTATGAATGGCTTTCGAATGATCTCACTAATAGATCACAGTATATGTCGTCGTTAATGGAGTAACTTCTACGTACGATGCGTGCAATTGAGATTGGCGTACCGCAGGGCTTTCCTTTGCATGCATGGGCCCAAAATTATTTAGTATATATGTCAATGACCTACCCGATGCAACCTTGATTGGATTCATTCATATGTTCGCGGACTAGACGACAATATACTACATAGGCAAGGAAGCTGAAGGTATTTTAAAAGCGCTGAATCTCGTAATGAAAGATTTCCATACTTGGTGTTTTAGGAATAAACTGACCGTACACGTGGGAAAGACGGAAGTCATGTTAATCTCCAGTCAACCGTTCATTGGCCTTATGAGGCCTCTCAAGTTTGGCGAATTCAATATACATTTCAAGACAATGTCTACATGTTTGGGTGTTGTAATTTATTTCAAATTAAACTAGAAGTTGCAGATAGACAACCTGTGTAAGAAATTTGGTGGGAAACTAAAATTCTTGAAAAAAATGGAAAATCTTCCAACGCATGTTTTGGAAGAAATCTATTACAAAGGTATAATTAACATAATAAATCGAATTGCTGTGTTTATATATCTGACATTTCAGCGACAGTCAGCTAGCTGAATCACGGTCATTACGTCAGTCCTTACGTAGGAACAAACTGCGCGGTTATTCACCTATACGTCAATGCACTACGTAAAACTAATGCTCTGGAAACCTACTTAGAAGACTGCGGATACAAACCCACGCTAGAGATTAAACATAATCGCTACATATGCATGAGATTTTGGTGACGCAATTTATTGTATGCAAGTGCTTTTGGGGAATACATGTGCTTGTTGTGAAGCAATTTAAATTCTGCATGTGATATAGACAGGGTTTTCTGAGTATTGGAGGGAAACCACGGTTTCCTTATGCCCTGAGTGATTTAGTCGAGTATTTAATTAGATTTCTCGCAAGTTCTGAACGTTTTCATCAAGAGCCAATGTTCGCCGGGCGTGGAAAATTATTTGTCCCCAATCTTAATCCCACTTTCAGTCAAAGGCATTGTGTGGCGGAGGTAGCAGTGAGGATATATTACTACCCACATAATTATTTTTGCATTATTATATATACTGTATTAAAAAGGCACTTTTTATATATAAAAGCAGTTCAATAAATTATGAGTCTCAGTTCTTGGCCTTGGCGTAAATTTTTTTAATATATTAAATATAATATAATATATTAAATATATTTAAAAATAAAATAAAATGCGGCACCATTTTCAGACGCGGGCGCTGATGAGAAACCGGGATAGTTTTTTACTTGGCCTAATATTCACTTCCGTTCCATGCGATATGCGGTGAACATCGAACTATATTTCTGTCTTTATGATTCTGATCTTTCGCGTTCGTTTCTTCGTAAAACTTCGCACACTATGTCATAATTACATTACACAGAGCATAAATTATTCCAGTTTGTAAAACTAGAAGTTACTATCGCAAGTGAAGTGCTGCCTCAAATGTGATGAAACATTTAGCCTACCGCGCATGCGCAGGCAACTCTGTGCAGTCTGTGGCCAACGTAACAACCCCCTTCACCCGAGACTGCCCACTCAGCTCTACCCAAGTTTGCCCACTCCACCCAAGTTTTCCCACTCTGACCAAGTTTGCCCACTCCACCCGAGTTTGCCCACTTCACCCAAGTTTGCTCACTCTGTCCAAGTTTGCCCACGTCACTCGAGTTTGCCCACTCTACGGTCGGCAGCAATAACAACCGTTAGTTTATTCATGCATAAATTATCTTTGATGTGCCGCGGTTAATAAATAGGTTATTGACCTTGCATATTAAATGACCTACTATATCGCTTTAAAACTACGTCTAGAATACCATTTTTTTTGTTAAATAACGACAAATATCGTCGGTGTCATGAATAAACTAAGTATAGGTTAGTGACCGAAACCGAGGTCACTACGCTGGTTATTATCGGTTTTCTTTGATCTACCACGGGTTTTATAGTAATATATCCTCACTGCTCCCTCCGCCACACAATGCCTTTGACTGAAGGTGGGATTAAGATTGGGGACAAATAATTTTCAGCCAAAGGCGGAATGTGGCGAATCCAAGTGGGTGTGTCGCAGCCGAGGGAGGTGGGCGGTACGCAAATTATCCAATCCTGGTGTGTTTAATCCTGGTTTGCCAATCGGCAAATGGTGAAAAGCACGGTTTTTCGGTTGCCTATATACTAACTTGCATTCCCTTGGGCTTTACAGGAATGCGGATTAGTTACTACGGCAATCTAATCCACCTCGCGTGGCATTATGCGGCGTAGGTCCCAGTGAGAATATATCCCATTTGTCACTGCATGTATAGGATCCGATTTTGAGTTGGGAACAATTAGGGGAAAAACGAAAAGAAAAAAAGCGCATCCCTCATTTACTTTTTGAGTAAGTTCTGTTGAGAAATCGGGATATTTTTTTTGTTTGGCCTTAATGACGGTTTTTCTTGTTTGTCCACTTTTGTAATCTCATTATAAATTCGTTTAAAATTTGAAATTCGAGATCTTTATACTTCCGTTCATGCGATATGCGGTCAACGAACCATGACGTGATTACTTTCTTGGCGAGTTGGCCGAGCGGCGAGCGGCGGTTGAGTACAAGAAAATCAATTTATCTTGAATAGACTCAATAGTTGAATGATTCGAATTCAGCCTGTTTTTGGAGCAGTGAGCAACAAGAGGTAAGAGCAACGACACTACTAAACTATACGGTAATTTATATATTATAATATGTATGTGTGCATGGATGTATATACCGTTTAAAACAAATAATACATGTTAGAACTCCTTGTGCTGTATGTTAGGTTGTTTACGTCGTCGTAGATTCAGACGAATTAATGTTTGTTGCATACTTAAGAACGTCTGACGGTATCGTGGTCGATTATTAGGCGATTATTAGGATTATTAGACTATGGCCGACATTAGCTAGGCAATTGGAAGCATTATTCAACAAGAAGCTACTCCCAATGGTGAAGAAGATGGACGACCTTAATACAATATATGATGTCAAGGTTTCGGTAAAGGACGTTGAGACGTTCTCCAGTCTATATCATTCCTAAGTGATATGTATGAAATATGTATGAAAACAAAGTTAAAAATTTAAATGCCCGAATTTGGGTAATAACATTAATACTTATATTTAACACATTACAAGAAGTATCACTATTGTAAACTGTTGTTGACGTTGTATATATTGGGTTGGAGTCTTCAACGACATCGATGGAATTTTTATGCATGCTCCTCTCCATTTTCAAGAAGGTCTCTGTCCACACCATAAAAATCTGACACCGCTTCGATTCGTTAGCACAACGTCTCCCAACGCACACAAGATGCCTTGATCATTACCTCCAAATCGCGAATTAATTTCGCCAAGTACTTTGTCAAGAATGTATTGGTACGGTAGTACCGGTAGTAGTTTTTCGGCGACGTCACACGTGCAGTATCAGTTGATTCGCCGATGAGTGCCTGCAGGCGGCGGGATGGTTTAGTTCTTGGTGCTTTTGCCTCTTTGAACGTGAAGCGAGTTTCTTTGACATCTTCTTTTATCTTATCAGAGAAGATCTTGCGCTCTTTGCCATAACAGTTCGAAGTTATTCTCGTTGCGACAGTTGCTGAGGGTTTTGGTGGTAAGATCTGCGTTTCTTCTGGCCGTGATAACGTCAATGCGCTTTCCTTGCAAATATCTACTAAGACTGCTTGTATTTAACAATATCACTTTCAGAAGGAGCAATCCTAAGACAAATTGAAAATCACAAATAGCATTCTAAAGGGCGGTGCTGCCAGCATATGTGTTAGGATCGTTATCATCCGCTAAAATGAGAAGAGCTTTGATAATTTTGGGCATTTGCTCGGTGACGGCTTTTACTGCATGCGTCCCATCTGCATGACCATCTCGTTACACGCAAGGATTTTAGTGTGAGAACAGTGTGATCATCATCTACCTTAATATCACTGAACAAAGCATGGCGCTTTAATTGGACTTGCTTCCAAGAAATTATACAAACTTTGGATTGTCCCAAGCGAATTTCTAAGTGGCTCAACTTCACTCATGGTATCTTACAGCGCCAAATTGAGGAGATGTCCGTAACAATGAACGTATATTCCCCGCGGTGAACATTCCTTCATTCGAGTCGCTACTCCTTTTCGAACGCCACACATATTCGATGCGCCATTGAAACACTCGCCGACAATGTTTTCGAACTTCAGACCAAGTTCACCGATAACCTTTTTTACCAGTTCGTATAACACTTCACCCTCAGTTGATGATGTCGGGAAAAATCCGATAAATGTTTTTTGTGTTTTACCTGCCAAAACATATAAGCACATTGATACTTGCTCTATACGGCTGATATCTGAAGTTTCATCCATGATTAGTGAAAAGTTCTTGCTCAACAGCACATACAATTTCAAGTAGCTCATTTTGAATGGATGACGATGTCCATTGAACGTGAAGCTTAAGTTGATTTTGCAATTTCTCCTTGAGCCACGGGATATCCTTGCACCGAAGGTGCAATAATTCCAATAAATGTCCTCTATTTGTGTCGGAAACTTCGCTGATATTTTCCCTGTTCTAGATAGATAGATAGATAGATAGATAGATAGATAGATAGATAGATAGATAGATAGATAGATAGATAGATAGATAGATAGATAGATAGATAGATAGATAGATAGATAGATAGATATAGATAGATAGATAGATAGATAGATAGATAGATAGATAGATAGATAGATAGATAGATAGATAGATAGATAGATAGATAGATAGATAGATAGATAGATAGATAGATAGATAGATAGATAGATAGATAGATAGATAGATAGATAGATAGATAGATAGATAGATAGATAGATAGATAGATAGATAGATAGATAGATAGATAGATAGATAGATAGATAGATAGATAGATAGATAGATAGATAGATAGATAGATAGATAGATAGATAGATAGATAGATAGATAGATAGATAGATAGATAGATAGATAGATAGATAGATAGATAGATAGATAGATAGATAGATAGATAGATAGATAGATAGATAGATAGATAGATAGATAGATAGATAGATAGATAGATAGATAGATAGATAGATAGATAGATAGATAGATAGATAGATAGATAGATAGATAGATAGATAGATAGATAGATAGATAGATAGATAGATAGATAGATAGATAGATAGATAGATAGATAGATAGATAGATAGATAGATAGATAGATAGATAGATAGATAGATAGATAGATAGATAGATAGATAGATAGATAGATAGATAGATAGATAGATAGATAGATAGATAGATAGATAGATAGATAGATAGATAGATAGATAGATAGATAGATAGATAGATAGATAGATAGATAGATAGATAGATAGATAGATAGATAGATAGATAGATAGATAGATAGATAGATAGATAGATAGATAGATAGATAGATAGATAGATAGATAGATAGATAGATAGATAGATAGATAGATAGATAGATAGATAGATAGATAGATAGATAGATAGATAGATAGATAGATAGATAGATAGATAGATAGATAGATAGATAGATAGATAGATAGATAGATAGATAGATAGATAGATAGATATAGATAGATAGATAGATAGATAGATAGATAGATAGATAGATAGATAGATAGATAGATAGATAGATAGATAGATAGATAGATAGATAGATAGATAGATAGATAGATAGATAGATAGATAGATAGATAGATAGATAGATAGATAGATAGATAGATAGATAGATAGATAGATAGATAGATAGATAGATAGATAGATAGATAGATAGATAGATAGATAGATAGATAGATAGATAGATAGATAGATAGATAGATAGATAGATAGATAGATAGATAGATAGATAGATAGATAGATAGATAGATAGATAGATAGATAGATAGATAGATAGATAGATAGATAGATAGATAGATAGATAGATAGATAGATAGATAGATAGATAGATAGATAGATAGATAGATAGATAGATAGATAGATAGATAGATAGATAGATAGATAGATAGATAGATAGATAGATAGATAGATAGATAGATAGATAGATAGATAGATAGATAGATAGATAGATAGATAGATAGATAGATAGATAGATAGATAGATAGATAGATAGATAGATAGATAGATAGATAGATAGATAGATAGATAGATAGATAGATAGATAGATAGATAGATAGATATAGATAGATAGATAGATAGATAGATAGATAGATAGATAGATAGATAGATAGATAGATAGATAGATAGATAGATAGATAGATAGATAGATAGATAGATAGATAGATAGATAGATAGATAGATAGATAGATAGATAGATAGATAGATAGATAGATAGATAGATAGATAGATAGATAGATAGATAGATAGATAGATAGATAGATAGATAGATAGATAGATAGATAGATAGATAGATAGATAGATAGATAGATAGATAGATAGATAGATAGATAGATAGATATAGATAGATAGATAGATAGATAGATAGATAGATAGATAGATAGATAGATAGATAGATAGATAGATAGATAGATAGATAGATAGATAGATAGATAGATAGATAGATAGATAGATAGATGGTTTATTAAAATACACATTGCAGCTAAAAGCTGAATTGCGTGTAGATAACAATTACAATTAAAATATGAAATATATATGTAAATGAAATTATTAAAATTAACTAGGAGTATTTACATGATTATTATATTCAATAAAAAATAAATAAAATAAAAATATAAATAATTAAAAACATAAAAAAAAAGGCAAACAAACTATTTACAATCTACATTGAATGCTTTAACTGACGAAGGGATAAAAGTGTTAGAAAATCTATTAGTTTTTAAGATGTGGGTAGCAAACACCCGAGGTTGCCTTAACATATAATGCAATTCTTGCTTCGGTGGTAAAAGATGGGCCAGTTTATGATCAGGATTTGGCATTATTTCGCCAAAAAGTTTCGTGCATGCCTCGTCGCGTCTGATGATGAGCTTGTTAATGCCACTAAGCACTAGGCTGTCTTCGTAACTTACATGAAGAAAAATAATAGACATAACTCGCTTCTGAACACGTTCTACGGCGTTTGAAAGATATTCTGGAAGCCCATAGTGGTAGACTTGACAACTGTATTCCAAAACTGGTCTGATACAGGTACAATAAAAAGTAATTATGTCAGTAGTGGGTACCTTTGCACGCTTAAGTTGAACAACAAAATAGAGGCGCTTGTTGGCTTTCTTAATAATATTGGTTATATGTTCGTTCCATTTAAGGTCGTTGCTTATTGTTAAACCCAGGATTCTGGCATGAGTTACTACTTCAAGTTGGTCACTGCCTAAGACTATGCTTGGTAGGAACAAATTATTGGTTCTCACAAAGCAAATCTGGAGCTCCTTACACTTAGAGTCGTTAAGTTGTAATTTGTTCGCCACTGACCAGTTCTGGACATCGTTAACGGAATTTTGGATGGTACTGAAGTTGTTTTTACATACGATTTCCGATATGGTAGTATCATCGATATACTTCCAATTGTCGATGCAAGGGGGTCTAAGATCGTTGATCATTAAAATAAACAACCAAGGACCCAATTTTGTCCCTTGAGGGACACCAGAAGGAACTCCAGCCCACTCCGAAAAACAGTCGTTACTCAGTTTTACTCGTTGCTCTCTGCTCATTAAAAAGTTAATAATCCATTTTTTAATGAACATGTTCTCGTCATGTCCTCTTATTGCAATGTTTTGCTGTGCGGTGAAGATCAGACACTCAATAATAATACGTAAGTATTCGCGGTTGCGTAATACATCTTGTTGATGAGCTTATTTTAATTGATTCAACACAGAAGTCTGGTGCTTTGAATTGATCTTCGAACTAATCCACTTTGTCATGGCATTCCTGTGACCATCACTTTTTGCATGTTTCTTGAGTCTATGACTTTTTTTCCAATTATGGAAAGTGAATGAGTTATCCCCCATAAATTCACTGCAGGCAAAGCATACACACTGACGTTTCACGACGTCAAAGCTAATCCAGGGATATGTTTTATACCACTGCGGATTGAAATCTCTAGAAGATTTTTCTGTCCCGAACGTCTTTCGGTTATATTCTTTCAGAATAGGTTGCTTCGGAGCACTTGAGGTGGTGATCAATAATTGATGACTGTCCGTGGAGTCTTTTCTTGAATCATGTACATTACAGGAGGTGGCTGACGACTGGTTCAAAGCGCAGTCTTCTCTTGAATCTTGTACATCGGAAGAGGTGGTTGACGACTGCTTTAGAGCGCAGTCTTCTCTTCAATCTTGTACATCGGAAGAGGTTGGTGACATATGCCCTTTAAAGAACGTCTTCAATTCAAGAAAGATTTAAGTATATGGACACATACAGGAAGAATTTACCTAAGACTAGAATTTCATAAATGAAAGTGATTGCTGGCGAAACGTTTGCTAAGTGTATTAAGGGCGGCGCAATATTGTATTTCAGAGGAACAATATTGTGGTTGTTATAATTTTGTCTTCCGATGAGAAATGAAAGTATTTGATTTGAATTGTTGGAACGTAGATTAGAAATTATGTATTGTTTTGGCAACGAAGCCTAATTTTGTGTAATGGTGAAGGTATTCATGGAGGCAAACTCATATTACAGAATAGAGCCATAGCCTTGGACGAACAAGCTAAGTTTTGCTTCAACCAGTCAATATTTAGCCTCAACAGGCGAATGTTTTGACTCAATGGGCGAATATTTTGCCTCAATGGGCGAATGATTTGCCTCAATGGGCGAATAATATTTAGCCTCAAATTGCGAATGTTTTGCTTCAATGGGCGAATAATATTTTGCCTCAATGGGCGAATGTTTTGCCTCAATATATGGGTGAATGATATTTTACCTCGATGGGCGAATAATATTTTGCCTCAATGGGTGAATGATAATATTTTGCCTCAACTGGCGAATGATAATATTTTGCCTCGATGGGCGAATGATTTGCCTCAATGGGCGAATAATATTTAGCCTCAAATTGCGAATGTTTTGCTTCAATGGGCGAATAATATTTTGCCTCAATGGGCGAATGTTTTGCCTCAATATATGGGTGAATGATATTTTACCTCGATGGGCGAATAATATTTTGCCTCAATGGGTGAATGATAATATTTTGTCTCAACTGGCGAATGATAATATTTTGCCTCAATTGGCGAATGATAATATTTTGCCTCAACGGGCGAATGTTTTGCCTCAATGGGCGAATGATAATATTTTGCCTCAATGGGCGAATGATAATATTTTGCCTCAACGGGCGAATAATATTTTGCCTCAACGGGCGAATGTTTTGCCTCAATGGGCGAATGATATTTTGCCTCAATGGGCCGGCGAATAACAAATGATACTTGGCCTTAATGCCGTGGGCAAATAATACTGTACTTGGGGTGAATAACAGTTGCCCTCAACAGACGAATCTTTTTCCTCGACTTCCTTAACTTTCATAACGTGTCTATGAATACCTTCACAAGCAAATAAAAACATTTGCGTCACACAAAGCTACGCGCATGTGCATTGCTGACATCTGACATCCAACATCCTGACATCCTTGACTGTCAAACTGAAACTCGCCGTAACATCAGAATATTGTGCTGGCTTGCTAAGGCTAATGCAGATGACCTAAAGGAAATATGCACAGAGCTAACGTGGTAAGAAGATAAGCATTCAAACAAGAAATAATGACACATTAGTATACATTACAGTTTGAAATATCTACTGATACTGTTTTCCTAAATGGCTACGACTTCTGATTCTCGTTGTCCGAAGTGCTGTAATTTTATAATAATATACAGCTAGAGCAATAGAGTGTGATATATGCTCAGTAAACTGGTTTCATTTTAAATGTACTTGTGTAACACTAAAGGACTATAAATATCTTTTTCGCACCAATGATTTATGGATTTGTTTGAATTGCTTTGTAAATTAGATTTTAATTCAAATTCTGTTTGCTTATGCTCGAAGCGTCTAACCTCTACTAATCTAGAAGATTTACCTCGCTTCAGCATACTCTCTGAAATACAGGCCAATAATGTTAATAGCTTTGCCAACATCGATGCAGATGTTAATCTGCCAAGTCAGGTCAACTTAAAGTATTATATACCCCATGATTTTCGATTCACTCGAATTACGAAATAAAAAATAACATTTCTTATTAAACATTTTCGGCTCTTCATTGCAACATACGTACGTGTAAGAAGTTTAACGGAAAATTGTTATCGCTTTTGTTGTATGCTGGCAGAGCTTAAACACCCTTTTAGTCTTGTTGGTCTTTCTGAAATAAAATTGAATACTCAAGTGGGGTCTAGTCTAGTTAATACTTCACTTCCTGGTTTCAAGTTTGTTAACCTGCCTAGCCTTTCTCAGTCAGGGGGAGTTGGTTTTTATATACATGAAATTATTCCATTTAATAGGATTAGAAACGACTTAAATTATACTGATGAATTTTATGAATCCCTTTGGATCGAGATTGAAAATCACTCAAAACAAAACATCCTATGACCTATCCGCTATTGTTTATAGACATCCAAATTCCATTGACCAAATACATGCTGAAAATAAACAGTGCTTAATTATGGGTGACTTGATCACCAATCTTCTAAACTCTGACTCTAATACGGCTACTGAAGAGTTTATTAATACCATGGGCAGTTACTTCTTTCAACCTCATATCCTCCAACCGGCAAGAATAACTGATTATTCGGCAACCCTAATTGACAATATATTTTTTGATTCTTGCCATCATCACACTATCATGCAGTGGTAACGTTATATGTGATCTAACGATCATCTGCCAAACTTTCTGGTAATCAATGAGTTTACTCATCTTCCCAATAAGTTTAAACTTTACACAAGAGACTACTCAGGCTTTGAAGAGTCAGCCTTACTATTCTACTAGATATTCAAGCTATTGACTGGGTGAATTGTTTTGAAAATTTGTCTGATGCTAATTCCTTATTTGATACCTTTTACACTAATCTTTCTACTATCATAGACAATCACAAACATGTTCCTCTGCGACTGCTCTCCAGAAAAGAAATTTAAGTCAAAACCCTGGATTACTCAAGGTCTCAAAACTTCTATAAAAATAAAAAATAGATTACATAAAACATTTATAAAGACTTGTAGTACTTACCATCACCATAAGTTCAAAACTTATCGTAATAAACTAAATCACTTAATTTTCAAAAGCAAAAAATCTTATACCAGGTATTTCAATTTAAATACCCATAACAGTAAAGCTATTTGGAAAGGCATTAAGCAAATTATTTCACTTAAGGCAAAAAAATCACCTCTACCGACGAAAATAATTAAGGATAACTTTTGTTATACTGACCCCAAGCTAGCATTGCCAATGCTTTCAATGATTACTTTGTTAATGTTGGTAGTAATCTTGCATATAAAATTCCGGAAGTAAATAAATCTTTTTCCTCTTATTTACTTCAGCCTCAATTAAATAGTTTCTATGTTCATCCTTTCGACTAATCAGAAATAGAGGAGGAAATGTTGAAATTAAACAGTCTTCCAAGGCCACTGGTCCGTTTAGCATTCCGATAAAAATACTTAGAAGTCTGAGTGGTCTCTTGTCTAAACCCTTAGAAATTATTTATAACTATTCCAATTCAACTGGTATTGTACCTAATAAATTTAAAATTGCAAAAATTATACCAATATTTAAAAAAGGCTCTTCGCTCGATTTATCAAACTATCGGCCAATTTCATTGCTGTCGATCTTGAACCAAATTCTTGAAAAATTGATTTGTAAACGTCTAACATCTTATCTCGAAAAAATGTCGATCTTCATTTTCTGACAATCAATTTGGCTTTCGGTCTAAACGCTCAACCACTCATGCAGTGTTGACTATCACTGAAAAAATTTAAAAAGCTATAGAAGATGGAAAGTTTTCATGTGCATGGTTTCTTCTAAGACCTAAGTAAGTTTTGACACAGTAAATTATCAGATAATGCTACGCCAAAACTCGAACATTATGGAATAAGTGGAAATGCATTAAATTGGTTCAAATCATATTTATGTAATCGTAAACAGTATGTGACAATTGGCAATACTTCATCAAATTTGGCAAATATTATACAGGTGGTATTGCTCAAGTATCTGTACTTGGTCCGATACTCTATCTTTTAAACATTAATGACTTAAACAACTGTTCTCCATCCATTATTTTCAATATATTTGCAGATGACACAAATCTTTTTTGTACAGAGGATAAACTTCATAGGTTGAAAACTACTTTTAATAATAATTTAAATCTAGTTTATGAATGGCTGTACGTGCGCCAATAAACTATCCCTTAATTTAAAAAAAAACTATATAACTTTGTAATATTTCACGCTTATAAAAATAAACTAACATCCGATGTTTATTTAACTATTAATAACCAGCCTATCAAACAAGTAAAAGCGGTGAAATATCTTGGAATTTTAATAGATTCAAACCTTAACTGGAAACTCACATAAAATAACTATGTAAAAGTGTAAAAAAATTAAGCGAGGCATTGGTGTACTCTATAAAATTCGCCATTCTGTGGACGTACATATTCTTAAACAGCTTTATTATTCTCTTATTTATCCCTATATTTAACTTACGGAATTCTGATTTGGGGAAACACATACTCAACAGCTTTAACTCCTCTATTAATTTTGCAAAAACGAGCAATGCGTACCATTACATTTTCAAAATATGACGCCCAATCATCTCCTTTTTTGAAGAACTTAAAATATTAAAATGTCAGATTTAGTATTTCCTCATACTGCTATTTTTATGCACCGATATTTCTCTCTATTATTATTCTAGGGCACCTGAATAACTGCCTTGCCCTGCCCTGCCTTGCCTTGCCTTGTCTTGTCGATTGCTCTTACATTTTCTATTGATAACATTATACGCAGGGCCTTTTTAAAATTGGCTGCATGGGCGGGAAAAGGCCCTGGCATAACTAGCCTAGCCCAATTTCAAAAGAAATATGGGCCAGGTAACCACTAATTTCATTCTCGCGTCTTCAGCGCTAAATTCCCTAATGACGATTGCAGTTGTACTCATTAAAAACACGGGAAAATTTCAAGCAATATGGAAGTAGAAGTGTTTAGTGGTTTATTCTGTGCTTTCATTGGTTGATTGCCTTTCTTAAACAATTCTCTGGAAACATAATTATGCATAGTTTTGTGCAAGTTATGATCAAATAGCTTCAACGGGACCGCCATTACAATGAACTTCTCCCATGGGTCTCTAACTCCATGTTTATCTCAATTTCTACCTCGAATTTTAATTCAATTTTTTGATCTCCTAACCCTAACTCCCCCCCCCCCCCCCCCAACCCTAGCTTTTATCCTACTGACAGTCGACAGTTGCGGGACACGTAGACATACAGAGCATGCGCACAGTAAACGTTAACAAAATAGACGTTCTTTACAAGGAACTAAAGAGAAATTGATAGAGACACTTTATATTTTTTTAACTTAAACCTGGTTTGGAGGAACATACAGCGTTTTGAACAGCCCAAGTGTCTGAATTGCCAGAGATAACTTATAGACTTTTAGGATTAATAGCATATCATGAATATTATATTTTTAGGACCTAAATGTTCAAACAGAGTTAGTCATCCTAGAATCATTGCTAACTAAGCCCTCGTTTATAAGCGAGGAAATCGTAGGAAGATAGAATGAAGAATCACTTTGAGAAACCGTGAAAAGAACGATCTTAAGTGTCGAAATATAAACTAAAGGCAAAGCGATTTATTACTTTGAAAGCGTTGCTACACTTTCTGTTACTAAGTATGATATTCGCATATTTAACCTCAGTGCACGTGCAGGAGACAACAGAAAAACTCATTAGGGGTCATTAAGGGAATTAAGCGCTTAGGCAAGTCTAGCCGAGAAGGTCATTAGCAGTGTTACCATAGCGATACCGCGTCGCCTCATAGGACAGAATTCAAAGCATTCAGTTTAAAATATTTATTTAGGCTTTTGGTTTAAACTTACACATATCAAAACAAATTACGGTTACATATAAATAGTTTACACCGAGCATCTAGTAAGGTCTGCTTCTTAGATTATATTTAGGTTGTTTTATTTTAAAAGTAGCATGATAGCCTTTCTTGTCTTCTGATGATAATTGTCCTGGACCCTGGGGCTCTGAGCTCGGAGTCGGGGGCTCAGAGCTAGGAGCCGGGGGCTCGGAGCTATGAGCCAAGGGCTCGGAGCTAGGACCCGGGGGGAAAGAGGAAGAACCCGGGAGAAAGAGGAGGAGGAGAAAGAGGAGGAGGAGAATGAGGAGGAGGAGGAGAAGAAAGAGGAGGAGAAGGAGGAGGAGGAGAAAGAGGAGGAGGAGGAGGAGGAGAAATAGGAGAAAGAGGAGGAGGAGAAAGAGGAGGAGGACGAGGAGGAGGAGAAAGACGAGAAAGAGGAGGAAGAGGAGGAGAAGGAGGAGGAGGAGGAGGAGGAGGAGTAAGAGGAGGAGGAGACAGTGGTACCCCAAATACCCCAGGGGTAACCCCCAAACACCCCTGGGAAAATCCCCAAACACCCCTGTGAACCGGGGGGCTCGGAACTGGGAGCCAAGTGCTCGGAGCTAGGACCCAGGGTTCAGAACCAGGAGCCGGATGCTCGGAGCCGGGAGTGAAGGGTAGGAACCAAGGGCTCGGAAGAGCTCGGAGCTAGGAGCCAGGGGTTGGGGCTTAGCTCCGAGTCCTCGGCTCCTGGCTCCGAACCCTCGGCTCATAGCTCCGAGCACTTGGCTCCTAGCTCCGAGCCCCCGGGTCCTAGCTCCAAGCTCTTGGGTCATAGCTCCGAGCACTTGGCTCCTAGCTCCGAGCCCCCAGTTCCTAGCTCCGCGCCCCTGGCTCCCAGCTCCGAGCCCCAGGGTCCGGACAATTATCATCAGAACACAAGAAAGGCTATCATGCTACTTTAAAAATAAAAACACCTAAATATAATCTAAGAAGCAGACCTTACTAGATGCCCGGTGTAAACTATTTATATGTAACCGTAATTTGTTTTGATATGTGTAAGTTTAAACCGAAAGCCTAAATAAATATTTTAAACTGAATGCTTTGAATTCTGTCCTATGAGGCGACGCGGTTTCGCTATGGTAACACTGCTAGTGACCTTCTCGGCTAGACTTGCCTAAGCGCTTAATTCCCTTAATGACCCCTAATGCGTTTTTCTGTTGTCTCCTGCACGTGCACTGAGGATAAATATGCGAATATCATACTTAGTAACAGAAAGCGTAGCAATGTTTTCAAAGTAATAAATCGCTTTGCCTTTAGTTTATATTTCGACACTTAAAACGATTTCTCAAAGTGATTCTTCATTCTATCTTCCTACGATTTCCTCGCTTATAAACGAGGGTTTAGTTAGCAATGATTCTAGGATGACTTACTCTGTTTGAACATTTAGGTCCTAAAATATAATATTCATGATATGCTATTGATCCAAGTCTATACGTTATCTCTGGCAATTCAGACACTTAGGCTGTTCAAAACGCTGTATGTTCCTCCAAACCAGGTTTAAGATAAAAAAATATAAAGTGTCTCTATCAATTTCTCTTTAGTTCCTTGTAAAGAACGTCTGTTTTGTTAAAGTTTACTGTGCGCATGCTCTGTATGTCTACGTGTCCCACAACTGTCGACTGTAAGTAGGGTAAAGTGTATCAATGAAAAAGTAATTGCTAGTACTTGTAAGGATATAAGTCAAGTCCCTTTTGATGACGTAACTTCGGGAATCAATCGGAGACCAATCGGGAGTTGGCAGTTGAGTTAGAAATTGAGTTAGAAATCGGGTTAGAAATTGGATTAAAAATCGAGTTAGAAATTGAGATAAAAAGTTAGTTAGGAATAGAGTTGGAAATTGAGTTAGAAGTTGAGTTGGAAATTGAGGTAAAAATTCAGTTAGAAATCGAATTAGAAGTTGAGTTAGAAATTTAATTAGAAATTGAGTAAGAAGTTAAATTAAAAATCGAATTAGCGCATTTGAATTAAGTAAATATTAAATTAGAAATTGAGTTCAACTGAATTACTTCAACTGAATTGAGTTAAAATTTATTTATATATAGTAGTGTAACCTTTCCGTCTTTGTTTTAGACTTTACATCCAAAGAACAAACAAAAAATGAGTTCTTACTTGCAATTGAGCAATAAAAAAGCCCAAAATATTGCAAAGAAAGTTTCAGAAAAGTCTCCTGTGATCAAGGATTATCCTTCACTAGTCAGAGATGATTTTAAGCTCTCTGAAAAAGGAATTTCCCTAGAACAACAAGACCTCGTATGGAAGAAAGTTCACGACTACCTATATGCCTATAAAGGTACATTCATCGGTTTTCAAGATGAACAATGTATTAACTGCACTGGTAGGCTAAAGGATTATTTGGACATTCACATTAATAACGGTGGTGATCCATTTGCTGAGGGCGATTATAAATTTAATACAAAAGTGATGGAGTGTGCTGTCCTGGATTACTTTGCTAAACTGTGGAACATAGCACTGCCCGACTCAGTGCAAGAGAAAGACCTTGATGAGACATATTGGGGGTACAATCAATCAATCAATTAATCAATTTACTATATCAATTAATCAATTAAGCAATCAGCCGATCAATTGATCAATCAACTAGTCGCTCAATCTATTAATCGATCTATCGATTAATCAATTAAACCAATTTACTAATTATTTAATATTTTATAATATAAACATGCAATTATTGCTTCTTAGGTATGTGCTGTCAATGGGTTGCACTGAAGGAAACCTCTACGCTTTGTTTAACGCTCGTGATTATTTGTCCGGGGAACCTCTCCTTTGTAGTGGCGACACCAAGATCGACCCTGATTTTTCAGATTGTAAACCACTGTTTTATACCCAGACAGCAGAAAACTCCAATGCTTTCACACCAGTTGCTTTTTATTCAGAAGATGCCCATTGTAGTCAAGTCAAAATTATGCAGGTTCTAAAAATCAGCACATTTCATAAACTTGGTAGTGGTCATTTTCCAAGTCCATTGACCTTTCCAGACGACTACCCAAATACTTACTGTGAAGACTACCTGGATCAAAATGGTTGGCCATGTTTGGTCCCAGTTGGTTCAGATGGCTCAATGCATCTCCCAGCGCTTGTCAAGTTGGTTAATGCATTTGTGTCCAGAGGCTATCCTCCCATTGTCATTTTCACGAGTGGGACAACATTTGAAGGCGGGTACGAGAACCCACAAGCCGCCATTAATGAGTTGGTACCAATACTAAAGAAGTACAATCTTTATGAACGCTGTGTTCACTACTCATCAGAAGATCCCTCAAAGTTTGACATCCGCCACGCGTTTTGGTTTCATGTTGATGGTGCCATGGGTGCTGCTCATCTTCCATTTCTTGAGATGGCAATAAACGAAGGTTCAATCGATAAGCAATTTCCAAATGGCTTTCCAACGTTTGATTTTCGTATTCCAGAAATAATGTCCATTGTTATGAGTTCACACAAGTGGCTTGGTAGTCCATTTCCATCTGGTATATTCATGACAAGAAAAAAGAACCAACTGAAACCACCATCCAACCCACTCTTTATTGGTGGTGGAGACACCACACTTGCAGGATCCCGGAGTGCACATGTTGCCATGGTACTTTGGGACCTCCTGTCGAGAAAATCACACAGTGATTTTACAGAACGAGCAGTGAGAGGCGAGAGGATGGCGACGTTTACATTAAAGAAACTCCAAGAGCTTGAAGAGGAACATGGAGACGATTTGTGGGTCTCGCGCAGTCCTGGTTCGCTATTTATTTGTTTCAAACAACCCAGGAATGACATTGTTCGCCGATATTCGTTGTCATGCAAGTCAATTCTTGTTAAAACCAAGCAGGGTACATTAGAAAGAAGGATTTATTCACATATTTGTCTCATGTCACACGTTGACGAAGAGCTAATTGGTAATATTATCAAAGAACTAAAAGAACCTGGTGCTTTCCCTGATCAAGACACAGACAGTACATGAGTTACTAGATACTAACGGTAATCAGATACTATGCAATCGATTACGTACTGGAAAAGTACTCATATTTCTTATGTGTTATTCGTTGATAATAAACTGATATTTGAAGCATATCATCAAAGATCTAGAGTGAAGAAACCTGCAGGTAATTTCTGCAAAGACATTGACAGTGCACGAACGTGTATATAAATTTTATTAGGAATACGTAAACTCAACATTAATCCCTTCCGCCTACTTTTATTGCACTTTTGTAAATAACCTCATTTGTCTTTGAATGAATAACCTCTCCTGTATTTCTGCGATGGTTTCTGTAATCGAAACCAGCAAGAAAAATAAAACGGTATAATCATATTGTCAATTAACTTAAGTAAAAGGTGAATTTTCATTCGAAAATACAGAGTCACTGAGGAAATATGAAAAACTTGTGTCACGCCCTATAAAATATAGCATCGGTAAATGTTTGCAAAATGCATGCTATAAAGCTAAACTCTAGGCTGCATGTCGACCTCAGCAAGACGCGACAAACACCTAACGTAACAATTAGGTACGGTCTTATATCGAGCAAGACCTGATTAATTGATACAATGTTGTGCTAAATTTATGTATAATTCCGTTCTTACATAGAAATATATAATTAGGTTTTTTGTCTTACTCAGATCTTACAATAAAGTTCGACTTGTCAATGCTACTGATTTCAGTGTGACGACGACATGCACATGTGGCCAATTTCTGCAAAAGTTTGCCGTTTCCACCAAAAGGAAAATGATGTGATTTCATTCTCTGGTTGTACAAGAACACATTGCTGGTGGATACTTGATGCCAAAAATTGCCCTAAGACCCTCGTTTCGTCTTTGAAAGCACTATTTATACTCGGCTGTTATTCTAAAATGCCACGCGTTCGTGGATATCATTAGTCGATTTTCCTTATTTCTTGTATTTTTCTATCTTATTTGTAATTTGTCCTGCAAACAATGCAAGTTTTTTTGTCTGCGCACTAGTACATTTTAAAATGGAGAGCAATAACGATGTTAAATGGCAAAGCTTTCCCAGAACTTCTGACCGCCATATTTGTTTACGTTTGAATTATTTTTGAAAATCCCGCGAAATCCTACTTCCGGTAGACCGATGACGCATGTGCAGACAGATTTCCTGCTGTTCTCTGATGATGTTGTTTAGTGAACCACGTGATTGACAATACATTCCTAGTGAAGTCAAGTGCAACCGTGCTCATGACATATAGCGAATCTGTTTAGCAACCATTTCCGCAAAAAAAGATTCAATCGACGCAAAGCCGCCGGGCAACAAAACTTTTGTTACCCAAAGAAATCTAAGACCGATGGCAAATCACAAATTATGATGTCGATTTTATTTAGAAAAACAACAACAAAAGTATAGGAATACGCAGAGTCATTGTGACGATGGAACGATTTTACTACAATGAAGCCAAGTTAGACAATATATATACATCCAATCGACGCAAAGCCGTTTTACAAAAAAAACTTGGCAAGTAACCCAGAGAGATCTAAAAGGGATAGTGATTGACAGAATTCGTTTATATAGAATCTATTTTATCAATAGAGAATGACAACTGAAACACATTATGTTATTATTCCACTTGCTATAACGAAACCAAAAACAATAACAGTTAATTAACTGTTATTGTTTGTAGTTTCGTTATAGCAAACACGCTCTGTGTCACTGACTGTGTAGTTTTTATACACCTCAGCTTTCTTGTCGCCGAAGGTGTGTAATTTTACACACGATAAGATGTGTAATTTGCTTGGCGCCAATATAACACACCTTTTGCCGTGTTTTTTTGAAAATGTGTATTTTCTTACACACCTAGGTGTGTTTTTTTACACACTTGGATGTGTCTTTTTAAACACATTAACATGTGTTATTATATACGCATTACTGTATATACGGCTACGATGGCAAAATAAAGAACGAAAAATTGTCCTAAAACGGACGACTTGGAAATAACTGTAACTGCATGAGAGACTTTCGTATTCCGCTACGCTTGAAAGCTTCGTCTATTTAAGAAGTAACCATGGCCAGAAATTAAGATCGTGCATGCGCTTCAGCAGCAACTAAAAGCTAAAATTTTTAAAGTATCTTTTTGTATGAAGAACATAGGAGTTTCCACTAAATTGTAGTTTTATAGCCAAAAACACTTTGCTTTAATAAAATGTGTGGTTCTATTTCGAATCTTTAAACACATTGTTAACTATTTACATAAAACTCAAACATAATATACGTGATTCAGATGCGGAGAACATCGACTGCATTTTTAACCGAGCAGCTACGACAAAGCCCATTGCCTACACTATAATTCTGGCAAAAGTCACGGTGTTTAACTTAAAATATAGCGAAATGAGATACATCAAACCTAAATATGTGCTTCGGGTTTTCACAAAGAACAAAAAAGGCATTTTATCAGATATTTTTGACTAAGGTTTGGTGAACATTACCTGCGGAGAAATCTTTTTCAAAAACTGGAGTTTGATAAAACCCACGAGAGAATTCACCTTTAAATGTGTTAATTGCTATATCAAGAAAATGGATATAGAGACGTTGGTTTACTGTGTTTGCTCATATGTTGTCATAAAAACTACTAAAAACCCTGCTCGTCTTACAACAAAATGTCTTAAAACAAACACTCAATCTTTTGTGAAAACAACTTAAATAACTAAATTATATTTAAATACCTTAAGATCTGTGTCTTCATGAGAAATTCGACGCGTGCGAATGAAAAGCAAGTAAATAAATCGAGTCGTTTTTCCGCCATTTTCTTTTTATATAACCGCTGGGCATATTAAACGCTTTGCCTAAATGTCCTTTTGATTGGCAGTTTAAAACGTTCTTTTGCACTGGGATTGGCTAGAATTAATAAGGTTGTGTCCATAGCAACCAACTTAGCATGTCAAACAACTTAACTCTGAGCTGCCGGAATTAATGCTACCAATAAAATGCTCAAGCGAAAGAATAGAAGAACTCTTACGGATTAAAGCAGCTTCCCTTAGACGTAGGTACAACGCTGCGCAAAGAGCGGGCGCATACCATGTAAGGAAGATAAACGAGACGACATACAAACTTTCCGTGCTTTCGTCGGAAGTTATTTCATTTGACGAAATGAAAGATTACATGAAAAATTCAATTGAGGAATGGCGAAAAAAATATGAAGATCTTGAAGCAGAAAAGCAACGGCTATTTGGGTTTGCTTTCTTTCTTCTCTTACTCGGTTTTCCATAGAAATCCGGCAAAATGTCTATCGAACTTGTCAAGTGAAGCTTTTGGTAGTCCATTTTGACTTGCTTCAGTTTATCGGCAACTTGCGCGACTCTCGCGTGACCTCGCGAATGCCCTCGAAACTTGTTAAGCGCGCAGGGGCTCACGGTGTGCAAATGGATAAAATTTCTGGCCATGATCGATTTAAAAACATTACACGAAGTAAATTAAATGTAGTGTGGCTGATATTGTAATTGTAAATATAGTAGTTATAGAGTAAGTTCTTAAATTGGGAATTCAGTCGAATACAAACAACAGTATATATTTAACAATTAGACAACGAGCCCGAGTTTTCTATTTAACAATTAGTCACCGAAGTCGAGGTGACTATCGGTGAACATTAATTCCTTCCGCCTACTTTTATTGCACTTTTGTAAATAACCTCATTTGTCTTTGAATGAATAACCTCTCCTGTAGTTCTTGCGATGGTTCCTGTAATCGAAACCTGCAAGAAAAATAAGACGGTATAATCATATTGTCAATTAACTTAAGTAAAAGGTGAATTTTCATTCGAAAATACAGAGTCACTGAGGAAATATGAAAAACTTGTGTCACGCCCTATAAAATATAGCGCTAGCATCGGTAAATGTTTGCAAAATGCATGCTATAAAGCTAAACTCTATAGGCTGCATGTCGACCTCAGCAAGACGCGACAAACACCTAACGT
Organism: Paragorgia papillata; assembly: GCA_035771165.1. NCBI lineage: Eukaryota > Metazoa > Cnidaria > Anthozoa > Scleralcyonacea > Coralliidae > Paragorgia > Paragorgia papillata. Next base: position 1,766,169 of record JAWNZC010000338.1, read on the forward strand.
AACAATTAGGTTATGTCTTATATCGAGCAAGCAAAAAAAGATTCAATCGACGCAGAGAAGGCCGGACAGCTGTCATGTGATTGTCACGTGATATTGTCGACCAATGAAATTGCGCTATTTTCTTATCGTTGATCGGCTGAAAATTTTGCATTGGACTTAGAATACCGAATATTACGCTGTTGTCATTCATTTTTTTCTTTAAAAAAGCAGTGATATCGTTTCATATATTGTTGGACTATCCATATCTGCAGGATTTTGCAAAGTAACTGTATTTTTTCTACTTTGTTTTGATCGTTTATGTAGGTCGTGTCGCGCTAAGCGAAGACTCCACTTCCGGTTTGTCAACAATCTTCAAACCAAAAAATCTCGAATTCCCATGGTTCGAATTCTCTAATTTTTGCGTAATAAGTTGAAGAAATGTCTAATCTTGGATTCTGGGCAGGCGATCCCCAGCGATCCCCTCACCGTTTTCGAGATATTCGCCGATCAAACGCCCCGCAAAGGCTGGAATCACGTGAGAAAATATTCCAATATATTTGGAAAATTTTCCCGCCAGATTGACCACCGGGCTTCGTACGGTCTATGTACGTCAGCTTATATATTTGAATGGACTGAATTCATTAAATAAGCCTTGTACAAGTCAACACAATTTATTGTTTCTATGAGAAATCCAACATGCTAAATTAGCTAAAAATAACCTTAACACACTGAAATAAACATACACACTTGCCTGGGTTAATTGTTTGTGGTGAGTTTGCGATGATATGTTGGTTTCGTGATTGCTCCAGAATAACCCGTCAATATTATTATATTACGGGTTGGTCTGCAGCAATCACGAAATTCTTCAAACCAACATATCATCGCAAATTCGCCACAAACAACAACCCCAGATTGTAAAGTTTGCTAAGTGTGCGGGTAAGACGGATCAAAGGATCGGAAAATGCGCGGACGGGCAGGCTTGCAGGTAAAAACTGCGCGGATGGCGGGTAGAAACTGCGCGGATACGATGCGGGTTGTCACGAAATACGCGAATTACTCAAGATATATTTGTAAATTTTGTGTGGATGCGGATATTTAACCCATTTTGCACGGATGCAGTTCAAATTTGAAAAAAATGCGCGGGGAACATCTTCCCCGCGAACGACAAACTTTGCAATCTGGCAACAACCCAGGCAAGTGTATTTTGTTTATTTCAGTGTGATAAGGTTATTTTGAGCTATTTTAGCATGTTGGATTTCTCGTAGAGACAATAAATTGTATTGACTTGTACAATGGCTTATTTATTGATTCAGTTCATTCAAATTCGGTGGTCAATCTGGCGAGAAAATATTCCAATATCTTTGGAAAATTTTCTCACGTGATTCCAGCCTTTGCCAGGGCACGATTAGCCTGCGAACCCAGACCTATTTATCTGCCCTCGTGCCTCCCGCGAAAACTACGATCTGTGAACCCGTATGTTATCTCGTGTTATCCAATCAAATTTGAAAATGTATTGAGGTAAAATTGCCCACGCGTGGACTCACTCAACGAAGTCATTAGTCAAGGAAGGAGCACAAAATATTTGCAATTTTTGACAAGTCACAAGTATATTGTATAGTATTATATAACGATGAACGACACTCCACAGAAATTGTCACACCAGGCCGATACTTGTTTTCGTTGTCAAAAAAGACATTTCCTGCGACACGGGAGAAAATTATTTAACACTAACCAGATGTTGAATTCGACGCCGCTCAAGAAAGCTGAAACTCACCTTCACCAGTTCGAGCAGCTTCAGAAACTCAATGCAAAAGAAAGAGACTAAAGTTCATCTTACTGTAGAATATCCGAGTAAAACAACATGGAAAGAGCTGGTAAATGACTTTGCAAAGAATGACACGTTGAAACGATGCGTCCTGGACTACTGACTTTGGAAGTTAATGGCTTATATTCACGACGACAGCCTTCCACGCTCCGAGTATAAAAAACAAAGGAGGAGTTAACAAGTTTTGAATTTGAAAAGTTATGCCTAGAATGGATATGGAGAGCCCCTCTTCTCTCTTCTCTAATTCCGAAAGGTCCAGTTGTTAACTTCATTTAGTTCATCATTAAGGGTTTTTTCTATTTCTTTAATATCCTTGCGTGCAACAAAGATGACAGCATCATCAGCATATAACAAAATGTTACACTTGTTAATGGCAGCAAGCAAATCATTGATAAATAAGACAAACACTAGTGGCCCAAGGATCGAACCCTGTGGCACACCATGCCAAAGGATATACCACATGCTTCAGATAGAGTACTTTGAAATGCTACTACTTGATTACGTTCATTCAAGTAGTCTTTAAACCAAGCAAGCTCTCTTCCCTCAATTCCATAAAGAACAGACATTTTTTCCAGAAGCAGTTCATGGTCCACAGCCATCAAACGCCTTTCGTAGATCTACAAAAACCGCACCTGTAAGCAAGCCTTGATCGATGAAAGCCTTGTTTTTTCTTGAGCTGATGCTAGTTATGAAAGCTGTAATTTACTACTTTATATTAGGACAAAGAACAACATATTTTTGTCATAAAACATATTCCACTCCCAAGAACAAATTTGGAATCACATTTCAGCGAGTATAATATTTGCAGAGATTCATGGTGTTGTTTACGATTTGTTGCAATTACGTACCATTGTTCTGAAATTGACACATCGACTGCCGCAGCTTTCACAGCCTTCTTCAGTGTATTATAAACGTCGCTGTGAACCATTTTTCGCCATATCATCTTTCATCACCTAAAACTCTCCGTTTAGCACCGCTTTTAGTCGATCGAACCGAACATTTCACGCGATTCGTTCAGCGATACGGCACTATATTAAAATCCCAATAGAATTAAGGCGACTGACTTGATCAGGCTTCGCTCGGCTGATAGTGATCCAAACACGAATGGCAATACCTTGAAATATTAGGGACTTCCCAAATCCAGTGGGCAAATTCACGAAAAGATCCTTTCTCTCTTTGCCGACGTATTTTATAGCATGCATGCTCTTGATGTTTATAAGCGCACTCTCGATACTTTCTGTCATTTCAGAAAGAAAGGAATTGGGAATTGTTTATTTGTCTTCACTCCTTTGTTTCCACGCGTTTGCGCGTTTATCCCGCACAAATCCCGCGTGTTAGTTCCCTGTTTTTAAGAGGTAAATTGTGATTGGATAAAAAGGTATTACGTCACGGAAATCAAATCTCGGCTCGGGTTCGCAGACCGTAGTTTTCGCGGGAGGCAGGCTAGCGCGTTTGATCGGCCTGCTCGCTTCCTTCCTCAAACGCCCTGGGGACGAGGTTGCTCATAGACGGCCGGCCACTCGATAAAAGTGTCTCAAAACACCGTTGATGGCATTTTTTGTTACAAGCAGGCAACCATGCCAGATCGTATCGGATAGTATATACTTTGAACGTGAGGGGGGTTGCCAGCCGTTATTTTGAATTTATATACTAAAATTTATGTTTTTTTACATTGGAATGGATGGGATTTCTGCGGAGTCATGCAAACTACGTTGGTGTTCTATTTGAATGGCTCACTTCAGAATGCATTCAATCAGCGTAACTCAAAATCATAAACAAACAAGAAATATGGCGTAAATACACCTAAATATAACACTTCGAAGAAAAGTTACAACAACATAAGCTTGCAAAGAATCAGAAATTTATCAGATCTGTCAGCTACAGGAAAGTCTCATATTGGTAAATTACTTCGTTTTATTTTGATAATTTGCCGATACCGCCATGTATCTACTGTTATAAAGCTGAGCTTTTGTACTACAGTGTAGTGTTACTTATATTGTTCCTTAGACATTTAACTCACCGGTTCTGGCGGTTCAACAGTGCCGCTATCTTGTGATAAACGAAAGGCAACCGGTCTAGTCATCTTGATCATTGTCTAAGCTACATTTCTATGGTGGTTGCCTGCTTGTAACAAAAAGTTGGCTGCTTGTTATGGCTGTTCTTCAAGGTGTTATATTTAGGTGAATTTGCGCCATGTTTCTTGTTTGTTTATGATTGTGAGTTATGCGAATTAGAATAATCAGAACTTCACACACGCTGATTGGATGCATTCTGAATTTAGCAATTCAAATAAAACACAAACGTATATTAGACAGCACTTTACAGATATCCCATCCATCACATTGTACTTTCAAAAAGCTCTATATATTAGTATATAAATCATTTGGCATGGTTGCCTGCTTGTAACAAAAGATGCCATAAAAGTAATATTTTGTAGCCTTGGCCGGCCGTCCACGCTGTATATAATATTGCGACGAAACGTTAGACTTAATATTAAATAATATGAACTTTACCTGTTTTATGATTTTTTATTCATGCCGCCGTTAAATCAGTTATATTGTGTTATATATGCACTGAACTTAGTTATGATGAGGCCTGTTTATCATGTGCCGAATCTAATACAAGGTGTTAAGTACATCATGAGTTCGACGTTTGAAACGTTTTAATTAATTAAGGTCGACCCTAATATTAAGTGCGACGACCGGTGCGTTAAATTCGACTCTGGTTCGACCAAGGGAGCACGCCAGACTGACCTGTGTTTCTGCTTCTTTGTTCGGAGTTCCTTCATTTATATTCAGCCATTTTGAATAATGCGGTATATAACATTAGCGTATCGCAGGCGCGGGTTACGGTGCCGAAAGAAACCCGAGCGCGTTACGAAAATTAAATAACGGTCGGAAGGAAGATAAATAGAAGGGGAGTGAAACGCCAGAGATTTTGTAAGATGATGCTGGTTGACCGTTGCTAGGAACATTTCCGTTGCTAGGAACATTTCTAATTATGGTCGATATACATATGTATGATGTCACTATCCATCCAAAATGAAATAGTGAAATAAAAGCAGCCTGCTGCGAGGGCAGTGTTGAAATGCAAGTCGAAATATAGCAAGGTTGGTGTACTGCCGAAACATGAAACGTAATGTCTAACATTTTGACTTTATATTAAAGGGCCTTGGCTCCAATCGCTCGAAACGTGAGACATCTACGTTCTATGTTTCGGCAGTACATAAACAAACTAATACTATCAGTAGATCGAAGGCGGATTTCAGTTGATATGTGAGTAAATTAAATAATGTTACAATTTTACGACGTGTTTCTTAAGTTCTTTGAATTTTGAACTTTACTTGGACGATGTAATTTAAATACAGCATTCGAACAGTATATTCTTTCTCTGACTATGTCTTTGCAAGTGGTTCGCTGTTGGCCAGCGATTTATATGTTTTATTAAATAGTGTTTACTAGACAGGAATTGAGGAATATCAGAAACGCTGGGACGGTTGGGTCATGGGTTGTAACTGCTGGCAACTAATAAACGTTTGTTAAACTTACCTCGCGCGAACAACCTAATTGATTGTTGACAGATCAAGGGCTACGAGCATAGCTAGATTTCAAAACCCAAATAACGCATCGCCATTGGTCAATACTCCTTCACGTGACGGTTGTTTCACTCCCCTCCTTTTCTCTTCCCTCCTTTCTCCGCCTCGTAAACACTCGGGCCTCGGGTTTCCTTCGGCGCCGTAACCCGCGCCTGCGATACGCTAATGATATATACCGCATTATTCAAAATGGCTGAATATAAATAAGGAACTCCGAACAAAGAGGAAGAAACACAGGTCAGTCTGGCGTGCTCCCTTGGTTCGACGCGGTTTTAAACGTCGAACTTACCACTGATGTGCCGAACCTAATACAAATGACCAAAACAACTAGTTTGTCTAGTTTTCTCGCCGTAATGCGAGCTCAAAACATGAAACTTAATACGTACGGAGGTCTTTTCGAGTAAATATGGACACGAGAAGAGATTATTACTGTTATGTTGCGAACAAATTACGAAATATAAGTGCATAAACTTGTAGCGCACCGGTACAGTATATATGCGACCGATGCGCTGAGTTCGAAGAAGATGAAGAAGTCAATCGGACGGCGCGCAGAGATGAGCGTCGCATTTAACTGACAACAAGTCTTCAAGTTCAATCATCTTCTACTCACAGTTATTCTGTTTACTTTCCTCGCTCTCTTCTGATTTACCGTCGCCTTTTTCCGATAAAAAAATAATGAGAATGTAAGCCGTAGACAAGAGAAACGAACCTCATGCACATAAATGTCATTATTCATATCTCGCTAAACAAGCATGAGTTGAATTATTAATTGAATTTCATTCTAATTTTTTTCAACCTAGAACTGAACCCAATCCACACCTAAACCAAACTTTTATCCTAACCGTCATTCTAACCTTTTCCTAACCCTAAACCCTAACCCCAACCCTTACTTGCGAGACATAAATCAAAACCAACGAATGTTCGCCCCTAGCATTTAATAGTTTGAGTGTTCGACCATTATGATTAGGTTCGACGTTTGAAACCAACGTTGAACTTTGTCGAATTTAATATGATTAGGTTCGGCACATGATAAGTTCGACGTTTGAACTAGGCCTGATATATAGAAAGTGATGAAATAGCCTATAGATCGTTTTCACTCACGTGATCGGAAGCCCCATTGGGGTGGTGAAACAATACGAAATATTTGAATAAGAAAGAGCTAATTCCCATACCGTACACCAATATGGCCGCCATTTCATTGTTTTGGTACACCAATATGGCCACCGTGACGTCAGATGAAAACGATCTATATATTAAATTGGTACCTTCTATCGGGTCTCGGTCCTCCCGTGTTGAAATCCAATTATAAGATGTTTGCATGACCATGCACCATTTGCCTCGACTATAGACCCAAATACGGGATTTGCTTTCCTTGTCATCTCCAGTAGAATAAAATAACAAAATGTCCTAAGTGTCTCCATGGCCGGTAAATCAGCTATCCAAGTGATCGGCAACAATGTACTCGATGAACACGGCCAGATTTATTTTCATCGATTCATTCTGATCGCCAGTGAGACGCTACGGAGACTATAATTTGGTATCAGTCAATTTACCCACGGAACCTGAAGCTGTTTCCCTATGCATTTTACTATGGGTGTTAATTGAGACACCCAAGAATCTAAAGTACCGACTTTAAGACTACGCACAAGACAAACCCGAATACGAATTTTTATTATTCCATTGCGGGCATTACAACCACCTGCAGAATACGTGTTACAGGGGGATAAAGCGTATTTCCTTAAACCTTGTTATTAAATTCGTATAGACTATAAGAAAGAAGAAAGATTTTATGTTCTCAACTTTTGCCAATCCGGTGTGGTGTTTGAGATTGTCTTGCCTATACGATAATTGTGTTAATTGTCTGTTTAGTATACTTGTCTAAAGATTTTAAGGCTATGATCTTATAAAAGCCAGTTATGTATTTGCAGGTTTTGTTTCTTGTAGGTTTAATTTGACGCGCCTATATAATTCCCTAAAATTCGTAGGTTCAATTTGACGCGCCTATAATTCCCTAAAATTCCTTTATTAAAGTGTTGGGCAAAACCACTTATCTCTTTCGGAACAGGAAACTCTCATCATAACAAGTGATATCAAATTATAGTCTCCGTAGCGTCTCACTGGCGATCAGAATGAATCGATGAAAATAAATCTGGACGTGTATCATCCAGAACATTGTTGCCGATCACTTGGATAGCTGACTTACTACAATGGAGACATTTTGTTATTTTATTCTACTGGAGATGACAAGGATAGCAAATCCCGTATTTTGGTCAATAGTCGAGGCAAATGGTGCATGGTCAAACATCTTATAATTGGATTTCAACACGGGAGGACCGAGACCCGATAGAAGGTACCAATTTAATATATAGGCTATTTCATCACTTTGTATATATCAGGCCTAGTTCAAACGTCGAACTTATCATGTGCCGAACCTAATCATATTAAATTCGAGAAAGTTCAACGTTGGTTTCAAACGTCGAACCTAATGGTCGAACACTTGAACTATTAAATGCTAGGGGCGAACATTCGTTGGTTTTGATTTATGTCTCGCAAGTAAGGGTTGGGGTTAGGGTTTAGGGTTAGGAAAAGGTTAGAATGACGGTTAGTTCCCTAAAATTCGTACGTTCAATTTGACGCGCCTATAATTCCCTAAAATTCCTTTATTAAAGTGTTGGGCAAAACCACTTATCTCTTTCGGAACAGGAAACTCTCATCATAACAAGTGAAACCGTATAGCGTTAGCAACAGTAAAATACTAAAGTCTGTTAGGTATAGGTCACTGAGAAGTTATACACCTACCTAAAAGAGTTAAGGATGTTGTTTTTAAATGCTTACTAAGTTTCGCCGTGTCCCCACTTAACAAGTAAAATGCGTCCAAAATAGTTTATAAACTATAAGCGCTTGTCCATTATGCCGTTCAAACGGTTGTTTGAAAGCGTTAAAACGCTTCCCCAAAACCGTTGAAACGGCCGTGGATAATCGTTCAAACAGCTATGGTAAACCGTTCAAACGGCTATGGTAAACCGTTCAAACGGCTACGGTAAACCGTTCAAACGGCTATGGTAAACCGTTCAAACGGCTGTCCAATTCCGTTCAAACGGTTCTTCAAAATCGTTCGAACGTTAGCCCAAAAGCGTTCAAACGGCCGCCTGAAACCGTTCGATTTTTTTGGAAAGTCGTTTAAACGCTTTTCAAGACCGTTTATCATCCGTTTGCTATCCGTTTTTTTTTACCGTTCGAACGGAATATCGTTAACGTACGTTTTCCCGTGGAGGGTCACACACATATATATATATATATCACTGCTGATGACTGCACGTTCTAGACGATGTTTAATATTACACTCATGTTATTAACCGAGATGTGCGATAGCCAATGAAACTTATTGTTGAAAAAAGATCCTTCGCTTGATCAATCTACGTCTACGTCTTGATTTTGGAACGTGCTGACCCAGACAACGTTTTCATTGGCTCGGCGCGATCAGAGAAACGGCTCGGTGTTCCAGAGGTTCTTCCCGCTCGCTCTGCGGATTTACAGCCTGGCGTCCTCCCGTATCCCCATTGTCCCTACAAGCGTGGAGAACCAGGATATAGCACGTGACAAAAGCCTGTCGACAAAACATTAAAAAAACACAGAAGTAAATGATTGAAAAAACGGCTCCAGAAGACTTTTCTAAGTTTTCATGAGCTAGTAATAAAAAAAAACAAGTCCAAAACCTTCCTATTTATTTCACAAACGTTCAAGAAATAAATTACAGCCGTAAGCAGTCATATTGCTGGTTTCCGACCCCTAATGGACCAATCAGAAAGCTCCATTTTTAAGATAGACCGGCCTGCCATATATAATAAACATTTCATTACGGATATTGCTATAAATAATGCATGAACGCAACAACCCCTCGCCCGCTTTTACACGCTTTTTGAAACACCCAAAACTTAGATTTCATTATTAAATTCTGAATGTAAAAAATATTAATTCTTTGAAAGTTTTCATGGCGATAATGTAATATAAATAAGTTTTGTGGAAACACCACGTAAAATATTTCTTTGCTAAGCTTTCGGCCTGTTGACTCAGGCCTTCATCAGAGCAATGACAACAAGTTGTTGGCTCACGTCATTTATAGAATAAGAAGGTGAGGTTGTTGACCGGCGCGAACGTTGGTTGGAAAGACGTTCCGGTCTTTTAAATGACGAATGGAACAACAGGCCGAATCTTAGCAAATAAATATTTTACCACAAAACTTATTTATATTATAACAAATATATTGTTTTTAGGAGGTTTCAAAAGGGATTATTTTTAGCAAGCTTTTAAATGGCTTCCCTATGCATGCATGTTTTGCAAAGGCAGAATTATAAAAAGTTAACAGCTCAAAAATTACATTTATAATAGAGTCTGAGATAAAAACAATTCAGTAGAATCGGATTCCAGAAAGAAGTATTAAACAGACAACTTTCAATCGAAAATTTGAAATACAGCCGAAAAAATTGGCAAAGCCCATGATAATTTTTAATAATAAAAAGTGCATGCAAAGTCAATGAAAAATATCACGTCCACATAAGCTTAAAGAGATAGTTTATATTAAGGCAGTGTTTTAAGTTAGCTTTAGTTAAGCTGACTTATGCCGGTATGGACGAGCAAAGGGAAAACACGAAAACGTGAAGCTATGTATATTGTTTATAGGTTAAGCGAAAACTTAAAAACAACATAAGAACCCTACCGTTAAATTTAAGATGATTATATCACGGAGTGACTACAAACACTGAAATTCAGATCGAGTTTTTGTTTACCATGCTGCGTTTGTTTCTTCAAGTTTTCTGGTTTCTCTTCAAGATATGTTAAACCGGTTGTTTGTATCCCTCTTTTCTTCGTTGTTCTCTTTTAAGTTAAGTACAGCTGGCTCCATTCCGTTCCGTTAAACGAAAATTTGATTGAAATTAGATTTAGTTTTCTTCGTCACGCCAGTCACCAGTGTCGTCCAACTATTCTTACCGCGTGACATCGTGCCAAATATATATATATATATATATATATATAGTTCAATCTAGAGACACGTGTTTCGCAGCTCATCAGTGTAGCTTGGAACAATCTGAATGAATTTCACCAATTACTTATACACATCGCGAGTTCTGTATATATATATATATATATATATATATATATATATATATATATATATATTAAGGTGGTAATGCCAGGAGAGAATTGGGTATATTATAAGTAATATTGGGCATTTCACTCGATTACATAGCATGTTCTCAGGATTTTGGGTGCAGGAAAATTCGAGTGTAGAATATATACATTTTAAGACCAGACCGGGACCAGTTGCGGAAAATGCAACTACACAGGTCTTCCGGCAGGAATTGAACCCACAACCTTGCGATTCTAGTGCAATGCCCTGACCACTGAGCCAAGGAGGGCGTTGCCGAGAGCTTGATCGCGAATTCTGTATATATATATATATATTAAGGTGGTAATGCCAGGAGAGAATTGGGTATATTATAAGTAATATTGGGCATTTTACTGATTACATAGCATGTTCTCAGGATATTGGGTGAAGGAAAATTCGAGTGTAGAATATATAAATTTTAAGACCAGACCGGGACCAGTTGCGGAAAATGCAACTACACAGGCCTTCCGGCCGGAATTGAACCCACGACCTTGCGATTCTAGTGCAATGCTCTGACCACTGAGCCACGGAGGGCGTTGCCAAGAGCTTGATCGCGAGTTCTGTATATATATATATATATATATATATATATATATATATATTAAGGTGGTAATGCCAGGAGAGAATTGGGTATATTATAAGTAATATTGGGCATTTCACTCGATTACATAGCATGTTCTCAGGATTTTTGGTGAAGGAAAATTCGAGTGTAGAATATATACATTTTAAGACCAGACCGGGACCAGTTGCGAAAAATGCAACTACACAGGTCTTCCGGCAGGAATTGAACCCACAACCTTGCAATTCTACTGCAATGCCCTGACCACTGAGCCACGGAGGGCGTTGCCGAGAGCTTGATCGCGAATTCTGTATATATATATTACGGTAGTAATGCCAGGAGAGAATTGGGTATATTATAAGTAATATTGGGCATTTCACTGATTACATAGCATGTTCTCAGGATATTGGGTGAAGGAAAATTCGAGTGTAGAATACATAAATTTTAAGACCAGAGCGGGACCATGCAGTTGCGAAAAATGCAACTACACAGGCCTTCCGGCAGGAATTGAACCCACGACCTTGTGATTCTAGTGCAATGCTCTGACCACTGAGCCACGGAGGGTGTTGCCGAGAGCTTGATCGCGAGTTCTGTATATATATATATATATATATATATATATATATATATATATATATATATATATTAAGGCGGTATGTAATCGAGTGAAATGCCCAATATTACTAATAATATACCCAATTCTCTCCTGGCATTACCACCTTAATATATATATATATATATTACTTTATCACACGCGCTTTGCTCTGATGAATGGCCACGCCAGAACTCCAGAAGAGGGGGGCAAGGTGGGAGGAAGTCTTGTCACGAGATACTATACTTTTTTGGCATTTCATGAATCACAAAAAGTAAAATAGTATCTTCACGGCTTTTCCAACAGTTCAATCACGATTCACAGGAAAATATTGCTCTAAATCACGATTTACAAAGCTGAAAAATAGGCAATCACGGGCTCACGAAAATACCCTTGCCGCCACTAGAAGACCGAAATGTCAAATGAAATGTTAAAAATCTCGGTAGTTTACCATATTTTTGTTTCGATATATATGCAAAACACTGCCTACTGATACGCAACACTTTACCTTTATATACATTCTGAGGTTATAATTATGTGGTCTATTCTCAAGTGATTGTTTTAACAGCGCTGAAGGGAAGTGTAATCTTAAAATGAATATAAAAGCCCTTGGTCGTTCGCTATCGGCAGTTTTCTCTGTATGACGAGAAAAACCGTTTGGCGATAACCAGAGTTAGAATCGTCTGGCGATAGCCAGAGTAAAATTGTCTCGTTTAGGTTGACTAAGTAAAATAAATAATTGTGGAGTGTCTAGTGCCGTGGCTTAGAAAAAGTTAAATAAAAACCGTATTCCCCGATGGGCCCGGACTTAGGGCCGAAGGCCCTGAGCCGGGTGAGGGTGCCAATCTCGACTCGCGTGGAGTCCATTTTACACGCGTATAGAAAAAGCAAGGGAGACGAATTCTGGGAAATAGTTATATATATATATATATATATATAATAGTTAAGGTAGTCGTTTACAATAGACCACAGAGTGCTCGATACTTTTGAAGGTAGAGCAAGATAAATTATATTTAATAAAACGAACGTTGCTACTCCGAGTTTCACGCGTTAAGCGATCATCAGACTTTAGTTTCTGTTTATATTGCGTTGCACGCGTGAGATCGCGACAACGTGACATCACCGCACGCGCGAAATTGCGTGGGATGAGTTCGAGAGATTGTTCCCGGATGTGTATCTCTGTTCCTGGAGCGGCGGACGTTCCTAGCATAAAATGTATATTCATGCAGGCACTTTGAAATTAGCTCCGATCGTTTGTTGAGCAAGTTCGCCTTGTTAGCTTTCAGAATAAGCAGCTTTTCTTCTAGGCACAGATTACAGCGGCTTGCTCCACTTTTGTAAGGGGCGGCGCGTTTTAAAATAGGCCAATTTACACTGAACGGTTTCCCTTTTGACTTTAAGTCCCAAACGTACCTCGATAGTTCAGTTTCGTTCTTGTATTTCTTGTCATGGAAAGATTTCTGGTGGTTGTTGAAGCGTTGCTTGAAGTTGTCGGCTGTCATTCCCATGTATTGTTTTGCTGTGTCTGTTTCGTCGGTTGTTGTCACATCAGCTTTGTAGATGACTCCTGCAACCATGCAGTTTCCTTTCAAGGGGCAATCGGTTTTATTTCTGCAGCTGCAATTTTGCTTGTTGTTGTTGTTGTTGTTGTTGTTGTTGTTGTTGTTGTTGTTGTTGTTGTTGTTGCTGTTGCTGTTGTTGCTGTTACTGTTTTCACATTCAAAGTAAGCTACAGCTGCATGGAAAACATCAAAAGCGCTATTTCCAAATACAACCACCTCATCCTATCGAACGAAAACAATAACAATAACAACAGTAACAGCAAGAACAACAACAACAACAACAACAACAACAACAACAACAACAACAACCACAACAACAACAACAACAACAACAACAACAACAATAACAACAACAAATACAACAACAAATACAACAACAACAACAACAACAACAACAACAACAACGACGACGACGACGACGACGACGACGACAACAACAACAACAACAGCAACAACAACAACAACCAAAGTCGAAAATTTTGTTCCCTTTGGCGATATGGTTATGCTAATTATATAATTGAATATATATATATATATATATATATATATATATATATATATATATATATATATATATATATAATAAATGAATATCTATATAGCTATATCTATATATCTATATCGGAATATATATTCTTCGGGGACATTTGTGGCATGGAAAACTTACGATTACCTGACCACCATACAATAAATCGGGGAAGTTTTTGCTATGGAAAATTACGATTACCTTACCCCCATTCAATGGAATCATTTTATCACAAATCGGGGACGTTTGTGGTGTGGAAAATTACGATTACCTAACCACCATACAATGGAACCATAATTACAAATCGGGGAAGTTTGTGGTATGGAAAATTACGATTACCTAACCACCATACAATGGAACCATAATTACAAAACGGGGAAGTTTGTGGTATGGAAAATTACGATTACCTAACCACCATTCAATGGAATCATTTTATCACAAATCGGGGACGTTTGTGGTATGGAAAATTACGATTACCTAACCACCATACAATGGAACCATAATTACAAATCGGGGAAGTTTGTGGTATGGAAAATTACGATTACCTAACCACCATACAATGGAATCATGGGCCCTAACCCTAATCACAAATCGGGGACGTTTGTGGTATGGAAAATTACGATTACCTGACCCCCATACAATGGAACCATAATTACCAATCGGGGAAGTTTATGGCACGGGTTTTTGATAATGGTTCCAATGTATGGGGTTCAGGTAATCGTAGTTTTCCACACCACAAATGTACACACCTTCGGAACAGGGAGAGTCACCCTACACGTTGTTGTCTTAAATTGATGTATTTTCCTTGTTTTTTATAAGAAATTCTACATATTATATTTACTAAATTATAAACTCAGTATACATGTTATATGAAAAGTTACACCTATCAAGCTGTTTGTGTTTGGCCAAGGTAGCATCGTTAAATTAATTTCAAAGCTACTGCTCTCATTCTCAACGTTCTTGCTTCTCTACTCTCTTGGAAATGAAAAGCTGGATGACGGAGGATGGAAGACCAGCGTAGTCCAAACTTCTCGATACCTCTTCTTATGTAATTGTCCTCTTGCTTGGTAAACCGTACCGGTTCCTTTCGTCCCGTGTGTCTGGCTATTTTGTTTACAGAATCGTCTTCACCTTGACGTTGTTCACACCCGTTTTCTTTTGGCAAAGGCTTGTCTTTTAACTGCTCGACGCAACTGTCCTTTGCTTCGCCTTCGACTCCCCGCAGCTTGTCTGTGCATGTATTTCCTTTCATGGCGAGATTCCGCGAGTGTAACTTCTGGTAATGCACTCGGGCAACGTTCGAACTGTGTTTCTGATCTTCCGAAACCATTTTCTGTTCTTCCACGTCTAACACAATGGCACTTTCGGTCTCTATTATCTGTCGGTATCTTGTCGGGTGAATGTACTTTCCTATGGCCTGAAACACCAGCACGCTTAATAGTTCAGTCAATTTCTGAAATTGCGCACCGTTTCGGTTTACGAGCAGGTACTCGCATTGCGGCTGGAGAAGAGGTCTGACAAAACGAACATAGTCGTCGACTACTCCCAAGCTGACTTCGTCAAAATACAAAGAATCGAAACCGTACTTTTTAGCGGTTTTAAAAATTGTTTGGTCTACCATCCCACCGTTGTGCTTCGCATTTTCAAACATAGTGACTGCCAGATGTTGATAAGTCAACGGACGACAACCCTTTACCTTAACAAACATAAATACTGCGAGGAATCGCGTGGCAAACGTGGTAACGACATTTTTCTGCACTCTTCTAAAATCCGCTTGTAGCGCTCGATGTGAAATGGAACGACTGTCTGCAACTCGGCTAACGAAGCCCAGCTTCTTCTCGATTCCAGTGTCTCAATGTCCAAATCTGTCGTCCAGTGCGATCGCATCTGCTTTGCCAGACACTTCTTGGCACGCTTGATGTACACCTCAGTCACCGAGAAGTTCTGAACGACACACTAGAAAACTTGACGTGTTGTAAGCGTGTTGGTAGAACACGTCGACATGTTTATACGACACGTTGACGTGTTATGAAAACCTTGCCTTGTGAAGTTATCAGTTGGAAGAACACGTCTAAATATGTTCTAGCGTGTTGTAACAACACACCAAATTCAAACAACACGCCATCAACTGTCAACAACACGTCAAAAAACTGCTACAACACAGCAAAAGTGTGTTGCAAAAGCCATGAAACACACCGAGGTACGTGTTAAAACAACACATCAACGTGTTGTTGGAGTGGAACACGTCGACGTGTTAAAAGAACACATCAACGTGTTGTCGCCAAAAATTGTTGCTGAATAACACGCCAGCGCGTTAAAAGAGCACACCGACGTGTTGTTACTGAAGAATGAAAAACATACATTAACGTGTTGTTGCCGATGACTGTCGGTGAAGAACACGCTAGCGTGTTAAAAGAACACGTTAACGTGTTGTTGCTGCAAGCTGGTGACGTAACCAGACCTTATATGGTAAACCGCGCCATATATTGAAAGTGATGACGAAACATCACGCCACTTTTTTCAGTCGAAGTCCAGAGCTGCGGGGCGAAGGTTTTTATAATTTTTTGTCTGAAAAAGAGTTTTTTGGAGAAGATAACAGTAAACCACAACATTTAAAACGTCTGAATTGTATCCTTGGAAGAGACAAAGTTCACTACAACTGTAAATACCACTACCAGGCAGAGCTGAGGACTTTTAATAATGAAATGTCACGAAGAATATCGTTTGGACACAGTAAGTAAAATTTTATAACGGGTTGCTATAAAAAGTCAGTGTTTTTCAGCATGAACGCCACGACGTTGATTAAAAAAACCTATCAATATCATGTGAATAATATAATATTGTTTCTATGTTTTATGTTCAACTCTTGAGAACCCAATGTAAAAGAAAAAGTATCTCAAACTGGCCAGTCAAGTGTGGAAATACAATGGTTCGGGTTTTCGTTTTTGCTTGTTATCTGACATGAAGTTCATCATTACCAGAAATTTGGGACAAGATGGCGTCGCGCGGGCGCATATAGGCCATTAAACATGACGGCCAAATCGTATAAGGAATAATACAGTAAAATCGTAAATTTTAAAATTTATCCTACTAGGGACATAGACTTCTCGGTTGCGGAGCTCGATTCCTGTTAAGAGTTAAGTAAGGAAACGTTATAACAAAAAATGTTCGCTTACCGAAATACACAGCCGGTTCCCAACATCGATTTATTTACGCTGCTTATTTGACTCATTCTGTTATGTAAGCCATAGTAATCCTGCTAAACATGCGATACAAATCTGCCAAATACACCACTTTCCTTGCGAACGATGCAAAGTGCGGAGCTTGCTATGTATTTAGCAATGTTCGAACTGCTAATATAACTCGTAAATATCTCCGTATCTAACAACATTGCGGTTCCCAAAGCCTTTAAACTTTCTTGGTTTTACAGTGTGTTTGAGCAATACACCAAATCGTAGTTTTATTTAGGCCCACATGCAAATTAGTTTCCTTTTCAATTTGGGCCCCTATGCAAATTACATCGTGTCTATTAAAGCATAACGGGAAGATAACATAGGCTGGGACTATTTTTTCATGTTTTGAGTTCATTATTTTTAGACACTACGTTTAGGATTATTGTCAAGGATAATTGAGAAGCAAATTTTATCCTTATAGAATACCTAAGCTATAAAAGGTTTCTGAAATCAGAAATGTTATGTTTACTGCTGCTGCTTCAGCCTCATGTTATAAACGAACTACGTTTTATCCCGACTCAGATTGTATGCACAGTCGAAACTCCGATTTCGTCTATCAGCGGGAGGCCGTTATGTCTAAACGTGGAGTTGAGCTGCGAGAAGGACAAACGACGAAGCCACGGAGGTCTCTTCTCTTTCGAGCAGCCTGCAGCCATGTTTGTTTACTTTGAAAGCAGAGGCGATCTTTGTTCTTAGCAGCCGTTTGCATTTTCTCAAAATATTTACTGTATATTATTATCATGGGAGTAACCACTGGCTACGAACGTGGCCGCAAAATGTCCCAAATTTCTGGTAATGTACTGTATGAACTAAAACAGTTCGACAAAAAAACCTACAACGCTTTAATATCATTGTATATAAGGTAAGAATTCATTTAACGATTAAGGTAAATTGTTCACTAAACACATATTTGTCCTAAACATCTAGTCAAAATCGAATTTTTTACGATTTTTTAAACTTTTAAATCCTCGCATGTACATCCGCCGCCATAACCCATGAGCTGTCGTCCTAAATTTTCCCAATCCAATTGAATTTACAATTAACTATTATCAACCTATATTTGGTAGATCTAAAAAGACTATAACATATGAACACTTTAAAAAAAGACTAGGGAACAGAGGTCTGCAATTAAACCACATTTCTCTGTTTAAGCGAACTAGCCTTTTTGCACTGAATGAAGTGATGTTTTGTATGCTTCCTGAAGCTACCAAGCAACCTTTCTTGTGAAGTTTTGTTTATTTGAGTTCCTTAATGAGGTCCGACAAGAAATGATGCAACCAAACAATTTAAAATTTGCAAGTCAAAGACTAGGTATTCTAAATACATTACTAAATATCAATTGATCACTAGTTTTGTACATGCCCTTTATTAAACCCACAAAAAAGCAATTTAATAAATGGCTTGAATGAAAGAAATCGTCTATAAATTAAAGCAATTATTTATTACAAACTATATAAACTCTCTGTTGACCACTATCAATTATATAAATATGCAGGTTTTATGCAAAAAAGATTCCTGTGAAGGTTCTTAACAGCAAAGTACAGAGTTTAGAATGTAGAGTGCAGAGTGCTTGGTGTAGAATGTAGAATGGAGAGTGTAGAGCGCACTGAAAGTGTAGAGTGCACTGAAAGTGGAGCGTGTAGAGTGCACTTAGAGTGTAGAGTGCAGTGAGAGTGTAGAGTGCACTGAGAGTGTAGAGTGCAGTGAGAGTGTAGAGTGCACTAGAGTGTAGAGTGCAGTGAAAGTGTAGAGTGCACTGAGAGTGGAGCGTGTAGATTGCAGTGAGTGAAGAGTGCACTGAGAGTGTAGAGTGCACTGAGAGTGTAGAGTGCACTGAGAGTGTAGAGTGCACTGAGAGTGTAGAGTGCACTGAGAGTGTAGAGTGCACTGAGAGTGTAGAGTGCACTGAGAGTGTAGAGTGCACTGAGAGTGTAGAGTGCACTGAGAGTGTAGAGTGCACTGAGAGTGTAGAGTGCACTGAGAGTGTAGAGTGCAGTGAAAGTGTAGAGTGCACTGAGAGTGGAGCGTGTAGATTGCAGTGAGTGAAGAGTGCACTGAGAGTGTAGAGTGCACTGAGAGTGTAGAGTGCACTGAGAGTGTAGAGTGCACTGAGAGTGTAGAGTGCACTGAGAGTGTAGAGTGCACTGAGAGTGTAGAGTGCACTGAGAGTGTAGAGTGCACTGAGAGTGTAGAGTGCACTGAGAGTGTAGAGTGCAGTGAGAGTGTAGAGCGCACTGAGAGTGTAGTGAGAGTGTAGAGTGCACTGAGAGTGTAGAGTGCACTAAGAGTGTAGAGTGCAGTGAGAGTGTAGAGTGCACTGAGAGTGTAGAGTGCACTGAGAGTTTAGAGTGCAGTGAGAGTGTATAGTGCACTGAGAGTGTAGAGTGCACTGAGAGTGTATAATGCACTGAGAGTGTAGAGTGCAGTGAGAGTGTAGAGTGCACTGAGAGTGTAGAGTGCACTGAGAGTGTAGAGTGCACTGAGAGTGTAGAGTGCACTGAGAGTGTAGAGTGCACTGAGAGTGTAGAGTGCACTGAGAGTGTAGAGTGCACTGAGAGTGTAGAGTGCACTGAGAGTGTAGAGTGCACTGAGAGTGTAGAGTGCACTGAGAGTGTAGAGTGCAGTGAGAGTGTAGAGTGCACTGAGAGTGTAGAGTGCACTGAGAGTGTAGAGTGCACTGAGAGTGTAGAGTGCAGTGAGTGTAGAGTGCAGCGAGAGTGTAGCCTGCACTTGGAGTGTAGAATGGAGAGTCAGAATGCAGAGTGCTTAGTGGAGAGTACAGAGTGTAGTGTGTAGTGTGTAGTGTGTAGTGTGTAGTGTGTAGTGTGTAGTGTGTAGTGTGTAGTGTGTAGTGTGTAGTGTGTAGTGTGTAGTGTGTAGTGTGTAGTGTGTAGTGTGTAGTGTGTAGTGTGTAGTGTGTAGTGTGTAGTGTGTAGTGTGTAGTGTGTAGTGTGTAGTGTGTAGTGTGTAGTGTGTAGTGTGTAGTGTGTAGTGTGTAGTGTGTAGTGTGTAGTGTGTAGTGTGTAGTGTGTAGTGTGTAGTGTGTAGTGTGTAGTGTGTAGTGTGTAGTGTGTAGTGTGTAGTGTGTAGTGTGTAGTGTGTAGTGTGTAGTGTGTAGTGTGTAGTGTGTAGTGTGTAGTGTGTAGTGTGTAGTGTGTAGTGTGTAGTGTGTAGTGTGTAGTGTGTAGTGTGTAGTGTGTAGTGTGTAGTGTAGTATAGTGGAGTGTAGTGGAGTGTAGTGTAGTGGAGTGGAGTGTAGAGTGGAGTGTAGAGAGTAGAGTGCAAAATCTAGAGCGTAGAAGTGCAGAATGCAGTGGGTTTAGCGGAGAGTACAAAGTGTAGGTTGCGGAGTGCAGAGTATGGAGTGCATATCGCTGAGTGTAGAATTCGGAGTTCAGACTTCAGAGCGCTTAGTGGAGAGTGGAAAGTACAGAGTGTGGCGTGTAGTGTAGAGTACAGGGTGTAGTGTAGAGTACAGGGTGTAGTGTAGAGTACAGGGTGTAGTGTAGAGTTCAGGGTGTAGTGTGGAGTGGAGAGTGCAGAGTGTAAGCTGCAGAGTGTAGGGTGCAGAGTGTAAGCTGCATAGAGTGAAAACTGCAGAGTGCAAACTGCAGAGTGCAGAGTGAAGAGTGGAGAGTACAAGTTGCAGAATGTAGATTGCAGAGTGAAGACTGCAAAGTGGAGAGTGAAGAGTGGAGAGTACAAGTTGCAGAATGCAGAATGTAGACTGCAGAGTGGAAAGTGCAGAGTACAGAGTAGAGAGTGCAGAGTGCAAGCTGCAGAGTGTAGAGTGCAGTGCCAGAGTACAGAGTGCAAGCTGCAGAGTGTAGACTGCAAAGTGGAGAGTACATAGTGGAGAGTGCAGAGTGCATGCATAGAGTGTGGAGTGCAGAGAGTGTGGAGTGCAGAGAGTGTGGAGTGCAGAGAGTGTGGAGTGCAGAGAGTGTGGAGTGCAGAATGTGTGGAGTGCAGAGAGTGT
This sequence comes from Paragorgia papillata, assembly GCA_035771165.1. Taxonomy (NCBI): domain Eukaryota; kingdom Metazoa; phylum Cnidaria; class Anthozoa; order Scleralcyonacea; family Coralliidae; genus Paragorgia; species Paragorgia papillata. The sequence continues at coordinate 1,787,186 of JAWNZC010000338.1, forward strand.
GGAGGTTTGAGAGTGCAGAGTGTATAATATTAAAATACCAAAATACTCTAGGCCTAATTGTATAATATGGTATTATGACATTAGAGTACTAAAGTGTTATAGTATTAGGGCTTATGAAATTTAATTTATAGTTTTTACATTACTCTTTTACTATTTTATTATAGGTTTGCAGAACTGCGTGAAGTGAAAAAAAAAGAAACGTGATATCTAAAACGATTTATGTTATATTTACGCTATAGAACAGATTAATTGATTAACAAAAATTAATGCCAAGAAACGAACTATTAAATTACGAAGGTTAAAGATAGTATATTACTTTCTCCGGCGACGTTATCGTATACGAGACAATCAATAGATTGCCAATTCTCACTGAGATCAGTACCAATTATATATTATGGACTATTTATTCGCGCGCCTTTACAGTAATACCCTTGATATCGTTTAGGCTTAGCGGTTCATCATTCGGCAACTAAAGTGTAGAAATAAAATTTATCAACCTTAAGTTATATTTTTATGTGTTTTTGAATTTAACACACAATTTGTGTGTTGTTGAGTGTTTTACTTTGTTCTCTCAGATCACACATTTCGACGTGTTGTTTCTTGGCGTGATGTTTATTTTGGTGTATTGTTTCTTGACGTGTTTTTTCTTGATGTGTTGTTTCTTGACGTGTTGTTTCTTGATGTGTTGTTTTTGATATGTGTTGTTTCTTGACGTGTTGTTGCTTGACGTGTTGTTTTCTTGATGTGTGACCAGTAAGAACACGCCTGCTGTGTTCCTACAACACACTAACATTGACAACACGCCAAAACCGTGTTCAACACGCTTTTGGCGTGTCAACTGAGAGGACAAAACGGCGTGTTGTTTTGAAAATGAAAAACACGCTAAATGCGTGTTTGATACAACACGCCAGATGCGTGTTTTAGTCAATATACAACACGTCAAAGGCTTGTTTTATGCAACACCTCTAACTACAACACGCCTAAAATACAACACGTCAAAAGTGTGTTCAACACACTTTCAGCGTGTCAACTGAGAGGACAAAACGGCGTGTTGTTTCGACACATTTGCAACACGTCAGGTTTTCTAGTGCAGGACCAGGTGGAGAGTTAAACTTGCGGAAGTCGAGTAGCTCAGAAATGCTTGTTACGTAGCCGAGTCGGCCCGACTGACCCATCTGCCAGGTGTCTTCGAGGTAGTCGAGAAAATCCGTTAGAAATTTAGAAGAGCACAGAAAATAGTCGATAAGTTGCACGGTGGATAACACGGTCGACTCCTCCTCGCTCGACTCCTCCTCGCTCGACTCTCCGCAACAAAACTTGAGAAGCTCACGTGACCGAAATTTCTGCTTGTTTTGGCGTTTTCCCTCCCCCCGTTGTACTTTGCAACCATAGCGAAAGAGAACGAGCGAATTCGTTATCTGATGAGCAACACGGCAGTGTCAGTTTGCTTTTCGTCGACGTAACTTCAATTACAGGCTTGACATTGTCGGTGAGAATTTTCGGTTTTTCATCGAAGTACGCGTACCAAGGATGTTTTACTTTGACGTGCTTCCGACAGCCTCTTCGACTGGCAAATCCTGGGTGTTCGCAGTTAGGAACAGGGCAATGATTAAGGCCTTCTTCGTCTCTCTGTAGATGTAACCGTCTAGGCTTCTTGAATGCCCCGTCGATAGACTTCCAATCGATCGTGCGGTTATTTCGACGAGGCATCCAACGGCCACGGTAACTTCAAGAACTACTGAACGGCGATGGTTAATTGTGTTTACTTCTATCTTCAATGTATCTCGCATATTTATACTCTGCTATGCCTCTTGCTGTTCTTCCTTTGGGATTAGTTAGATCGAGAAATTGAAAAGACGTTCCTTTTGCTAGCCAACTTTGGGTTCATTACATACACTTTACTTCAGATTATTGAATCGGAACAAAGCGTTCCCACTGTCAAAATTTGCTGTTTTTGTTTGAGAAAAGACGGTTATATTTAACGCGAGGGAATATAAATATAAATTAGATCTGTAACTTAATTGGTATTCATACGACCGGCTACCCGGCTACTAGTTGAAAACCTTGTTAAATCGACCGGCTACCGACCGGCTACCATATGGAAACGACCGGCTACCGACTGATGGTAGCCGGTGGGTTATAATAGTAATTAGAAACCTATGCAAATTATATCTAACTTAAATTCATTGGTATTCATACGACCGGCTACCCGGCTACTAGTTAAAAACCTTGTTAAATCGACCGGCTACCGACCGGCTACCATATGGAAACGATCGGCTACCGAACCATGGTAGCCGGTGGGTCAGAATATATTAACTTCTTCATTGAAAATAGGACTAATTATATCTATATCAATTTAGACTTTGACTACGAATGTGAAAACGTGTTATCATTTAAAAATGATCATATCATCACTTGGAGTTCCTCCAAAAAACCCTGCCTAAAATATCTACTGTGAATCAGAGCTCTCGGTTTCGTGATATGGAAAATTACGATTACCTAACCGCCATACAATGGAACCATAATTACAAATCGGGGAAGTTTGTGGTATGGAAAATTACGATTACCTAACCACCATAAAATGGAACCATAATTACAAATCGGGGAAGTTTGTGCTATGGAAAATTACGATTACCTAACCACCATACAATGGAACCATAATGACAAATCGGAGACGTGGATGGCACGAGTTTATGATTAGGGTTAAGGCTTATGAGTTCATTGTATGGAGGTAAGGTAATCGTCATTTTCCATACCACAAACGTCCCCGATTTGTGATAAAATTATTCCATTGTATGGTGGTTAGGTAATCGTTATTTTCCATAGCACAAACTTCCCCGATTTGTAATTATGGTTCCATTTTATGGTGGTTAGGTAATCGTAATTTTCCATACCACAAACTTCCCCGATTTGTAATTATGGTTCCATTGTATGGTGGTTAGGTAATTGTAATTTTCCATACCACAAACTTCCCCGATTTGTAATTATGGTTCCATTGTATGGCAGTTAGGTAATCGTAATTTTCCATATCACGAAACCGAGAGATCTGATTCACCGTAGATATTTTAGGCAGGGTTTTTTGGAGGAACTTCAAGTGATGATATGATCATTTTTAAATGATAACACGTTTTCACATTCGTAGTCAAAGTCTAAATTGATATAGATATAATTAGTCCTATTTTCAATGAAGAAGTTAATATATTCTGACCCACCAGCTACCATCAGTCGGTAACCGGTCGTTTCCATATGGTAGCCGGTCGGTAGCCGGTCGATTTAACAAGGTTTTTAACTAGTAGCCGGGTAGCCGGTCGTATGAATACCAATTAATTTAAGTTAGATCTAATTTACATAAGTTTCTAATTACTATTCTGACCCACCGGCTACCATTAGTCTGTAGCCAGTCGTTTCCATATGGTAGCCGGTCGGTAGCCGGTCGATTTAACAAGGTTTTTAAATTAACTAGTAGCCGAGTAGCCGGTCGTATGAATACCAATTAAGTTGCAGATCTAATTTACATATATATTCTCTCGAATTAAACATAACCCTCTTTTCTCAAACAAAAACAGCCATTTTGACAGTGGGAAAGCTTTGTTCAGATTCAGTAATCTGAAGTAAAAGTTAGGCACTAAATGCTATATCGTAAGGCCCACTCATTTCAAAATGTGTAAATTTGTGGTATGGAAAATTACGATTACCTAACCACCATACAATGGAACCATAATCACAAATTGGGGACGTTTATGGCACGGGTTTGTGATTAGGGTTAGGACTTATGGTTCCATTGTATGGGGGTAAGGTAATCGTAATTTTCCATACCACAAACGTCCCCGATTTGTGATAAAATGATTCCATTGTATGGGGGTCAGGTAATCGTAATTTTCCATACCACAAACGTTCCCGATTTGTGATAAAATGATTCCATTGTATGGGGGTTAGGTAATCGTAATTTTCCATACCACAAATGTACACATTTTGAAATGAGTGGGCCTTACGATATAGCATTTAGTGCCTAACTTTTACTTCAGATTACTGAATCTGAACAAAGCTTTCCCACTGTCAAAATTGCTGTTTTTGTTTGAGAAAAGAGGGTTATATTTAATTCGAGAGAATATATATGTAAATTAGATCTGTAACTTAATTGGTATTCATACGACCGGCTACTAGTTGAAAACCTTGTTAAATCGACCGGCTACCGAGTGATGGTAGCCGGTGGGTCAGAATATATGAACTTCTTTACTTGTTGCTATGAGAAGAAACAAACGGAACGAAATAACCTTTAAAATAAAGAACAAGGAGACCAATTTAAAGCGGTCTAGCTCATGCGGAACTAGTTGTTCCTATGAGAACGAATAAAGGGAACGAAATAACCTTTGAAATAAGGAACAAATAGGTCCTATTTAAAGCGGTCTAGCTGATGCGGAACAATTTGTTCTTAATTTAGGTCCGTTCCTATTTTGGAATATCGGAACAAAATATTCCCGAATTCAAATGAGAACGAAACGTTCCGCTTGAATATGTTCCTTTTCAAAAGGTACAAACGCAGCGAGTACCGAAATCTAAGCGGAACAAAAAGTTCCTCTAGATGCCGTTCCTAAAACCAAAACAAAGTACTCCCAACCTTAAGCCGGAATGTAAATTTTCGTTCTCATTTAGTCATAACCGCACCCAGTATTCTGTTTAACCGATAATTATAACCCCAGTGGACCCATGCACCTTTCCTATCGACGGTTTAGCCTAAAAACAAAGTACTGGCGAACACTACAACCCAAAACAACACAACAAAATTAATAAGAACAAATATAAGGAAGTGACGACAACCAAAATTGCAGCTGCAGAAATAAAACCGATTGCCCCTTGAAAGGAAACTGCATGGTTGCAGGAGTCACTCTACAAAGCTGATGTGACAACAACCGACGAAACAATACATAGGAATGACAGCCAACATGGTCAAGCAACGCTTCAACAACCACCAGAAATCTTTCCATGACAAGAAATACAAGAACGAAACTGAACTATCGAAGTACGTTTGGGACTTAAAATCAAAAGGGAAACCGTTCAGTGTCAATTGGTCTATTTTAAAACGCGCCGCCCCTTACACAAGTGGAGCAAACCGCTGTAATCTGTGTCTAGAAGAAAAGCTGCTTATTCTGAAAGCTAACAAACGATCGGAGCTAATTTCAAAGTGCCGGCATGAAAATAAATTTTATGCTAGGAACGTCCGCCGCTCCAGGAACAGAGATGCACATCCGGGAACAATCTCTCGAACTCATCTCACGCAATTTCGCGCGTGCGGTGATGTCACGTGTGCCGCGATCTCACGCGTGCCACGCAATATAAACAGAAACTAAAGTGAAACTTTTTCAGTTGCCTGATGATCGCTTAACGCGTGAAACTCGGAGTAGCAACGTTAATTTTATTAAATAAAATTTATCTTGCTCTACCTTCAAAAGTATCGAGCACTCTGTGGTCTATTGTAAACGACTACCTTAACTATTATATATAACTATTTCCCAGAATTCGTCTCCCTTGCTTTTTCTATACGTGTGTAAAATGGACTCCACGCGTGTCGAGATTGGCACCCTCACCCGGCTCAGGGCCTTCGGCCCTACGTCCGGGCCCATCGGGGACTATGGTTTTTATTTAACTTTTTCCGCGGCACCAGACACTGCACAATTATTTATTTTACTTTGTCAAACTAAACGAGACAATTTTACTCTGGCTATCGCCAGACGATTTTATACTCTGGTTATCGCCAAACGGTTTTTCTCGTCATACAGAGAAAACTGCCGATAGCGAACGACCAAGGGCTTTTATATTCATTTTAAGATTACACTTCCCTTCAGCGCTGTTAAAACAATCACTTGAGAATAGACCACATTATAACCTCAGAATGTATATAAAGGTAAAGTGTTGCGTATCAGTAGGCAGTGTTTTGCATATATAGCGAAACAAAAAGATGGTAAACTACCGAGATTTTTAACATTTCATTTGACATTTCGGTCTTCTGGCGGCAAGGGTATTTTCGTGAGCCCGTGATTGCCTATTTCTCAGCTTTGTAAATCGTGATTTAGAGCAATATTTTCCTGTGAATCGTGATTGAACTGTTGAAAAAGCCGTGAAGATACTATTTTACTTTTTGTGATTCGTGAAATGCCAAAAAAGTATAGTATATCTCGTGACAAGACTTCCTTCCCCCTTGCCCCCCTCTTCTGGAGTTCTGGCGTAGCCATTCATCAGAGCAAAGCGCGTGTGATAAAGTAATATATATATATATATATATATATACATGGAAAATCCAATGATAAAAAGAGTTAAGGGCTCTTAAATTCATTTTAAAATTACGCTTTCCTTCAGCGCGGTCAAAACGTTAAGTACTTAAACGGACATCGCTTTACACTTGCGAGACGATTTCAGCTGACACTATACGATTCTACTCTAAGCTGGCTAACACTAAACGATTTTACTCTGACTAACGCCAAACAGCTATACTCGTCATACAGAGAAAACTCGTCGGTAAGGAAGGGTTAAGGGTTCTTACATCTATTTTAAGATTACACTTTCCTTCTGCGCTGTTTCAACAATCTGGCACTTGAGAAAAGACCACACCACTTCAGAATCGTATAGAGGTAAAGTGCTGTCTAGGCAGTGTTTTGCATTTTAGCAAGCCAAAATACCCTTTTATATCTAGCTTCTGGCGTATTGCCAATCATCAAAGCAAAGGACGCGTGATAAACTAAGAAAAAATACACAGGGATTATCATATATACAGGGAAAATCCACTAACACCTGGCTATCGCCTCGTGTATTAAATCCGACAATGTCATGTTTGAAGTATTCTATTATGGCTTTATTTCTAAGACGATCACTGACAAAAAATTGTAATCTGAATATCAGGAAGTTCTTCCACCCTTCTCCAACCCGGAACAAGGGTGTGGTTGATCTTCGGAAGTACACCACTCCTTACAAGAGGAAGTTACATAGATGCCTGATTCGATACGAGTTTGAAACGTATGTGCGATGTAAAGGAAGGCCGTACAAGAAAACTGGAGCGAGTAATACTTAACAATTATTGAATGAGGGATGACCATCATAAAAAATTATCAAAGCGATCAGTTCAACCTCGACAGTGAATTCTTCATATTATGCGATAACCAAATCGTATAGTTGTTCTTTTTGTTATGGTTTTGCATTTGACGATATATAGAGCTGGGCTCTTATATTCATTTTACGATTGATGTTGAGAATGGTATCCAGGTTTATTAAGGCAAAAGACTGAGGTGAATAAACAAACCGACTGGGCCTTCATAATTATTGATATTATGCGATAACCGAATCCTATATAAACTTTATATTATGCATATATAGAATATTCACTTTCTAACAACAAAGAAAATGTCGTTCATTTATATATATATATATATATATATATATATATATATATATATATATATGTATAACCACAACCACAAGTACAAGTACAACCACAACGGGTGGCATGTGCTGTTAGCGTGCTGTCGCAAAGTTAGTCAAAAGTATACTGTGCAGAGTACAAGTTAGTACTCTGATGGGTGACCGCCTGGGAATGACTCCTTTGTTGAGCTTGGGACTCATGTGAGTATTTCCCACCGTGAAATCAACACCTACATCTTAGTGGCGATCTGGCAGCGCCTTTGATATCCTTTCGACACGGCTATGATCTGTGTCCTCCGGCTGCATATAAAATGATGAGCCCCTCCCAGTCCCCACAATCACCACCACCACCACCACCACCAACAACAACAACAAAACTACAGCCACAACTACGAACACGACGACAGCCACACCAAAACCACAAGCACAACTACAAACACAGCCACAACGACAACTGTGCGACAACAACCACAACTATAACCACAACCACAATAACAACTATAACCACAACAACAAGGACAATCACAGTGACAATCACAACGACCACAACAGCCACGGGAAAAAATAGGGATGAGCAGAATAGGCACAGGTTATTATCTGGAGAAATCACGTCATATCTACATGAAAAAACTAAATAATTTGTAGGTTCAAAATCCAAATTCGGCGCTCTCCGGAATTGTCAGTATGCCAACAACAAATCTAAAGGAAAATAATAATAAAATATTTGTTAGTATAATTATAAGAAAGATAACAGATAAACCATATTCAAGAAGCCTTTTAGGTTTTTAACAGTTCTCTTGATCAAGCCCGGCCGACAAATAGTCAATCATCTGCATCTTGACTTTTATATATTTATATATTATTATTGGTTACAATAGCCCCCAAATACAAGGTGCACGTGGGCCACGTACAGCCCTTGCACGCAAGGGGAATGGCTCATAAGCTACCAAAAGTTGCTAGCCTACATAGTCAAGACGCGATATACTAATCTGTTTGAACAATCCCTGAACAAAAAATGCCATCAACGGTATTTTTGAGACACTTTTATCGAGGTTGGCCGTCCGTCTATGTCTTGAATGATGTCAAAAACGTCGTGAAGTACGTGGTTCCTATGGCAACGCTAATCAGTGTAAATTTTTTTTACACACATAAGTGTTCCGCAACACTAGTTATGAAAAGTCACAAAATTTCGTACATTTATTTTAAATACTCAAAAAGTTACAAAGCTTTAAATTCGCCGCGGGCACTTTCCGCCCCTCCCCTCAGTCTAGATAGGGTTAAACAATAATTTCTGTACATACAGTAGTTTATTATTAATGTTTTCTCTGCATGATGTTAAAATTAAATTTTCCTTTGCATTTATCTCATAATTATTTCTTATAATATATAGCGCTCAACATCGTACTTCGCAATGCATATATATTAGTCCCTCTGAGCTCGTTTTTATGTGCGAATTTCTAAAGAATCTTTACTCTAAAGCGAGGTCAGAGAGGCTCATTTATATGCACATAAAAGGATTTTAAATCGTCAGCCACTTATGAATAAGGTCTATAGATCAACTTTATTCACTTAGAACTATTATTTTTAGTAGTATTGAATTTAATGGGCCGTTTTAATTCAAATTCAGTTCTAATTCAGAAGAGGATAGCCTCTAGACAATTTGAAGTGTCGGTAATAGATTCGGACTATGTAGATGACTTGGATGCAATCATAGTTAGTGGAGGGGCATGGTTTGGAAGCTCCATTGTCTTTCAAGATTATGCAATGGTCATGTTATTGTGTTCATGTTGGAGGAAGGAAATTGGTTGAAGAAAGGAAATTCTATGGACACGTGACGACGAAGGACTGCACAATGAACAAATGACTTACAACACGTGACGACGAAGGACTGCACTAATTAAACCCGAACGTTGCTATTGGATGACTGCTTCATTATACAGAAAATACAACGAACGAGAAATTAGACAACTTGAACAAAACTATAGAACGATGACTTTTGCCGAGTTTCCAAACCATCTCCCTGCACTAAACCCTCCTCCCCCCCAAAAAAAAACAACCAACAACCCGTAAACCCAGGAAAGTACTTGATTACAAACGTGGAGACTCTGAAAAGTTCCTGCAAGATCTCTCAAGGGACTGTTAGAATTTCCTAAATTCTCATCCGGATATAAACTCAGTTGAAACAAATTGGACCAACTTTAAATGTATGATAATGTAAAATGCACGTAAGCATTTTCCAACTACCTAGGTAATTAGGCCCTCACATTCCCATCCATGGTTGAACAGAAGCCTTAGGCGTATGGTCAGAAAAAAAGAGCGACTATACAATCTAGCTAAAAATAAAAAGAATGGAAAAGCTTTTAGGAATTTAGACGTAAAACAAAAACAGCCATCAACCAAGCAAGAAATAATCATATTTCTTCTATACTGACTGACAACCTTAGAGAAAACCCAAAGAGATTCTGGAAGTATGTCAAGTCTCAGCGACAAGACAGAGTTGGGGTTCCACCTCTAAAAGTAAACAACACACTTTATAACTCTAGTAAGGATAAAGCAAATATCTTAAATAACCAGTTCAAATCTGTCAAGTATACAACCTCGTACCCAGGGTCTTATCTCCGCTCTCAAATATAGTGTTCCCACTATGGGAAACATCACAATTACTACTGATGGCATTTCTAACCTCCTGGCAAACCTCAACCCATCAAAGGCATCTGGTCCGGACCAAATCCCCATCTACAATCTTGGACAATAATAGTTGTAACAGTCAACCCCTCCCCCCGATTCAATGTTGTTATATGAAATTCCAGTCCAACATTGTCTCATTTCGGTCAACATTGAATCGGGGGGAGGGGGTGTTACAACATTATTGTCCAAGATTGTCCTTGACTGATTTTTCTTAATATTGTATAAAATACAGCTAAAATATGATTTCAATTTGTAAATTAAAGTCAATAAAGAAATTGTGAAATTTGAGACTGTTTCGTGCAATTAGTAGAGAGATATTTGCGTTTAAAAATGTATAGATTGCGCTCTACTACGAGGCCCTTTCTTTGTTACTCAATAATATCTACGTCACTAGAACAGTATTACGAGAGAAAGTGCATTCTGTCCGTGGAAAAAATGTAGGTTTCGATACTTGGATAACTGTTGAAAGAGAGATGTATTTATAATATTACTATAGTTTAGATATGACGCTCATATTTCCCGTTGGGTGATTGATATCTGAGCCCGCTTTAACTGAATCTATATCTGACATTATGATGATTGGGGAAAAACAAGCACGGTGTATTTCATTTCATAATAGAACATTTTATTTAAGTTTACAAATTATTTCCCCAGCTAATACTATCAATGAATTGTCAATGGGAGCATAATTATTTTTATATTAAGATTAATAGCTTCAAAAACTACAGAAGACCCGCTACCTTGTCGTTGGAAATTTGAGAAATTAACGTATTGCGGCACGCGTCTTAGACGAAGCGAAATCTGGAAGAGGTTGAAATCATTGAATAAATAAATGTAAAGCTTAAGCCTCTTTTATAGAATGCTTGTCAAGCCACATTTATTCATATGCAGTTGGTTTAATTTCCCCTGCGCAATTATACCGCCTTATCCAACGGTCTACCACGGTCTACCACGGTCTACCATGGGTTTCAAAGGGAATTACATGTATATTAATTTTGTTATATTGTAGTGGTAGACCGTGGTAGACCGTGGTAGACCGTTGCATAAGGCGGTATATAACTGCGCAGGGGAAATTAAACCAACTACATATGAATAAATGTGGCTTTACAAGCATTCTATATAAGAGGCTTAACCTTTACATTTATTTATTGAATGATTTCAACCTCTTCCAGATTTCGCTTCGTCTAAAACGCGTGCCGCAATATGTTAATTTCTCAAATTTCCAACGACAAGGTAGCGGGTCTTCTGTAGTTTTTGAAGTTATTAATCTTAATATAAAAAACAATTATGCTCCCATTAACAATTCATTGATGGTATTATCTGGGGAAATAATTTTTAAACTTAAATAAAATGTTCTATTATGAAATGAAATACACCGTGCTTGTTTTTCCCTAATCGTCATAATGTCAGATATAGATTCAGTTAAAGCGGGCTCAGATATCAACCAACGGCTGAAATATGAGCGTCATATCTAAACAATAGTAATATTATAAATACATCTCTCTTTCAACAGTTATCCAAGTATCAAAACCTACATTTTTTTCCATCGACAGAATGCACTTTCTCTCGCAATACTGTTCTAGTAACGTAGATATTATTGAGTAACAAAGAAAGGGCCTCGTAGTAGAGCGCAATCTATACATTTTTAAACGCAAATATCTCTCTACTAATTGCACGAAACAGTCTCAAATTTCACAATTTCTTTATTGACTTTAACTTACAAATTGAAATCATATTTTAGCTGTATTTTATACAATATTAAGAAAAATCAGTCAAGGACAGTCCTTGACTGATTTTTCTTAATATTGTATAAAATACAGCTAAAATATGATTTCAATTTGTAAATTAAAGTCAATAAAGAAATTGTGAAATTTGAGACTGTTTCGTGCAATTAGTAGAGAGATATTTGCGTTTAAAAATGTATAGATTGCGCTCTACTACGAGGCCCTTTCTTTGTTACTCAATAATATCTACGTCACTAGAACAGTATTACGAGAGAAAGTGCATTCTGTCCGTGGAAAAAATGTAGGTTTCGATACTTGGATAACTGTTGAAAGAGAGATGTATTTATAATATTACTATAGTTTAGATATGACGCTCATATTTCCCGTTGGGTGATTGATATCTGAGCCCGCTTTAACTGAATCTATATCTGACATTATGATGATTGGGGAAAAACAAGCACGCGTACGGTGTATTTCATTTCATAATAGAACATTTTATTTAAGTTTACAAATTATTTCCCCAGCTAATACTATCAATGAATTGTCAATGGGAGCATAATTATTTTTATATTAAGATTAATAGCTTCAAAAACTACAGAAGACCCGCTACCTTGTCGTTGGAAATTTGAGAAATTAACGTATTGCGGCACGCGTCTTAGACGAAGCGAAATCTGGAAGAGGTTGAAATCATTGAATAAATAAATGTAAAGCTTAAGCCTCTTTTATAGAATGCTTGTCAAGCCACATTTATTCATATGCAGTTGGTTTAATTTCCCCTGCGCAATTATACCGCCTTATCCAACGGTCTACCACGGTCTACCACGGTCTACCATGGGTTTCAAAGGGAATTACATGTATATTAATTTTGTTATATTGTAGTGGTAGACCGTGGTAGACCGTGGTAGACCGTTGCATAAGGCGGTATATAACTGCGCAGGGGAAATTAAACCAACTACATATGAATAAATGTGGCTTTACAAGCATTCTATATAAGAGGCTTAACCTTTACATTTATTTATTGAATGATTTCAACCTCTTCCAGATTTCGCTTCGTCTAAAACGCGTGCCGCAATATGTTAATTTCTCAAATTTCCAACGACAAGGTAGCGGGTCTTCTGTAGTTTTTGAAGTTATTAATCTTAATATAAAAAACAATTATGCTCCCATTAACAATTCATTGATGGTATTATCTGGGGAAATAATTTTTAAACTTAAATAAAATGTTCTATTATGAAATGAAATACACCGTGCTTGTTTTTCCCTAATCGTCATAATGTCAGATATAGATTCAGTTAAAGCGGGCTCAGATATCAACCAACGGCTGAAATATGAGCGTCATATCTAAACAATAGTAATATTATAAATACATCTCTCTTTCAACAGTTATCCAAGTATCAAAACCTACATTTTTTTCCATCGACAGAATGCACTTTCTCTCGCAATACTGTTCTAGTAACGTAGATATTATTGAGTAACAAAGAAAGGGCCTCGTAGTAGAGCGCAATCTATACATTTTTAAACGCAAATATCTCTCTACTAATTGCACGAAACAGTCTCAAATTTCACAATTTCTTTATTGACTTTAACTTACAAATTGAAATCATATTTTAGCTGTATTTTATACAATATTAAGAAAAATCAGTCAAGGACAATCTTGGACAATAATAGTTGTAACAGTCAACCCCTCCCCCCGATTCAATGTTGTTATATGAAATTCCAGTCCAACATTGTCTCATTTCGGTCAACATTGAATCGGGGGGAGGGGGTGTTACAACATTATTGTCCAAGATTGTACCTTCTGAAGATCTCCAGCGGTATTATTGCACCAGTGTTTAGGGTTATTTATCAGCAGTCCCTGGATGACGGCAATCTGCCATCTGACTGGAAACCTGTCCTTGTATCTCCAGTTTTTAAGAAAGGTTCTCGCTCTGACCCCAATAATTACAGGCCAAAATCCATTACTTGTGTTCTGTAAAACGTTAGAGCACATGTTCAATTATTATCTTCCTCGCAGCACGGATTCAGGAAAGGCTTCTCATGCGAGTCACAGCTGATCCTAACTTTACACGACCTAACTAAGAACTTTGATCTGAAACTTCAAACTGATCTTATCCTGCTTGATTTTTCTATATGGCATTCGATTCTGTCCCACATCAAAGGTCACTTGCTAAACTTTCTGCCTATGGTATACAGGGCAGCACTTTGCCCTGGATTAAGAGCTTTCTAACAAACCGCACACAAGTGACAGTGATCGATGGCGACCACTCTGATGTGTGTGCAGTGGGCCTCTACTCTTTCTCTTATTCATTGATGACCTTCCTCAAGGTATCCTCTCTAAGACCCGACTGTTTGCGGATGACTGTATCTTATTACCTTCAGCTTTCCTCTGCACTTTCTTCGGAAGTGCTCCAAACTGATCTTGATGCCCTATCTTTGTGGGCTTAGAAATGGCAAATGCGTTTCAATTGTGACAAATGTTTCGTAACCACGTATCAAGCAAGGCAAGCAAGACACTAAATTTTATCACGCGTAATTTTTATCATTCTACGCGCGAGGTCAAGGCAAGGCTTTACCTTGCTCTTGTTCGTCCCTCGTTGAAGTATGCTTGCTTCCTTATAGCCAGCGTAATATAAACCTGCTGGAGAAGGTGCAAAGACGTGCTGCATGGTTTGTGAATCGGGACTACTTGATGGAGTCGAGTATCAGCTCCATGTTATCTGACCTGAGCTGGCCTCTCCTTCCTAAACGCCGTGAGTGCCTCCGCCTAAGCTTCTTTCATAAAGCCACTCTTGGCCTCAATGCTGTTGACCCAACTCAGTACGCCTGCACCTTATCTGCCGGGGTTACCCGATGGAAACACTCCCAGACACACAAACACTTCTCTGTACGTACTGATGTCTTTAAGTACTCCCTTTCCCCTCGCACTATCCCTGCCTGGAATAACCTTCCAGAGCAAATAGTTAATAACAAGTGCTCCGAAAGCTTCAGCAAGCACGTCCTTTCTTTTCTTAATTAGCTTTAAGTTTATAAATTATTACTTTTATTTTTTAATATTGTAGTATACCGTCAGCTGTAATATAATTTGTTAGTTGTATTTAGTTAAATTAGGATTTTATTACTGTAATTTACTTATTAATTTTACATCGGTTGTATGCAATCAGCTTTACCGTTTAAAGATACAGATACACTAACTATGATACAATGGATGGTAGCAAGGACATGTTGCAGGGACTGCAGGTATCACCGTATCAATTGTCATTATATCATTGACTAGAAGACCAGTTAATAGCGGGTTAATTAGCAGATCAGCCTCTCAAACGGACTGTTCATGAAGGATGATATATATGCTTCGTCTCAGTTGACAATCAGTGGAAAAATTTACATATAATAAGTGATCAATTATCAACTTTAATGGGAGTATTGAATATGAACTATTAGTGCGAGTGCAGAACGCCACTAATTAAGGCACTGTTTATATGATCCAGGCCGGTATACGGGGATGTCCCGGATGCCCCGGATGCCCGGCATGAATTTTATCCCGGGTCAAAAAGCGCGTAAATTAAAGGAAATGGAGCAAAAATGCAAAAACTCGCCTTATAATTATACTATGTTAGAAGTTATTTCACTTTTATTCAGTGTTTTGTCTCTAGACCTGACCGTTTGGACGAATTTCTGACCGTAATATTCAAAGTTACAAGCATTGCAGTTCAGTAAACTTCATCCCGGTCTACCGATATATTGCGTTTACAAACTTTTGTCCCACCTGACCGAGATCCCAGTCAGTCCTGGTCTCCATATAAACGTAACTTGGAAAACAACAGTAAATTATCTATACATGCAGGCGGAGATCCCGTACATGCACCGGGACATCCTGGTATATACCGGGATTAAAAAAACAGACCTTAAAGCGTTTAATTGGAGGAAGCGTAATATTTCAATTCAAGTGAGGATATGCATTGCTTTAGTAACGATTGTTTTAAAACACGACTCAAGCTCGGATGCGTAGAGTTATGTTTGAAACGTATCTTGAAAATTTAATTGTACCACTGTGCTTCTAATGTAGACGTTCTAAGCAAGGCAACCACTGTGAGGACAAAGAACATTATTGCTTCAGCCAGACTTAGGATGTAGGGCCGTGTAATACAAATTCAAGAGAATCTACTACCAATATATCTTCCGATTAAAACATAGCAAACAGTTAATAGAGCGTCCTAGAATGCCTTGTAACAGACTGGAAGGACACAGACGCGTATTTAACTATTTATCTGTACCCACCGGTAAAACCGCTGTTAACCATGCAAATGCAGATAAAGCAGCTGGGTACAGACCGTAAACTGTGGCAGAAGACAGACGCCAATAGAAGAGTGCTGGGATCAGACTACTCAGGTGATTGAGAAGACCTTCCACAGTAAGTAAAGTATAACTATAAGAGTTAGATAAAATTTATCTCTCGAAACGTTAGAAACTACGTTCAATAATTTCGGCAGTACTCAAACCTTACCATGTTTTTCGATTTGTATTTTAACAGTACACTGCCCACGCAGCACAACTTTCTTTCATTGTTTAAAGAAAATATACTTGTTTCACGACAATGCGTAAATGTCTAGGAGATTAATTCAAGGACCAGTAAAAACAGTAAAGTTCTCGCAGACAATGTTGCCAAGCAACGTTTCATGAGTAAATAACTTCAAAGTATTATCTTAATTATAAACTAAACTTAAATATATAAACTAAACTTAAATTTATAATTAAAAATTATATATAATTAAAAATTATTAAATATAATTAAAAATTATAAACTAAACTATTTGAATGTACATGTACATGTACATTCAAATAAAAACTTTATTCCGTTATTTTGTGCACAAATTTGCATGCAATTAATTTGTGTTCAATGTTCAATATTTTCTTTACACTTAATTAATTATAAACTAAACTTGTACATGTACATGTACATGAACATGTACATGTACATGTACATTCAAATAAAAACTTTATTCCGTTATTTTGTGTACAAATTTGCATGCAATTAATTTGTGTTCAATGTTCAATATTTTCTTTACACTTAACAAACAGTTCTTAAAAACATTGCTACGACCAAAACCAAATCAAAACTTACTACAACATTTGAGTAGTACAAAATAGAAAAAGACATATTTGTTCTCCTTTACATAGTTTTGTTTTATAATGACATGTACAACATGATATAAATAAAATAAAACAAAACGGTCTAAAAAACTGCCAAATTTCTAAATAATGGCTTGTTTTTTTAAAATATAGAGAAGACTAAAACGAGTAAATTGAACACAGTAATTATAAATGAGTTCCAGTCTCTTTTTTAAACCACTTTTTGTAATAGTTCACCGCGCGCTATCTATAGGCGGTGACTAAACAAAACTACTATTCTTTCAAAACAAAAGAAAGAAAGAAATTGTTATTCAATAGGGTAATTTAAACATCAAATTGCGGCGGCCTGACGAGTATATAGCTGCTGAGCGGCTGGCTGGTTAGGTAGCTTTATAGTCTGGGTTTCATTTTTTTGTAGCACCCGTGTAAGCCACGGACACAGGGAAGGAGAATATAAGCGATGATTTATATAGCTTTATAGGTGTTTGACGGAATCGTACGTTTTTGTACCTCCCCGCACCCGTTAATTCACGGACACAGAAACATGGGCTCTGTGAGCGAAAATACAAGCGAAATTTTTGACGCCAAACAGGGCACCGCTCTTTAGCACTTTGTCTGGTTTTTAGTACTTAGCGCATTTTTACGTCTTCAGGACAACGTCGACGGCGAAAAGATATAAGAACTGTTGCTTAAGATTGATTCAATATATAGAAACTAATGTTATTTTATCAGTACATGGGCGTTTTGTAATTTATTGAACGAGCTTTAAATATTGCATGTAATACTCAGTTCAATCCAAATCATAAAATTTGTATCGCTTTTTAACTGCCATCGTCGTTTTTTTATTGTCTCAGATTCACCGCCTAATGAGCCAAGAAAAACGCAGAACAGCTCTTTAAATTATACCGTAATGCATGATATTTATCATGAAGGATCGTATATACTTGCACTTGCGAACCAGTGCTCGCCATAAACACGTACAGTAACAGACTGAAAAGAAGAATCAAGTCAGAAACTCAGAGGCTAGCTGACCCATACAAAAGTTAAAAATATTTCTTAGACAATTGTAAAGTTTTGCTAGACTTTTTCAACGTTTTTCTGGAAAGAATGCCAATCTAAAATGTTTCTTTCCAGAAATTTTGTAACCTTTAAAATTCTTAGAAATTTTATCTCAAAAATATAGGACTAGAAAAGCATTTCAGAGATTCAAACATATGGCCAGAAATGAAGAACAGGGGCCCAATGATTACCGGTTAAAATAATCGGAGGCTTAGGCAATGGTGAGACTGCAGATAGATCACTCAACCATGCAAGCATGCATGCAGCCTTTCATTAGTACAGCAGCAACATAAACAGTGAAAATAGGCCAATTTCAAGTCAATTTGACACATCAGTAAAGGACTCGAATGCTTTTAAATTAATCAAACTTTGTTATCGAGATTCTCCTTCGTACAATATATCTGGACGTGAGGAGATTATTAACGGCCAACACTTACAGCAGCACAATTAACATTTGAACATACTTAGACAATTCAGACATTTCAATACAATTAATATGGCAGCCACTGGTTTTAACGTACTCAATCTTAAAGTCATTCAGGCACAATGAACGTCCATCCTTTAGCCTTAATATAACTGAAGGTATAGTAGTTTAGGGTGTTATAGAAGTGGGGAAGAAGACAATGCATGTGTTCCTATCGCTTCTGCGCATATAGCATATTTACAATTTTGGCGATGCATCTTGTCACCACGGCATGGTGAATTTTGGAGAAATTAAAAAATACTTACAAACTACATTTTAGCCACCATAGAAGTTGACAAGTATAAGCCAGCTTTAGTCCTATTTAGAAAGTAAAAAAAAGATTTTCCAAGAAAATTGGGTGTTTTTCTATAGATATTTTATTAGACTAATTACAAAGAAATAAAAATATCCGACAGCAATAGATATCTATTTTGAAATCTTTTAGCAGCAAATACGTAGCTTGAATATTTGACAAAACCCCGGACAATTTCAGTCAGGAACCGCGCATTTTAGTTTTTAAAGAGCTCAACTACAACCCTGGCTAGTAAATTAGGTTTAACAATATTCGTGCAATGCTAAAAATTACTTAAAATAAACCATGAGATTGGTTTCAAAGCTGATGCATTTATATTTATTATATATGACTATTTTCGTGAGCTGTCCGGAACGTGAAATCCAGCAATTTGATTGGTTCCTGAGCGGTCCAGAATCTGCCGTTCCGGACCGCTCAGAGAATTTTATAAAGAAAATGAAGGTTATGTCAGTATATATTATTATTGTTATTATTATTATTATATTATTATTATTATTATTATTATTATTATTATTATTATTATTATTATTATTATTATTATTATTATTATTATTATTATTATTATTATTATTTATATTTTTATAACTTTACTATGTATTATTTCTTTTTCTCTTCTTTTAATTTTATTCATTGTTATGCGCATTGAACATCACATGAAATAGCGCAATATATAAATACAAATTATTATTATTATTATTATTATTATTATTATTATTATTATTATTATTATTATTATTATTATTATTATTAACTGGAAGAATTATAATTTCAGAACTACTCATTGTTGATATATATCGTACAGTTATATTGTTAGAAATTGTTTCATTTGATGTATAGTTTAAGTTTCCATGTTATGTGAAACTTTTTAAAATGTTCAAAATGTTTGCAGCACGGCAAATATCATAGAAACTCAAATGCTCTTTTTTATTCAACTACGTAACGTACAACCTTGAGCGATATGTTAAACAAAAGCAATTGAAAAATGCTATTTGGGGTAGAAAGTTCAGGATTCTAGCTAAACGGAAAGTACTTTAAAAATGGAAAAACATAAGCCATTTTGGTTTAGTTCGCAAGAAAGATGGTGGCGAATACGAGCCTAACCTTTGCCGAGTGTTCACAGAATGTTTACAACACTTGTAGTCATATAAAAAACTACTTATTGATCTCGCGGGATCTGGGCGGTCTTCAGGCGGCCCAGCGTGAAACTGACAGTAGCGACCATCAACATTTGAAGTAAGCCCATGCACTTATAGTATATATATATATATATATACTATAAGTGGGCTTACCTCAAATGTTGATGGTCGCTACTGTCAGTTTCACGCTGAGCAATCTTCAGGCGGCTCTTCAGGCAGATCTTCAGGCGGCCGCCTGAAGATCGCCCAGCGTGAAACTGACAGTAGCGACCATCAACATTTGAGGTAAGCCCACTTATAGTATATTCGCTCTATCTTTACGGTATTGAGCACTTTTCGACATTTCACGAACAACACTTTGTTTGTTTGAATATATATATATATATATAAATACTATTTGTTGACCGAGCGTAAGGTCTGTACTAGTGAAATGTAAATTTAACAAACTTTATTTATTTATCAACGTTTCGGGGAGCAGCCCCTTTATCAAGATACAAGTAAAGAAGATGTGAAGGTCCTATATTTATATGTTTACAGACTAATTAAAATTAAAACTTACAACAAAAAAATATTTTTGATTTAAACCATGTGGTATGAACGAGTCTAACCTACACGCCCAAAATCCTTCTCGTTGTGACGGTTCATTAACATTCGTCTTAACCATAATATAGTAACATTAAGATATTCTAATCCCCTATGTCCCTCTTCAAAAAATGTGCATACAAATGTTCTCCTGCTATATATTCCCCTTTGACCTTTCCCATATGCTACTCTTAGTATAGTTATTAAACCTTGATATATATTTTTAGCATATACCTCGCAGGTGAATAGTGCTTTTCAAGCAATCTGATTGGTTCCTCTAGCTCGGGATATCCTGCACTATTCACCTGCGGGCAAAACAAAATGGCGGCCAGTTTTTCTTTGTTTACCGAAGCCAGGAGATTTTGTTGATAAACAAAGGCTGATGTAGTAGAATAACGAGAAAAGTCAACAAAATTAAGTAGAAGAGTATCCATAGGTATGTTTCTTTACCATTTTCTAGCCATTAATATATTCAAAAGTTATAAAAACTGTTTTGTCGACAAATATCGAGTACGCCAAGTGCCCAAGTAATGCTAGCAGCTGTGTCTTGCATAAAATACCGAAAAATATAAGAATGTTAAATGTGTTATTTCGTTTATGAAGTATATGCTAAAACAATTATTCACCTCAGTGTCGGTGAATAGTGTGGATATTCACCTCGCCGAAGTGGCTCGGTGAATATCCAGCACTATTCACCTCCACTTCGGTGAATAATTGTTAAATAATATAGCTACCAATGGTATATGAGCTATCTTGCAATCTGATTGACTGCATTACTAACTGTATATCAGCTCATATACAGCGAGTAGTGAAAAACAAAATGGCGACGTAGTTTTCTTAAACAATTGCAGATGAAACTGGCTGGTTTTTTCAACGTATAGCTCAGAAAAACTTGAGCTAAGAAGGGGAAACTAACATTTAACACAAAATACACAACCCAAATGCACAATTTACAAATGGTAAATCCACTTTAAATTAAAAACCGTCCTAAGAGTTTACAAAACCCGATTTGAATTGTCAGGTTGACAATGTTTTGTCATACAAATTAAAATCCACAAGAATTGAACTAACAACACATATTAATGCATGAGTACAACCATTATTACTAGAAATACATAAACGCAACAACTCCTCGCCCGCTTTATATGCATTTTTTGGTTCAGTTCTCGTTCGCGGTTTCTTACTTTTTTCGTTGTTGACAAATAAATATGACAAGGCATCATTCAGTTCTCCTCATGACCTAAAAAGCCGTTTGTTTCAAAATTTCTTCATCGTTCTCTCTCGAGTTAGGTAGAATACACCAGAGCAGAATTCTTCACAAGCTTTGAACAGTTTCAGGACACATCCTTATTCTTTCAGATACATTTCGGTCGGCATCGTTTTCGGTCTTTATTGTATAAATTTTTAGGGTTTTTTCAGTGGTTTTAAGTCATGTTTATTGTCGCCTCTTCTCTGCTATCTCTATTGCTGTCACATATCTTCTTAGCCTTCTTTCTTTGGTCTTTTTGTATAGGTAATAGCATGGCTTCGAGTGCAATTTGGAAAAAAACATGCACCGGAGTGAGTTTTTCAAATACTGTCAAAATATATATTGAAGTATTTGAAAAACTCACAAGTGCATGTTTTTCCAAATTGCACAAGAAACCATGCTATTACTTATTAATAATATACATGAAAAAATGTTCAAAACAACTGTACTAACATTTTAACGTACGTGTTTAGCCGTCCACATCCGCATATTCATTTGTTAAAAAACGCTTCGCTTCCTTTACTACTTGAAAAAGTTTACTCGAGGCATAAAGAAGCTTCTGGTCTTCTTGTAGGTACTTCACTTGGCAATATTAAAGCATAACTAGCTTCAAATTTGAACAAATTATCCCCAAAACCGCCGAATCTTGGCCGCCATCTTTGTTTGTTTTGTGTCGAGAAAAATCCGCTGTACAATCAATTTGATTGGTTCTTAGTGATAACACATTTTTGCACTGTGATTACAGATTTTTGCACTGTGATTACAGATTTTTGCACTGTGATAACACAATGCACTGCACTGTTGTTTGGGATTAGCTGCACTGGAATCAGCCAATCACAGTCGAGATATTTTTTCATGTATATTATTACCATAGTAATGTTAATGTACATTTTAGCTGAAACCATTTTTTCTGGCAAAGATTTCTTTCGTCATGATCGTGATCGCTGAAAAACTGTATTTCGCAATCCAATTTGCTGACGTAAATTTAAATTAAATAATTTGAATAATTTAACAGGTTAGTTACCAGTACCCTGCTATCCGAACTGCGCATGCGCAAGTTGTGGATTTGATAATATATATATATATATATATATATATATATATATATATTAATATAAACATGTTTCAGAATTATTTTCAGGTTTTCATCTCGCCTGTAATTTTGCGTGTAAGTGGACTCCACGCGTGTCGAGATTAGCACCCTTGCCCGGGCTCCGGGCCGTCGGCCCTCCGCACGGGCTCGGGTATTACTCAGCAAAGTGGGTTTTTGAAGTAATAAATCATTATGGATAAAAACTGTGTTATTCTTTCAGGCTAGAAATATTGAAAAACGCGTAATTTTCGCTATTAATCGTATTTTTAGCTTCTTTGTCCATTTAAAAAGCCAAAGATTCACAACCACGACAGATTAAGAAATAAATCACCCATCTTTTGACTTTTCAAAGCTGTTTTTATTCTTCATTCAATCTTTTCAACGTATTTGGCTGCGAGAGAAAATTCTGAAGCTGTTTCCAACTCAGCAAGGAACTTGAAAACATAACTATACAATACGCATGACGGAAGCTCATATTGGCAGATATTCAATCAATATAATTTATTGCATATATCAACAATTTTGCATTAATTATCGTAACATATATTGCTATATTATAAAACAATTATACCATTCGCTCTCGTCGTATATGAACTCATAGCCAACTCGGCGAAGCGCCTCGTTGGCTATGAGCTCATATACGACGAGAGCTAATGGTATAATTGTTAATTATATATATATATATATATATATATATATATATATATACATGCAGTGTGTATAAAACGGAACCTTAGAAAATGAATTAGTATTCTGTTCAAACAACCTATTGTGGTAGTTTGAAAGCCCTATATAAACACCTCTGAGTCACGGATGCGTAAGAAACACGGTCTTATACACCTGAGAAATTAAGATAATTACTTGAAGTGTATGCATGGTGAAAGTATTTAAAAGCTTTTTCTCGTCCTGTTTAACTTATGTGCCGATTAATTTATAACGTAGCGCTTTTAGGGCTTTCAAGCTACTGCAATAGGTTGTTTTAAAAGAAATGATAATTCATTTTCTAAGGGTTCCGGTTTTTTTATACACACTGTATAGCGGAACGACAATTTTCTGCATTGATAAACAGATAAGAGATTTGAGAGCGATTTGCTTTGGTAAGAAGCCAAACGTCCTTATTCTTAACGGATGTACACTTACTTAAACGGAATTGATATTGATGCGCCAGAGTGTTGTGCAATTGATAAGTTTGTAGTTTATTGAGTACTCCATGTGTTGTTATACACCCTTCCTATCCGAAACTATATCTTGTACGTCTGTGGTTGCGCTTTAAGCACAGTTTACACTTATTCTATAAGGGGGGAAAAACAAACTCCCACCTTCCTACGTTAGTACAAATAATGGCAGCGACTCTAACATTTTCACACATTGAATCTGTTCGTCCCTCGATTGTACAAAATTTTAATTTTCTGGTAAATTGTGCAGCCTTTTGTATAATTTGAATGAGCGTAATATATTCTCTTAATCATGTCAAAGAAACAGTCCAATTTCTTGAAAGTAAGTACGATTTAGCTTATTAAATATGAATATAAGAAAGTACAACAAATGACTTTGAGACCTTGTAATATATGATAGATAATTCAGTCAGGGTTTTCTATAGACAACATGATTGGCTTTAGAAAGGTTTCGTTGGATAAAGTAAGGTTAGATATACTGCCGAAACAGAGAACGTTGGATAATGCTACTTCATCGGTGCAGTGCCTGGAGATATTAAAACAAAGTCGAAATGTTACAGTTTATTATTTTTTTTGGAATACGTTACATAATATTTAAAACATGAGCAGCAGTGTTTTATCAGATGTAAAAAAAGGGGCGACAGCCGAGTGTTTAGATCTGATAAAACACGTACTGCGAATGTTTTAAATAGCTTCAAAAACGACCCATTTGGTAAGTTCATTGGCTTAGTAAGTTTGAAAAATAACGTTGTCTAAGCCGGGAAAATCAAAGGTAAAGTTTATGTAAATCAGGAAATATCTTTATCAGATATAAACCACGGACATGTTACTGATTTCCCTTGTGTTTTCCTCATGAATTATAATGCGTTTTTGAATGAAATTAGTGTTCCTAAAAAGTAGTGATTCTAAAACACAAAGAATTTGCAATTATTATTTTTTGCTGTCCATCTTTAACCCTTTTACCCCTTGGGGGTTTCCTATTGTCAAGTATAAAATCGTCTGGCGTTATAGCCAGAGTAACATACTAAAGATTATATGGTTAAAGTGCCTATGAAATGAAAATTAGGTCTGTCTTATTTCAAAGAACACTTAAAATGATAGAGTAACATCTTTTGAATTTTTTTGTTTCCTTGCTTCGTTCTTGAGATATTTAAGTTTGTTTGATCTGCAAATTAAACATTTTGACGTCATACGTGCGTAATGAGTTATCGAAAAAAGTTATATATCTTTGCTATTATTAAACCAAAATAATTCGAGGGAAGCATGTGCGTGTGTTTCGCCCAGAACACTAAACATGTAGATTTTCAAGTGATTATATTTGACAATAGCAAAGATATGTAACGTTTTTCGATAACTCATTATGCACGTCTGACGTCGCAACATGCGACATTTACATCAACCAAACTGAAAAATCTCAATAACGAAGCAGGAAACGGAAAACTGAAAAAGATGTTACTCTATCATTTTAAGTGTTCTTTCAAATAAGACAAACTTAATTCTCGTTTCATAGGCACTTTAATAGACTTGGAGTTGACATCCGCAGTTATTGCACAGCCACTTTTTTTTATCCCAATTGAAAGTTTTTTCATTTTTGACTTTCTTTATATAATTAACCTTTTGTTCTTGATTTTAACAAGATGCCTGCTTAAGCGTTCATTCGGGCTACTGATAGCAATGCAGCTTATGCACGAAACAGCGCAACAGCGTGCACATATTAAGCGTTTGTTAAAAAGTACAACATTTTCAGACGCAATGTAGTTTACAGTAATATGCAATGTAGTTCCAAGACTCTGGAAGCTGAAAGTACCTTTAACTGTACAATCAAAATAACCACAGCCGCGCTGCCCGCGCATTAAGCCTTTGGTGCACATGTAATGCATGAGTCAATTCTTCCGGTAATCCCCCCCCCCGGGCAATACCCCAGATATTTGTAATCTTTTTCTCAAGTTCATAGCAAATTTCCCACCCCGGAATTTGAAATTTGCTAATTCCCCACCCCGGGGCAAGGCTGAAAAAATAATATAATAAATAACACATGATTTACACTATATCAACTGCAAATTTATGTTTTGAACATGAAACAAAATAATGTGAAATTAAACAGTGGCTCATTTCTGTTGCTGTACACCTACATATGCCCACACACTCGGATTATTTTCCTGGAAAATCTTTTAATTTCGTCATTGGAAGGAAGAAACATTTAATTACCAGACTCCCCACATCTCCTCTTCATACCGAGATTGATCCTGACCTATACCCCAGGATCCAATTTTCTGCATTGTCCCGCGGGGGTGGCCTGGGGGGATGGTTACAGGAAGAATTGACTCATGCTTAAACAAATAACAACGAATCTTAATACAACCCGGTGAACTTAGCTGCCAGTTTGCCAGCTTCGTGATAAAGCTGGATTCAACGAGTTACAAGACCGGAAAAACATTGGTGCAGCTGGCGAACTGGCACCTAACTTCACGGCGTTAATCTAGACGTGGAAACAACATCATGATTATTTATATTTTTTGCATTATTTGGTGCTTATTACGTGCGTTTTGTATAGTTGTTGGAGTAAGCAGCAAGCCGTTACTCAGTAAGCAGTGTATTTAATATGCTGTGGCGTTGGTTTCTTGTATCTATATTCAGCTCAAGCCTCCGTATTGTACTGATGTAAACGCAGCATGCATATTTCCGTCTCCTTCGAAACTCGTCCATTCTGTCTTCATGAACAAGCCTTCTTTGTGTTTCTCTCGTATATTTTGGAGAAGTTTTAAAATAGTTTGCAGATTTGGAAGTCTTATATAAGTAAACATTTCACTGCGATTCATTGAAACAACATCCCCGGTTTCGAAATCGCTCCTATGCAGTGAGGTGTCTTTCTGTACGCTATAGACCGTTGATGTTTCCTGCTCGATTTTGCGAGTTCTTTCTTTTAAACCAGCTTTGCCTATTGCCAAAGTGTTGGTAGGTTTTCCAAATAAGTTGCTTATATGTTTGATCAGGATCCAATGTGCTTCACACAACCACAGAATAGGCATGACGTTTTGACAATCGGTCAATTTTCGAAGTGATCGATCGAAGACTCAAAGCGTAGGCTCCATACATGGGAAGTATTGCGCAATAATTGCACATTCGTGACACCCCCCCCCCCCCAAAAAAAAAAAAAGAAGAAACAGAAACGCAGCCAAAACGTAGACTGCGGCCTACCACAGGTAGCCCGAGTAATAATAGCTTCAAACCAAATATTTCAACTATACTGCTTAAATTAACTTAAATTAAATTAAACGAAACGAAATGAAATGAATGAAATGAAATGAGGTGAAATGAAATGAAATGAAATTGAATTAACTTAACTTAAATTAAATTAAATTAAATTAAATCAAATCAAATCAAATCAAATCAAATCAAATCAAATCAAATCAAATCAAATCAAATCAAATCAAATTAAATTAAATTAAATTAAATTTAATTTAATTTAATTTAATTTAATGCATTAGATCTATACTGAGCTAATTACATCGGAGAAACAGAAAGGTTACTGAAGAAGCGGAATACAATTCCAAACCTCTGCCGAAATAATACATGCAATTATTCTCACTGAGAATAATATATTTATTACATTTCTTTTTCTTTTTTAAACTTGTGACTAAGCCTATTTTGGAGATATAGATCGATATATATACGTGCACCTTTTGATATTCGCAAACGTAATCTTGAAAAAAACAGCGCTGTATATACAAAAACTTTTTGTTCAGTAAATATCATATCCTTACACGGTTAGTCGGGCGGATGCGATAAGGTGGTAGTTAACCCTAGATTACCCAAATCATTGTTTTTGCTCTAATTTCAAATAAATTTATTCAATCACCACAAAAATTGGCATGAAGCAACTACTAGACATTATACCATTTTTGAACTTACGAAAGGTGACTTAGACTTTACGGTTGCCATAGTAACAACAAATAACTACGTGATAAACAAGAACTTGTGGAAGCAATATCTCAAGAGGAAAAATAGATATCAACTTCAAACTTGGTGAAGTTGCTTATTATGTCCAGGAGTATGCAACAAGTAGACAGAATTTCATTTAGTCAAATACTCGTGTCCGAACGCAAAAACAACACTGTTTCCATGGAAACAAAAGCAATATCGCAAATTTTCAAAAACTGTCTACTTATTGCATACATTCACTTGAGAAATAACAAACGGGATTATAATATTATTTTAAGTACGTTTATTATATATAAAATGGCAAAAACTAATGTTTTTGTCGTGGTGAGGTTAAATGTTGAGAAAAATATTTAACAAGGACATGACTTGTCTAATGTTGTTCTTATCTTTAACGAAGGCAATTAGTATTCAAATTTAGTAGTAATACTACTTTCTCACAAACTTTCACTTGTGCTTTTATAACTTTATCGACACTCTGATGCTGTTTTGTACTTATCAAACAACAGTTTAATGGTCTTTTGAAATTTGTGAATGTACTATTACTCGTGTTTGGAATAATCAAAATAAAAAAATAATCAAATAATCATAAAAATTTTTCGATATGGATAATCTCACTTGAGATTGATTAACAACCATTTTTTAAAAATTTTTTAATAATTTTAACTGTTTTTATTTTTTATATTTTTATTTATTTTATCACATATTGGCAATTCAACTTTGTTATGTCAATTTTGTTATCTACTATACATTTAATAATTTTTGTTTAATATATTTGTTTATAAAATATTGAACATAGTGCATTGGTATAGATTGAATTAGATTCAGTAATATATTTTGTGTGGTAAATGTTTGAGCGCATGTCATGCGATCTAGAAATAATTCCCTTCCGTGAATAGTTTGAAAGTAATTGAATGGGAGACTAAAAAACAACATAGTTTGATATGATATTTACTGATGTAGAAAGCTTTGTAAAAGTTTAAAGTGTCTTGACGTTCTACTTACTAATTGAGGTTGGTATATTTAACAACCTATGCACAGGGCATTGTGATTATGGCACTGCTATAATACTGAATAAATTGTTTGCCCAAGTAAAGACGCAGAAGTTTGTCACCGAAATCAGAGTGCACGCACACTCTTGTGCATGCATTAACATTCATATTACGTTTGCATCAGAATATATGTACACCATGACTAAACTATTAACTTTTGTTTACTAAATTAAACTATGTTCGTGCAACAATTTCTAACCACAGATAGATTTTCAAACTGACTAGATAACGAAGCAGACATAGTTTAGAGCTAACTCTGGTTTAATGATTTTTCTACTTTTGGGTCAGAACAGCGTTAACCTATTGCTGCCTAAGATGTCTGAAGTTTTTTCCCTTTCATGAGTGAAAACGTCTGGTGTTATAGACAATGGCTTTGCTTCGTATATTTTACTGGGGATTAATATTTATGCTAAGACTACGATACTCGCCTGGACCATCAGGCGCTACGATTTCGAATAAAGAAAATCGAGGGGCAGTTTTTGGCCGACTCAAGCAGGAATAAGTTAAACACTATCCAATTTCTATATAACAGCTTATAATTGATATAAATAAGTGTTGTGGAAACACCACGTAAAATATTTCTCTGCTAAGCTTTCGGCCTGTTGACTCAGGCATTCATCAGAGCAATGACAACAAACTATATTACATTATCGCCATGAAAACTTTCAAATAATTAACTTATAATTGGTCAAGTTTTTTAGTTTTCACTGTTGTATATGTATACATCAACAGCTAACACATCTTCAATTTCTAGCAAGTTGCTTATAGTACGTTCCCAGTAGTCACGAAATGCAAATGAGGACGAGATAAAACCCAACTCTTTAGCTTCCTTCTTTCTTTATGCAAATCTTAGGATCAGTGTTAATTGTAAGACTTATCTTAGCAGCTAGTAAACGAATTACAAAGGTCGTTTACTTTTGAAAAATAAAGACTATTAAAAACCGATATTTTAAAATCAAACACAGCTTACTTTTGCAATAATCATTATTAAATAAATAAATTAAATGCATTTTATAATTGAGAAATATAAAGTAACTATTTCAGAAATATAAATATAGCGTAATGTATATCGATTCTAAAAAAACTTATTCTAAAAATAGCTTTTCTATAAGACTGAAAAGTGTATTTTGCAGTCGTTAAATTCCTAAAGGTTTAAAACATACAGGGTTGTAATGACTCATAAGGAACTTCCATAAAGTTCCGGTAATTTGTAAAAATAGTCTCAACTTTGAATTAATTGCTATATAAAGAGTTGCCCAATAAAACGATCAACAGTTACAGTCCCATTTCTTTCTATATTAAATAATTATCAGTTGTTATATACGGTTTGATAAATCGTTTGGTTAATTACCTTAATCGGACTGAGGAAAATGTTATTCTTGGTAAAGAACAACAAGAAATCAAGGCAGTATGAAACAAACGTAAGTAAGAAATTTCTTAGCTTATGTTAACGTTAATCACCTTGTTTGCTTTTTTGTCAATACCGATCCTGGAATAATTTAAATTTCATTTATCTTGTTCAATATTCAAAGTGTTAAAAAAGAAGAAAGACACATTATTCATAAATTTATTACACAACTTCAAATCTTAAATATTTTTTGATGTTTTGAACAACATATACAATATGAACAGCCAAACCGTATTGCATTTATACAAGACAATTCCAAAGCGAACTGTAATAAATTCCAGACAGTTTGGACGAAAATATTGTACAACTTATGAAATTCACACATCTAATTGTTCATGTTAATCAACAGTCATAAATATATAAACTGTTTAAACTAAGCTAAAAAAAATTCAACTAAAAGTTTATATAACTGCTAGAACGTACGAATCTGTATCCGATTTACGGCATTGGGTAAACCTATATTTTATTTAAATTATTTTTGTTTACGATTTAGCTTTTTATGACGACTTATATATTTTAGTATAAGGCCAGACCATTTTAGTTTGCCTAACGCCAAACCATTTTACTCGTCAAGTAAGTAGTCGACTATCCATGACTTTCCTTTTATCAATAAATTTTATAAAAAGTGCTTGATTTATATTGCGTTGTATAATATAAAATATAAATAAACAAGAATTTATATAAAAGAGGAAGCAGGCAACTTCTTTTATTTTCCAGCATTAAATATAAACTTTTCGGACGTTCACCTTTCTTCCGTAAAAAAGTTAAAAATGTATAAATACGTCACTAGAACTACGCCTTTTATAATACTTGGTTATATTAATTAACATATAAATAAATAAATAAATAAATAAATGAATAATTAATAACTGAATAATAACATTTGAGAAGCAAGTCATTTCCTAAAGTCCTTTTCCTCATTCGATTATTTTTAATCTTGAATCTAATCAAAATATTGTCAGGATTTCTTGATCAATGTTGTAAAATTTTCTTGTTATAGATTTTAAATTGTCTTTTTGTTCTACTCGTCGTTATTCGTTCCTCGTGCAGCATGGCAATTACTGCCAACAATGAAGAATATCTATCCATATTTAACCGGAGCAAACGAGCGGCCAACGACGATTGTTACGACAGCGTTTATAAATTACCGAATCCTGAAGGAATTCCAAGACAGCTGTCTTATCTCACCTGCAATAAGAAATGCCATCCCGTAGAGAGAAACGTTTCGTATGCCGTGATAGTAACCGAAACCAGGATTATCGCATGTACAAAAACACAAGAGAAATTTCCAAAATTGCGTAGATTTGGTCCAAACATATTTCCAATCAATTTTTTCCCAAGAAAAATATGTGAGCATAATAAGTCTTCGTTAACTACAAAGGTTGATGTTATTCATAAGAAAGGAAATACTCTGGAAGCAAAAAAAGAAACAATTGTTTACAGTTGCGAATGACTTTCTTTCTACCCGAATATAATTAGATATGATATCTACATGTAATATGGCGATACTATCTGTGATAATATATTATTATTTTATTTTGTTAATATTAATTTGCTATGTCCTATTATAAAATTTTGAAATTGATTAGTTGTGGCATAAGTTTATGTCGACTGATAGGAACCTGTGGCAGTAAGCTGATTAAAATCCTTCTAATAGTGACTAACGAGAGTTTGTGGCTAGAGCACCTATAAAAAAAGAAAAATCATTTAATAAATGAAACAAAAATTAAGCCAGTCTTATTTGAATGAACAATTAAAATGACAGAATGACATCTGTTGCAGTTATTTGTTTTCTTGCAGTTGAGATATTTCAGGTTGTTTGATAGGCGAATTAAACATTTTGACGTAAGGGGGGATAACGATTTATTTAAGATAATTATATATCTTTGTTATTGTCAAACATACGCTTCCTTCGAATTAATTTGGTTTGATAATAGGAACAACATAACTTCCTCCGCTAAATCTTACGTAATGTTAAAATGTTTAATTTGCATATCGAACAACCTGAAATATCTCAACAAAGAAACAAGGAGAAAAAAGCCGGAAAAGACGTTACACTCTTTTTTAAAGTGTTTATTAAAACAAGTAGAAATGAACATTACTTTAACCTAAGAAAGAAAAAGACTTCACAGGAAAATCGGTCATTGAATGTCAACAATTTTGAATACAGATGTCATTATGTACTTTAATATTTAGTAATCTTACCTGTTACTGGTTGCTCAGTTGTTTCAGATTATACAATGTAAGCCAATATTATGTTGGCACTTATACGTAGAACAAAAGAAGCCATTGCGCAATAAAATAAGCTTATTATGAATGCTCATTATAAATTTGCTTTAATATGCATAATTAGATATTCGATAGACTATATACTATCTGTGTTAATTTATCATTATTATTTATTATATTAATACGAAAGTGTTTTACTAAAAACTAAAACATTTGTAGAATTAATATTACTTATCAGGTTTTTTTTGTAAACACTTGCAATTGGTCTGAATCTATGTTACCCTATTGTGTATTTAATATTTTTGTTTAAGAAAAGGATACCAATACATAAATAATTAATTTGTACCTATTTTGTGCTTTGATTATCTTGAGTGCTAGCGTTTCTCTCCGACACACACACACACACTTATATATATATATATATATATATATATATATATATGCTTACCTCAAAATGTTGAGTGTCGCAACTGTCAGTTTCACGCGGGGTTGCGACACTCAACATTTTGATACACGATGTTGCGACACTCAACATTTTGAGGTAAGCCCTCTTAAACTATACTATATTCGCTCTACCATTATGGTATTGAGTAAGTCAGTCTTGTCGTAATAATTTTCAACTATTTTTATTTTTTAATAGAATTTATCAATAACCAGACATTTCTTAAACGATCTCTAAATGTTGTCTTCGTACAAACTACGATTTATCCGTGTTAAAATAATTTGAGTGCGATAAATTGACCAATTCAACTTTGTTATGTCAATTTTGTTATCTACTACATTTAATAATTTTTGTTTAATATATTGGTTTATAAAATATTGAACATAGTGCATTAGTATAGATTCAGTAATATATTTTTTGTGTGGTAAATGTTTGAGCGCATGTCATGCGATCTGGAAATTATTCCCTTCTGAATAGTTAGAAAGAAATTGAATGGGAGACTAAAAAACAACATAGTTTGATAGGATATTTACAGCAAACACATTGTTAAGATTAACATTTAACTGATGTAGAAGGCTTTGTAAAAGTTTAAAGTGTCTTGACGTAATATATAATAATAACGTAATGTATAATAATGAATAAATTGTTTGCCCAAGTAAAGACGCAGAAGTTTGTCACCGAAATCAGAGTGTACGCGCACTCTTGTGCATTAACATTCATATTACGTTTGCATCAGAATATAAGTACACCATGACTAAACTATTAACTTTTGTTTATTAAATTAAACTATGTTCGTGCAACAATTTCTAACCACAAATAGATTTTCAAACTGACTATAGATAACGAAGCAGACATAGTTTAGAGCTAACTCTGGTTTAACGATTTTTCAACTTTTGGGTCAGAACAGCGTTAACCTATTGCTGCCTAAGATGTCTGAAGTTTTTTTTCCTTTCATGAGTGAAAACGTCTGGTGTTAGACAATGGCTTTGCTTCGTATATTTTACTAACATATATTTTAGTTTCAATGTTGTATATGTCAATTTTTTTAGTACTAACAACTGACGACAGTTTGTACATCAACAGCTAACAAATCTTCAATTTCTAGCAAGTTGCTTATAGTACGTTCCCAGTAGTCACGTAATGCAAATGAGGACGAGACAAAACCCAACTCTTTAGCTTCCTTCTTTCTTTATGCAAATCTTAGGATCAGTGTTAATTGTAAGACTTATCTTAAAAACAGCTAGTAAACGAATTACAAAGGTCGTTTACTTTTGCAAAATAAATAGACTATTAAAACCGATATTTTAAAATCAAACCCAGCTTACTTTTGCAATAATCATTATTAAATAAATTAAATGCATTTTATAATTGAGAAATATAAAGTAACTATTATTCAGAAATAAAAATATAGCGTAATGTATATCGATTCTAAAAATAGCTTTTCTATAAGACTGAAAAGTGTATTTTGCAGTCGTTAAATTCCTAAAAGTTTAAAACATACAGGGTTGTAATGACTCATAAGGAACTCCCCATAAAATACCGGTAATTTGTAAAAATAGTCTCAACTTTGAATGCATTGCTATATAAAGAGTTGCCCAATAAAACGATCAACAGTTACAGTCCCATTTCTTTCTATATTAAATAATTATCAGCTGTTATATACGATTTGATAAATCGTTCGGTTAATTACCTTAATCGGACTGAGGAAAATGTTATTCTTGGTAAAGAACAACAAGAAATCAAGGCAGTACGAAACAAACGTAAGTAAGAAATTTCGTAGCTTATGTCAATCACCTTGTTTGCTTTTTTGTCAATACCGATCCTGGAATAAATTAAATTTCATTTATCTTGTACAATATTCAAAATGTTAAAAAAGAAGAAAGACACAGTATTCATAAATTTATTACACAACTTCAAATCTTATACAATATGAGCAGCCAAACCATATTGCATTTATACAAGGCAATTCCAAAGCGAACTGTAATAAATTCCAGACAGTTTGGACGCAAATATTGTACAACTTATCAAATTCACACATCTAATTGTTCATGTTTATCAACAGTCATAAATATATAAACTGTTTAAACAAAGCTAAAAAAATTGAACAAAAAGTAAGTAGTCGACTATCCAGGACTTTCCTTTTATCAATAAATTTTATAAAAAGTGCTTGATTTATATTGCGTTGTATAATATAATATAAAATATAAATAAATAAGGATTTACATAAAAGAGGAAGCAGGCAACTTCTTTTATTTTCCAGCATTAAATATAAACTTTTCGGACGTTCACCTTTCTTCCGTAAAAAAAGTTAAAAATGTATAAATACGTCACTAGAACTACGCCTTTTATAATACTTGGTTATATTAATTAACATATAAATAAATAAATAAATAAATAAATGAATAATTAATAACTGAATAATAACATTTGATAAGCCAGTCATTTCTTAGAAGCAAGTCCTTTTCCTCATTCAATCATTTTAAGTCTTAATTGAATCTAATCAAAATATTGCCAGGATTTCTTGATCAATGTTGTAAAATTTTCTTGTTATAGATTTTAAGTTGTCTTTTTGTTCTACTCGTCGTTATTCGTTCCTCGTGCAGCATGGTAATTACTGCCAACAATGAAGAATATCTATCCATATTTAACCGGAGCAAACGAGCGGCCAACGACGATTGTTACGACAGCGTTTATAAATTACCGAATCCTGAAGGAATTCCAAGACAGCTGTCTTATCTCACCTGCAATAAGAAATGCCATCCCGTAGAGAGAAACGTTTCGTATGCCGTGATAGTAACCGAAACCAGGATTATCGCATGTACAAAAACACAAGAGAAATTTCCAAAATTGCGTAGATTTGGTCCAAACATATTTCCAATCAATTTTTTCCCAAGAAAAATATGTGAGCATAATAAGTCTTCGTTAACTACAAAGGTTGATGTTATTCATAAGAAAGGAAATACTCTGGAAGCAAAAAAAGAAACAATTGTTTACAGTTGCGAATGACTTTCTTTCTACCCGAATATAATTAGATATGATATCTACATGTAATATGGCGATACTATCTGTGATAATATATTATTATTTTATTTTGTTAATATTAATTTGCTATGTCCTATTATAAAATTTTGAAATTGATTAGTTGTGGCATAAGTTTATGTCGACTGATAGGAACCTGTGGCAGTAAGCTGATTAAAATCCTTCTAATAGTGACTAACGAGAGTTTGTGGCTAGAGCACCTATAAAAAAAGAAAAATCATTTAATAAATGAAACAAAAATTAAGCCAGTCTTATTTGAATGAACAATTAAAATGACAGAATGACATCTGTTGCAGTTATTTGTTTTCTTGCAGTTGAGATATTTCAGGTTGTTTGATAGGCGAATTAAACATTTTGACGTAAGGGGGGATAACGATTTATTTAAGATAATTATATATCTTTGTTATTGTCAAACATACGCTTCCTTCGAATTAATTTGGTTTGATAATAGGAACAACATAACTTCCTCCGCTAAATCTTACGTAATGTTAAAATGTTTAATTTGCATATCGAACAACCTGAAATATCTCAACAAAGAAACAAGGAGAAAAAAGCCGGAAAAGACGTTACACTCTTTTTTAAAGTGTTTATTAAAACAAGTAGAAATGAACATTACTTTAACCTAAGAAAGAAAAAGACTTCACAGGAAAATCGGTCATTGAATGTCAACAATTTTGAATACAGATGTCATTATGTACTTTAATATTTAGTAATCTTACCTGTTACTGGTTGCTCAGTTGTTTCAGATTATACAATGTAAGCCAATATTATGTTGGCACTTATACGTAGAACAAAAGAAGCCATTGCGCAATAAAATAAGCTTATTATGAATGCTCATTATAAATTTGCTTTAATATGCATAATTAGATATTCGATAGACTATATACTATCTGTGTTAATTTATCATTATTATTTATTATATTAATACGAAAGTGTTTTACTAAAAACTAAAACATTTGTAGAATTAATATTACTTATCAGGTTTTTTTTGTAAACACTTGCAATTGGTCTGAATCTATGTTACCCTATTGTGTATTTAATATTTTTGTTTAAGAAAAGGATACCAATACATAAATAATTAATTTGTACCTATTTTGTGCTTTGATTATCTTGAGTGCTAGCGTTTCTCTCCGACACACACACACACACTTATATATATATATATATATATATATATATATATATGCTTACCTCAAAATGTTGAGTGTCGCAACTGTCAGTTTCACGCGGGGTTGCGACACTCAACATTTTGATACACGATGTTGCGACACTCAACATTTTGAGGTAAGCCCTCTTAAACTATACTATATTCGCTCTACCATTATGGTATTGAGTAAGTCAGTCTTGTCGTAATAATTTTCAACTATTTTTATTTTTTAATAGAATTTATCAATAACCAGACATTTCTTAAACGATCTCTAAATGTTGTCTTCGTACAAACTACGATTTATCCGTGTTAAAATAATTTGAGTGCGATAAATTGACCAATTCAACTTTGTTATGTCAATTTTGTTATCTACTACATTTAATAATTTTTGTTTAATATATTGGTTTATAAAATATTGAACATAGTGCATTAGTATAGATTCAGTAATATATTTTTTGTGTGGTAAATGTTTGAGCGCATGTCATGCGATCTGGAAATTATTCCCTTCTGAATAGTTAGAAAGAAATTGAATGGGAGACTAAAAAACAACATAGTTTGATAGGATATTTACAGCAAACACATTGTTAAGATTAACATTTAACTGATGTAGAAGGCTTTGTAAAAGTTTAAAGTGTCTTGACGTAATATATAATAATAACGTAATGTATAATAATGAATAAATTGTTTGCCCAAGTAAAGACGCAGAAGTTTGTCACCGAAATCAGAGTGTACGCGCACTCTTGTGCATTAACATTCATATTACGTTTGCATCAGAATATAAGTACACCATGACTAAACTATTAACTTTTGTTTATTAAATTAAACTATGTTCGTGCAACAATTTCTAACCACAAATAGATTTTCAAACTGACTATAGATAACGAAGCAGACATAGTTTAGAGCTAACTCTGGTTTAACGATTTTTCAACTTTTGGGTCAGAACAGCGTTAACCTATTGCTGCCTAAGATGTCTGAAGTTTTTTTTCCTTTCATGAGTGAAAACGTCTGGTGTTAGACAATGGCTTTGCTTCGTATATTTTACTAACATATATTTTAGTTTCAATGTTGTATATGTCAATTTTTTTAGTACTAACAACTGACGACAGTTTGTACATCAACAGCTAACAAATCTTCAATTTCTAGCAAGTTGCTTATAGTACGTTCCCAGTAGTCACGTAATGCAAATGAGGACGAGACAAAACCCAACTCTTTAGCTTCCTTCTTTCTTTATGCAAATCTTAGGATCAGTGTTAATTGTAAGACTTATCTTAAAAACAGCTAGTAAACGAATTACAAAGGTCGTTTACTTTTGCAAAATAAATAGACTATTAAAACCGATATTTTAAAATCAAACCCAGCTTACTTTTGCAATAATCATTATTAAATAAATTAAATGCATTTTATAATTGAGAAATATAAAGTAACTATTATTCAGAAATAAAAATATAGCGTAATGTATATCGATTCTAAAAATAGCTTTTCTATAAGACTGAAAAGTGTATTTTGCAGTCGTTAAATTCCTAAAAGTTTAAAACATACAGGGTTGTAATGACTCATAAGGAACTCCCCATAAAATACCGGTAATTTGTAAAAATAGTCTCAACTTTGAATGCATTGCTATATAAAGAGTTGCCCAATAAAACGATCAACAGTTACAGTCCCATTTCTTTCTATATTAAATAATTATCAGCTGTTATATACGATTTGATAAATCGTTCGGTTAATTACCTTAATCGGACTGAGGAAAATGTTATTCTTGGTAAAGAACAACAAGAAATCAAGGCAGTATGAAACAAACGTAAGTAAGAAATTTCGTAGCTTATGTCAATCACCTTGTTTGCTTTTTTGTCAATACCGATCCTGGAATAAATTAAATTTCATTTATCTTGTACAATATTCAAAATGTTAAAAAAGAAGAAAGACACAGTATTCATAAATTTATTACACAACTTCAAATCTTATACAATATGAGCAGCCAAACCATATTGCATTTATACAAGGCAATTCCAAAGCGAACTGTAATAAATTCCAGACAGTTTGGACGCAAATATTGTACAACTTATCAAATTCACACATCTAATTGTTCATGTTTATCAACAGTCATAAATATATAAACTGTTTAAACAAAGCTAAAAAAATTGAACAAAAAGTAAGTAGTCGACTATCCAGGACTTTCCTTTTATCAATAAATTTTATAAAAAGTGCTTGATTTATATTGCGTTGTATAATATAATATAAAATATAAATAAATAAGGATTTACATAAAAGAGGAAGCAGGCAACTTCTTTTATTTTCCAGCATTAAATATAAACTTTTCGGACGTTCACCTTTCTTCCGTAAAAAAGTTAAAAATGTATAAATACGTCACTAGAACTACGCCTTTTATAATACTTGGTTATATTAATTAACATATAAATAAATAAATAAATAAATAAATGAATAATTAATAACTGAATAATAACATTTGATAAGCCAGTCATTTCTTAGAAGCAAGTCCTTTTCCTCATTCAATCATTTTAAGTCTTAATTGAATCTAATCAAAATATTGCCAGGATTTCTTGATCAATGTTGTAAAATTTTCTTGTTATAGATTTTAAGTTGTCTTTTTGTTCTACTCGTCGTTATTCGTTCCTCGTGCAGCATGGTAATTACTGCCAACAATGAAGAATATCTATCCATATTTAACCGGAGCAAACGAGCGGCCAACGACGATTGTTACGACAGCGTTTATAAATTACCGAATCCTGAAGGAATTCCAAGACAGCTGTCTTATCTCACCTGCAATAAGAAATGCCATCCCGTAGAGAGAAACGTTTCGTATGCCGTGATAGTAACCGAAACCAGGATTATCGCATGTACAAAAACACAAGAGAAATTTCCAAAATTGCGTAGATTTGGTCCAAACATATTTCCAATCAATTTTTTTCCCAAGAAAAATATGTGAGCATAATAAGTCTTCGTTAACTACAAAGGTTGATGTTATTCATAAGAAAGGAAATACTCTGGAAGCAAAAAAAGAAACAATTGTTTACAGTTGCGAATGACTTTCTTTCTACCCGAATATAATTAGATATGATATCTACATGTAATATGGCGATACTATCTGTGATAATATATTATTATTTTATTTTGTTAATATTAATTTGCTATGTCCTATTATAAAATTTTGAAATTGATTAGTTGTGGCATAAGTTTATGTCGACTGATAGGAACCTGTGGCAGTAAGCTGATTAAAATCCTTCTAATAGTGACTAACGAGAGTTTGTGGCTAGAGCACCTATAAAAAAAGAAAAATCATTTAATAAATGAAACAAAAATTAAGCCAGTCTTATTTGAATGAACAATTAAAATGACAGAATGACATCTGTTGCAGTTATTTGTTTTCTTGCAGTTGAGATATTTCAGGTTGTTTGATAGGCGAATTAAACATTTTGACGTAAGGGGGGATAACGATTTATTTAAGATAATTATATATCTTTGTTATTGTCAAACATACGCTTCCTTCGAATTAATTTGGTTTGATAATAGGAACAACATAACTTCCTCCGCTAAATCTTACGTAATGTTAAAATGTTTAATTTGCATATCGAACAACCTGAAATATCTCAACAAAGAAACAAGGAGAAAAAAGCCGGAAAAGACGTTACACTCTTTTTTAAAGTGTTTATTAAAACAAGTAGAAATGAACATTACTTTAACCTAAGAAAGAAAAAGACTTCACAGGAAAATCGGTCATTGAATGTCAACAATTTTGAATACAGATGTCATTATGTACTTTAATATTTAGTAATCTTACCTGTTACTGGTTGCTCAGTTGTTTCAGATTATACAATGTAAGCCAATATTATGTTGGCACTTATACGTAGAACAAAAGAAGCCATTGCGCAATAAAATAAGCTTATTATGAATGCTCATTATAAATTTGCTTTAATATGCATAATTAGATATTCGATAGACTATATACTATCTGTGTTAATTTATCATTATTATTTATTATATTAATACGAAAGTGTTTTACTAAAAACTAAAACATTTGTAGAATTAATATTACTTATCAGGTTTTTTTTGTAAACACTTGCAATTGGTCTGAATCTATGTTACCCTATTGTGTATTTAATATTTTTGTTTAAGAAAAGGATACCAATACATAAATAATTAATTTGTACCTATTTTGTGCTTTGATTATCTTGAGTGCTAGCGTTTCTCTCCGACACACACACACACACTTATATATATATATATATATATATATATATATATATATGCTTACCTCAAAATGTTGAGTGTCGCAACTGTCAGTTTCACGCGGGGTTGCGACACTCAACATTTTGATACACGATGTTGCGACACTCAACATTTTGAGGTAAGCCCTCTTAAACTATACTATATTCGCTCTACCATTATGGTATTGAGTAAGTCAGTCTTGTCGTAATAATTTTCAACTATTTTTATTTTTTAATAGAATTTATCAATAACCAGACATTTCTTAAACGATCTCTAAATGTTGTCTTCGTACAAACTACGATTTATCCGTGTTAAAATAATTTGAGTGCGATAAATTGACCAATTCAACTTTGTTATGTCAATTTTGTTATCTACTACATTTAATAATTTTTGTTTAATATATTGGTTTATAAAATATTGAACATAGTGCATTAGTATAGATTCAGTAATATATTTTTTGTGTGGTAAATGTTTGAGCGCATGTCATGCGATCTGGAAATTATTCCCTTCTGAATAGTTAGAAAGAAATTGAATGGGAGACTAAAAAACAACATAGTTTGATAGGATATTTACAGCAAACACATTGTTAAGATTAACATTTAACTGATGTAGAAGGCTTTGTAAAAGTTTAAAGTGTCTTGACGTAATATATAATAATAACGTAATGTATAATAATGAATAAATTGTTTGCCCAAGTAAAGACGCAGAAGTTTGTCACCGAAATCAGAGTGTACGCGCACTCTTGTGCATTAACATTCATATTACGTTTGCATCAGAATATAAGTACACCATGACTAAACTATTAACTTTTGTTTATTAAATTAAACTATGTTCGTGCAACAATTTCTAACCACAAATAGATTTTCAAACTGACTATAGATAACGAAGCAGACATAGTTTAGAGCTAACTCTGGTTTAACGATTTTTCAACTTTTGGGTCAGAACAGCGTTAACCTATTGCTGCCTAAGATGTCTGAAGTTTTTTTTTCCTTTCATGAGTGAAAACGTCTGGTGTTAGACAATGGCTTTGCTTCGTATATTTTACTAACATATATTTTAGTTTCAATGTTGTATATGTCAATTTTTTTAGTACTAACAACTGACGACAGTTTGTACATCAACAGCTAACAAATCTTCAATTTCTAGCAAGTTGCTTATAGTACGTTCCCAGTAGTCACGTAATGCAAATGAGGACGAGACAAAACCCAACTCTTTAGCTTCCTTCTTTCTTTATGCAAATCTTAGGATCAGTGTTAATTGTAAGACTTATCTTAAAAACAGCTAGTAAACGAATTACAAAGGTCGTTTAC
Organism: Paragorgia papillata; assembly: GCA_035771165.1. Taxonomy (NCBI): domain Eukaryota; kingdom Metazoa; phylum Cnidaria; class Anthozoa; order Scleralcyonacea; family Coralliidae; genus Paragorgia; species Paragorgia papillata. The sequence continues at coordinate 1,829,995 of JAWNZC010000338.1, forward strand.
TTTTGCAAAATAAATAGACTATTAAAACCGATATTTTAAAATCAAACCCAGCTTACTTTTGCAATAATCATTATTAAATAAATTAAATGCATTTTATAATTGAGAAATATAAAGTAACTATTATTCAGAAATAAAAATATAGCGTAATGTATATCGATTCTAAAAATAGCTTTTCTATAAGACTGAAAAGTGTATTTTGCAGTCGTTAAATTCCTAAAAGTTTAAAACATACAGGGTTGTAATGACTCATAAGGAACTCCCCATAAAATACCGGTAATTTGTAAAAATAGTCTCAACTTTGAATGCATTGCTATATAAAGAGTTGCCCAATAAAACGATCAACAGTTACAGTCCCATTTCTTTCTATATTAAATAATTATCAGCTGTTATATACGATTTGATAAATCGTTCGGTTAATTACCTTAATCGGACTGAGGAAAATGTTATTCTTGGTAAAGAACAACAAGAAATCAAGGCAGTATGAAACAAACGTAAGTAAGAAATTTCGTAGCTTATGTCAATCACCTTGTTTGCTTTTTTGTCAATACCGATCCTGGAATAAATTAAATTTCATTTATCTTGTACAATATTCAAAATGTTAAAAAAGAAGAAAGACACAGTATTCATAAATTTATTACACAACTTCAAATCTTATACAATATGAGCAGCCAAACCATATTGCATTTATACAAGGCAATTCCAAAGCGAACTGTAATAAATTCCAGACAGTTTGGACGCAAATATTGTACAACTTATCAAATTCACACATCTAATTGTTCATGTTTATCAACAGTCATAAATATATAAACTGTTTAAACAAAGCTAAAAAAATTGAACAAAAAGTAAGTAGTCGACTATCCAGGACTTTCCTTTTATCAATAAATTTTATAAAAAGTGCTTGATTTATATTGCGTTGTATAATATAATATAAAATATAAATAAATAAGGATTTACATAAAAGAGGAAGCAGGCAACTTCTTTTATTTTCCAGCATTAAATATAAACTTTTCGGACGTTCACCTTTCTTCCGTAAAAAAGTTAAAAATGTATAAATACGTCACTAGAACTACGCCTTTTATAATACTTGGTTATATTAATTAACATATAAATAAATAAATAAATAAATAAATGAATAATTAATAACTGAATAATAACATTTGATAAGCCAGTCATTTCTTAGAAGCAAGTCCTTTTCCTCATTCAATCATTTTAAGTCTTAATTGAATCTAATCAAAATATTGCCAGGATTTCTTGATCAATGTTGTAAAATTTTCTTGTTATAGATTTTAAGTTGTCTTTTTGTTCTACTCGTCGTTATTCGTTCCTCGTGCAGCATGGTAATTACTGCCAACAATGAAGAATATCTATCCATATTTAACCGGAGCAAACGAGCGGCCAACGACGATTGTTACGACAGCGTTTACAAATTACCGAATCCTGAAGGAATTCCAAGACAGCTGTCTTATCTCACCTGCAATAAGAAATGCCATCCCGTAGAGAGAAAAGTTTCGTATGCCGTGATAGTAACCGAAACCAGGATTATCGCATGTACAAAAACACAAGAGATATTTAAAAAATTTGGTAGATTTGGTCCAAACATATTTCCAATCAATTTTTTCCCCCAAAAAAAATGTGAGCATGGTAAGTCGTTAACTACAAAGGTTGATGTTATTCATAAGAAAGAAAATACTCTGGAAGCAAAAAAAGAAACAATTGTTTACAGCTGCAAATGAATTTCTTTCTACCAGAATATAATTAGATATGATATCTACATGTAATATGGCTACTATATACTATCTGTGATAATATATTATTATTTTATTTTGTTAATATTAATTTGCTATGTCCTATTATAAAATTTTGAAATTTATTAGTTATGGCATAAGTTTATGTCGGTTGATAGAAACCTGTAGCAGTAAGCTGATTAAAATCCTTCTAATAGTGACTAGCGAGAGTTTGTGGCTAGACCACCTATAAATAAAGAAAAATCATTTAATAAATGAAACAAAAATTAAGCCAGTCTTATTTGAATGAACACAAAAAATGACAGAATAACATCTGTTGCAGTTATTTGTTAACTTGCAGTTGAGATATTTCAGGTTGTTTGATAGGTGAATTAAACATTTTGACGTAAGGGGGGATAACGATTTATTTAAGATAATTATATATCTTTGTTATTGTCAAACATACGCTTCCTTCGAATTAATTTGATTTGATAATAGGAACATTATATAACTTTCTCCGCTAAGTCTTACGTAATGTTAAAATGTTTAATTTGCATATTGAACAACCGGATATATCTCAACAAAGAAACAAGGAGAAAAAAACTGGAAAAGACGTTACTCTTTTTTTAAGTGTTTATTAAAACAAGTAGAAATGAACATTACTTTAACCTAAGAAAGAAAAAGACTTCACAGGAAAATCGTTCATTGAATGTCAACAATTTTGAATACAGATGTCATTATGTACTTTAATCTTTAGTAATCTTACGTGTTACTGGTTGCTCAGTTGTTTCAGTTTATACAATGTAAGCCAATATTATGTTGGCATTTATACGTAGACCAAAAGAAGCTATTGCGCAATAAAATATGCTTATTATAAATGCTTATTATAAATTTGCTTTAATATGAATAATTAGATATTCGATAGACTATATACTATCTGTGTTACTTTATCATTACTATTTTTTATATTAATACGAAAGTGTTTTACTAAAAACTAAAACATTTGTAGAATTAATATTACTTATCAGGTTTTTTTTGTAAACAGTTGCAATTGGTCTGAATCTATGTTACCCTATTGTGTATTTAATACTTTTGTTTAAGAAAAGGATACCAATACATAAATAATTAATTTGTACCTATTTTGTGCTTTGATTATCTTGAGTGCTAGCGTTTCTCTCCGACACACACACACACTCATATATACATGTATATATATATATATATATATATATATATATATATATATATATATTTATTTATTCGGTAGACTTGCTGTGCTACTCGGAGTTTCACGCAGTAAAGCGATCGTCAGGCAACTGACAGATCTGGTGAAGCTACTCTCTATTTACAGTGTGATATTAGGTATCGTGTTTCATGTCTGCACTTGGTGAATAGTTCGGATCGTTTGTTCAATAGTGAATTGTTCTTGTTTTTCATAATTGTCAGTTTTGCCTCGAGGCAAAGGTTGCACCTTCTGGAACCAGCTTTGTAGGCAGGAACATTCTTAAGTAGCGACCATATGATGGAAAATGGTTTCTTTGCTGCTTTCAATTTCCATACGTGTTTAGACAGTTCCGTTTCCGTTGAGTATTTTTTGTTAGCGAATGATTTGGCGTGGTTTCTATATCTCGTTTTGAAGTCGTCGGCGGTAACTCCAATGTACTTTGCTGGTTCGTTGTTGTCTGTCGAAACTTCGGCTTGGTATACTACACTTTTTGTAAGGCATTTACCTTCGGTCGGGCATTTGTCGGGTTGTCTGCAGTTGCACTGTCGCGTGTCGTCTGTGTTGTTTGTGTTCGTATGTCTCGTGTGTTTGATTAGTATTTTCCTGTTGTGTCTGTTTATGAATGAGTTCATGTTGTCAAGGCAGCTGTAGCTAATTCGTACGTTGTGTCGGTTGAAGATTTTGTGTAGTTTGTTAGAAGGTGGAAAGTGTTTGTCAATCAGTTGAAGGAACCGTTGTCCGATGTTTGATTTTACGTTCTTGCTGTAAGGGGGGTTGTACCATATAGTGTTGCGTTGTCTGTTTCGTCTTTGTGTTCGGTTGCTGTCACTGTTGTTTTCGTCACTTGTGGGTTGTTCGTAGGTTAGAGTTGCGTCAAAGTTGCTTTGTCTTAAAGCGTCGTTGTACAGTTGGGATGAAGCGTCAAATGTTTGTTTGTTACATGAGAGTTTGTTGATGCGTTTGTTAATGGATGAAGGTAGTTGGTTTACGATAGCGGGTGGGTGGTTAGATAGGCGATTGATGTAGAGGGGGTCGTCGTTTGGTTTTCTGTACGGTTTGTATGTGCCGTCAGTCAAGTCAAATGTTACGTCTAAGAAGTTCACCCGCCTCAGGTTTGCCGTAGCTGTGATCTTCAGCCCGAAGTTGTTGAAGGTTTCGATCAGCTGTTTTCTGGCTTTGTCGGCTAATCTGCCTGATGTTGTTTTGATGGCAGCTAGGCCGTCATCGCGGTAGAGGCCGATGTTCTCGAAGCGTTCTTCCAGCGCGTTCAGGATGAATAGGCCGACAAGCTCGCTGATCTCGGCGCCGTCGTAACTTCCCATGGTTACATCAAATGCGTCGGTGGCGTTTCTTTTTGTCCATGTTTGGTTGTTGTTGAACAGGAGAGATTGTCTGGCGTGTTTAATGATTTTGATGTCGTAGTCGGTGATGTCGGTATGTTGTTTGGCCCAGTTGATAGCGTCGTCGAGTAGGTGTTCTGAGATTGATGGGTAGAATTCTGTGATGTCGAAGTTCAGGAATGTGTATTTGTCCTTGTTGAAGACAGAAGACAACACCGCAAAGAACATCAACAACGAACTGAAGAACATCGCTACTCATTTAAATATCGCAAACCGCATTGAACCTATGGCACAAACACCGGCATTCATCTCTCTCAAAGACCATAAGGAGAACTTTGACAACAACCCTCAATGCCGCCTTATTAATCCCGCCAAGAGTAATCTCGGCAAGGTTAGTAAGGCGATACTCGACCGAATAAACAGCAACATCCGCGAGCAGACTCACAGTAATCAATGGCGCAACACCGACGATTCCATTGAGTGGTTCAAAGCGATTAACCACAAGGAGAAATACACATTCCTGAACTTCGACATCACAGAATTCTACCCATCAATCTCAGAACACCTACTCGACGACGCTATCAACTGGGCCAAACAACATACCGACATCACCGACTACGACATCAAAATCATTAAACACGCCAGACAATCTCTCCTGTTCAACAACAACCAAACATGGACAAAAAGAAACGCCACCGACGCATTTGATGTAACCATGGGAAGTTACGACGGCGCCGAGATCAGCGAGCTTGTCGGCCTATTCATCCTGAACGCGCTGGAAGAACGCTTCGAGAACATCGGCCTCTACCGCGATGACGGCCTAGCTGCCATCAAAACAACATCAGGCAGATTAGCCGACAAAGCCAGAAAACAGCTGATCGAAACCTTCAACAACTTCGGGCTGAAGATCACAGCTACGGCAAACCTGAGGCGGGTGAACTTCTTAGACGTAACACTTGACTTGACTGACGGCACATACAAACCGTACAGAAAACCGAACGACGACCCCCTCTACATCAATCGCCTATCTAACCACCCACCCGCTATCGTAAACCAACTACCTTCATCCATTAACAAACGCATCAACAAACTCTCATGTAATAAACAAACATTTGACGCTTCATCCCAACTGTACAACGACGCTTTAAGACAAAGCAACTTTGACGCAACTCTAACCTACGAACAACCCACAAGTGACGAAAACAACAGTGACAGCAACCGAACACAAAGACGAAACAGACAACGCAACACTATATGGTACAACCCCCCTTACAGCAAGAACGTAAAATCAAACATCGGACAACGGTTCCTTCAACTGATTGACAAACACTTTCCACCTTCTAACAAACTACACAAAATCTTCAACCGACACAACGTACGAATTAGCTACAGCTGCCTTGACAACATGAACTCATTCATAAACAGACACAACAGGAAAATACTAATCAAACACACGAGACATACGAACACAAACAACACAGACGACACGCGACAGTGCAACTGCAGACAACCCGACAAATGCCCGACCGAAGGTAAATGCCTTACAAAAAGTGTAGTATACCAAGCCGAAGTTTCGACAGACAACAACGAACCAGCAAAGTACATTGGAGTTACCGCCGACGACTTCAAAACGAGATATAGAAACCACGCCAAATCATTCGCTAACAAAAAATACTCAACGGAAACGGAACTGTCTAAACACGTATGGAAATTGAAAGCAGCAAAGAAACCATTTTCCATCATATGGTCGCTACTTAAGAATGTTCCTGCCTACAAAGCTGGTTCCAGAAGGTGCAACCTTTGCCTCGAGGCAAAACTGACAATTATGAAAAACAAGAACAATTCACTATTGAACAAACGATCCGAACTATTCACCAAGTGCAGACATGAAACACGATACCTAATATCACACTGTAAATAGAGAGTAGCTTCACCAGATCTGTCAGTTGCCTGACGATCGCTTTACTGCGTGAAACTCCGAGTAGCACAACAAGTCTACCGAATAAATAAATATATATATATATATATTATATATATATATATATATATATATATATATATATATATATATATATGAGTGTGTGTGTGTGTCGGAGAGAAACGCTAGCACTCAAGATAATCAAAGCACAAAATAGGTACAAATTAATTATTTATGTATTGGTATCCTTTTCTTAAACAAAAGTATTAAATACACAATAGGGTAACATAGATTCAGACCAATTGCAACTGTTTACAAAAAAAACCTGATAAGTAATATTAATTCTACAAATGTTTTAGTTTTTAGTAAAACACTTTCGTATTAATATAAAAAATAGTAATGATAAAGTAACACAGATAGTATATAGTCTATCGAATATCTAATTATTCATATTAAAGCAAATTTATAATAAGCATTTATAATAAGCATATTTTATTGCGCAATAGCTTCTTTTGGTCTACGTATAAATGCCAACATAATATTGGCTTACATTCTATAAACTGAAACAACTGAGCAACCAGTAACACGTAAGATTACTAAAGATTAAAGTACATAATGACATCTGTATTCAAAATTGTTGACATTCAATGAACGATTTTCCTGTGAAAATTAAATGTAGTGTGGCTGATATTGTAATTGTAAATATAGTAGTTATAGAGTAAGTTGTTAAATTGGGAATTCAGTCGAATACAAACGACAGTATATATTTAACAATTAGGCAACGAGCCCGAGTTTTCTATTTAACAATTAGTCACCGAAGTCGAGGTGATTATCGGTGAATATTTCCCGAGCCGCGAACCGGCGAGGTAAATACACCGATAGTCACCGAGACTGAGGTGACTAATTGTTTTAGTATAATTTCAGAGGTTGATAAAAAACCAATAACGATGAAACAAAAACTTTGAAAAAACTGCTTTCATTTTAACAGTGGTGATTCTGTTTATTCACAGACGATGTTAGCAAGCCACAGTCTTTGTCGGTAAATAATTTCAAAAAAAGAGTAAACAACATCCTACTTTGGAACTGAACTTGTACATACATTCAATTATATGCTAAAAAGGCTTTTATTCTGCTGTTTTGACTTCTGTATTACGGCTTAGTTTTTGCACTTAATTCATGTTCTTCACTCATGACGACGAAGTTTTCGAAAACATCGCTACGACCAAAACCTAGCCAAAACATACAAAAATACGAAGAATTATAGAAAACATACTTCCTTACCTTTATAAAGTTTTGTTTTTATAATATTTGATATGTACAACATCTCAGTGATAAATGTTTTCAGTATGATGCTCTTTTATTTGTCTCAAAAGCTACAGACCCCAATTTGAAAAAAACAAACAACAGTTCAATGAATCAACAAATTCTAAAATCTCATTCTTCAAGATGACAACTCCGAGGGGGAGACTGAAACGAGTAAAGTCAGTGCAGTCTTGAATAAGTACGAGTCTCTTTTCCAAAACTACTTTTGAAGAGCAATTTCTTGTGATGCAATAGTCACCGCGCTAGGCCGTGACTATTACATCAGATTCACCTCCGGGCGGACCAATCAGAAATCTGAAAATCCTCTTCCACTATGAAATTAAAGAGCGAATAGTCCGAACGAGGCGAAGCCGAGTTGACTATCGCTCGAGGCGAAGCCGAGTTGACTATCGCTCATAGAAAAGAAGGGCGAGTTGTCTAATTGTTTTAGTATAAATTTACCAACAAAAGTTAAATAAATTCTCGACCATAACAAATTCTTACAAATGTTCAACAGTCATTTCGGACATTTCCTTGGCCCGTACAGTAACTGATGGAAAAGTAAAGTTTCTTGCATAATTTAGCATGGATTTTCATGTACAATATTGAAACAATATATATCCACTCATTTGATTTGTAAAAGTGACAAAAAGTTGAAAGAAACATTCAATTTAGCATATAGTTTACATCATGAAATCTTGTCAACAGCAAGCGTAATTTTGAAATGTGTTTTGTTTGCAGTTATTTCGTTTTAAACGAACACAGATAAACAATTTAACGATCTTACAATTAATAATTTCCATTTTGTAGCCGTTTTTGTTTTCTGTAGAAAGTATTGCTTCGCCTAAATGTTCAATGTCTTCTTTCATTTGCCCATTCCGTTATAATTTCGGCGCCATTGTAGCTTAACAGAACAACAGCTGGCTCTAATGATCATTGTTCATTCCACACAGCCAAAAATAGCACAGGTTGTTGCAACAATGATGGCTGAACAGTACTGTAACAAGGCGGCTATCATGCGTAAACAGCACTGTTGAACCAACAGTATTGTTCATCATTGTTCCAACAGCTTTGTTCAGCAATGATGAAGCAACAGTAGCTGTTCATGGCTGTTGGAACAGGAGAGAACAACACTGTTAGAACAGCATTGTTCACCATCGTTATAACATGGCTGTTCAGCACTGTTACTACATCATGCCATAACAACCTGTTGTATCGTGCATGAACAACACTGTTGGATTCACCTGGTTGTTCAATGTTGTTTCAACAGGCGTGAACAGTGTTGTTGGATAAAAATAGCGTATGAAGTATGCACACGCGATTTTCTCGCGGTTATTTTGGCGAATCAATTCGTCAGCGATAAAGGAAAGGGGAAAGTGAACGCTTTTAATATCTGGCATGGAAAAACGAACAGAAGAGAGCCGAATTCTCAATTAATTACTCAAAACTTCACGTCTTTTCAAAAATATAATAGTTCACTGTTAATTTCAAGTTGTGACATCTTTCTGCAAGTGTTTTTGTCGCTGAAAATACGTACCAAAACCATTGAACTATAAGAAGACTGGAACGATAACTCAGTGGGGGGGATTTTGAAGCCAGTGCCAGTCCCTTTTCAGGTAGCTCCCGTACTTCAAGTTACTTAATTCATCCTGCCATATATTTTGTTCGGGACGATAAAAAATTACTCCAAAACAACGGATTGAAATACATTGTTTTATACGTATGTTTTTAGAAATAGCATTGGCTTCAATTTGATGTATAGTATAAGTTTCCTCGTTATTTTAAACTTTTTAAAATGTAGGAAATGTTCGACCATATTTCGCTGGGAAATAACACTAAGAAACTTGTTGTAGTTTTTCTGAGTTTTGAGCTGAAATGCTTAACGGTGAACGTTGGGATATATATGAAACTGAAGCTATTGAAAAATGCCATTTGGTATAGAACCTACGGCAAACAAAATGGCAGTTGTTTTTATATTTTTTAATTATTTCCCTTTTAGCTAAAGTCTTGAAGTTTCTATACCAAATGGCATTTTTCAATAGCTTCAGTTTCATATATAACCCAACGTTCAGCGTTAAGTATTTCAGCTCAAACCTCAGAAAAACTACACAAAGTTTCTTAGTGTTATTTCCCAGCGAAATATGGTCGAACATTTCCTACATTTTAAATACGATAGTTTTTAAATACGAAGAAACACAAAGATTGTAAAGAGGTTAATAAAAGGTGAAATCAAAGATGGACTGCTCCACAAAAAGTTATGGTGTCAGCAGCAAGGAAGTATTTTTTTTACTTTTTCTATTCAAAGACAAAGTGGTTTTCTTTTCAACTAAATAAAGGTGAGTGTGAACTATCCAAATAAATATATTTAATACTGTAGTAAGAAATATATTAATAGTAGAAAATAAGTTTCTTCTGACAAATTTTGGCACCCTTCTCATTGACTAACTCCACATAATTTTTAACAACTATGATTTCTATTCCTATTTAATATTTTTTACCTGATTATGAGCTGCAATCATCAGAGGATTATAGCTTCAAGCTCATGCATAGCTGACCATATTAACAAGTGGCCCCCATAATAATTTCACTTGTTGGGTTTTTGGACCACCTTCATTAATAGACCACATTTTTGTCATTTTTGTCAAGAATTAGAGCAGGGTATATTAATTGTTGCAATGCCTTTTCACATGATGTATTATTAAAAATGTTTCCTTGGCAAACCATGCCATACAATAATGTTCAGTCCAGCCATTTTTGTATGAGGTGTGGAAGATTATTTATATTCAATTTGGAAGAAAATCAGCCATTCTAAAGGAGATTAATAGTTGTTCAACCTATTGGGAGGCAGGATGCATGTGTGTGTGTTTTTGTTTTTTTTCCATTTTATTGCATTGCATTTCATATAATGCAAGAAACAAATATGGATCAGGCCCAAGGTTAGATGCATGCATAGAGGAGGTGGGGGGGGGGGGGGGGGGGGGGTGTGTGCATGGAGAACTTCCAAAAGCATTTTTTATAACATTGCATGTTAGAAATTCACAAATCACAATACAGTATTAAATATTTAAAACCATTTACACATCACTATTAAAATAGCTAATTTCAAAGCTTTACACAGTACATTACTCTAATTTAAGGTCTTTTTATTTACAGGGAATATCACATCAGATAGCCAAGAAATTTAGGACTAGCTAGCATGCTCCAGGATGCTCATCTGTACCTGTAGCCATTTGGACTCATCTTTCAGTTGGTATAATAACATTCCTTTAATATCAGTGTACATAATAATTGTAAGAGAATTGAAATTAAACTTCTCTTGCAGCCATTATGAAAAATATTGATGAGAGGAGCTTGGTTGAGTCAACTCATGTAAACAGCCCCAAAGATTTCCCTTTAGATGTGCCAAATGACTGCAAAATTTCTGTTAAAAATACAATAAGCATTTAGCAAAAAATGCATCAAAAATATATGAATACACTGCACAACAGCATGATGCAGTGTTGCAAGGGAAATATTTTGGTTTTTACAGGAAATGTTTCAGGAAAAAGACAAGAAAAGAATGAAATATTTAGCTTTGTCAACCAACATTCATTGCACTAAGGCAGAAAAACCCCAACCAGGTTTCAAGAAGTAAATGTGTTCTCTGTTTTCTCTTTCTTTAAAGTATACAGCACATTGGCTTGATTAACAGATATGTAATGGCAACAACTGATGCTATTGTAAGTATATGTGAGTAAATGCATGAAAAAATAAGACCTTAATTAATTGGCAATTTAATTAAACAGGTTTAATTTATTAGAAACTAACTACCATGTTTGATATTTGTCTTAATTTTCTTTTTTATATAGCTTAATGGCACTTTGGCTTAACAAGAAGCTAGGATAATAGGAGCTACATGTAAGTATTTTGCTTTATAGCACTGGCTTCACATGGAGATAATTCATGGCTGTTAGCAATTTATAACTATAAAAAACTGATATTTGTTTTTCTTCATTACTGAGTTCACTTTGTTAATTTCAGTTTTGCCAGACAAGAAGAAATATATTAATTAGTAGAAGAATTTGCTTATAAAGCATTCAACATATGTGGCTGAAAAATAAAATAAAAACCGCCATTTGTTTACGAATCACGAGTTCCAGGCACTAATCAAATGTGTTTCTTTTTCTATTTTAGTAGTTTGGAAGAGAATTTCAAAACTGCGACCTGGAGATCAACTCATAGACAGAGTAGTTTGGCCATGAGAAACGTGGGTTTTGAATATTAAAGACTATTGCAACTTGCAAGCAAATATATTGCATCCTAACATTTTTTACTTCGGGTTTTTGTTTTTATACATATAACAGAACATATATCTTTTTTCATTGTTCTAAAACACATGATATGTACGTTTAAACAGAATAAAGTTTTTCCATACCTGTTGTTTCAGTCGCAGAGTTTTATTTGTCTCCATCTCGAACCCGTTTCTTCTGTATTGTGTCGAGTTTTTCGATAGCTTGCGATTTGCTAGTCTCCTTCGCAGCCGTCTTCCTGCCTAAAAATAGGATCGAAGAATAGGATCGCCATAAGAACGGCTGCGAAGGAGACCAGCTCTTTGCTCGTTATCGAAGGCTCGAAGCAACCGGGGTAAATTTTCGTACCGGAGTTTTTTACGTCCAGGAAAACATCCATGATACAGTCTGTTACAACAACATTGTTCACGTCTGTTGGCACAGTAAAAACAGGATTGTTATCAGGCATGATAAACACTGTTAGAACAGCATTGTTCACGCCTGTTGATTCATCATCCGTGAACATTGTCGTTCGAACAGGCATGAACAGCACTTTTCACAGGGTGCAGCACAGCATTGTTCACAGCTGTTCCGAACAACACTCTTCACGCCTGTTGACAACTTGCAACAGGCTGTGCGTTTTTACGCGTGTATCATGATCACGCGTAAAAACCACTGACACAGAATAAAGAACTGAGCAGAAGGGCCACGCGGGTCGGAACCTTTGAAGTTTTTGTCCCCGCGCTGTTACTGAAAATCACTTCCGGAAAATCTCGCAGCCAGTAAACCTCAGCTAGGTCAACAAGGAGTGCAATGGCGAAATACGGAGTTGGATCACTAAAATCGATATATTTCAAAAACTTGTCGCTCAATTTTTACGCTACGACCATTAATAAAAGAGGAAAGGTAGATGACAATATTTCTGCCATTTAGAAGGTATGGGAAACATTTGAAGGTGAAAATTTAGGGATTAAAACGAACTCGAACCGCCATTGTGTGAAGCTATTTAAAGCATTACCGTCTACTTTAAACTTGCATTTGCAAGCAAAAATAAGAGCAGACTATCTTTGAAAACAGTTTAAACGTTAAATATAAAGATTAAACTGCACTTATTTCCTGTTATTTCTTGAATGGGTGAGTAATTTTGAAGAACGAAGCAATTCTATTAGTTGACGTTTTACAAGTAATACTTGAAAATAAGGCCAGCTGTTGTTTTATTTCATAGGGATGCAACAACATATATTTTTTCATAACTCATGTTTAAATTACTGCTTGGAGTCACCACCTTTGAGTATGCTGTCATGTTGTTTGACATCAGTGTAATGTATGTTTTAATAACCAATTCTGCAGTTAAAAAACTGAATTACAATGGATTTACAAAGAATTGAATATACAAAATTTCTATTAGAATATAATATATATATATATATATATATATATATATATATATATATATATATATATAATATATATATATATACTATAAGTGGGCTTACCTCAAAATGTTGATGGTCGCTACTGTCAGTTTCACGCTGAGTCAGTTTCACACCTGAAGATCGCCCAGCGTGAAACTGACAGTAGCGACCATCAACACTGATTTTGAGGTAAGCCCACTTATAGTATATATTCGCTCTATCTTTACGGTATTGAGCCCTTTTCGAGATTTCGCGAACAACACTTTGTTTGTTTGAACAACAACAACAACAACAACAACAACAACAACAACAACAACAACAACAACAACAACAACAACAACAACAACAACAACAACAACAAAAAGTGTGATTTCATCTTTGTACTCAATGTTTGAAATGTTTTCAAAGAGTTTCTACTCTTTTTCTAGCCGTAAAGTTGAAAGTCGACAAGAATGCTTTAGTGGCTCAATACTGTGGCGGTTTTAATTCCGTAAATTTTCACTTTCAGATATTTTTCATACCTTCTAAACAGTAAAAACATTGTCACTTACCTTCTCTGAATCACTACTGGTTGTAGCGTGAAGATCCAGTGAATGGTTCGTGAGATATAGCGATTTTAGTGAAGCAACTCCGCATTTCGCCATTACACTCCTTGTTGACCTGGCTGAGGTTTACTGGCTGCGAGCTTCGCAGACCTCGCGTAAGCGCGCTGAAAACGACGACACTCCTAGCCCCGATCGAGTGGCCCTTCTTCTCAGTTCTTTATTCTGTGCCACTGATCTATATAAGAGACTGGATAGAGCATCTATTATCTGAGCGCCTCCAGCAATTGAAGCCGGAAGTTACGCCCTAATTTGTAAGCGACGCCATATTGGATGGCCCCACCATGAGGAGTGAGTTGCTATATTTTACTGTGAATTCGTTGTTTTCGCATATAATCACAAAATAGCAGGGCCTTTTTTAACATATAAGCTGGGGGGCGGCAAATGCCCCCCAGTCCCCCCTTGTGCCCCCACGAATAAATTTTTGCCCCCCCCAGGAAAAGTCCCTTTTTCTTAAATTTAATACAAACATATAAGCAAGGAATAAAAAATAAACAAACGGAAAGTAAGTTTTAGCCCTTAATTAACAACTTAGATTTACTTAAATTATTATGTTGACCTAACATGAAGTGAAGAGAAATTATTTTTAAATAAAATGGCAGACAACAAAAGTCAAAAACTGCGGGCTCTCAAAGCAACAATGGCGTCGCTGTAAGTCATGGCAGGCTGATTTACATATACAATAACATGCCTTTCGCGCGCAAACGAAGACTTGAGAATGATAAAAAGCTGCAATCTGAATATTTAAGGATTTTTAAATGTTTTCCCCAATATATATATATAAACGAAAAAGCCTGGCTCAGAAACAGTAAACAAATATTTTGGCCACGAAGGTCCCTTTTAGGAAAATGCCCCTCCACGGGAAAATCCTTATGTGGTGACGAAAAATCTTTTTATAGTTCCTCCCAAAACTTTCCATATTATATTTGAAAGTGAACAAGCTGACGAGTTCTGAAACAAAGCGAAACAGTCAGAAATGTGTTGTATTTTAACTAGTTTTTATGACATTTTATGACCTTCAGTGTTCTTAAAAATCACCCCTCAAAATGCAGGAAATGGCATTTCCGAGACTCTAAATTTCAAAAATTTCCGGGAGGGCATGCCCCCGGACCCCCCTAGAAGAGTCCCTTTTTGGGAACTGCCCCCCCCCACGGGAGAATCCTTAAAAAAGGCCCTGCGAAATAGACGAACAACACAAATCCATTTTGGTATTTCAAGCAACGGGACACATCATGGAACTATGGAGGACCTAAGAACGTGAACTGGGAAACTGAATCGTAAGTAAATAAGTTGATATTTTGACGAAATTTCGAAGGGGACGGAGAGCTCCCGAATGGTTATTTACTAAGGAAACGGGAAACCCAACATTGCAAACGGCCGGTGGTTAATAAACTGATTTGTAGGATACAAATGTGTGATAATACTGTAATTGTGGAATGTTCACAATCGAGTAGATCATTTTAAAAAGCCAAAGGACGTGTAAAATTATGGCACAGAAGATAGATTGGCTTGTAGAGTTGTGAGTAGATTTCGACAAGCAGCATATTTCTTTGGCAACATAGGAGCATGTTAATACTCTAAAGTTTGTAATATTTATGTTTGGTGCCTTCCATAGAAGTAACTGTAGCGTGCATTATAACAAGAACGAGCCAGTTTGTTTTAATATACTCCATGCTCAGTGTCCAAGTCATGTATAACGTGTTAAGTTGTCAACATTGTTTCTTAACAGCTGAGCTATTTTACTCCCTGTCATTTTGATGAAAAAATTGTTTGTGAGTATCTGTAAAATTGAATGTGATATTTGTATGTTATGTTGTAGGTAGTTTAAAATGAAACGACAATGAAGGAAGAACATAAAGGTGAAGCAACATGACAACTTAATACAGAATATAATTGAACTGTGTCATTTATAGTTTTCAAACTTTGTCAATGCGGATTTGATTAAAGAAACTAATACTGTACTATCCGAGGTACTATCAGTGTGTACTACTGATCAACAAGGCCAGTGTTTGATGTTATAAAGTCAAAACAAATCAAGCTAATATATATGTTAAACTTCACAACGATGTGGCGGATAACATTTGCAAACAGGCTAAAAAAAAGCATCTTGCCAAAGGTATAGTCACAAAACTAATTATATTGTAAAATTTATACAAGATTTTTAGGTGTAGGCAAATGTAGGCCCAATTGCCCAAATTAGATACCTATCTCATAGAAAATAATAAACTCATTCTGATTAATCCTATGAATGCCAGGATAACTTATTTGAATCATTACCCTGAGTTTTCTGTGAGTGAAAATATATTGTTCAACTAGGCACATCCACTGATCTATACAGTGGGCACATCAGGTAGTAAAAAGAAGCTTTATAACATAACATAACAGCATTCTTAAATTAATTGTTTGATTCTGGTCTTTTGGCTTATGATAATATAATACCATAGGAGTTGTTCGTATAGTGTAGCTAGTTTGTTCAGTTGATCAAATTTCCCGAATTCATTCGGTCCTTTAGCAATATTTCCATATTCTGAGTAAAATCTGAATGAGAACGGCCTTCGTCTGTTCAAAGTTGTCATCACTGACACTGGGAGTTCGCTCAATTGAACTCGCAAATTTCGTTTCCCCCCACTTTTTGGGGCTAAACAACTAAAAATTTTCTCTCCAAATGCTTCAAGGATGAGTGTCCACCTAATGCATTGCGCGCTTGTGTTTTTGTTTTCATACGGGAAACTGGTATCTAACTGCCGTAATATATTAAGTTTCTCATTGCTTGGTTCTCTGCCGATGATATTATAAAGCTTCCAAAAGTCGTTTGAATTTCTAGCGATGTCTGACTCAGAATTTGTCAAAAATAATTATAAACGACACTCCACGAATCTGTCAGCGTGTTCTATTAGCACATATTTCGCACTTTACAGACTGTGCATAACACTTCTGTTTGCTGTATACACGCTCCACGTGATCTGACGTATTTCTGTTCGTCTGCTCATAGAATATAGGGAATAAAAGGATCTTATAGGCTTTGTTAGGAAACTGCACGTGTCGAAGAGAAATATATTACTTTTGACGCTCCGCGTGAAATTGACATTTGTCTTTGTCTGAGCTAGAACTCAAAAATATTTGGATGGTCTTCACTCTTGTGTTACTGTAGCCTATTCGAAGGGAAAGGAGCCTACAACTACAAACAAAACACTGCGATAAATTGCAGTATTGCATTTGAAAATTAAACGCCAGAGAACAAGAGCGCCTAATCAAAACAAATCCCAATCGGAGATGCAATCCAACAGGTAAACCACTTGTAAACAACTAACAGCAGTATGCATGAATGCGTCTTATTGAAATGAAAAAACTTTGAGTCTAGCTAGCTCTTATTAAATGGCATCTAATTTAGTGTCTACGTTTAGTTACGATCTCTTGTCTGTCCTTCGTTTGCAGGGGCGGATCTAACGTTAGTCAAATAAGTCAGATGACTAAGGTAAAAAAAATAGCGATTGCAAAAAAAAAGTCCGGTTAAAAACGACGTAATAGCAGCGAGAACAATTGCGGAAAATGTAATTCGTCACCAGGACCATTTGCGGGAAGGCACGCGGACGTTTTACACCTGGCGGCACTGATTAGGTTTGCCGAATTTGCAGCCATTTTGACTTATTTACCGCGTTTTAGCCACTCTGATTGGTCAAAACAAGGTAAATTCTGAGCACTGATTGGTTTGCCGTATCTGGCAGCCATTTTGACTTATTTGACCCGATTTAGCCATTCTCATTGGTTGAACACGGCTTGCTCCAAATCTTGACTGATTTACCTCAAATTGAGCAATCTGATTGGCCATGCAGAACCTTGACTAACTTGCCAGCCACCAAGTGTGCGATCTGTTTGCCTCGATCATGGCTTCTACAAGCATATTTGATCGCGCGCGATCAGATTTAAAAAGCAACAACAAGGTGTTATTGCGACAAATATATGCATCGATTTCATCTGAAAGCGTCATGGTTTGTCGAGCTCTCGGTAACTAAAGAAGAATATTTTCTTAAGACTGCTTTATCTAATATAAATACCTCCACACGTGAAGCCGTGAAGGGCATTCTCTCGCTCAAAAAGTCCAAGGCAAGTTTAATTTAATTGTCTTTAGTTTAATGTCTTGCTGTTGTTTTCGTGAGAAGGAGTGAAGTAGAATACATGTTTATTTGGGACTAAAATCTGACAAAATGTGCGACAAGAGACAAGAAATACTTTTTTGCCTTTGTAATATGTTTGGAATTCCGAATTCGAGTTTCCATCCGAGAAAAAGAACGTTTGGATATGACAGATATGGCACCGAACTGCTCGTGGCGAAATGCCGAAATATACAGATTTCACATTCCTGTGCTTGTATGTACAAAAATAAATATCATCGGGAGTGATTTCAATAAAGTTTCCGTTGGAATATTGTCATGACTATTTGAATAATAACTTTAATAGATCAATTCATAATTATCTGAGTTTACCGGTTTATAAAAGGTACATGTATATGACTTTATGTTATGTATATTCTGATTTTAACAAAAATATATTATTTTATCAATGACACTGTTTATAGCTTTTATATGTGTAAAATTACTATTCCTTAATCGGCAGTATTGCCTGCCAGAAGGAATTGCTTTCTTAAAATTATAATGTGATAATCTATATAGTGGTCTAAAGTTAATTAGAAAAGTGCATTATTTTACATGGTTATATCCAAATGGGTTATGCATTGGTTGCCAAATTACACCGTCCTGTTTTAGACAGGGACTGCAGAAGATGTTTTTGAGTGTAGGGGGTATGCGGGCATGCTTGAATTTTAAGACTTCCTGCAAACCATTTTCAGGTTCATTTGCTGTCTGGGTAGGAACACACTAATAAAGCACCTAGATAAACCTTTTATGTCCTAACTTAAGACAATATTAAGTGAACAAACATATACTTGCATCAGTTTAAAGTTTTGTCAGACTGTTTGACATTTATTATGCTGGAAGGACAAAATGTTTAATATGGCATCAATCTCATTGAGAAAGTGATGTAGGATCAGTTTATCATGCTTTGCCCATACAGCTGTTGTTTACTCAAATCCTGAAGCATTCCCCCCCCCAATATCGATGGCATATTATAAAATGTTGTCCTTCCAGAATAATATATGTGTGAACCATATCATGTGATTTTGAAAATGGCCTATTTGGACATGTCTAATAGGTATATGGCTGTATATCATGCATATATCTGCATGGTAGCTTTCATTTCAATCCCATTGTTATAATATATTAGGTTAAGTTAGTTAAAAATTTTGTGGGGGTGAAAACGGTTTGTCACCCCCACATGGGGCACGCTTCCACCACCCCTGCTCATGTCATTTAATAATGATACTGACAGATGGTATAATTGTAACGCATTCAATCATGAAGTGAACAGTCAGTAATGGTTACAAATCAAATTATAGTAAGGTTTAATGCTGCTGAAAATATCACGTTAGAAACTATACGTTCAATATTTTCAGCAGTAAAGTACTCAAACCTTACTATATTTCGATTTGTATTTCAACACTGCCTACGCAGAACACTACTTTATTTCAGTGATGGTTACAGGTCAGCTTTTGTTTTGTTATTGTTTTTAATGGCACCTGGTGGCATAACAGACATGAAACAGAGAGTTAGCGGCCCCCAATTCCAAAGGGCCCTCCATCCAATCTATGATCTCATGATTGTGACAATTGAAATTAATTAGTGGAAATGTATCCCATGAAGATGTTTTTTCAGGTGTGTTATTATAAGTAATAACATGACTTGAGGGAAATTAGTGATTAAATTTCCCCGCCGCTGAGGGAAGATTTGTGAAAGTCCGAGGGCCGCAGGCCCGAGGAGTTTTACAAATCTTCCCGAGGCAAAGGGGAAATTTAATCGCTAATTTCCCGAAAAGTCATGTTATTAGTTTGTAATATTATGATCGCCGAGGAAAACTTTGAGAATCTTACCAACAGGAAATTTGCACGGTTGATCAGAGAAGTTGCATCTAATTTTCCCGTGCATGTAGATGATGGAAAATATATGCAAGCGGGAAATTTAGAAGAAGACACTAAAAGATTTCTTTGTCTTCTAATTCTCCCTCATCAACATGCACGGGAAAATTAGAAGACAAATGATAAATTTCCCTCTTGCATGAGCGATGAGGGAAATACGAGGTTTACATTCCCTCGGAGAACAAAAGAATCCGAGGCGATCATGGTATTACTGTGTAAAATTACCAATGCCTGTAATTATAATAAACACTAAATGACTTAAAAAAGCTAGTTGTGTGTTGACATAGTACTGTTACTGTTTGAGTCATTAATATTTCATGGTCCAAGTTCTCATCAGCAGTCTTTACTACCAAACTAGTAGGTGGTTCCTAGTAGCAGTGGTGGCACTACGGGTGTGCAAACTGTGCGCCGCACTGACTGGGGCCCATCGGCCCATCGGCCCATCCAAACCCCACACTATTAACAGACTGCACAGGTTGTCACTTAGATTTTACTCATAAGTGCTCTCAAAATGCAGGAAATTTCAGAGACCCTAAATTCAAAATTTTCCGGTGGAGATTCCCCCTGGACCCCCTACATATGTCGTCACTTTGTGGGGGGGCGGCCCAAATTCTTTTCTCACACGGGCCCACACCCACATAGTGCTGCCACTGCCCAGTAGTTCTGTGTTGGGTCACCGATAGTATTGTGTCAATGATTTATTGTTGAGTCTAATAACCTAGTATTATGAGTATCCAATTGATTTATAAATCAAAGCAACTCTACTGTTAAAATGTTCAGTCAGTTTTATCAACAGATACACTTTGGTCAAATATACTTTCATATCTTTAAGATTTGTCTTTATGTCTTACAAACATTGTGAACTACAGTGAATATATAAGCGTGAACTCTGTCAGCAGAAATCTTAAGGACTCACTCTGTCCATTGTAGATACATGTAGCTATCCATCTTAGAGAAAATCTATTTTGTTTACATACACTGTACTACTACTGTATATGTTATCCTAGAAGTTCTTTCTCTCAAAATTCTAAATTTCTTGTTATACTAGAAACAACTCAGTCTTGCTGACGCTGCACACATCGAGCTATTATAGTCTAATAATAATAATATACTGTTGGATGATGTCACACGTCAAATGTCTTAATGTCATCATCCATCTCTTCCAAGTATACACCATAACATCCATTCCATTGTACCATACACTAATGTCTTTGGTGCATTTATTTTCTTCTGTCTAAGTTCATCAGCAAGTCAGGTTAGGATCTGGTGTGGCTTGTCTTCTCCTGTGTTTGGCCAACTTGACACAGCAAAATATATATTTCACTGCTCTGGGTTTACTTCAATAATGTTTGCATTGATAATTAGTAAGCCCTAAAGACTCACACTCTCCTTTTCTCTGGTTTGGGTTGCTGTTGCAGTTAAAGCCATTTTAGATGAATCAGGAAATCTTGTAGTAAGCAAGCCCAGTTTCCCATAAGCATGGTGAAAATCTTTCCTAAAAGGCCAAAATAATATAAATACACGTCAAATCAAATCAAATGAGTTTAAATAAACAAATTACTAAAATTAGAACCATACATATATTTTGGCTTTAATTTTGGTTTTAATTTATATTATTTTAGAAAACCAATAAATTTTAATTGTATGTCAGTAAGCGGATAATATAACTTATTGGATTCATCTAAGTTCAACATGGCAACATATTTAAGTCAAAAATTCAATATTGGGCAAGACTGCAGGTCGAGCCTGTTAATATTAAAATTTGAGACTTAAACATTTTCCATATCAGGTGAAGATGAATCCAATAGGTATCTTATTATATCCAAGAAATAATTGTGCAATTCGGGTAAATACCATATACCTTTATTGTCCCTGTCCAAAGGTTGCTGCCCAAATTATATGTAGTTGTCCTACATCGTAAAATATTGGGCTGGCATGTGATGCTAATGTAGACATTTGATTGGATGATTAATTGCGAGGGTATAATAAATTATTTGATCATTATGCATGGTATCTCACACTGGAATTAACTATGAACTGAACTTTGGACCAAATTTAAAATGCCAATTATGCACAACAGCTACAATTGGATCTAGTTAGCATTATACTAGGCCAGACAATTAACCCACTTTAACATATCTAACCACACTACCACGGTAATTAAAAAACAAGCATTTATGAGAAAAGTATACCTTCATATTGTCGACAAATACTTCTGGATAGGCAAAAATTAGTTGAGACTTCAACAGCAGATCATACGAAGTGTGTACCACTACCACCATGTTAAGGAACATCTGCGTTGACTCTCCCCTTTCAGAAAATCGTACACGAAAGGCAATAGTTGAAAAATTAAGGATTTACCAAAGCCAGTTGGCAGCAAGCACATCTCGGGAGTTACAATTCAAATGCCAGTTCACATGCCAGTTTAAATGCCAGTTGTCAAACTGCCAGTTCACGCGAATAGTCCTCTGCTGAGGCTTCACTTTTAAGCCGCTTTTCCCAATTTTTTACAAAGAAAAATCAATGGCAGCATCCAGCGAGAAATTGCCGTCTCCTCCACCGTCTGTCATAATGAATTAAAGTAATATTTTCGCCAATATTCTGAAAACCTCTCCAAGAATGTTGAGGCGCTTGATCTGCAATCAATTTTCAACCGCGTATATAGGTTCTAGAAGAGGCTAGGTACGAAATAACTACTGCGCAGGTCACGGGACACCCAATTTTTGGGTGTCTCAAATCGATTTGCCCAGAGCCATTTAACTTGGCCCGCGCGGCCGGGGCAATTTGGCTCTGGGGACGAGATTGCGGGGCCAGTGGCTTTTACCGTTTTCAGTTTTTCGAAGGGACTGGGACTGCACACAGACCTGCGGTCAGGCGTAAAGAATCAGACATCCGATTGATCTGAAATAAAATCCGAAAGACGAAAATCATCGATTCATCTGTACGCCAGGAGCGTATTTAATCAATTGTACGCCGAACTTATAGGCCGAAGTGTACGCCAAGATATTTTAACAAGAATTGTACGCCAAAATTTAAGGCTGTACGCCGGAATGTCCGGCGTACAACGTCTATATTCCAAACTGGGCCCGAGGGTGACATTGAAGCCTGAGGGACCGTAAAACTCGATGTTTCGAATTCCCGAGGCTAAAGTCAACAAGCGTTTTGTTATATACTAAAGACTTTTAAAATACAAAATACCAAATGACTCGAAACTTGCAAAAGGCAAAAAGACTTACCAAAACGCTTAATTGACTTTGTCTTCGTAGTTTCAATTCAACTAAACAAATACACCAGACTCAACAAGTACAAAGAACAGCTTTAAATTTATCCAGGTTTTTTTCAGACCTTTGAAGATATGTATAGATATTCTTTCCTTTGGAAAATGGACTATTTTGAACCAGATAAGCTCGAAACAAGCTCTTGTTTTCAAAATGTTCCGAAAAGTCCAAAGTTCTTCATCTGATGCAATAATCGGGTATTCACGTGAACAACGCATGATTAAAGCGACGTCAGAGGGAAACAGTGCAATGTTTCCCTCGGCAGAAACATTGAGTTTGTTAAACAACACGTAACCATGATTTGACCAATAGGATTTCATCTTTGGCAAACGAAAGTCTTTGGTATATAACAAAAAGAAATGTGACTACATGCACTGTCAGAGTCTTCTTCATCAGAGTCATCATTCAATAAAAACTCTTCAACATCTTCATCTGTGTTCAATGACCCAATGATTTTCAAGTACCAAATGTTTTTGAAAATGATCGGATCTTTGTTCAGTTCCTGAACATTCAGTCCTCCATCTTTATTGTTTGCAATGCTTTTTCCCCATATGGATTTGGGCAAATTCTGTTGATATCATCCCACGTAAAGTCATTGTCTGCCAGAAAGTTTCTAACATTCCTGAACAAAGAGACTCTTTTTCTTTTGTTTTTACTTTTCTGCTCCTTCCTTTTTTGTTTCCTTTGGATTTCATAAGTTGATATATAGCCTGCGTAGCCGGCGCTGGGGATTGGGACGGACAGTGAAAGGAGCACCTGCAGCCACCCCAACCTCGTACCCAGGGCCTTCAAAATGGCGGGGCGGAGAGAAGAACCTGGCAAAGGCTGGTGACGTGACACCAATAGTTTTGGAATATTTTGATGAGTGACTCACACTGTACCGGGGGGCGCGGTACAGTCCCTGATAAACAGAGCATAGTTGGCTTGCGTATGTAAAACTATTCAGCGAACTATTTAGGCACTCAAGAATAACCAAATCGTACAAATAACAAGACATTCTCTTAACAAGTTTATCACCGTGTTTAGTAAGAAGCGTCTACACTACAACATATTTGATTTATTATGCAAGCAAGAAGTGTTTATTTCGGTTTCTGGACTTTCCGAATCTAATTTAAAAAGTTTAGAAATATACAAAGTCAAAGTACGACTGTGAAGTATGTACCACATTCAGCCTTCGATTTGGCCTTCGATTCAATTATCGCATCTTATTGCGAAGTTATCTCCATATTCATCAGGTGGTCGATTTTGCAGAATATCATACAAAAACACAATTTTCTCAGGCGCTATTCTATAGGATTTCTTCAAATTTACATATGTTGTACAGAATTTTATGCTCTTTAATCTGGTAACGTCGCCAACGTGGCACAGACCCATGAAAGACGCAGGCGAGCGCAGGGGCGGATTTAAACTACGTCAAGTTAGTCGCGCGACGAAGTGAAAAAATTCAAAGGAAGTAATATCCGGGAAGTAATATCCGGGAAGTAATATCCGTTCTTCGTTCTTCGCTGTTTCGCAATATCCAGAGCTCGAAAATACTGCCAAGGGACCTGGGGAAAGCAGGCAACCTGAGCGCAGGCTTGACACAGGAAGTCCTTAGATCCCGAGGAATTTTGACTAAAGTTGACTAAGTTCGGCCATTTTGACGAGTTTCTCCAGGGGGTAATGTTAATACAGTGTTTCTGATTGGTTATGAGCGTAACCATTGGGAGTTATGATTGGTGCAGAGACTCCGACGCCATTTTGACTAATTTGAGCCTGTTTTGACTAGTTTATGGTTAGCAGTTTCATACGCAAATCATGCAAATCTCTTCCCGCTCGATTGCTTGTCTGCTTGAACATGGCTACCATGCAAGAACGAGTTCGCAGTGCTTTAATAAGCAAGGATGAAGCAAGTTTGAGACAGCTTTACGATGAAATGTCTGCAAGACTTTCGTCAAGTGCTTTATGCGCTAGAGCTGATCTTATCAACCGCATTGGAACGAGTGTTTTCAGGGATATCAATGCTGAAATTTTTATTCCTGATTATGCAAAGCAAAGCCACAGGAAGAATCCAAAGAAGAAAGGAGAAAGTATTTTGTTTGCTTTGAGGTAAGAAGGCTTTAATAAGCTTAATCTATGCATGATATGCATCTCAATGATCTCATTGTGATTTTTATGGTAATTAGTCTCAATTGTGATTCATGAATACTAAAATCGCAGAATGCACAGTAGATGTATATTTTGACATTTTAAAAAGGTTAAATAAAATAGTGTGGGAGAGTGCCTTTATTTTTTCAGTTTATAACTGTTCACTGTAAGTTATATCTGTCTTAATAGGATAATAGTAAGCCAACATGGCTTGATTCAGTCCATTATTATCTGCAGTGCATATTTTTGTTTCCCCAGTACATTTTGTTTTGTATATTTCAGATTTATATTTATTATTATATATACTGTACATGTATTATATTACATTTCAGATTTTTCTTAATAATGTAACATAATATTATGAAATATTACACTGCACCTACTATATACATACAGTAGGTTACTGTATTCCCTGTCTGAAATTCTTGTTTGTCATTGTGAAGAGGAGGGGAGTGTGTTATCTTTGCTGTCTTTTGTTCATTTGACTTGTGGAGGGCAATTTTTGTGGTACGTGTAAGGGTTGTACCAATGGGTGATATTCCTAATATAACTAAAAAATTAAACTGCATTGCTTTCATTGTGAAGAGCAGAGGAGTCTTTCTGATTGTTATGGTATCATTAACTAAAATTAATTTAAAATAATTAAATAAATAAACTTGAAAAACATTTTCATCTAGATTAATACATGTTACACTACACTTAATGACTAAACAGATAAAAATCTGTTTCACTTTCCTTATTACATACATGTTTCTTATTATTTGGGCAGTGGTTAGGCTCTGCTTATGCCAGCCTAGAATGGAGAAGTAAGGCGACTCCTTCCCTCCACTAGTCTGGGTGTTCACCTTGGGCAAGTGATAGTACACCCTAGCCTCCCATGCCAGGGATACTGTCACTGTGAAGTCATCGACAAGACAAGACATTAGTAAATGTAACATATAAGGTTTTTGTATACTTTCTAACTACATATACTGAACAAGTATTCCTCAGACTGGAGGGATGGTTTTCAGGGGATTTCTTCATGCTTTTGTTCAGCAAGGGTTTGCTTACTTAATAATCAGCATTTAATTACACACGATATTCAATCTGTGAAGCAAGGTGGTTTGATTGGTGATGAACTACAAAGAAATTTCAAGAACTGGTCCAAAGAAAGCACAAAACATTTCTTAATGCGGGCTAACCTGTCCATTGGCCAAGCCGTCCATGTCAGAATCACTGGCTACATCAGCAAGGTGTTTTCAATGTTTCCTAGGCATGCTGATGAGCTCTGACATGGAGCGAAACGGTCTGACTTACGGTCATTAGTTTAATAGTTTTGTTTGTAATCTGTTTTAGGTTGAAGCAATTGCATGACGTACATGTATAACGAGATATTTTTATCCCTATCAAATTATGATGAAATAAAATGGCAACAGTTCTTGAAAAAGGTGGTAGTGATTATTAAAAATGTGCATTGAGACACTTGCATTTTGCCCTGCAAGAGTGCCCCAGAATGCAGGAAATGGCATTGCCAGATTTGAAAATTTTTATATGAAAATGTTACCCCATTTATAATTATTGTTTTGGGGGAAAGTTATACAGTTACTAACTAACAAAAAGGTCACTCAGACAACGATAAAAATAATTATATGTACAACCATTTTTTCAGTTTGGACAAAAATTTTCTTCAAAAAAGTGATAACATGTGCTATTAAAGACACAATTTTAAACTTTAGATTTTCTTTAAAAGTGTTGTCAGAATGCAGGAAATGCCATTTCAGGCACCCAAATTTCAAAAATTTTCCGGGGGGGCATGCCCCCGGACCCCCCTAGATATGTGGACCACAACTTTGACTAAGTCAAAAAAAATCCTAGATCCGCCCCTGGGCGAGCGTTAAACATATTGCGGCGCGGCGTTATTAATACGACTGACGGGGGTTGCGTGCATATTTCAGATTACCTCAGATATAAACACAATTTTCTCAGGCGCTATTCTATACGATTTTTTTAAAATTTACATATGTTGTACAGAATTTCATGCTTTTTAATTTAGTATAAGTCTCCAGTCTCTCTTAAGATGACACTATTTCAGTTATTGCTGTTTCATATAAAATTCAGAAAAAAAATTTAACAAACAAAGAAAAGATTATTGACGAATTTATGTAATCTCAAAATATTAGCGCCGTTGCATCAGAAAGTCTGACGTTAAAACCAATTTTTTTTTATTAATATTGTTTAATATTAACTAATTGCATAAAATAAATACTAGATTAATTATTCAGTTGAACGAATGGCTGTTATATAATCAACCTGTCATGGCTTTGAGAAACAGGTGAGTAACAGCAAAGCTGTCTAATTCCATTTCTAAATACAGTCAACTTTTCTCTTGTGTAGACCCCGCTTTTAAATACAAGAAAAAGCCCCATGGCCAGGCAATAATTACAATTAAAGAAGAAATTACATTTTTAATTTAAGTTACTCTTAAGCCGACACGGCTTTTTACTCGGGCTACCTATGGTAGACGAGTCTAGGTTTCGGCTCCGTTATTTTTATTATTATTTTTTTGTCTATGTTTCGAAATGGCAATCAATACGTCATCCCATCAGGCATTGCGCGGCTGATGATGCGTGCCAAATGCTAGACTTCATGTTTTCTTTCTTCGCTTTCCTGAATCCTGAAGTTTGATCAAGTTATTTGAAGTCAAGTGTTCTTTCTTGGACGTGTTCAGTGTGTTCACAGACATAGCTATTGTTCAGTAATGTCGCTGGCAGGTATCTTGATCTTATATACGTTTACAATCGCTGATTAAACATGATCGTGCTGTGTTGATATTTAACACCAGAAGGGACTCGACCTATGAACGCTGTGTGGAAATACGTTAAATACAGGCAATCGTGTATTGTGTTTTCTATCGGAGAATTAGATTGTGTTTTGACTATTTTCTGTGACCAATGATGTTTAGACTTTAATAGGTAATTTAAGCTGCGAGTTTGCAGTAGCCCGAGTGAACGCCTAACCAGGCGTCTTGTTTTAGAATACTTCGTTGAAAAATTCAGAAATCAACAAAAAGTACGGTTTGCTACCATATACACTACTTAAGCAACTAGAGTTGCTTACGTATTAAAAACGGAGATACGTTTCTCTTTGATATGCTTATCATGTACAAAAAGCACGCACAATTGATGTGCAGTACCTCGCCTAAATATGCTGATACGCATTTTGAAAGACGGCTTCGATATGAAGTCTATACGTAATTGTATAAACCAAAACCCCTTTCCATTGTCATTCAGTTCTTACATTCCTAAAGGTCAACTCAAGGCAAATTATTTTTCAGGTTTATTTTATGCGCCAAAGTATGGAGAAAACGAATATATGTAGTGGTCTAGTGGATGAATGAATTTGATTTTCTAACATATAACTCCTTGTTTGTTCGAACTGCATGGTATCAAACACGCTGCGAAAACATGTATCCAGGGTCTTATCTCGGCGCTCTAGCGACTTATTAGCCTCGTAAAAAGACCCTGGGTACGAGTTTGACACGCAGCGGAGCTGTGCATTTAAAAAGACGGATTAGGTTAAAATCCTGCACATTTGGGACAAGCATGATGCAAGAAAGACGGTGTAATTAGAATTTATATTATATAAAAGTATATATATAGTATATATATATATATATATATATACATGTGCCATATAAAGGATGATGTGGTAGAATAACGACAAAAGACAACAAAATTAAATATACATATATATGTATATGTATATATATATATATATATATATATATTTATGATAAAACAGAAGCCAGCCTTCGTCAAATGTTCCAAAACATTAATAATAGACAAGAGGAACTTTTTTGAAAAAAACTTATTTTAACAACGTTTCGAGGCCCGGCCTCTTCATCAGGTCTGTATATGTATATATACAATATGTAAATTAGAAAACAAATAATAAAATAGAAAAGCGCACAAAATTGTGTTCCTATCTGAGGTAATCTGAAAAACCCAAATCCTCCGTCGTATTAATGAGGCCGTGCTGCAACTTGTTTATTAAAAAAGGTTTGCCGAATTTGCGTTTATAGGTTTATGCCCCTCTGGAATCAAATACTAAATTAAAGAGCATGAAATTCTGTACAACATATGTAAATTTTAAAAAAATCGTATAGAATAGCGCCTGAGAAAATTGTGTTTATATCTGGGGTAATCTGAAATATGCAACGCAACCCCCGTAAGTCGTATTAATGACGCCGCGCCGAAATTTGTTTAACGCTCGCCTGCGTCTTTCATGGGAATGTGCCACTCTGGAGACTTATACCAAATTAAAGAGCATGAAATTCTGTACAACATATGTAAACGCATGCGTCTTTCGTGGGTGTGTGCCACTCTGGAGACTTATACTAGATTAAAGAGCATGAAATTCTGTACAACATATGTAAATTTATAAAATATCGTATAGAATAGCGCCTGAGAAAATTGTGTTTATATCTGAGGTAATCTGAAATAAGCAACGCAACCCCCGTCAGTCGTATTAATAACGCCGCGCCGCAATTTATTCAACGCTCGCCTGCGTCTTTCATGGGAATGTGCCACTCTGGAGACTTATACCAAATTAAAGAGCATGAAATTCTGTACAACATATGTAAACGCATGCGTCTTTCGTGGGTGTGTGCCACTCTGGAGACTTATACTAGATTAAAGAGCATGAAATTCTGTACAACATATGTAAATTTATAAAAACTCGTATAGAATAGCGCCTGAGAAAATTGTGTTTATATCTGAGATAATCTGAAATATGCAACGCAACCCCCGTCAGTCGTATTAATAACGCCGCGCCGCAATTTGTTTAACGCTCGCCTGCGTCTTTCATGCATGGATCTGTGCCGCGTTGGAGACTTATACCACTGTGAAGTATGCACCACATTCAGCCTTCGATTCAGCCTTCTATTCGGCCGTCGATTCAGCCGTCGATTCAATTATCGCATCTTATTGCGAAGTTATCTCCATACTCATCAGGTGGTCGCTATTGCAGAATATCATACAAAAACACAATTTTCTCAGGCGCTATTCTATAGGATTTCTTCAAATTTACATATGTGGTACAAGTCAAAGCCTTCAGTGCTGATCTATAATGTTCGTCGATCGTAGTATTGTTGTTGATCGAATATTTGTATTAAAGTACAACCTCAAAGTCAACGAGGACAGCAGATTCGATTTCGAATATGCCGTTTGAGTATAAATCGACAGATATAACAATTTAATTTCCACAAATCACAAACGTGTGGACAAGAACATAAATGTACTATACTGGACGGTAAATAAACTTCCAACAATCAACAGCATTCGAATATTTTAAATGTATGTAGCAGTACCTGTATAAACCACAGTAGTTCTATTGAAAGCGGATTTCTGTTTATCAGTTTATGATCGTTCGTCGCCTTCGGCTTCATTTCTGGCGATTGACGGCAACAAATATGAATTATCCAGCAAATGTCGTAAATTTTGAAATATATATATTTAATAATGTTACAGGATTTGCAACAACCTTCTACGTTTATAAGAACCGAATCAACCGCTCCCCCCAGGACGGGCGAAGCTCAAATTATCCACATGACCAAATACTCCAAGAATCTTGAAGTATTTTGGAATCACGTAACCAGCCTTTGCCAGGGTCTTCTCCTCGCGCCATTTTGAAAGCAGAGAAGGCCCTGGGTCACCCATTGTTATTTTTCGTGTATAGCGTTCGCCGGCGGACGCTCGCAATCTATTGGTTGACACGCTAATGACCTATCAATCAAAGAGAGTTTGAATTTCCCCTGCAGACGTTGGCGAAGAAGAGCGTTGTTAAAATACATAATATTATTAAGGGAAACGAGCTCAAAATAAACTGAGATTGAGAAGAGAGTGGCCATAATGCAGCTGCATGTGCATCAGAAGGAAAATGTTTATTCGCTGGTTTCCCAACAGTTAATTACGGTAAGATTTTCACGCAACACGTCGCCCCTTCGGCGACTTCGGCTTAACGGCGAGTAACTGAATTTGTCTGCCATTGGCTTGAGCAAAACATCATGTAGAATTTCTTACACTCGCATTTGACTCGAATCAGTGGGATCTACTCAGGCGTACTTCTCCTGCTGCATTGGCCATCAGCGCCAGTTATCAGTGGAAAATAAAATTCGCTATTAAATTTAACTCAGTATTATTGTTGTCAGTGCGAATGTCGCCAGATGTTATGATTATATTTATATTGATCGTCGTCATAGTCGTTACATACACATCTTTTATAACTACGAAAATAATCTGTCTGAGCTTTCTGTAGCCCACTCAACATAAATTGTTTATAGTCAGTTCAGCTTGCTTTTGAAATTCGTTTGTCAACATTCGTTGGAATCGGAAGGTTGGGAACTTGGTACGGAAGTTCGTTGTGAAGTTCGTCGTGACGTTCGAATTTAATAAGCTTTGAATTAAATTCCTTTGGTAAAATCACGGAGAAGAAGATTATTTGTTGTATAGAATATAATAATAGATACTTGGTTAAGCATGCAGAAACAAATTAAAATTAAAATTAAAAATAAATTTGTATCTACCTCGCAACGTAGTTCGGAACATTGCAACGTAAGTTCGGAATGTTCATTTCAATTATACGTATCGGATTTCAAAAGCAAGCTGAAACGGACTATAATTATTTAAAAATTTTGCAGTGAACACTATTAAACCGCAAACCATCCAAGATATAGCAACAGCAGAATAATGTAATGTTGTCAGACGCTGACACAGCGAACATGCATATACCACACAAATTCCTGAATCAAGAAAGCACTTTGATACACATGTGCTCATTCATAACTGTGCTATTTTAGTTAATTCTAGATAGGTGCTTTTTAAACGGAGTAAATATTCGATCAACTTTTGAAATTGACAACTTCCAAAAATACACTGTTTTAATTAGGGGGCGGCACGAAAAATAACAATAGGCGCCTGCAGGCGCTCCCTTCCCCAATCACCCCAGCACCGGCTACGCAGGCTAAAGTTGATACGACTGAGGTGCTAAACTTCTTTTGAAGACTTGTTGTGACAAAGTTTAAATTATCTTCGAAGCAAACCAGCTTTCCTTTTAGCTCTTTTACAGAGGAAAGGTACACATGAATTACCTCAGCTTCATTCTTTGCCCATTGCTTTACTTCATTATCTCTATCATATAATTCTAGGTTCCTTTTCTTCAAAATTTCCAGAAGTTCATAACTTTTCACACATGTAGACTTGATGTGTTCTAGTGCTCGACTGACATGACTGACATCCTTCACAGCATCTCCAAATACCTTTTGATCTCATCATGTTTTCTTTTGCAATCAATCCTTCTTTATAACCACTCATATTACCTTCCAGGTTCCTGATCTTCTGTGTAACATTCCAGCGAAACTGTTGCTGGGATGTACACATGCACAGCTGACGTAACGAAGTCGCAAAAAAATTTTGTTTTATAAAAATTTGATCAAATTACACGTTTGAAGATGCAACTTCGTACAAAATAAAGTACATTTCAACTGTCTCAGGATTACACATATCACTCAGTGATGAGACACGGCCACAGCCATCAAGTCGTTGTCCGATGACACAGACATATTAAAATTAGTCGACATAAATATGGTCATTTAATACTTCGTCTCCGGCGCACAACGCAATCTACTCCACAGCTTCAGAAATTTTCTGATACAACTTCCATTCCTCTTCATGGAAATACTGTTCAGCCATACTAATCCAGGAGATATCAACCATTGTCAACAAGATTTCCGAACACAGAACATATAATTTCGCTGGTTAATAGTACGCGTGCTTCTCGGCCTTCTCCAACGATAAATGATTTCCCAGCTGAATTTGCAGCATAAGAAGCGTCCAAATATACATGGGACAGCAAGATCCCGTCCAGAAGAACTAATCTGTTTGTTCAACGATAAATATTTTGGCTAGAAATGCCCAACGAATTCGAAGACACGATCACGCGAAGTTTGAATAAACTTTCAATTTGTCATGATCATGATTTGCATAAATTATACGTGACGCAATTTAACAGGAAGCGGAAATCAGGACAGCCTTATTTCTTCTGTCACCCAATCAGTCTAATCAGATTACTTTATTTGTATAGATCACTTATGACGTAATTAAACCTGAATTGAATATTTGACCTCTTTTCAATAGCCCTGCCGGTTCGACGATTCAAAAATATCAAACATTTCTTTTTAAAATAATAAAATTTGATGTATAAAACAAATAGATGACATTTTTCCGTGCGTGTGTACTGTAATAACGCACAGAAGACGTCACAGCGTGTAAAGGAAAACAGTCACACCACTCGACTGCATCTCGTGTCGTACTTTTTTGTTCTTTACACGCTGTGACGTCATCTGTGCGTTATTACAGTACACACGCACGAAAAAATGTCATCTATTTGTTAAATACATGTACATATACTTGTGAAATTCATTAATAATTCATGAGCGTTGCAGCCAATCCAATTTCAGAAATTACGTCACATGAATACCCCTGTAAACCCCATACAAACTAAAACCAATCAAAATGCTAATTAGTTACAACCACTGGTGGATGTAAATCTCTCATACAACCACTAGTGCTTGTAACTAATTAGCATCTTCACGGCACGAATGACATCCATCGTATAGTTGGAAAAACAGCAATGATACACAACAACAAACTCACATTTAACTTCACAAATGGCAAAATCATTTCACAACAATCCACTTATTTACCATCCAAAAGTTATCGCAAGAATTAAATACACAATTATTAAATACCGGTGCAATAGTACAACTCGTAGCTGAACTACTTCTTACTGCACTTTTATCTGAACCCAAACTACATTCTGGAATGTCTATCGTTGCTATCGTTGCATAGGCTTCTCAGGGTTTCAAATATTATAGTGAAAGACAACTTGATAATTTTTTATGAAAGCGTGTCAAAAACTTTTCACGGAGGGTTGAAGGATTTGAAAAAGAGTTCAAGTGTCATGAAATAGGCGTTACGCATTCTCCTTGTTTGGAAAGCTTTTATAGCTTATATTTGAAGAAAATTTCCGTATGCGTTGAAAGTTGAAACGCAAAAATAAAAAGTTGAAATGCAAAAATTAAAATTAAAAGTTGAAACGACAAAATAAAAAGTTGAAACGCAAAAATAAAAATTAAAAGTTGAAACGACAAAATAAAAAGTTGAAACGCAAAAATAAAAAGTTGAAACGCAAAAATAAAAATAAAAAGTTGAAACACAAAAATAAAAAGTTGAAACGCAAAAATAAAAATTAAAATTTGAAACGACAAAATAAAAAGTTGAAACGACAAAATAAAAATTAAAATTTGAAACGACAAATTAAAAAGTTGAAACACAAAAATAAAAATTAAAAGTTGAAACGCAAAAATAAAAAGTTAAAAATTAAAATTAAAAGTTGAAACGAGAAAATAAAAAGTTGAAACGATAAAATAAAAATTAAAAGTTGAAACGTCAAAATAAAAAGTTGAAACGCAAAAATAAAAAGTTGAAACATCAAAATAAAAAGTTGAAACGCAAAAATAAAAAGTTGAAACGCAAAAATAAAAATAAAAAGTTGAAACATAAAAATAAAAAGTTGAAACACAAAAATAAAAAGTTGAAACGCAAAAATAAAAATAAAAAGTTGAAACGCAAAAATTAAAATTAAAAGTTGAAACGACAAAATAAAAAGTTGAAACGACAAAATAAAAATTAAAAGTTGAAACGCAAAAATAAAAAGTTAAAAATTAAAATTAAAAGTTGAAACGACAAAATAAAAAGTTGAAACGACAAAATAAAAATTAAAAGTTGAAACGCAAAAATAAAAAGTTAAAAATTAAAATTAAAAGTTGAAACGACAAAATAAAAAGTTGAAACGTCAAAATAAAAAGTTGAAACGCAAAAATAAAAAGTTGAAACACAAAAATTAAAATTAAAAGTTGAAACGACAAAATAAAAAGTTGAAACGCAAAAATAAAAAGTTGAAACACAAAAATAAAAATTAAAAGTTGAAACGACAAAATAAAAAGTTGAAACGTCAAAATAAAAAGTTGAAACGCAAAAATAAAAAGTTGAAACGCAAAAATAAAAAGTTGAAACGCAAAAATTAAAATAAAAAGTTGAAACGCAAAAATAAAAAGTTGAAACGCAAAAATTAAAATTAAAAGTTGAAACGACAAAATAAAAAGTTGAAACGCAAAAATAAAAAGTTAAAAATTAAAATTAAAAGTTGAAACGACAAAATAAAAAGTTGAAACGACAAAATAAAAAGTTGAAACATCAAAATAAAAAGTTGAAACGCAAAAATAAAAAGTTGAAACGCAAAAATAAAAATAAAAAGTTGAAACATAAAAATAAAAAGTTGAAACACAAAATAAAAAGTTGAAACACAAAAATTAAAATTAAAAGTTGAAACGCAAAAATAAAAAGTTGAAACACAAAAATTAAAATTAAAAGTTGAAACGACAAAATAAAAAGTTGAAACGACAAAATAAAAATTAAAAGTTGAAACGCAAAAATAAAAAGTTAAAAATTAAAATTAAAAGTTGAAACGACAAAATAAAAAGTTGAAACGCAAAAATAAAAAGTTGAAACGCAAAAATAAAAATAAAAAGTTGAAACACAAAAATAAAAAGTTGAAACGCAAAAATAAAAATTAAAATTTGAAACGACAAAATAAAAAGTTGAAACGACAAAATAAAAATTAAAATTTGAAACGACAAATTAAAAAGTTGAAACACAAAAATAAAAATTAAAAGTTGAAACGCAAAAATAAAAAGTTAAAAATTAAAATTAAAAGTTGAAACGAGAAAATAAAAAGTTGAAACGATAAAATAAAAATTAAAAGTTGAAACGTCAAAATAAAAAGTTGAAACGCAAAAATAAAAAGTTGAAACATCAAAATAAAAAGTTGAAACGCAAAAATAAAAAGTTGAAACGCAAAAATAAAAATAAAAAGTTGAAACATAAAAATAAAAAGTTGAAACACAAAAATAAAAAGTTGAAACGCAAAAATAAAAATAAAAAGTTGAAACGCAAAAATTAAAATTAAAAGTTGAAACGACAAAATAAAAAGTTGAAACGACAAAATAAAAATTAAAAGTTGAAACGCAAAAATAAAAAGTTAAAAATTAAAATTAAAAGTTGAAACGACAAAATAAAAAGTTGAAACGACAAAATAAAAATTAAAAGTTGAAACGCAAAAATAAAAAGTTAAAAATTAAAATTAAAAGTTGAAACGACAAAATAAAAAGTTGAAACGTCAAAATAAAAAGTTGAAACGCAAAAATAAAAAGTTGAAACACAAAAATTAAAATTAAAAGTTGAAACGACAAAATAAAAAGTTGAAACGACAAAATAAAAATTAAAAGTTGAAACGCAAAAATAAAAAGTTAAAAATTAAAATTAAAAGTTGAAACGACAAAATAAAAAGTTGAAACGCAAAAATAAAAAGTTGAAACGCAAAAATAAAAATAAAAAGTTGAAACACAAAAATAAAAAGTTGAAACGCAAAAATAAAAAGTTGAAACGCAAAAGTAAAAAGTTGAAACGCAAAAATTAAAATAAAAAGTTGAAACATAAAAATAAAAGGTTGAAACGCAAAAGTAAAAAGTTGAAACGCAAAAATTAAAATTAAAAGTTGAAACGACAAAATAAAAAGTTGAAACGACAAAATAAAAAGTTGAAACATCAAAATAAAAAGTTGAAACGCAAAAGTAAAAAGTTGAAACGCAAAAATTAAAATTAAAAGTTGAAACGACAAAATAAAAAGTTGAAACGACAAAATAAAAAGTTGAAACATCAAAATAAAAAGTTGAAACGCAAAAATAAAAAGTTGAAATGCAAAAATTAAAATTAAAAGTTGAAACGCAAAAATAAAAAGTTGAAACGCAAAAATTAAAATAAAAAGTTGAAACATAAAAATAAAAGGTTGAAACGCAAAAGTAAAAAGTTGAAACGCAAAAATTAAAATTAAAAGTTGAAACGACAAAATAAAAAGTTGAAACGCAAAAATAAAAAGTTGAAACATCAAAATAAAAAGTGAAACGCAAAAATAAAAAGTTGAAACGCAAAAATAAAAAGTTGAAACGCAAAAGTAAAAAGTTGAAACGCAAAAATTAAAATAAAAAGTTGAAACGACAAAATAAAAAGTTGAAACGACAAAATAAAAAGTTGAAACATCAAAATAAAAAGTGAAACGCAAAAATAAAAAGTTGAAACGCAAAAATAAAAAGTTGAAACGCAAAAGTAAAAAGTTGAAACGCAAAAATTAAAATAAAAAGTTGAAACATAAAAATAAAAGGTTGAAACGCAAAAGTAAAAAGTTGAAACGCAAAAATTAAAATAAAAAGTTGAAACATAAAAATAAAAGGTTGAAACGCAAAAGTAAAAAGTTGAAACGCAAAAATTAAAATTAAAAGTTGAAACGACAAAATAAAAAGTTGAAACGACAAAATAAAAAGTTGAAACATCAAAATAAAAAGTTGAAACGCAAAAATAAAAAGTTGAAACGACAAAATAAAAAGTTGAAACATCAAAATAAAAAGTTGAAACGCAAAAATAAAAAGTTGAAACGCAAAAATAAAAATAAAAAGTTGAAACGACAAAATAAAAATTAAAAGTTGAAACGCAAAAATGAAAAGTTAAAAATTAAAATTAAAAGTTGAAACGACAAAATAAAAAGTTGAAACGACAAAATAAAAAGTTGAAACATCAAAATAAAAAGTTGAAACGCAAAAATAAAAATAAAAAGTTGAAACATCAAAATAAAAAGTTGAAACGCAAAAATAAAAAGTTGAAACGCAAAAATAAAAATAAAAAGTTGAAACGCAAAAATAAAAAGTTAAAAATTAAAATTAAAAGTTGAAACGACAAAATAAAAAGTTGAAACGACAAAATAAAATGTTGAAACATCAAAAAAAAAAGTTGAAACGCAAAAATAAAAAGTTGAAACGCAAAAATAAAAATAAAAGTTGAAACATAAAAATAAAAAGTTGAAACGACAAAATAAAAAGTTGAAACGACAAAATAAAAATTAAAAGTTGAAACGACAAATTAAAAAGTTGAAACACAAAAATAAAAATTAAAAGTTGAAACGCAAAAATAAAAAGTTGAAACGCATAAATTAAAATTAAAAGTTGAACCGACAAAATAAAAAGTTGAAACGACAAAATAAAAAGTTGAAACATAAAAATAAAAAGTTGAAACGCAAAAGTAAAAAGTTGAAACGCAAAAATTAAAATTAAAAGTTGAAACGACAAAATAAAAAGTTGAAACGACAAAATAAAAAGTTGAAACATCAAAATAAAAAGTTGAAACGCAAAAATAAAAAGTTGAAATGCAAAAATTAAAATTAAAAGTTGAAACGACAAAATAAAAAGTTGAAACGCAAAAATAAAAATTAAAAGTTGAAACGACAAAATAAAAAGTTGAAACGCAAAAATAAAAAGTTGAAACGCAAAAATTAATATTAAAAGTTGAAACGACAAAATAAAAAGTTGAAACGTCAAAATAAAAAGTTGAAACGCAAAAATAAAAAGTTGAAACGCAAAAATAAAAATAAAAAGTTGAAACACAAAAATAAAAAGTTGAAACGCAAAAATAAAAATTAAAATTTGAAACGACAAAATAAAAAGTTGAAACGACAAAATAAAAATTAAAATTTGAAACGACAAAATAAAAAGTTGAAACGTCAAAATAAAAAGTTGAAACGCAAAAATAAAAAGTTGAAACGCAAAAATTAAAATTAAAAGTTGAAACGACAAAATAAAAAGTTGAAACGCAAAAATAAAAATTGAAAGTTGAAACGACAAAATAAAAAGTTGAAACGTCAAAATAAAAAGTTGAAACGCAAAAATAAAAAGTTGAAATGCAAAAATTAAAATTAAAAGTTGAAACGCAAAAATAAAAAGTTAAAAATTAAAATTAAAAGTTGGAACGACAAAATAAAAAGTTGAAACGCAAAAATAAAAATTGAAAGTTGAAACGACAAAATAAAAAGTTGAAACGTCAAAATAAAAAGTTGAAACGCAAAAATAAAAAGTTGAAATGCAAAAATTAAAAGTTGAAACGCAAAAATAAAAAGTTAAAAATTAAAATTAAAAGTTGGAACGACAAAATAAAAAGTTGAAACGCAAAAATAAAAATTGAAAGTTGAAACGACAAAATAAAAAGTTGAAACGTCAAAATAAAAAGTTGAAACGCAAAAATAAAATTAAAAGTTGAAACGACAAAATAAAAAGTTGAAACGCAAAAATAAAAAGTTAAAAATTAAAATTAAAAGTTGAAACGACAAAATAAAAAGTTGAAACGACAAAATAAAAAGTTGAAACGCAAAATAATAAAAATTAAAAGTTGAAACGACAAAATAAAAAGTTGAAACGCAAAAATAAAAAGTTGAAACGCAAAAATTAAAATTAAAAGTTGAAACGCAAAAATAAAAAGTTAAAAATTAAAATTAAAAGTTGAAACGACAAAATAAAAAGTTGAAACGTCAAAATAAAAATTAAAAGTTGAAACGCAAAAATAAAAAGTTAAAAATTAAAATTAAAAGTTGAAACGACAAAATAAAAATTAAAAGTTGAAACGCAAAAATAAAAAGTTAAAAATTAAAATTAAAAGTTGAAACGCAAAAATAAAAAGTTGAAACGCAAAAATAAAAATTAAAATTTGAAACGACAAAATAAAAAGTTGAAACGACAAAATAAAAATTAAAATTTGAAACGACAAAATAAAAAGTTGAAACGAAAAAATAAAAATTAAAAGTTGAAACGACAAAATAAAAAGTTAAAAATTAAAATTAAAAGTTGAAACGACA
The DNA here is from genome assembly GCA_035771165.1 of Paragorgia papillata. Lineage (NCBI taxonomy): Eukaryota > Metazoa > Cnidaria > Anthozoa > Scleralcyonacea > Coralliidae > Paragorgia > Paragorgia papillata. The sequence continues at coordinate 1,870,051 of JAWNZC010000338.1, forward strand.
AAATAAAAAGTTGAAACGCAAAAATAAAAAGTTGAAACGCAAAAATAAAAATAAAAAGTTGAAACACAAAAATAAAAAGTTGAAACGCAAAAATTAAAATAAAAAGTTGAAACGCAAAAATAAAAAGTTGAAACGCAAAAATTAAAATTAAAAGTTGAAACGCAAAAATAAAAAGTTAAAAATTAAAATTAAAAGTTGAAACGACAAAATAAAAAGTTGAAACGTCAAAATAAAAATTAAAAGTTGAAACGCAAAAATAAAAAGTTAAAAATTAAAATTAAAAGTTGAAACGACAAAATAAAAAGTTGAAACGACAAAATAAAAATTAAAAGTTGAAACGCAAAAATAAAAAGTTAAAAATTAAAATTAAAAGTTGAAACGACAAAATAAAAAAGTTGAAACGCAAAAATAAAAAGTTGAAACGCAAAAATAAAAATTAAAATTTGAAACGACAAAATAAAAAGTTGAAACGACAAAATAAAAATTAAAATTTGAAACGACAAAATAAAAAGTTGAAACGAAAAAATAAAAATTAAAAGTTGAAACGACAAAATAAAAAGTTAAAAATTAAAATTAAAAGTTGAAACGACAAAATAAAAAGTTGAAACGCAAAAATAAAAAGTTGAAACGCAAAAATAAAAATAAAAAGTTGAAACACAAAAATAAAAAGTTGAAACGCAAAAATTAAAATAAAAAGTTGAAACGCAAAAATAAAAAGTTGAAATGCAAAAATTAAAATTAAAAGTTGAAACGCAAAAATAAAAAGTTAAAAATTAAAATTAAAAGTTGAAACGACAAAATAAAAAGTTGAAACGACAAAATAAAAATTAAAAGTTGAAACGCAAAAATAAAAAGTTAAAAATTAAAATTAAAAGTTGAAACGACAAAATAAAAAGTTGAAACGACAAAATAAAAAGTTGAAACATCAAAATAAAAAGTTGAAACGACAAAATAAAAAGTTGAAACGCAAAAATAAAAATTAAAAGTTGAAACGACAAAATAAAAAGTTGAAACGCAAAAATAAAAAGTTGAAACGCAAAAATTAAAATTAAAAGTTGAAACGCAAAAATAAAAAGTTAAAAATTAAAATTAAAAGTTGAAACGACAAAATAAAAAGTTGAAACGTCAAAATAAAAAGTTGAAACGCAAAAATAAAAAGTTGAAACACAAAAATTAAAATTAAAAGTTGAAACGACAAAATAAAAAGTTGAAACGCAAAAATAAAAAGTTGAAACGCAAAAATTAATATTAAAAGTTGAAACGACAAAATAAAAAGTTGAAACGTCAAAATAAAAAGTTGAAACGCAAAAATAAAAAGTTGAAACGCAAAAATAAAAAGTTGAAACGCAAAAATAAAAAGTTGAAACGCAAAAATTAAAATTAAAAGTTGAAACGACAAAATAAAAAGTTGAAACGCAAAAATAAAAATTGAAAGTTGAAACGACAAAATAAAAAGTTGAAACGTCAAAATAAAAAGTTGAAACGCAAAAATAAAAAGTTGAAATGCAAAAATTAAAATTAAAAGTTGAAACGCAAAAATAAAAAGTTAAAAATTAAAATTAAAAGTTGGAACGACAAAATAAAAAGTTGAAACGCAAAAATAAAAATTGAAAGTTGAAACGACAAAATAAAAAGTTGAAACGTCAAAATAAAAAGTTGAAACGCAAAAATTAAAATTAAAAGTTGAAACGACAAAATAAAAAGTTGAAACGCAAAAATAAAAAGTTAAAAATTAAAATTAAAAGTTGAAACGACAAAATAAAAAGTTGAAACGACAAAATAAAAAGTTGAAACGCAAAAATAAAAATTAAAAGTTGAAACGACAAAATAAAAAGTTGAAACGCAAAAATAAAAAGTTGAAACGCAAAAATAAAAATTAAAAGTTGAAACGACAAAATAAAAAGTTGAAACGCAAAAATAAAAATTAAAAGTTGAAACGACAAAATAAAAAGTTGAAACGCAAAAATAAAAAGTTGAAACGCAAAAATAAAAATAAAAAGTTGAAACACAAAAATAAAAAGTTGAAACGCAAAAATTAAAATAAAAAGTTGAAACGCAAAAATAAAAAGTTGAAATGCAAAAATTAAAATTAAAAGTTGAAACGCAAAAATAAAAAGTTAAAAATTAAAATTAAAAGTTGAAACGACAAAATAAAAAGTTGAAACGACAAAATAAAAATTAAAAGTTGAAACGCAAAAATAAAAAGTTGTTAAAAAACAAAATTAAAAGTTGAAACGACAAAATAAAAAGTTGAAACGACAAAATAAAAAGTTGAAACGCAAAAATAAAAAGTTGAAACGACAAAATAAAAAGTTGAAACGCAAAAATAAAAATTAAAAGTTGAAACGACAAAATAAAAAGTTGAAACGCAAAAATAAAAAGTTGAAAGGCAAAAATTAAAATTAAAAGTTGAAACGCAAAAATAAAAAGTTAAAAATTAAAATTAAAAGTTGAAACGACAAAATAAAAAGTTGAAACGTCAAAATAAAAAGTTGAAACGCAAAATTAAAATTAAAAGTTGAAACGCAAAAATAAAAAGTTAAAAATTAAAAATTAAAAGTTGAAACGACAAAATAAAAAGTTGAAACGTCAAAATAAAAAGTTGAAACGCAAAAATAAAAAGTTGAAACACAAAAATTAAAATTAAAAGTTGAAACGACAAAATAAAAAGTTGAAACGAAATAAAAAAATTAAAAGTTGAAACGCAAAAATAAAAAGTTAAAAATTAAAATTAAAAGTTGAAACGACAAAATAAAAAGTTGAAACGCAAAAATAAAAAGTTGAAACGCAAAAATAAAAATAAAAAGTTGAAACACAAAAATAAAAAGTTGAAACGCAAAAATAAAAAAAATTAAAATTTGAAACGACAAAATAAAAAGTTGAAACGACAAAATAAAAATAAAAATTTGAAACGACAAAATAAAAAGTTGAAACGAAAAAATAAAAATTAAAAGTTGAAACGACAAAATAAAAAGTTGAAACGTCAAAATAAAAAGTTGAAACGCAAAAATAAAAAGTTGAAACGCAAAAATAAAAAGTTGAAACGCAAAAATTAAAATAAAAAGTTGAAACGCAAAAATAAAAAGTTGAAACGCAAAAATTAAAATTAAAAGTTGAAACGACAAAATAAAAAGTTGAAACGCAAAAATAAAAAGTTAAAAATTAAAATTAAAAGTTGAAACGACAAAATAAAAAGTTGAAACGACAAAATAAAAAGTTGAAACATCAAAATAAAAAGTTGAAACGCAAAAATAAAAAGTTGAAACGCAAAAATAAAAAGTTGAAACGCAAAATAAAATAAAAAGTTGAAACACAAAATAAAAAGTTGAAACACAAAAATTAAAATTAAAAGTTGAAACGACAAAATAAAAAGTTGAAACGCAAAAATAAAAAGTTAAAAATTAAAATTAAAAGTTGAAACGACAAAATAAAAAGTTGAAACGACAAAATAAAAAGTTGAAACATCAAAATAAAAAGTTGAAACGCAAAAATAAAACGTTGAAACGCAAAAATAAAAATAAAAAGTTGAAACATAAAAATAAAAAGTTGAAACACAAAATAAAAAGTTGAAACACAAAAATTAAAATTAAAAGTTGAAACGACAAAATAAAAAGTTGAAACGCAAAAATAAAAAGTTGAAACACAAAAATTAAAATTAAAAGTTGAAACGACAAAATTAAAAGTTGAAACGCAAAAATAAAAAGTTAAAAATTAAAATTAAAAGTTGAAACGACAAAATAAAAAGTTGAAACGCAAAAATAAAAAGTTGAAACGCAAAAATAAAATAAAAAGTTGAAACACAAAATAAAAAGTTGAAACGCAAAAAATAAAAGTTGAAACGACAAAATAAAAAGTTGAAACGCAAAAATAAAAATTAAAAGTTGAAACGACAAAAATTAAGTTGAAACGAAAAATAAAAATTAAAAGTTGAAACGACAAAATAAAAAGTTAAAAATTAAAATTAAAAGTTGAAACGACAAAATAAAAAGTTGAAACGCAAAAATAAAAAGTTGAAACGCAAAAATAAAATTAAAAGTTGAAACGCAAAAATAAAAAGTTGAAACGCAAAAATTAAAATTAAAAGTTGAAACGCAAAAATAAAAAGTTGAAAAATTAAAATTAAAAGTTGAAACGACAAAATAAAAAGTTGAAACGACAAAATAAAAAGTTGAAAACGCAAATAAAAAGTTGAAACGCAAAAATAAAAAGTTGAAACGCAAAAATAAAAATTAAAAGTTGAAACGACAAAATAAAAAGTTGAAACGCAAAATAAAAAGTTGAAACGCAAAAAATTAAAATTAAAAGTTGAAACGCAAAAATAAAAAGTTGAAACACAAAAATTAAAATTAAAAGTTGAAACGACAAAATAAAAAGTTGAAACGACAAATAAAAATTAAAAGTTGAAACGCAAAAAATAAAAAGTTAAAAATTAAAATTAAAAGTTGAAACGACAAAATAAAAAGTTGAAACGCAAAAATAAAAAGTTGAAACGCAAAAATAAAAATAAAAAGTTGAAACATGAAAATAAAAAGTTGAAACGCAAAAATAAAAATTAAAAGTTGAAACGACAAAATAAAAAGTTGAAACGACAAAAATAAAAATTAAAAGTTGAAACGACAAAATAAAAAGTTGAAACGAAAAATAAAAATTAAAAGTTGAAACGCAAAAATAAAAAGTTAAAAATTAAAATTAAAAGTTGAAACGACAAAATAAAAAGTTGAAACGCAAAAATAAAAAGTTGAAACGCAAAAATTAAAAATTAAAAGTTGAAACGCAAAAAATAAAAAGTTGAAACGCAAAAATAAAAATTAAAAGTTGAAACGACAAAATAAAAAGTTGAAACGCAAAAATAAAAATTAAAAATTTGAAACGACAAAATAAAAAGTTGAAACGACAAAATAAAAATTAAAAGTTGAAACGACAAAATAAAAAGTTGAAACGAAAAATAAAAATAAAATTAAAAGTTGAAACGACAAAATAAAAAGTTGAAACGCAAAATAAAATAAAAAGTTGAAACGCAAAAATAAAAAGTTGAAACGCAAAAATAAAAAGTTGAAACGCAAAAAAAATAAAATTAAAAGTTGAAACGACAAAATAAAAAGTTAAAAATTAAAATTAAAAGTTGAAACGACAAAAATAAAAAGTTGAAACGACAAAATAAAAATTAAAAGTTTGAAACGCAAAAATAAAAAGTTAAAAATTAAAATTAAAAGTTGAAACGACAAAATAAAAAGTTGAAACGACAAAATAAAAAGTTGAAACGCAAAATAAAAAGTTGAAACGCAAAAATAAAAAGTTGAAACGCAAAAATTAAAATTAAAAGTTGAAACGACAAAATAAAAAGTTGAAACGCAAAAATAAAAAGTTGAAACGCAAAAATAAAAAAAGTTGAAACGCAAAAATAAAAAGTTGAAAAATTAAAATTAAAAGTTGAAACGACAAAATAAAAAGTTGAAACGACAAAATAAAAATGAAACGCAAAAATAAAAAGTTGAAACACAAAAATTAAAATTAAAAGTTGAAACGCAAAAATAAAAAGTTGAAACGCAAAATAAAAAAAAAAAACGCAATTTTAAAAGTTGAAACGACAAAATAAAAAGTTGAAACGTCAAAATAAAAAGTTGAAACGCAAAAATTAAAATTAAAAGTTGAAACGCAAAAATAAAAAGTTGAAACACAAAAATTAAAATTAAAAGTTGAAACGCAAAAATAAAAAGTTAAAAATTAAAATTAAAAGTTGAAACGACAAAATAAAAAGTTGAAACGACAAAATAAAAAGTTGAAACATCAAAATAAAAAGTTGAAACGCAAAAATAAAAAGTTGAAACGCAAAAATAAAAATAAAAAGTTGAAACATAAAAATAAAAAGTTGAAACACAAAATAAAAAGTTGAAACACAAAAATTAAAATTAAAAGTTGAAACGCAAAAATAAAAAGTTGAAACACAAAAATTAAAATTAAAAGTTGAAACGACAAAATAAAAAGTTGAAACGACAAAATAAAAATTAAAAGTTGAAACGCAAAAATAAAAAGTTAAAAATTAAAATTAAAAGTTGAAACGACAAAATAAAAAGTTGAAACGCAAAAATAAAAAGTTGAAACGCAAAAATAAAAATAAAAAGTTGAAACACAAAAATAAAAAGTTGAAACGCAAAAATAAAAATTAAAATTTGAAACGACAAAATAAAAAGTTGAAACGACAAAATAAAAATTAAAATTTGAAACGACAAAATAAAAAGTTGAAACGAAAAAATAAAAATTAAAAGTTGAAACGACAAAATAAAAAGTTAAAAATTAAAATTAAAAGTTGAAACGACAAAATAAAAAGTTGAAACGCAAAAATAAAAAGTTGAAACGCAAAAATTAAAATTAAAAGTTGAAACGCAAAAATAAAAAGTTGAAACACAAAAATTAAAATTAAAAGTTGAAACGCAAAAATAAAAAGTTGAAACGCAAAAATAAAAATTAAAATTTGAAACGACAAAATAAAAAGTTGAAACGACAAAATAAAAATTAAAATTTGAAACGACAAAATAAAAAGTTGAAACGAAAAAATAAAAATTAAAAGTTGAAACGACAAAATAAAAAGTTGAAACGTCAAAATAAAAAGTTGAAACGCAAAAATAAAAAGTTGAAACGCAAAAATTAAAATTAAAAGTTGAAACGACAAAATAAAAAGTTGAAACGCAAAAATAAAAAGTTGAAATGCAAAAATTAAAATTAAAAGTTGAAACGCAAAAATAAAAAGTTAAAAATTAAAATTAAAAGTTGAAACGACAAAATAAAAAGTTGAAACGACAAAATAAAAATTAAAAGTTGAAACGCAAAAATAAAAAGTTGAAACGCAAAAATTAAAATTAAAAGTTGAAACGACAAAATAAAAAGTTGAAACGCAAAAATAAAAAGTTAAAAATTAAAATTAAAAGTTGAAACGACAAAATAAAAAGTTGAAACGACAAAATAAAAAGTTGAAACACAAAAATAAAAAGTTGAAACGCAAAAATAAAAATTAAAATTTGAAACGACAAAATAAAAAGTTGAAACGACAAAAAAATAAAAAGTTGAAACGAAAAAAATTAAAATTAAAAGTTGAAACGACAAAATAAAAAGTTGAAACGACAAAATAAAAATTAAAAGTTGAAACGCAAAAATAAAAAGTTAAAAATTAAAATTAAAAGTTGAAACGACAAAATAAAAAGTTGAAACGCAAAAATAAAAAGTTGAAACGCAAAAATAAAAATAAAAAGTTGAAACACAAAAATAAAAAGTTGAAACGCAAAAATAAAAATTAAAATTTGAAACGACAAAATAAAAAGTTGAAACGACAAAATAAAAATTAAAATTTGAAACGACAAAATAAAAAGTTGAAACGAAAAAATAAAAATTAAAAGTTGAAACGACAAAATAAAAAGTTAAAAATTAAAATTAAAAGTTGAAACGACAAAATAAA